>OY757011.1:127305860-127905860 GCA_963580285.1 Lucinisca nassula | reverse complement strand
CATAGATTATTTTTCTTATTTCTGCTTCAAGACATAGGTTGTGGATACTCTATCGAGCACCCACAACCTATGTTTGCAGTATAAGAAAAATATCAGCTATTCATCAGAAAAGTAACCATTTTGGAATCGTGAAAAATTGCACTATGTGTTATCGTAATGAACCCCAGTTTTACTATATAAACGTGGGGTTCAAGGGGAACACATATAGGCGTGTTTTTGTGATGACATTACCTTGTATTCATGCTCTTCAAAACTCCGTCATATATTTGTTTGATGTTCAGGCAGTGTATTATATCAATGACAAGAAGTGAAGAAATATTTTGACTTTTATGTTTTAGTTTGGTTTTCAAAATGGTCTGACTTTTGCTTCAAGACTATTAATTTTAATTGATTATAATGTATTTTGCTTTATGAGATAAATTTAAATAATTGTAATGCATATCATGTAGCAATATTATTCCCTCATTCGCGAGACTTGAAAAAATGGGAGATACTTCTTTATTCTTTTTTTTTTGTTCTAGAAAAGGCTTCTTTTTTGTTTTAATTCATTTTTTTTTCGGACAGTCAATATTTGGAAATACGGCCAATTTTGGTTGGCGTTGTATAATCAAACCGACGTTTAAACATCTGGTCCCCTACCCCCAGCCAATCGGGGCTTAAAGAAATAGATTGAAATGATGCTTCCACGCAGAGCTAAAACCGACCGCACAAGAGAACTGGTAAACCGCTTAGAGGATTCAACCTGTCCAAGCAAAGCGGTGTGAGTGGGAGCGTCCATGCTTACAAACCCTATTGGTTTCATTGGGCGACAGGGGTTAAGATGTCATTTCCTCTCAATGTCGGTGTAAAGTCCCACAAAATTGGGAGCAAATTCTCCAAAATGATCTATACAGTTTCGACGGGGACGTTAAACCTCAAATTGAGCAATCAAACAAACAAAACATCTAGTTATTTGTCAATTCTATACTCTTCAGAAAAATCTCTGTTTTTAATTTGTCCCGGGTGCATAGATACAAAAGCGGGTTATGTCTCCAGGGGGCTTTTCTAACGATTACACAAAACCTGTTATTGAGCAAAATAAGGAAAATAATATATACCCATGTAAACCCCACTTCATATATATAAAGTCGAGTTAAGAGGGGCGTTCATCCCACGGACTTGTAAACAAATGGTTGCAGCCAGCACACGGGCATGCGATGGTAATGAATAACAAACATTGTCTTTCGAAACAAAATACCAATTGCAGACAGAATAAAAGCGCTAACAGCTCTGGTGGAACGATTGTCTTTGTGGACTTGCAAAAGGGTCCTGCACGGGAACTTGGAATGTTTCATTTAATCCTTTAATTCTCGTATTTACAGCACCCACGGGGATTGGAGAAATATATTGGGCTGCATGATGCTTCCACGCAGAGATGAGACCGACCTCATATGAGTACTGGTAAACCGGTCAGAGTGTCTAAGTAGAAGTAAAACAAAGATCAGGAATCGATACAATTAACTTACTCCACCCATCAAAGACAACAAAGGGAAAGAAACACAAACATGAAGCGACCAGACCATAATGGAAACCTAAAAAAAAGGAAGGCCATAAGGACAGTTACTTTCCCACAAAATGGCCAAAATGGCCATTCAAAATAAAAAGACACAAGTGATACACACAGTAAGTAACACACAACACCATAATTAAACCGCCACAAAAGAACCGCCTTGGAACGGTCAGTGGAAAGAATTCCACTGGGGGAGTTTAAATCGATTTTACATGGCCATAATCCTCACCGGTATAAACTAATTTTGTTTTGTCCGCATGAAGGCTTCCTAACTCATCAGTGTAACATGCAAATAAAAAAAACTACAGAGATGAAACAAGGTTGAGGACTCGACAGCATATAACAGCAGAATTGCTGAAGCAAAAGAAAACCAACAGTTTGACTCCGAGGGGCCCGACCAAAGACGGAGCATCAGGCGCCAACCAACATAACAAATACTAAAATAAAATTCCATTTATGTTTTTAGGCTGGAATCGTCATATAATCTTAGGCCCGACCCACCGGTGTGCAATCAAAGAGGGAAGCAAAGTTGCCAACCGTGATTGGGATAACAACCATGCATGCAGTCTGTTATCTAACATTTATGTTGTATCCAATCTTTATAAGCCTGCCCAGGCAAAATGTGGCGCGTCGGACCATCCCTACATATAAACGCTTTTGGTTTGTTTGGGCGGCAGGGCTTGAGATGTCATTTCATCTCATTGCGGCGTAAAAGAACCTCAAAATTGGAAGCAACGTCTCCAAAATGTCCTAAATAGTGTTGACGGGGCGTACATTATCAATTCAAACAAAGTTCCGGTATTTAAGGGGAATGGATACACCTTCATTGGAGGCAACTCCTGCAAAAGTTTTGTCTCCCAAGTCAATAGGGATCAGCTCTTAAATTAAAGACTGTGGGTTAACTCTTAAAGGAAAGAATTTGAGTCAACTTTTAAAGGAAGGACTTTGCTCCTGAGGAGCAAATCCTTTCCTTTTAGAGTAGACTCCTTTTCCCGTAAAAAGCGAACAGGAAGTGTCGAAATTTGTCTCCATTTGAAAGATGGCGGAAAAACCGCCAGGTGTTCCCATTCCCCTTAAGAAAACATTGTAAACCCTGATCCAAGCACATGAGCCATCGACCCCAAACCGAGCGTCTTATTGCTCTGTTATCCAACGTCAAGTTGCCCTTCGTTAAAGTTTATGAAAATTTGTTAGATGGTTGGGTAGTTTGAGCCACTTACAGTTAATCATAGCACAAGGTCAACATGCAAATTGGTAATTTGTTTATGTTTGTTTGTTTGATTTGAGGTTTCAGGTCCCCGTCAACACTGTAAAGGTCATTTTAGAGACGTTGCTTCCAATTTTGCGGGACTTTTACCCGACACTGAGATTAAATGACATCTCAAGCCCTGCCGCTCAATGAAACCAATAAGGTTTTTAAGCATGGACGATGCGACTCCCACCACATTGCCTGGGCATGCAGGCTGGGATCCTCTAAGCGGTTTACCAGTACACGTGTGCGGGGCGGTTTCAGCTCTGCGTGGAAGCATCATGCAGCCCATCTATTTCTTCAAGCCCCGATGGGCGGGGCTGGTCTTTGGTATATCTTTTCGATCTATTATGAAAGGTATGATGTGTTTAGAATCGCCTCTCGAGGCGATTCTAATGAATACATACAAATTATACTGTTTAAAGATAAAATAATGCTATGAATGAAACTAGGCGTTTTCGACTTTTAAATGAACTGGAGGGGTCAAGTTTCAGTGAGTGCAAAACTAATTTAATTGTCTAGAAATCAGCGTAAACTGTGCCTGCGATAGTAGTAGAATGGTAATGAAGTTAAACATTTTGAGATCCTCTGAGGTTTCTTCTGACATTTCACCACGTGAACACGTCTGTGAAATGAACACCCCACTAAACCCCACTTTATTTAGAGAAAACTGGGGTTTACGGGGGTATACATTATTTTTCTTATTTTTTGATCCTAGACATAGGTTGTGGGTACTCAATAGAACCGCCTCATTGAGGCGGTTCTAACGAGCACACACAACCTATGATTGCAGTATTTACAAGAAAAATATCAAGGATTTTCTTCAGAAAAATAGCCATTTTGGTGATGTGAAAAAATGCACTAAGTTGCACGGGTGTTTATGAGACCTACGTAGGCGACAATACAAATACGTTTTCTACTGAGTGTAAGTGTGTGTGTGTGTGGGGGGGGTTGCTACGTTATCGATAATACAATACTGTTACATGTTTGTTTGAATTAAGGTTTTACGACCCTATCAACACTATTTACTATATCACCTCAAACGAGTACTGGTAAACCACTTAGAGGATCTAAGCCTGCCCAGACAAAGCGGTGCGAGTCGTACCGTCCATGCTTATAATATGTTCTATAAAAGGGTTATCCTTTTAAAGCAAGGAATACACCATAAACTGGACAATATTGCGTGTACATGTTTTCTGGGCCAGACTAGCTAGTTTCGGCCAGGTAGGCCTCATCAGTGACCCTCAAAATTTTCAGAATCCACAATGAAATCAATGATCCCAAAGGGCAAGAAAATATAAACTACACTATGATGTAGGGCAGGGAGACTTTTTACAGCCGCCATACATTCCCACACATCAGCTGTAGTGACATTAAATATGTTCTATAAAAGGGTTATCCTTTGGAAGCAAGGAATACACCATAAAACTTGAAAATATGGAGTGTACATATTTTCAGGGCCAGACTAGCTAGTTTCGGTCAATAAGGCCTCATCAGTGACCCTCAAAATTTTCAGAATCCACAATAGAATCAATGATTCCAAAGGACAAGAAAATAAAAACTACACTATGATGTAGGGCAGGGAGACTTTTTACAGCCGCCACACATTCCCACACATCAGCTGTAGTGACGTTAAATATGTGCTATAAAAGGGTTATTCTTTGGATGCAAGGAATACACCATAAAACTGGAAAATATGGAGTGTACATGTTTTCTGGGCCAGACTAGCTAGTTTCGGCCAATTAGGCCTCATCAGTGACCCTCAAAATTTCCAGAATCCACAATGGAATCAATGATCCCAAAGGACAAGAAAATATAAACTACACTATGATGTTGGGCACGGAGACTTTTTACAGCCGCCATACATTCCCACACATCAGGTGTAGTGACGTTAAATATGTTCTATAAAAGGATTATCCTATTGATTTCATTGGGCGACAGATCATTTCATCTAAATGTCGGGTAAAAGTCCCACAAAATTGGAAGCAACGTCTCCAAAGTGACATAGAAAGTGTTGATGGGGACGTTAAACCTGAAATAAAAAAAAAACAAACAATACATGACTATATCACCTCAAATGAGTATTATAGAATTATTTAGCGGCTGGTCAAAATGTGATTCAAATGTGTTACTATTTAAATGTATTAAAACCCAAAACGATCCATGCACACACCGTGAATATTCAGGTACGTACATGTGCGTGTGGGAACTAAGATTATCTGGCACAGCAAATACTTGGATTCGGCTGCATGATTGAAATACTAGTCGCAATATAGTGCAAATTCCCAATATGTACTTTATTTATAAGAAATAGACTGCCATTATCAATGTCTATTGTTATATGTTGCATTCAACCTGTACCGTTCGACATAGTGCATTTTTTCACATCTCTAATCCTTGATATTTTTCTTATTTATACTGCAAATATAGGTTGTGGGTGCTCGTTAGAGGCGGAACCGCCTTGAGGCGGTTCTAACGAGTACCCACAACCTATGTTCTGGAGCAGAAATAATAAAAATAATGTATACCCACGTAAACCCCAGTTTTCTCTATATAAAGTGGGTTTAGGGGATGATCATTTCACGGACTGGTTCACGTGATGTGCAAAGTGATAATTGTGTTGCTAGTTTAGAGGTGGTGTATTTACAAGTATGTACTTTTGCTTTCGTTGTATCATTACTGGTCTTATTTTGCAATTATGTTATGAAAATAACAACATGATAAAAGATGTTTAATTGGTTATGATTTGCCTTCAGCCTATGTTTTTTTCATATGTGATAAACAAATAAGTTTGAAAAAAGATGGTATGAATTTTAAATGAGGTTTACTGTGGATCGACGCAAAACAATTGGCCACACGTAGCTTGATTAAAAGCATCAATCAGATACGGCATTAACTCTAAATTGGTCTGTTCAGTTAAGTGCTGAGTAATGTTCACTCGTGAAGGTCTATGTTAGAAGGATTTATTTCAAAGATGTATAAATATTAAATGGCAAAGAAACATGACAACGGAAGGTGATCTTTTCGTCGAAGGTATTAACAAGTGGCAATAATAAAAACCAACATCTTTTTTAAACAGTTTGGCTTGTTAATATTTGCTTTGTTTAACTAAATCAAGGCATGAACCCTCCGAAACCAGTGGCATAGTCAGGTGTTCACCTTATTTGCATTATCTGCTGGTTCCTAGTCTGAAGGTTATCAGAGTTGGAAAAACTGGTAACCAGACCCCCCTGACCTTTCAAGGTCAGGGGGGTCTGGTTACCTGTTTTTCCAATATTGACAATGGGCAAGCTGGGAGCCAGCAAATAATGCAAATATGGTGAATTTGAAAAATAATATTTGCACATTGCATTCGTACTGGACCAGTAGCATGGAGGACCCGGACGTTTCAGTAATTCGAATCATTACGATAACACATCCGTGCGACAAAGTACATTTTTCACTTCTCAAAAATGGCTACTTTTCTGATAAAAATCTGTGATATTAAACTAATAAATGCTCAAAACATAGGTTGTGGGAGTTCGTTAGAACCGCCTCATTGAGGCGGTTCTAACGCGTACCCACAACCTATGTCTTAGAGCAGAAATAAGAAAAATAATGTATACCCCGTAAACCCCAATTTTCTCTATATAAAAGGGGTTTAGGAGGGTGTTCATTTCATGGACTTGTTCACGTGATGTAAATGCCGGATTCTATTTTGAATTTTTAGTCACATGGGTTATATTATTTATTTTGGAGTCGCAGACTTCGCGCTTTGATTCCTTTACAAGCCTCTAATTTAGTGTTTAGAGGATACGGAATGTTTATTGTAAACATACTGGTGGTCATTATTATTTAGTTATATGTATTTATGGTTTAGTTTAGTTATGGATTGAATATATGAAGTGAGAAAAAAAAATCTAAATATTACAATATTTCATTTGCGGCCAAAGTAAGACGAAAACAAAACAAGAGGGCCATGATGACCCTGGATCGCTCACCTGATCCATAGTGTAACAAGTGTGCCCCCAGAGAGGGCCATTATTGGCCCCAGGGCTTTAATGTGCATAATGTTGAGGGAGGTCTTAAAGGTGAAGCTTCATACCAAACATCAACAAAGGCTATAATTTGAACAATCTTGGCAAAGGTCCACTAGATGAAGCTACACATCAAATATCAAAGACCTGGGCCTAGCGGTTTCAGAGAAGAAGATTTTTAAAGATTTTGCCTATATAAGCCTATGTAAAACCAAAGGGCCCCGGGACGGGGGCATCTTTTGCCCCAGCACTATAATTTGAACAATCTTGGTAGGGATCCACTAGATGAAGCTTCATACCAAATATCAAAGTCCTGGGCCTTGTGGTTTCAGAGAAGATTTTTAAAGATTTTCCCTATATAAGCCTATGTAAAACCAAAGGGCCCCGGGGCGGGGGCATTTTTGGCCCCAGCACTATAATTTGAACAATCTTGGTAGGGGTCCACTAGATGAAGCTTCATACCAAATATCAAAGACCTGGGCCTTGTGGTTTCAGAGAAGAAGATTTTTAATGATTTTCCCTATATAAGCCAATGTAAAACCAAAGGGCCCCGTGGCGGGGGCATTTTTTGTCCCAGCACTAAACTTTGAACAATCTTGGTAGGGGTCCACTAGATGAAGCTTCATACCAAATATCAAAAACCTGGGCCTTGTGGTTTCAGAGAAGAAGATTTTAAAAGATTTTCCCTTTATAAGCCTATGTAAAACCAAAGGGCCCCGGGGCGGGGGCATTTTTGGCCCCAGCACTATAATTTGAACAATCTTGGTAGGGTTCCACTAGATGAAGCTTCATACCAAATATAAAAGACCTGGGCCTTGTGGTTTCAGAGAAGAAGATTTTTAAAGATTTTCCCTATTTTAGCCTATGTAAAACCAAAGGGCCCCGGGGCGGGGGCATTTTTGGCCCCAGCACTATAATTTGAACAATCTTGGTAGGGGTCCACTAGATAAGGCTTCATACCAAATATCAAAGACCCGGGCCTTGTGGTTTCTGAGAAGAAGATTTTTTAAGATTTTCCCTATATAAGCCTATGTAAAACCAAAGGGCCCCGTGGCGGGGGCATTTTTGGCCCCAGCACTATAATTTGAACAATCTTGGTAGGGGTCCACTAGATAAGGCTTCATACCAAATATCAAAGACCCGGGCCTTGTGGTTTCTGAGAAGAAGATTTTTTAAGATTTTCCCTATATAAGCCTATGTAAAACCAAAGGGCCCCGTGGTGGGGGCATTTTTTGTCCCAGCACTATAATTTGAACAATCTTGGTAGGGGTCCACTAGATGAAGCTTCATACCAAATATCAAAGTCCTGGGCCTTGTGGTTTCAGAGAAGAAGATTTTTAAAGATTTTCCCTATATAAGCCTATGTAAAACCAAAGGGCCCCGGGGCGGGGGCATTTTTGGCCCCAGCACTATAATTTGAACAATCTTGGTAGGGGTCCACTAGATGAAGCTTCATACCAAATATCAAAGTCCTGGACCTTGTGGTTTCAGAGAAGAAGATTTTTAAAGATTTTCCCTATATAAGCCTATGTAAAACCAAAGGGCCCCAGGGCGGGGGCATTTTTGGCCCTAGCACTATAATTTGAACAATCTTGGTAGCGGTCCACTAGATGATGCTTCATACCAAATATCAAAGACCTGGGCCTTGTGGTTTCAGAGAAGAAGATTTTTTTAAGTTTTTGGTGAAAAAAAATCTATTTTTGGCTCCTGTGACCTAGATGTGCAACGGACCGGAACCATTTGAACAACTTTGAAAGGGGACCACCTAAGGATCATTCCTGTGAAGTTTGGTCAAAATCCGATCAGTGGTTTAGGAGGAGATGTCGTTTAAAGAAATTGTTTACGCACGCACGGACGCACGCACGCACGCACGCACGCACGACGGACGACGGACAAAAAGTGATCCCAAAAGCTCACCTCCTCACTACGTGACGGTGAGCTAAAAATGGTTACCATTACCAAAACACAGCTATATAAATACATTGTTAACTTTACCGCCGAAAAACGAAAATTTTAAGATGAACAATTGCGATATTTTTCTTATTTCTGTTCAAAATATAGATTGTTGATACTCGTAAGAACCGCCTCATCGAGGCGGTTCTAACGAGTACCTACAATCAATATTTTGGAGCAGAAATAAGAAAAATAAGGTTTACCCATGTAAACCACAGTTTTACTATATAAAAGTGGTGTTCAAGGGGGTCAAAATTATATAGGTGTGTTTTCGTGATGAAAACCATGAAGGCAAAGTCACCAGTGATCCTTTCTTGAGGTGCTCGTCCCCATTCCGCTTAATAGCATCCATTGCAATTTTGCAAGTGTGGCCTCTTGCATTGTCCTTTGGGAGCAGAATCCTTTTGGAGAGTTTACCTCGGCGTTTTACACGTATCGCACCTTTCTCAGCTGGTCGAGAAAGTTATTGTACTTTTCTTTGCTAGAAAGCCCAACATAAAAACACCGTGTGCGTCCCATATCACAGTTGCCATCACCTTGCCAGCAGAGGGTTGCGTTTTGAACTTCTTTGGCCTCGGAGACAGCAACTTTGAGTTTTATTCTCTAGCTCATTATAATGAACCCAGGTCTCATCTATAGTCACCAGATGTAGAAGAAAATCCTGTTCCTTTGACCTAAACCGCTTCAACAATGCGCTGCATACTGATGCTTTGGGTGCCATTTGCTCGTCGCTATGGGATTTTGGGACCCAACGGGCTGTTAGGCGATCATGTAAAATTGTTGATACTCTACCATGTAAAATGTGCAATGCATTCGCTATTTATTCCACCTTAATTCACATATCAGAGTACACCGCATCCCGTACTCTGTGACACATTTCTTCATCGGTGGCATCTGATGGGCGTCAAGACCTGGTTTCGTCTTCTTAAGATCTTCTACTGCGTTTGAATTCCCCAACCCAGAATATAATACTTGTGCATACGATGGTGCAGAAGACCCATAAACATTGCTTAACTCTCAATATATTTCTTGACGTATTTTCCCTTTCAAATGCATGACATGTACAAGTGCCGAATTACAGCACGGTACTCAAATCTCATCACGCTAACAAGTCCGTTTAATGAACACCCCCTTACACCCCACTTTATATAGAGAAAACAGGGGTTTACGGGGGTCTACATTATTTTCCTTATTTCTGCTCCTAGACATAGGTTGTGGGTACTCGTTAGAACCGCCTCAATGAGGCGATTCTAACGAACACCCACAACCTATGTTTGCTTTATAAATAAGGAAATTATCATAGATTTTCGTCAGAAAAGTAGCCATTTTGGAGATGAGAAAAAATGCACTATGTCGCACGGGTTTGTTATCGTAATGTTGACGAAAAGCTTGCCTTTGCATCGCTAGCCATCTTTGACGTTCAATATCTTATGAGTGAATGAAACAATAAGGGTGCAATTTTGCCCTCATGCCTAAAACATGTATTGAAACAAGGCATGAAAATCTTGGTTGCCTCAGTCAATCGGAAATGGGATAGGCTGGTTACTTATTGACTTGCCCTCGTATTTACATTCTCAGTGCATTTGCAGAAAACTCCAGCACGCAATGTTTTCCATACATGCACATCCAATGAAAACATTTACTCACCCGACGTCACACGATTATTGAGTGACGTCAAAATAAAGCATGGGTTTCTCCACTAGGATTGGACGATGGCGACTTTATGGCGTCATTGGCGCATTGTTTTGTTTCAATTTAAGCCCCTCAAACCAGAACTTTTGCCACATAGCGGATGGAAAGTAATGTAACTGTAATTATCATATGACGCCGTTGATAAGCAGTGGATAACGCCATGTAATAAAAATCGTATGTCCACACGTGTAATAACATTTTGGCGGGATTAGGTAACGTCATGACAATGTCAATGTCAATCATGCATTTTTGTGGAAACATTGTCAATTTTCAAGGCGATAAAATCCAATTTAAAGTGGTCATATGATAAACAAAATCGTTGTCATTTTCATATGAGGTTTATGAAACTCGCCAAAGTCTCGTTTCATAAATTTCTAAATTTCATATGAAATGACCATTCGTGTAAGATCCTCTATGTAAGAAAGGTAATTTATTTAACCTTAATTGTAGTATGACAAACATGTGCATGTGACATAATTTTGTTCATACTTTAACGAACATTTAACCCTTTTTGTACCAAACGGAATGATAGCAGGAGTCCATTTCAAAATTTGTATTTTTTTAAGAATGTATTTGGAAAATAGCTGAACGTTTTGCAAATAGTGTAGGCCCTGATCAGACGCCGCGTTCTGTAGCGTCTGATCTGGGCCTGCGCTGCTTACCAGGATGTCCGGTTTGGGGTTGTTGGTACTAAATGGCTTAATAATGTAAATTCATTTTTTAAATACTCAGAACAGAAGTTACAAAAATAGTACATATGCGTGAACAAAACCCTAAAGGCAAAAGCCAAAGAGCAACATTAAAGAAATAATCATGTCAAAACCACTGCTTTGATGCGGTCTGTAGCAAAACGGTCTGTTTACTTATTGTTTTTTATTTTTATTATTATTTTTACTAGGATGCTCAAACGAGAGGTACATTAGTTGCCGAATAACTTGTTTATATATGTATATTGCCATGGAACCTATGCTCACACCTTTATTTTTCTAGTTGCATATGATCTAGCTTATAGATATTCAAGATGCAATGCTGTTGCTGGTTATAGTCTCAAGATATTTCCAATACTTAGAAGGGGATGTTATGTTAGTAGCCATTTCTGATGACATTAATGTCACAAGCCTTTGACTGAAATGTGATTTCTATTTATCATACTGGTAAATTTCATTTTGATTTCTCGGATCAATAATAATATTTTCATCAAAAACCGTTATGTCGACGCAAATGACATCGCGCCATTTTGCGGAATGATATTGATTCAGTCATTATATGTAATAATGTCCCTATATTACTAATGGAACTGGCTATTTTCTGAAAATAAATAGTGTAGTTCAAACAATTCGACATGAGACTGGTGACATCTATTACCATGTTTTCACACCCGACTGAATAGATATATTTATCTTCGCCGTTTTCCGAAGAGGTCGATATTGTTATTCAATACATAGAGGTCAGTGAATGGGTCGGCATTCACGATGGGTCGGCATTCACGAGATGTCGAATATTCACGAGAAGTTTACGAAAACCGACCTTTTAGTCGAAAACACTGACTTATTATTCTTTGCATAAAAGTCAGTCTCATGTAAAATTGCACCAACTATATATCCAAGCCAAAATATATCCGTATACGCTGCGTGTAGAAGAAGCATCGTTTGACTGTTATGACTCCATGGTCTAGTTAAAAATGGCGAATCTCTCAACTATAATCATTTAATATTTTTATAAGCCTCACACACCTGCGAAGTAACACGCATGAAAATGATATTTCAGTACATTGTCATGTAAGAGGCCGCGCAGCAATTGCTGTTACAGGCACATAAAATTGCTAAATATCAGTTATTCTGGCATATTCTTTGATTGTTTTTGTTTGTTTGTTTGTTTGATTTGAGGTTTAACATCCCCGTCAACACTGTATAGGTCATTTTGGAGACGTTGCTTCCAATTTTGTGGGACTTTTATCAGACATTGAGATGAAATGACATCTCAAGCCCTGATGCCCAATGAAACCAATAGGGTTTATAAGCATGGGCGGTCCGACTCGCACAACTTTGCGAGGGTGGTGGCCACGTAAAATCGATTTAAGCCCCCCCCCCCCCCCCCCCCAGTGGAATTCGTTTCCGCTGACCGTTCCAAGGCGGTTCTTCTGTCGCGGGTTATTTTTGTTATGGTTTGTCTTCGGATGTTTGTGCCGCTTATATTATTTTGTTTTGGATAGCCTATCGGCCATTTTGTGGGAAAGTAACTGTCCTTTTGGCTTTCCGCTGTTGATGTTTCCATTAGGGTCTTTTGTTTCATGTTTGTGTTTCTTTCCTTTTGGTGTCTCTGATGGGAGCTGTGGGTTAATTGTATCGATTCCTGATCATTGCCTCCAGTTCTACTTTAGATACCCTAAGCGGTTTACGATTATTTGTGTGCAGTCGGTTTCAGCTCTGCATTGAAGCATCATGCAGCCTATCTATTTCTTCAAGCCCCGATAGGTGGGGGCCGTTACTTTGATTATATTTAATGTTTCATGATTTTTGTACTTTTATCAAATAATTATCTGCATAATGCTAATAATTATTTATATAAAATTACACAAGTACTTAAAAGCAAAGCATGATGCTCAAACATGTTTTTTTTTTCAAAATGTATCAGTATTTCAAGTACTTTGATTGTCTAAACAGGTAATTTTCTACAGAAATGGTTTTGCATTCATCAGGTGAACAAGTTTGTGTGATCATTACGAAAACACGCCTATACAAATACTGCGGAAAAAAAGAAAATTTTAAAATGAAAAATACTGATATTTTTCTTATTTCTGCTCAAAATATAAATAGTTGGTACTCGTTAGAACGCGGCCTCATCGAAGCGGTTCAAGATTAGGCGGTTAGTACAACTAACCTATGTCTACGAGCAGAAATAAGCAAAACAATGTATACCCATGTACACCCCAGTTTTCTCTATATTGAGTTTTGTTTTTTTGTTTGTTTGATTTGAGGTTTAACGTCCCCGTCAACACTGTAAAGGTCATTTTGGAGACATTGCTTCCACTTTTGTGGGACTTTTACCCGACATTGAGATGAAATGACATCTCAAGCCCTGCCGCCCAATGCAACCAATAGGGTTTATAAGCATGGACGGGCCGACTCGCACCGCATTGCCTGGGCAGGGTTAGATCCTTTAAGCGGTTAACCAGTACACGTGTGCGGGTCGGTTTCAGCTCTGAGTTTAGAGGTGTGTTTATTTCACGGAGCTATTAACATGATGCGGATGTTTTCATCGGTCAAAACATACATTGTGTCAATAGTGGTTGGAACCACCTAGTTGACGCTCTTCTTTCGAGCACACACAACCTATATTTGGACTAGAAATAAGAAAGATGTAAAACAGTTTCATCTGAAGAATGCTAGTTCTAGAAATAGAAAAGAAGTCATTTTAGCACATGGGTGTTTTATCAAAATTAACAATTGGGCCCCGTCAAGCGATTTTGGTACTTATCGCCTATGCGAGCAGCGAAGGTTCAGGCGAGCCTGCGCATCCGCGCAGTCTCGCCAGAACCTTCGCTGCTCGCTCATACAAACATTGAATCAAGAGGAACCTTCAGACAGAAAGCCATATCCCTGGCCCCTCTGAATGGCTGGGCATGCGCAGTTAAAACTTGTCACGACGGAATGCTCGAAGACCCAAATTCGCTTGGCGGGGCTCAATTATTATCACAGGCTAAAACTGAGATAGAGAATAAAAAACTGGGTACTGGTTAGTTAGCCAATTTATCAAATTGCAAATATGAAATTGAACTTGATGGCCTTTGACCCCTGTTTTTGCATATCATTCTACTGTCAAATTGCAAACAGCCCCTGCGGTAGTCGGCATGACCTAGTGAAAAGCACATGCTTTTTTTCTCTCTGCGTTTTCGCTTTCTGTGTTAATGCCATCAGACTGTTTTGTTGGTTGCCGCCTGGTGCTCCGTCTTTGGTCGGGACCCTCGGAGTCTAACTGTTGGTTTTCTTTTGCTCCAGCAATTCTGTTGTTGTATGCTGTCAAGTCCTCAACCTTGTTTCATCTCTGTAGTTTTTTATTTGTATGTTCTCGGAGATGTTACACTGATGAGTTAGGAAGCCTTCTTGCGGACTAAACAAAATTAGTGTAAACCGTGACAGAGGTAAGGGCGAGGATTATGGCTATGTAAAATCGATTTAAGCCCCCCAGTGGAATTCTTTCCACTGACCGTTCCAAGGCGGTTCTTCTGTGACGGTTTATTTATGTTGTTGTTTGTTACTTACTGTGTGTATCACTTGTGTCTTTTTATTTTGGATGGCCATTTGGCCATTTTGTGGGAAAGGAACTGTCCTTATGGCCTTCCTTTGTTAAGGTTTCCATTATGGTCTGGTCGCTTCATGTTTGTGTTTTTTTCCCTTTGGTGTCTTTGAAGGGTGGAGTAAGTTATTTGTATCGATTCCTGATCTTTGTTTTACTTCTACTTTTTATACAGTTGTTTCATGCCAGTTTGGAGTATAGTCGAAACTATTTACCGGAGGTGTTGTGGACGACCTGATGCAATATTGCCCGAGGACGAAGGATTGGGAAAATAGAAATCGGGTGTTCCAAAGCAGCCGCGGGCAATAGTTTTGACTATTCTCCAAGCTTCTAAGACATAACTGTTATAATATCCAATCAGTCGCTAAATCTGTTTCACTTACCGGAGAAAATCCTCCACAAGACGCGCTCGACGCCATTGTTGTTGACTTTGTCGTAAGTCACATGAGCTGGGCTCCGGCTTTAATTACTGCAACATCTAAACAAACAACTGTATAAAAGCATACCGACCGGCCAATAAAACAGGTCAATAGTAAAAATATATATCATACCACTTGATATATAAGTGTGTGTGTGTGTGTGTGTGTGTTTTCGGGTTTAATGTCGCTTTCAACAATATTTCAGTCATATCACGACGATGTCTGGTTGTGACAGGGAGCTCAATGCTCACTTTTTATAGTGCTGCCTCACTGAAGTATCATGTCCCAGACACTTTACATGATACCACACCCACTTCTCCCGACACTGGGTCGACCAGTCCTAGCTCTACCCCGTAAATCTGAGTGCCAAGCGAGGAGCAGCTAGTACCATTCTTAACGACTTTGGTATGTCGGGGCCCGGGATCGAACCCGTGACCTCCCGTTCCCCGGAGCGGACACTCTACCAACTGAGCTATCGGGGCCGGTTTGATATATAAGAGATTGGGTAATAATATTATCTGTACTTATAAGAACATTACCTAGGGACTCAGGAACAAGTTCGACTGAGCCATGGTAAATCAACCATCGCTGTTCGAGCGATTACAGTACAGTCGAACTCCGATGGCTCGAACAACGATAGCTCGTTTACCATGGCTGAGTCGAACCCGTTTTTGAGTCCCTAGGGAATTCCTCTGCATAAGAAAAAAGTGTGGGATAATTAAGGAGATTTTCTACTTTTATCTTGCAAATGTATGCTCTGTGTACTCATTAGAATCGCCTCAATGAGGCGATTCTAATGAGTACACACAGCATACATTTATGTTACAGAACACCGAAAAGAAGTCCAAAAATACCCCCGTCATGTTTTCTGGAAGTATGCAACAGTGGCTCGAACTACCGCTGTTTCGAACAAATTTCTATGGTCCCGAAGGGATTCGAGCCATCGCAGTTCTACTGTACTTTGGATGTATCATTTCAGTACGCAGACCCTCGCTGCAGCTCTATCCGTCTGTGAGTGAGCGGAGATTCAGCAGAGTTCCCGAGTCACATGAACGTCTCGCGAGTATAGCCGAGATCCCGGAGAAATACAGTATTGAAGTGAGGCGTGAGATGTTTACGCAACTCGATATTGACGACAAATATGTAGAAGACGATGAAAAACCAAAATTCTCTCGCCGAATGAAGTCCAAACTCAGATGTACGAGAAAACGCCTATACCATTTGCTTGTCTACATTTTCCCTATCATAGCGGTTGTGAAAAACTACGAGTTGAAAAAGTTCGCATTAGGTACGTATACAAAGGTTTCGAAATCGGTCAATGTTCTGAAATGGACTTCCATCTTTGAATTTGGACGCATCCATTCTTGAATGTTCAGTTTAGGACTCAGTCAAAATCAATAACAGAATGGCTAACATAAACACGCCTATATAATTTTTACCCCCTTAAACCCTACTTATATTTTGGTAAAATTGGGATTTACAGGGGTATACCCACACTCTATGATTTGATCAGAATTATGAAAAATATAAGATTTTTTAAGGGGAATGGAACACCTTCAGGGGATGCAACTCCTAGTATTTTGTCTCCCATGTCCATAGGATCAAATTCTTTCCTTTAAGAGTTATCCCCTTTTTTCGTGGGACAGAGCTTATAGAAAAGTGAACAAAAAGTCACGAAAGTTGACTCCCTTTGAAAAATGGCGGAACAATCTGCCAGGTGTTCCCAATTCTCTTAATATCAGAAAAAAAAAATCTTTTTTTTTTTTTTTTTTTTTGGTGGTAAAAATTTCAATTTAATTAAATAGGCGTGTTTTATGAGGCGCATGGATTTACAATGGTTGCATAAATATCTGTACCGGTTGCCAAAACCACAATTTGCCATGTCGTACGCAAGGATTGTAGAACACCTTTCTCTTTCTTCGTCACAATATTTCACCAAGTAAGCATTGACTTAGATTTTGATGAGTTTAGAAAACCATAGCTAATGTTAAGAAATTGTGAGGAGTTTCTCTTACCCGTCTCTTGAAAATGCATTTAATTTTTGTGCACGTGCCTATGTAACGCGACGTTTGATTGGATAACGTCAAAAATTTGCGACGGTTTATTCTGCGATATTCTGTCATAAACCCATCGCCATAATGTAACGTCACTACAGCTGACTGTGTTTGCCGTTTTGAGCAATGAGGGCAGTTTTTCAACAAAACAAGTGAATAAGTGCATTAGAATAGGGGTAACTGTATTGCAAAATTATCATTTGGGGAGGTAAATTGTCGGCTTTACGGTTCCGCTCACGCAAAGCCGCCGATTTACCTCGCCAAATTACAATTTTGAATACAACTATCCCCTAATTAATCGTTGTTCTAGCCATCGAGGGTAAACCCCTTTTGTACCAAATGGAATCTTCATCCTTATAATTAGCAGGAGTTCATTTCAAAATTTAGGGATGTCAGGTTGTGTTTTCATCAACATTTATTTGGACAATGACTGAACTTTTAGCAAACAGTGGAGTCTCTGATTTGGGGTTTCTGGTACTAAATTGGCAAATCATACCGCCGTTGTAAATGTAATTGATAATTTAATATTTTAATTAATAAATGTATGCTCTATCTATCTATCTATGTTCTTAAACCGAGGCGATCATATTTGGCCATTTACCTGTGCTGGTCGGATGGCTAAATTTAGAATTTAGCTACATCAACAACAACAACAACAACAGCAAAAACAAGTCACTGGACGATTCCTTAAAACTATTTACAATCAGAATAACAGAGGTATGGTAAAACGCATACCTCTGGATCACAGTCTTATACTGTACGGTCTTTGAACTTCTCTGCGGTCTTGGCATTCACCGCAGAAGAGGGGAGAATATTCCACTGAGGAATAGTTCTAAGAAAAAATGAAATTTTCAGGGCATCATTATAGGACTGGTATGTACGATATTGTGAGTTGTTTTACTTTTGATGCCTTTGTTTGGGTTAAAGCTGCCGCAGGGGTCCAGTATTTGTCTTTATTAATAGACACTGTGTTAGAGTGTATCTTATAGGAGAAGGTTAAAGAGGACTGCCCAGGACGGGCCTCTAGGGACGGCCATTCTAGCTTGTTAAGCATATCACCGAAGCTATATCTATTTCTGTGATTCGAACCCACGCACACATGCGGCGACGTCGCCTAGCACTGCAGTGGCCGACGTCCTTAACCATTTATCCCTGATTGTGTCTCCACTATGGTTGTAAAGACGAAAAGTCGCTTCCATTGCTGAGAGAATTAATCACAATCCAGGAAAAAACGAAACAAAATATATCTATTTCGCCATCGTCGGCAGGTCCATCGAGCAGCTGTCCTCTGCACTTTCTCCACCTGCTGAATCTGGGTTTTAACATAGGGATGCCAAACGGGTGATACATATTCAAGTTGAGGGCCAACTAATGTTTTATATGCTACAACTTTTGTCTGCCTTGGTGCAAAGCCAAGTTACGTCTTAGAAATCCTAAAGGCTAATTGCTTTCGATGTTATTGCGCTGCGTACCAACGCAGCGCCATTTGTAATGAGTTTGAGACACGGACTATGTAATCATGAAACTTGACTTTTCAATGATGTAAGCGAATTGTCAGTTACAGGAGTTCGCGTTATTGATAAAATTAAAACACTTTTTTAACAATTTTAATTTGCTACTACATTCAATTATATATTTAAAATCTGAATTTTTGCCATTCGAATTCTATTTTTGATACATTCTGGATTTTTAATAACGAACTATGTTTTTTGTTTTAATCATCGAAAGGGTATTCGGTTTTGAGTATTATTTTATTTTCAGTCAGCACAGTCCTGAATATACTCCTGATATTTCATTGTTGAATTATCCCAAAATTAAAAATCATTGTTTGAAATGGATGACAGAAGTCTATGTGTGTTTAAAATAGATGACAGTGCTTCTACACAGAATGGTACAATCTACGGTTTAAACGTATCCCTTTCGATTCCAATGATTGTTTACTGCGCAATATTTAAGCCTGTTACTGCAGCAAAGGCTAACCCTTTCAACCCTGAAGCCCGGCACAGATACTAATGCAAACATGTAGATCCTGATGAGATGGCGCATAATGAGCCACCTTATAGGGTTATATAACTTGTTATCATGATGACTCTTTTAAGTTAGATACTGTATTAAGTAGAATGAACGTGCCCAAAGTCAGTGATGGTAGAGCCCACGCCGATAAATCAGGGGTGGAAGGGTTGAAGGGTAAATAAATCAAAGCACTGACAACACTGATAGGTCGAGAATCTCTCAGTGTAGATTGAAAAAATGGCCCTGAAGGGGAACTTGAACTGTTTCGTTTAACCCTTTACCCTAAGCAAACAGTGTAGACCCTGAACAGACACCGCGTTCTGATATGGGTCTACACTGTTTGCAAAACCCAACACATGATTGCAGTCCAGATTCTACAGATAATTCTCTAAGAAGTGCAGTGGTAAAGTATCGGCCTCGGGATCGAGAGGTACCGGGTTCGAATCCCACGAGCGGCAAGTGTTGTTTCCTTGAGCAAGAGACTTTATCCACATTGCTTAGTACTGGTTCTAACCAGGAAAAGAGGGCCACATGGAAGATTAGTACTATTTTACTAAATGTGTTACCCTCTATAAATAAGGTCGATTATTATTATTATTATAATTAAGATGTAAATAACGCGGCTTTTTTTTTTTTTTTTTTTTTTGATTTGAGGTTTAACGTCCCCGTCAACACTGTAAAGGTCATTTTGGAGACGTTGCTTCCAATTTTGTGGGATATGTACCCGACACTGAGATGAAATAACATCTCAATCCATGTCGACCAATGAAACCAATAGGGTTTATAAACATGGACTGTCCGACTTCCACTGCTTTACATGGGCAGGCTTAGTTCCTCTAAGTGGTTTACCAGTCCTCGTGTGGGGTCGGATTTCAGCTCTGCGTGGTAGCATCATGCAGCCCATCTATTTCGTCAAGCCCCGATGGACGGGGGCCGCCCGACATTGAGATGACTGAAAAGACAACGCAAGCCCTGCCGCCCAATTAAACCAATAGGGTTTATAAGCATGGACGGGCCGACTGGCACCGCTTTGCCTGGGCAGGCGTATATCCTCTTAGCAGTTTCCCAGTACTCGTGTGCGGGTCGGTTTCAGCTCTGCGTGGAAGCATCTGGCCGCCCATCTGTTTCTTCAAGCCCCGATCGGCGGGGGCGTTTTTTTTTTTTTTTTTTTTTTTGTTGTTTTTTTTTTGTAAATGATCCCTACCTGGATTTCCTAAAAAAAACACGCCTATATAATTTTGACCCCCTTAAACCCCACTTTTATATAGTGAAACTGGAGTTAACGGTGACACCCATTATTTTTTCTTATTTCTGATTAAAAATAGCTTGCAGATGCCCGTTATAACCGCCTCGCCGAGGCGGTTCTAACGAGTAATCACAATCTATATTTTGAACAGAAATATGATAACTATCAGATTTTCTTCTATCTGAAAGTTTTTTTAACGGTAAAATTTTCAATGTATTTGAATAGGTGTTCTTTCGTAAAGAGTGATAGTCACGTAGCGCAACGTTGAAAGTGTTGTGCTTAGTAACTTTGGTCGATTGGCAAACAATCGACCCATAAGTGTTTTTGTGTGGGTCTGGGAGGGGTGGAATTAACAGTGATATCCGACATTATTGGTTACTTCCCATCAGGCACATGACGTAATTGTGACGTCACATCAACGTCGGTGCAACGTCATGACTTTACTGCAACGTCACATCGTCGGTGCAACGTCGTGACATTGCACCGACGTTGAGTTGACGTTGCCCTTGCGACGTGTGCCTGCTAGGTAATTGATATTCTCATACTGATTTTAAACTACAGTATTTAAAACATTCATTATGCAATGAAAAATGGGACTGAAAATTTAAATAGAAAAATAATTTTTCTTTCATCCAGTGTTAAATTTGAGAAAATCAAATAAAAACAAAGTGGGTCATTTTGAGGTTGTTTTAATTTTTTTTTCGGGATTTTCGGAGCTGGAAAAATGCCAGTACAGGTAAAGTCGCTTGATTTGACATGAGGTATGATGATCCCAATTGTCCCGTATGTACAAAGAATCTTTCTTCCGTCGGACCATTAGAGAGCGGAATGCTCTTTCCGATTCGATCATTTCCACAGTTGAAGGTGCTGATAATACTGAAGCTAATTTTGCCTCTTTCGTGAGAGCAAGGGACTAACTTCACAGGTTCTGATCTTTGAATGGCATTGGACGTATCCTCAGTAATAATTCCGAATGCTGATTCTGGTATGTGACTTTACCGATGGAGAAGAATCAGCATTTCCTAGGGTCATCCCAGAAGGCAAATATAGAGTCACTCACCTCAGAGTGCATAGGACACTTTAGCGTTTTTCACACGGTGCATCGTGACATTGACATTTGACCCTTGACCTCGAAAATCTGAAGTGTTCATCTTCGCTCCACGGGAAACATTTGTGGAATGTTTGATACTCCAATGATGATAGCTTTGTCTTTTATCTTGTTCACAATGTTTTCAATGTCAAGTCCATTGTTAACTTGGCATTTGACCCTTGACCTTGAAAATCAATAGCATTTATTCTCTCTCCATGGGGAACATTTATGGAAGGCATGATGCTTCTCCGATGATGGCATTGTCTTTAATCCTGTACACACGGACACACACAAACACCCACACACGGACGTATGGTATCGATCGCAACTTTGTTGCGAGGGGATAATAACGAACAATCATGTAATGTGTCATTGACTGGTGACAGATAGATCTCAAAGCTATAATTCTGAAGTCATTCAAAATTCCTAAAGTATTCTGTTGCTTATTTGCGGCGAAATGCTCTTTATGACCTGCTCGCGATGTTTCATACTCTTGTTCCACCTTCTCTGTTTATGATTTGTACTGCCCGCAATTGGGAATGGCCTTAGAAAACCTTTCCTATAATGAATCGGTAAGAAAAGTCTCATTCTAATGTATTAGGACCAACCCTTTAAAGACATGCACAATTATGAAATCTTTTAATGAAATTAAAGGTAAACTAGATCACGCAGTCGATGGTATACCATCGCAAATACCCGCTTTTTCTATGAAAAACACTTATGACTATGTATTAGCTAGCCAAAACTACATATAAGTTAAAAAAGTTGCAAAGAACATTCTAACTGATAAGCAAAGTTTCAGGAGTGTAACTCTTATAGTTTAGAAGATATGGCAAAGTCATACTTTTTTACCTTTGACCTTGGGTTCATGTTCAGGTCCACCAAAATTATCCCAATTTATCCTATATTCCAACGGCCATCTAATATCCAAGTTTCAGAAGTGTAACACCAATAGTTTAGAAGATATGGCAAAGTCATACTTATTGACTTTTGACCTTGGGGTCATGTTGAGGTCGAGGTCACACCAAAAGTATCCCAATTTATTCTATATTTAAAGGGCCATCCAATAACCAAAGTTTCAGAAGTGTAACTCCAATAGTTTAGAAGATATGACAAAATCATGCTTTTTGACCTTTGACCTTGGAGTCATGTTGAGAACGAGGTCACACCAAAAGTAGCCCAATATATTCTATATTCCAAGGGCCGTCCAATAACCAAAGTTTCAGAAGTGTAACTCCGATTGTTTAGAAGATATGACAAAGTCATACTTTTTTACATTTGACCTTGGGGTCATGTTGAGGTCAAGGTCACACCAAAAGGAGTCCAATTTATTCTATATTCCAAGGGTCATCCAATAACCAAAGTTCCAGAAGTGAAACTCCAATACTTTAGAAGATATTGCAAAATAATAAGTTTTGACCTTTGACCATGGGGCCATGTTGAGGTCAAGGTCACGCCAAAAGTAGCCCAGTGCCATCTACATTCCATGTATTATCCACAGGCAAAGTTTGAAAAATGTATCTTAACCGGTTTCAGAGGAGATCCATTCCATAGAAACTCGACGGGCGTATGTATACACACACACACACACACACATACATACATACATACAGACCCCCGGACTGATAGACACTCGACTCTGACACGAAAACAATATACCCGATTTTTTTTTTCGAAAAAGCGGGTATAAAAAAGTTGTTTTCCGCAGCGCTTCCTCCTTTGCTCCAACATGGAGCAATTTTTTACTTGTCTCTGAAATGTGTTGACCCCAATCAAGATCGTCAGTGATGGAAATACCAATATATTTGGCGGATTGAACCTGTTTCAAACTTTGCTGGTGTAATGTGCATATAGTCAAACTTAATTTGCTTGTTCGGAGAGTGTCGTGACACCCTGATTAAATGAAATTTAGCCATATTGAACTTTACCTGCCAATCGGCCTCCTACTGTGCTAGTCGATACAGGTCATCCTGTAGAATAAGACACATCACGCAAACATGCCTATATAATATTGACCCCCTTGAACCCCACTTTTATATAGTAAAACTGAGGTTTACAGAGGTAAACCTTATTTTTCTTATTTCTGCTCTAAAATATAGATTGTTGGTACCCGTTAGAACCGCCTCGACGAGGCGGTTCTAACGAGTATCCACAATTTATATTTTGAGCAGAAATAAAAAAAATATCACATTTTTTTCATCTTACAGTTTTCATTTTTTGACGATAAAGGTCACTGTGTATTTGTATAGGCGTGTTTTTGTAATGGTCAGATAAAGAATGTATGTTCCTTTGCTACACATAATCATCAGCAAACAAACGGACAGAGACTTGATATCAAACAGGGAGATCGTTTATGAATATCAAGAAAAGGACCGGCCCATGGGTCGCACCTTTGAGGACACCAAATAAAACAGGGACTGAATCAAACCCTTGGCCATCAAGTCCAACTTGTAGTGAGCACCCAGAGAGCCATGAGCTAGTCCACCTATTATCCCATAGTAGTCAACTTTATACAATAGCTTTCTATGATGTACCTTGTTAAAGGCCTTGGCAGAGACTATGATGACCAATATGTTCTATAAAAGGGTTATCCTTTGGAAGCACGGAATACACCACAGAACTGAAAAATATGGAGTGTACATGTTTTCTGGGCCAGACTAGCTAGTTTCGGCCAATTAGGCCTCATCAGTGACCCTCAGATATTTTCAAAATTCCCCAATGGAATCAATGATCCCATAGGACAAGAAAATATAATCTACACTATGATGTAGGGCAGGGAGACGTTTTACCGCCGCCACACATTCCCTCACACCAGCTGTAGTGAAGTTAAATATGTTCTATAAAAGGGCTATTCTTTGGAAGCAAGGAATACGCCACAGAACTGAAAAATATGGAGTGTACATGTTTTCTGGGACTGTTTAAGTCCACGCTTCATGACCAAATCCTGATTGTTCGCAAGGTCCTGGTAAAATTGAACTTATTGAGTGTCACAAGACCTTTGGCTTCAGAAACCATGTTGACAGTCAGCAAGAATGCCCTCAAAGGCTAGGTGCTTGTTGATGTTGCTAACTAATATATGTTTCAGGGTTTGCAAAAGATGCATGTTAGCGACACTGGTCTATTTTTTCTGCATCATATCTTTCACCTTTCTTATAGACCGGGGTAACATTTGCTTTTCGCCAGTGCCCCGGGCAAGTGATTCATTGAAAATAAAGGCCAGTGTGATATGTGTGCCCATTTGACATTACGATAACGCACACGTGTGGCATAGTGCATTCTTTAATATCTCCAAACTGATTATTTTCTGATGAAAATGTGTGATTTTTTTTCTTATTTTTCCTCCAAACATAGGTTGAGGGTGCTCGTTAGAACCGCCTCATTTAGTTGGTACTGACAAGTAGCCACAACCTATGTCTTGGAGCAGTAATAAAGAAAATTATGTACACCCCTGTAAACCATATTTTTCTCTACATATAATGGCGTTTAGAGGGTGTTCATTTTATGGACTTGTTGACGTGATGGTGACAATCAACAGCAATTTTCATTGTCCTTGAGGGGAATGGGAACACCTGGCAAAGTTTTCCGCCAATTTTCAACTTTCGGACATGCATGTTCGCTTTTCTATAAGCCGTGTCCCACTGAAAAGGGGGTCTACTCTTAAAGGAAAGAATTTGCTCCTCAGGAGCAAATTCTTTTCTTTGAGAGTTGACCCTTATTGACATGGGAGACAAACTACTTTTGCAGAGGGTGTAGCCCCTGAAGGTGTTCCCATTCCCCTAAATACTTTCGCGTCATTTAAGTTCGTATTTATGTTTCAGGTGACCTCCTTGGCGGAATCTCTTCAGCTTGTCTACATTTCCCACAAGGTCTGGCCTATGGAATTCTATGTGCTCTGACTCCTGCCCAGGGTCTTTATACCTCCTTCTACCCAGTTTTATTTTATATGATATTTGGAGCCAGTCAACATATGTCGATTGGAACAAATGCCGTCATAGCTCTCATAGCCGCAGAAATGGTTGGCATAGAAACGGAACACATCATCATAAGTGAAACTGGTAATACAACTGCTACTGCCAACGCAACAACTGCTACTCTTACTGAAGATGAATTTATGGCATTAAAAGTGTCTATAGTTGCTTGTTCTACCTTCATAGTAGGTTGTATTTTAACCGTGATGGGTATTCTAAGGCTTGGTTTCCTTACTACGTACCAATCCACGTCGTTTATTGGAGGATTTACTACTGCCGCGGCCTTCCATATCTTTACAAGCCAGATACCAAAGGCTCTTGGTATTAACCTTCCACTTATTAGTGGTAAAGGAAAGATCATTTTCATTTACAAAGCAATCTTTGAAAGAATCGGACAGACAAATATAGCGTCACTGGTAACGGCACTAATAACAATGGTGGTAATTATCCTTGTGAAAGATTGTATCAATGACAGGTTCAAAGACAGAATGAAAGTACCCATTCCTATTGACTTAATTGTTGTCATAATTGGAGCAATGATTCCGGGATTTAGTGGACTCCACGAAACATTCAACATCAAAGTAGTGGGTAAATTTGAGCAAGGTCTACCTCCGCCATCCATGCCCAGTTTCCGCCACTTCGGAGATATCGTACCTCTTTCATTAGAAATGGCATTACTTGTCTATTTCCTGAACATCGCCATGGCTCATTTGTGTGCTGAGAAGCATGAATACGAAGTAGACGACAACCAGGAGGCGATAGCTTACGGACTGACAAATATCTGTTCGGCATTTTTTCAGTGCTTCCCTGCCTCCAACGCTCCTCCGAGAACAATGATTCTCAGCAATATGGGTTCTAGAACCACTCTGAACGCTATACCCACGTCACTTGTCATTCTACTAGTGTTGTTAGTTCTTGGACAGTTCTTTACAGCATTGCCGGTACCAGTTTTGGCAGCAATGATCATGGTTGCAGTCAAACCGCTATTGCTGCAAGTCCGAGACCTACCTGGAGTATTTCGTGTAAATGTCTATGACTTTGTCATTTGGGTCATAGCATGCTTGGCTGGAATTTTCTTAGATCTTGCTTTCGGTCTGTACCTAGGATTCGCAGCTGCCTTCTTTATTGTAGTATTTCAGAATCAGATGTCTGGCACAACTGTTGTCGAGAAAGCAAAGTATGACCATATGTACTTGCCAAAATCAGCTTATAAGAACCTTATCAAATTGCACGGTTTGAGAATATTTAGAATGCAGGCTTCGCTGTATTTCGCTACGACCGAGCATTTTAAAAGAGATTTGTACAGGAAAACGATAAATCCACTGCATCTTCCCGGAGAGCATATGGAACAACAGCAAACTGTGTCTTTCTTTATTGATAAAGATGCGGAAACCGACAGTGATGAAGAAAAGGAGGACAGGAATGAGGAAATGATTCATTTACAAGTGA
This sequence comes from Lucinisca nassula, assembly GCA_963580285.1. NCBI lineage: Eukaryota > Metazoa > Mollusca > Bivalvia > Lucinida > Lucinidae > Lucinisca > Lucinisca nassula. The sequence continues at coordinate 127,878,866 of OY757011.1, read as the reverse complement.
AAGGTAGTAAACTGCACAAGCCGATGGAGATGACAGAAAGGGTTCAAGTTATTATCATAGACTTCCGGTACGCTACATACATAGATATGCAAGGAATTAATACGCTGTCAGTGATATTTGAGGAGTACAGGAGAGTAAATATTAAAGTTCTTGTCGCGAATTTATCTCAGCAGGTGTGGCGTACGCTATGTGGTTCTCCGTTTTTTGAAGTGGTGTCTAAAGAAAGGTTCTTCTTTGAGCTTGAAGACGCACTTGAAGCGGCGAAAACGATGATAAAATGACTTAAAAGTTGAGAAGGATTCTAGATGTTTTCATTTATTAACTCGTGATATAAAATTATCTCTCACACCGCAAAAAGGGCCTTATTCTGGGGATATTTTCTGCCTCAAACGTAGATTGCCGTCAAACCGCTATTGCTGCAAGTCCGTGATCGACCCGGAATATTTCGTGTAAATGGCTATGACTTTGTCTTTTGGGTTAGCATGCTTGGCTGGAATTTTCTTAGATCTTGTTTTCGGTCTGTACCTAGGCTTTGCAGCTGCCTTCTTTATTGTAGTATTTCAGAATCAGATGTCTGGTGCAACTGTTGTCGAGAAAGCCAAGTATGACCATATGTTTTTGCCTCGTTGAGGCAATTCTAATGAGAACCAACAATCATTGTTTTTTTATTATAATAAGCATTTTTGTTTGTTTTTTACGGCCCTTTGAATATTATTTCACTCACATCGAGCCGAACTTTTATCAAAGGTGGGCTAAAACCGGAGTACCCGGAGAAAAAAAAACACCTGACCTTCCGTTGCAGAACTTGGCATCTCACGTGTGACCCGAGCCAGGCTCGAATCAAAATAAGAAAATACTGTTTACACCTGTAAACTGCACTTTTTCGATATAAAGTAAGGTTAATTATAGACATGCCGCTAACATGATGTCGGTACACTGCAATTATTAATGCGGCCAGCCCTAAAGGCTATTCATCTTACTATTGTGCTCAGCTTAAGCGCGCACGAAATATGCCCGGCTCAAACATTTTCAAATATTGGCATTGGAACTGAGTGCGAGTGTTAATATCCAAAATCTGCGAACTGTTGTATATAGTGCTAACTGGCTTTATGTAGTTAATACATGGGTTGCTTGTGTTATTGTGTGTGCGTTTCTTGTCACTCAGACATTTTTCTTTCTCTTTCACTTGCTTGAGATGGCTGTGCGCTTTTTTCATGGCGTTTCCAGAAAAACTTTTTCCCTATCTACATATGATATTTTTCATGGTCAATTCATTAGATAATTTTACTAGTTGTTGCCATTTTATTGTCTGTGAACTATTCAAATGTCAAATCTCTGTGAACTATTCAAATGTCAAATCAGTCAAGTTGAACTTGACGAATGTCAAAAATCTGTTGACTGAGCCCTGGCTTTCTGTAAGGAATTTTCGGCTCACCTGGAAGCTCCAGGTCAGCTTATGCCGTGGCCTGTTGTCTGTCGTCCGGCCGGCCGTCGTCCGTCCATCAGTCCGTCGTTAACTTTTCACAATTTCGACATCTCCTCCCAAAACGGAAGACAGATTAAGCTGATACCAGGTGGGAGGCATCCTGGTGAAATTGTGATTCAGATTTTCTAAAATTGTCCGTTCGGATTTCCAAGATGACCGCCAATGGGCCATCTTGAAATTCTTCAAACGACATCTCCTCGCGAACCAGAGGTCTGATCAGGCTGAAACTTAAAGGGGGACATCAGGGTGACTTTGAGACTGAGATTTGATAAAATGGTTCCGTTCCGATATCTAAGATGACTGCCATTTCGGCCATCTTGAAAATCTTCAAACGACATCGCCTCCCGAACTAAAGGTCGAAATTAGCTGAAACTTGGGGTGAGATGAAGATTCATATTTGCTAAAATCGTTCCATTTGGATATCCAAGATTGCGGCCATGGCGGCCATCTTCAAATTTTTCAAACGAAATCGCCTCCCGAGGTTGAGGTCTGATCAAGCTGAAACTTAATGGGAGGCATCGGAGTGACATGGGGATTCAGATTTGCCAAAATAGTTTCGTTCCGATATCTAAGATGGCCACCATTGCGGCCATCCTTAGATTCTCCGAGAAGCTGAAACTTGATGGGAGACATCAGGGTGACGTGGAGATTCCCATTTTGCTAAAATGATTACGTTCCGATATCAGCTTGAAATTCTATAAAAGATAAATCCGGCGGCCATCTTGAAATTCTATAAACGATAACTCCTCCGGAACCAAAGGTTGAATTGAGCTGAAACTTGATGGGAGGCATTGGGATGACACGGAGATTTGGATTAGCTAAAATTGTTCAATTTGGATATCGAGGATGGCCGCCATGGTGACCATCTTGAAATTCTTCAAACGACAGCTCCTACCAAACCAAAAGTTGCATTGCACTGAGAAAAAAAAATAGTCATGCCGACTAAGGAACCTAGTCAATATGATTGTCCAAAAAAGCACTATGCAAAATAGTCGATGTGACTAGGAAGACCTAGTCAAGCATTTTGACTAGAAAAAACTAGTCAACTTGACTAGCTTTACTTAGCCTAGTACATTTGACTAGCTACATCTAGTCAAAGTTCACTAGTTTAAGCTAGTCATATGTACTATCTTAATAGTCAAATGTACTGGTGTGACTGTCAAAAGTACTAGCAAGCATGGTCAGGATTACTAGATTCTTAGTACTGATTACTAGTTGCTTTAGTCGTAGATAACTAGATTCTTAGTACTGATTAGTACACGACATGTTTTGATGATGCAGGTCAAAACACATATGGAAAAACATGCTGTGTAAAGGCGCCTTTAGGAAGATAAGAGAAGAAATAAAAGAATATTTCTTACCTGCAGAGTTATATTTTCATATTGCAGAAAAGAAAATCCCCATTATTTATGCTTGGATTCACGGAAATGTCGACTTTAGAGCTTCTGGACGTATATTTGTATGTTGACATTGTTGTTGTTGTTTATCTTGTAAGCATTATAACGCTGCTTATAACCACTAGGTGCTTAAGAAATAAAAGAACATTTCTTACCTGCAGAGTTACAAACAATAAGAACAAAGTGCTCAAGGTGAGTACAACAACCCACTGTATGTTGGGTGAAATAATATCAGAATCAACCCACTGTATGTTGGAGCATGTTCTCCTAAACGTTAAGATGGCGTCTGGAACGCTTCCTCTACACATTCTGCAAGCTATCAATCCAAATTCGGCGGGAAAACTTCTAGACACCCTAGTCATACTGACTAGAAAGGGTAGTCATACTGACCAAATGCCCTGTCAACGATTATTGATTTACGCTTACTAGAGAGACTAGTTAAATTGACTAAGAATGCTCAGTCAACCTACAGACGACTAGGTGACCCTCTGTGTTTACTAGGTAAACTAGTCGAATGTACTAGTTATTTTTTTCAGCGTGAGCTGAAACTTGACGAGGGGTGCGGGTCGGGTATGGGCATAGGGTTTATTTGCTAAATTCGTTTCCTTCATAGTATCCAAGATGGAACCAAAGGTCGAATTGATCTGAACCTTAATGGGAGGCATGAGGGTGAAATGAATATTTAGATCTGCTAAAATTGTACCATTCCGATCCCCAAGATGGCGGCCATGGCGGTCATCTCCTCCCAAACCGGAGGTCTGATCTACCTGAAACCTGATGGGAGGCATCGAGATGACATGGAGATTCAGATTTGCTAAAATCATTCAATTCTGATAATAAAGATGACCTCCATGGTAGCCATCTTGTAATTATTCAAATGACATCTCCTCCCGAACCAGAGGTCGGATCAAATTGAAACTGTATGGAAGGCATCAGGGCGAAATTGAGATAAATATTTGCTACAATTGTTCTGTTCCGACATCCAAGATGGCCGTTTCTTCGAATGACATCTCTTCCCGAATCTGGGATTGGACTGAGCTAAAAAGCGACATCGATGGAGATTCTAATTGTTCTGTTCCGATATCTGGCTACCATGGTTGCCATCTTGAAATTCTTCAAACAGCATCTTCTCCTGAACCAAAGGTCGGATGGAGCTGAAACTCGATTGGAGAAATCAGGGCAAGATGGAGGTTCAGTATTCCTGAATTATTCTGTTCTGTTATCAAAGATGGCTGATCTACAAACTATACACTTCCACTCTGCATCAAAATCATCTCTTCCTGAAATCAGACTGTTGTTCAGAACTTAATCAAAAGCATCAAGACAACATGCAGATTCAGAATTGCTAACGGCAATGTGATCTGATAGATAAGAAGGCCACCAAGGCACAATGTAATGTGTGATCATCCTCATCTAGGTGAGCGATTCTGGCCCACTTGGGCCTCTAGGTTAAGTCATGCTTAACAAGGTGTGCGATTTATTAGGGACTGCGCAACGACAAAACATTCGTTGTTAACATTTGTCAATAACCCCTTTTCTTACTTAATATATAACTGTAATATGTTTGATTTCCTTTTTGACCATAGACCCAGATCAGACGCCACAGAGCGCGGCGTCTAATTTGAATTACACTATTTGCTTTAAGTACAGGTACATTTTAAAAAAAATACCAGAAACAAAACAATCATGACACACTATAATAACTGGAAATAGACCAAACCGAAGATTTTAAGTGGAAGAGTCTATTTTCATATATGGGTTAATAAAACAGTATTAGTAATAACAAATGTCAAAGGGTATAATTGTATATTAAGGGGAAGGGGAACACCTTCAGGGGAGGCAACTCCTGCAAAAGTGTTTTGTCTCCCATGTCAATAGGGGTCAACTCTTAAAGCAAAGAATTTGCTCCTGAGGGGCAAATTCTTTCCTTTAAGAGTAGACCCCTTTATCAATACGTGGGACAGGGCTTGTAGAAAAGCGAACAGGAAGTCCCGAAAGTTGTCTTCCTTTGAAAAATGGCGGGTGTTCCCATTCCCCTTAAGTATAATGTACAAAGTGCTCTTTTGTCATTTTATTCTTGCAACTTATATTAATCGCTTATTGCTTATACTCGGACCCGAATTTTATGGAGACTTAGTATATAAATTCTGAAAAATATATACGCTTGTATTGATTTAAGTACCCCAAACCGTAAAATCATTATTCGATAAAAAAAAAAGATTGGGCACAACATACAGTTTATACGTCAGACTGCATGCTGTATGGTAGTAAAATCCCATCAGGGTTGATAACTTTGATTCCCTCTTTAATTGCACGCCGGCGGGTCAGGTCTCAGATTCCATGACGGTTTACTTAAATTGGTAGGTAACGTCGGTTTGCAGCTGATACTCTGTCTCTGGACGGGGCCCACCGCAGTCTAACTGTTGGTTTTCGTTCGCTTAGCATATCAGTTATTTCATGCTGTCGAGTCCTCATCGTTGTTTCATCTATCAGTTATCTCATGCTGTCGAATCCTCATCGTTGTTTCATCTATCAGTTATTTCATGCTGTCGAGTCCTCATCGTTGTTTCATCTATCAGTTATTTCATGCTGTCGAGTCCTCATCGTTGTTTCATCTATCAGTTATTTCATGCTGTCGAGTCCTCATCGTTGTTTCATCTATCAGTTATTTCATGCTGTCGAGTCCTCATCGTTGTTTCATCTATCAGTTATTTCATGCTGTCGAGTCCTCATCGTTGTTTCATCTATCAGTTATTTCATGCTGTCGAGTCCTCAACATTGTTTCATCTATCAGTTATTTCATGCTGTCGAGTCCTCATCGTTGTTTCATCTATCAGTTATTTCATGCTGTCGAGTCCTCATCGCTGTTTCATCTATCAGTTATCTCATGCTGTCGAGTCCTCAACATTGTTTCATCTATCAGTTATTTCATGCTGTCGAGTCCTCATCGTTGTTTCATCTATCAGTTATTTCATGCTGTCGAGTCCTCATCGCTGTTTCATCTTTGCAGTCGTTTGATTATTATTTTCTCGGAGATGTAGCACTGAAGAGTTAGAAAACCTTCATGCGGACTGAATAAATTATTTGTCTGAACCACAGCAGAACCAAGGGGTGGATTGTGGCCACATAAAAAAAAAACGATTTTAACCCCCAGGGAAATACTTTTTATACTGCCGTTCCTAGTCGGTTATTCTGTCGCGGATTATTTTTGTTGTAGTTCGTCTTTGCGTGTATGTATTGTTTATATTTTAATTTAGATAGCCATTTGACCATACTGTTCTTTTGGTTTTCCGCTTGTGATGTTTTCATTAGGGTTAGTTATTTCATTCGTGTTTCTTTCCCTTTGGTATCTCTGATGGTAGATGTTGGGTAATCGTATCGATTCCTGATCAGTGCTACGACTTTTATTTTACAGCTGTCATTTAACCCATTTTGCATCAGAAACCCCAAAACGGGTACCGTAGCAAACAATGCAGGCCGAGATCAGACGCCGCAGAACAAGGCGTCTGATCAGGGCCTCCACTGTTTGCTAATTGTTGAGTAATTTGAAGAAAACACAGCCTGACACTACTAAATTTTGAAATGGACTCTTCCTGTATATACGAAGAAAGATTCCATTTGATTAAAAAAGGGTTAAGCATCTATTTTGGTGCCTTGCTACCAGCTAAGACACAGGCCATGCTGCTCAGCTACACGGACTAGCAAGTATTATGCAATTGTAGATATTGAAATAGCGAGGGTCGTTCAAAAAGCATCTGGCCTTACATACTCAGAGTCACGCTTGACTTCTTTTTTCCACATAGTCATGCCGCAGCAAAACGCACTTCCTCCATCGATTTTCCATGGCTGAAAGTCCATTGCTATAGAATTCAGAGTCTTTCGTGTCAATCCACCCTTAAACCGCTGCCTTAAGGGGAATGTGATATTTTTCCGCCATTTTTCAAAGGGAGATAACTTTCGGGACTTCATTTTCGCTTTTCTATAAGCCTTGTCCCACTGAAAAAGGGGTCTACTCTTAAAGGAAAGAATTTGCTCCTTAGGAGCGAATTCCTTCCTTCAATAGTTGACCCCTATTGACATGGGAGACAAAAATACTTTTGCAGGAGTTGCCTCCTCTGAAGGTGTTTCCCATTCCCCATAAGCTCTTCATCTGACTGGATGTGACGTCCACGTAATTATTTCTTCAGGTTCGGAAACAAAAAAAATCACTGGGTGCCAGATCAGGAGAATAGGGTGGATGGGGTAATGGTGTGAAAACGTTTCGCTTCATTGTGTTCAAAGAAACTCTGCAAGTATGCATGTTGCAGTAGCAAACCTTTTGTAACTTCCTCGCCTTTCTGTACCATAGAAACGCGTAGTTGGTCCAAAATATTAGCATACTTGTCCCCATTTACAGTGTGGTCGAAAGATCAATAGTCCGCAAACAGAACCCTTCTTGTCCCAAAACAGAGTTGCCGAGTCTTGAATTTCTTTGGACGCGCTGAACCATGACCAGTCCATTGTTTACTCTGATATTTAGTCTCAGGATCGTAGTGAAATATCCAAGTTTCGTCCCCGGTAACAATTCTTTAAAGAAAGCTTTCCAAAAGTACACTCGGACAGCTCATTGTTCTTTATTAAGACATTTTGACACCCAACGCACTGAAAGCTTCCTCATGCCTAAAATGTAAAATGGTAAAAACGCTAACCTCAGAAATCTCCAATCTTCTAGCCATTTCCGAAGCTTTCATTCGCCTAATCTGCTTTACTAGTTCCCTTAGATATTCACTAGTGACGCCATTGTTAGCGTTCACAGATCTTCCACTACGGCGCCAAGCCCCCGCCCATCGGGGCTTGAAGAAATAGACAGGCAACATGTTGCTTCTACGCAGAGCTGAAACCGACCGCACACGAGTACTGGTAAACCGCTTAAGGGATCTAAACCTGCCTAGGCAAAGCGGTGCGAGTCGGACCGCCCATACTTATAAACCCTATTGGTTTCATTGGGCGACAGGGCTTGAGATGTCATTTCATCTCAATGTCGCATAAAAGTCCCACAAAATTGAAAGAAGTGTCTCCATGATATTTACAGTGTTTACGGGGACGTTAAACCTCAAATCAAACAAACAAATCCACTACGGCGCCCCTCTTCCAACGTTACCCGGCCACGTTTTAAATCAGCCACCCAATTTTTAACAGTTTAATGTCAGGGAGCAGTCTTTCAATATGCTTCACACAATTTCTCATTAATTTTATGGTTCGCCTTCCTTTTCAAAAATAGGAATCTAATCATGGGGCGCCGATTTACTATTTAATCCGTATTTATAGATATCCATAATTATTTATGGATATCCATAATTCGAATTATGGATATCCTTAATTCAGTTCGATTTATAGATATTCATAATTCGAATTATGGATATCCATGATTCGAATTATGGATATCCATAAATAATAATGGATATCTATAAATCGAACTGAATTAATGATATCCATAAATCGAATACTGGATATCCATTATTCGATTTATTGATATCCATAAATCGAATTATGGATATCCATTATTCGGATGATTTATGGATATCCATAAATCAAATTATGGATATCCATAAATCGAATTATGGATATCCATAAATCGATTTATGGATATCATTAATTTAGATCGAAATATGGATATCCATAAATCGAATTATGCATATCCTTAATTCGAATTAAGGATATCCATTATTCGGCTGATTTATGGATATGCATAAATCTAATTATGGATATCCATTATTCAACACTGCAAATAAACCTAATAAATATTGACTCCTCCCTTTGCCAAAAAAAAAAAAAATCGACTATTCGCGTCAGATTTACGATTTGGGTGTGTAATAAAAGCCGGAATGGAGGTGTAGGTAATGTAGGGTAGGCTTAGTGATGGCATATGGTGTAGGAGAGATATGTTTTGTTTGATTTGAGATTTAACGCCCCCCTTCAATAATATTTAGGTCATTTTGGAGACTTTGCATCCAATTATTTTGGGCATCCCGGACGGTATTGATGGGTTCGAGTGGGCATTAAGCCTTCATTGAGATGAAATGACATCTAATGACATCTCAATCCCGCCGGCCTCGGTAGCTCAGTCGGTTGCGCGTCTAACTGGTGATCAGCGGGACGCGGGTTCGATACCTGCCAGGGTCGGCAACATTCTTTCGTTGAGATTGATCATGAAATATTTTCTACGGCAATTCTCTCCCTTTCGCTGATTCAAGAAGGACAGTTGTCAGTTTCTGGCGAAAGAATGTGCACTGTACTGGTTAACTGCTTACGTATAAGCCTGCCCAGAAAAAGTGTGGGTAGGTAAACTGACGGCCCAAAAATGACCTAAATTACTGTTGAATGGGCCGTTAAACTCAAATACAAACAGACATCTCAATCCCTGTCGTCCATTAATTCGCACGACTTTGTTTGGACAGGCTTAGACCTTCTAACCCAGTACTCTCAGCTCATGCATTCAAATCTTTTTCTCCAAGCACCAATCTGTATCTACCTGGTACTCCATACATCTCAAGTAGAGTATTATATGGATATATGTTAAAACTATATACAGTGGAATTCTGCTATTAAGACCACCTAAACTGAAGACTAATTCTGCTTTAAAAAGGTTATTTAGAAGGGTGCAGTTATTCTTTCTTCGTGAATTCTGCACACAATGTCCTCTGGTCAGGGACCACCTTTGGAACTGTTCAGAAGTGGTCTTAAAATAGGAATTTTACTGTATAACGACCATGTGCATTTTTCTCCATAAAGCATGCACGGATTGCCTGTTTGGATCAATATAATATTACGTCCGACTTTCAGTGTCCTTACGTGCTCAGTCCTCATAGAGGTGATTCCAGAGGGACAGGATGCGTTGGCCGGAATTTTCAGATCTTACGGCTGGTTCCGATATTTAACTGTACAAGTGGCGGGCGTTCAGCGTATGGCGTCCGTTGCTTTGGTAGCCTTACGGACTGAAAAGGCTGCACGGAAGAGAGGTCCCTTTGACTGGCCATCATCTTCCAGCGATGATGAAGACCATTAAACAACCACGTGTCTTAGGGAAAAATCATTAAACCAAAAGTTATGGCAGTGATTTATGGATATCCATACTTCGAATTATAGATATCCATAAGTCGATCTGACGAATTATGGATATCCATAAATCGATCTGAATTCATGATATCCATAAATCGATTATGGATATCCATAATTCTATTTATTGATATCCATAATTAGGAATTATGAATATCCATAATTCGATTTATGGATATCTATAAATACGGATTAAATAGTAAAACGGCGCCCCATATCTAATCACTGCTTTGTGCTCAATTTTTGAAAAAAAAAAAAAATCGGCATTATTGACCCTGCCATGTTCTTTTACCTCACGCGGACTACATATACTAGACTAATCGATAACATTGTGTTTAACCATGTATAAGGCATGAATACTATGTGAAAAACGTGCAATTGCCACGGGTCAGTAACTGGGTAAGGCCAGTTAAATATTTTTTATTTTTTTTTTTTTGGTTTTGGTTTTACGGCCCTTTCAAGATTATTTCACTCATATCAAGCCGATCGTTAATCAGAGGTTGGCGAAAACCGAAGTACCCGGAGAAAAACCACCTGACCTTCCGTTGCAGAACTTGGCTCTCACATGTGACCCGAGCGAGGCTCGAACCACAGCGGTGAGAGACCTAATGATCAAGAGTCAGCGCTCTTAACCACTAGGCCAGTTAAATATTGAACGACCCTCGTAGATGTATAGTACTAAGGTGCTGATTAAACTGCGCGAATGTTCAGGCTGATATGCACTCTTGTCTTCACAAATGGCAAAACGAGTTTTCTCAGTACTTGAGTCGTAAATATGGTTCATTTGCAAATGATCCACGTTCCATAATGAAAACGCGCCTATTGAAATATTTTGAAAATTTTGCCACCAAAAATGTAAATTTCCCGATAAACAAAACCGATATTTTTCGTTTTCCTGCTCTGCTCTAAACAAAGGTTGTGGGTACCCGTTAGAACCGCCTCGGCGAGGCGTTTCTAACGAGTACCTACAATCTATGTTTTTGAACAGAAATAAGAAAAATAATGCATACTCCTGTGAACCCTAGTTTTACTATATAAAAGCGGGGTCTAATTGTTGTTTACATAATGTACATGCACATGCGTTAACACGAGTTCTTATACTGTTAATCATATTCCGTACCTTTCGATAGGGGATTGCCTGCCACTCCTGGCTTTATGGTTAATCCAGCTGCTGAAGAGTGCGGATACCTCAACCACAACAACAACAACAACAACAACAACAAAAGAACAATAACAACACCATCAGCAGCAACATCATCATCATCAACAACATTAACAACAATTCAAAACAACAACAACAATAAAAGCAAGATGAAGTCAGTTTTGTTTGAATCGAGGCTTTACGTCCCCGTACACAATATATAGGTAATTTTGGAGACGTTGCTTCCAATTTCGTGGGGTTTTCACCCGACATTGAGATTAAATGACATCTCATGGTTAATATGCAGGGACGGTCCGACACTTACCAGATTGACTGGACAGGCTAACGCATTCTAAGCGGTTTACCAGTTCTCATTTTCGGTCCAGCTCTGCGTGCATGGAAGCATCATGCATCCCGATCTATTTCTCCAAGCCCCGATGGGCGGGCGCGCAAATAAAATCAGTTGAAATGGGAGCAATATATTTAATAGATTTATTTAATTAATTGACATATATTATTATTATTAGTATGGGGCGCCGTTTTACTATTTAATCCGTCTTTATAGATATCCATAAATCGAATTATGGATATCCATAATTCGAATTATGGATATCAATAAATAGAATTATGGATTATATCCATAATCACCCTTTTGGGTGATTTTGTGTGGTTTTCCAGAGCAAGAGAGGAAGAGATAGTAGAAAAGATGAAAGGGAGGAAAATGCATGGAGGTGCAGAAAGAGAAGAAATAACAACATTCCAACTCCACCCTTGACAGCAGTCCTTGTTAAGCTGTAAGCCAATATCAGTTGGACGCCCCAGTGACGCAAAATACACGTCATAAATACAGTGGATTTCCGCTATTAATCCATTCAGTACCAGAAACCCCTAAAGTGGTACCTTGGCAAACAGTGCAGACCCAGATCAGACGCCACAGAACGCGGCGTCTGATCAGGGCCTACACTGTTTGCAAAAAGTTCAGCTATTTTCCGAATAGTTTTTGAAGACAACACAACTTGACACCCCTAAGTTTTGAAATGGACTTCTGCTATATATAAGGTGGAAGAGTCCATCTGGTACAAAAAGGGTTAAGACCTCCTGAATTTAAGACAAATTCTCCTCTAAAAAAGCATATTTAGAAGGTTCGGGCATTCTTTCAATGTGTTTTCTGCACTCAGTGTCTTTCACAAACAGATCAGACCACCTTTGGGTCTGTTCAAAAGTGGCCTTTTAAGACCAGTTTAAGGTGGGCATTTACTGTATTTTTAACTGTGGTGTGTAGCTGAAACCGACCCGCACACGAGTACGGGTAATATTTTTAGAGGATATAAGCCTACCCAGGCAAAGCGGTGCGAGTCGGACCGCCCATGCTTATAAACCCTATTGGTTTCATTGGGCGGCAGGGCTTGAGATGTCATCTCATCTCAGTGTCGGGTAAAAGTCCCACAAAATTGGAAGCGACGTCTCCAAAATGACCGGCCCGATAGCTCAGTTGGTAGAGTGTCCGCTCCGGGGAACGGGAGGTCACGGGTTCGATCCCCGGACCGCGACATACCAAAGTCGTTAAAAATGGTACTAGCTTCTCCTCGCTTGGCACTCAGATTTACGGGGTAGAGCTAGGACAATGACCTTCACAGTGTTGACGGGGACAATAAACCTCAAACCAAACATACGCAGAGGTCTAAAGGGAAACTAATCAGGAAGCCAAAGGCAAAGATGCATAGTCTGCGTTATCTCCATGATATTTTGTAAACTGTCAAGGGGAAATAAACCTCAAAGTCAAGGTTTGAATTATCTTGATCGCGTAACCCATTCCTAAAGGGGTTCCTTGGCAAATAGTGCAGGCCCAGATCAGACGCCACAGATCGCGGCGTCTGATCAAGGCCTGCACTATTTGCTTACAAGATTTTCCGTAAAAAATAGAATAAAAACAAAACATATAGGCCTACCAACCCTCATATGACAAATGGACTTGTCCAACATAAAGCAATGGAAGAGTCCACTAGTATACCCTTATATAAAAAGCGGTGTGAAAAACGGTACATAATCTATGTTTTGTTTGTTCGTTTATTTGTATTGGAGTTTAACGGCCCAGTCAACACTATTTAGGTCATTTTGAGCCGGTCAGTTTACCTATCCACACTTTTCCTGGGCAGGCTTATACGTAGGCGATTAACCAGTACAGTGCATATTCTTTCACCAGAAACTGACAACTGCCCTTCTTGAATCAGCGGAAGGGAGAGAATGATCGTAGAAAAGATTTCATGATCAATCTCCACGAAAGAATGATGCCGACCCCGGCAGGTATCGAACCCGCGTCCTCCTGATCACCAGTCAGACGCGCACCTTACTGAGCTTTTCTTTGTTTGATTTGAGGTTTAACGTCCCCGTCAACACTGTAAAGGTCATTTTGGAGTCGTTGCTTCCAATTTTGCGGGACTTGTACCCGACATTGAGATGAAATGACATCACAAGCCCTGTCGCCCAATGAAATCAATAGGATTTATTAGAAGGACGGTTCACCTCGCACCGCGGTTCCTGGACAGGCTTAGAGTCTCTAAGCGGTTTACCAGTGCTAGTGTGCGGGGCGGATTCAGCTCTGCGTGGAAGCATAATGCAGCCCATATATTTCTTCAAGCCCCGATGGGCGGGGGGCATGCCGAGGCAATGTTTTGAAGCAATGAAAATATTCACTATGTTGCGCCCCCCGCCCATCGGGGCTGGGAGAAATAGATTGGGTTGCATGTACATTCCGCGCAGAGCTCAACCGACCGAAGTTTAGCCCTGGTAAATCGCTTAGGTCTTCGCATGCACAGGAAAAGTGGTGCGAGTCGGGCCGTCCCTTCAACCTTAGAGGATTCTTTTGGCGGTAGGGCTTCAGATTACATGCCATCCATAGTTCGAGTAAAGTCCCACAAAATCGGAAGCAACGTCTCCAAAATGACCTTCATAGTGTTGACGGGGACATAAAACCTCAACTCAAACAAATTCACTATGCCACACGGATTTGTTGTCCTAGTGGATTGGCGGCCCCGCCCATTGGGGCTTGAAGAAATAAATGGGCTGCATGATGCTTCCACGCAGAGCTAAATCCCGCCGCACACAAGTACTGGTAAGCCGCTTAGAGCATCTAAGCATGCCCAGGCAAAGCGGTGCGAGTCGGACCGTCCATGCTTATAAATCCTATTGGTTTTATTGGGCGACAGGGCTTGAGATGTCATTTCATCTCAATGTCGGGTAAAAGTCCCACAAAAATGGAAGCAATGTCTCCAAAATGGCCTATATAGTGTTGACGGGGACGTCAAACATCAAATCAAACAAAAAATCCTAGTGGTTTGGATTGCATATATGCTTAGACAAATTGGATGCTTTGTTGTTGAGTCATTCGGTTCGATTTTTAATAAATTGGCCGAAAGGTCGATTGTTTAGCAATTAACCTCCAAAGGGTTCCCGCGTGAATATCGCAGGTTATTTCTGTTCGAAGACATGCGTTGAACCGCCTCAGTGTGGCGGTTCTATCGAGCACCCGTAACATATGTTTGGGGAACAAAATTATAATAATAAAAACAATTTCATAGCAGAAAATTCACCATGTTTCGAGCTATGAAGAATGTACTATGTCGCGCGGTGGTACAATAATTATTCCCCATGTGTTATAAAAAGTGGGATTTGAAGGCGCCCCGCCAAGCAGGGCTTGGTGCAAGATGCTTCGGCACAGAGCTTAATCGACCCAAGCGCGGTGTCTGATCAGGATCTACACGTTTTGCTTATAAAATAGGAATTTAAAGGTTAAACGAAACATGTACCAACCCACACTCGAAGCCGGACAATCGACTCACCAGTGCTGTCCGTGCTTTGATCTATAAATGATTTTTACAGCAATCATTTCACGAGAAAGTTTGATCCCGAAACCACCGTAAGAGCTAGAACAGTCAAATACGATGACTATAAGCCCGCTTTCATTTCACTGAAACGGGATTGAACGCGTGACCTCCTGATGAGTCAGAAAACCCTCTCTCTCTTACGTGATACACATGTTTGGGGCCTCAAGTTTTATAGTTCTTGAGAAATACTTGTTAAAAATTAACATTGACCAATAGAGAGAGAAAGAAGAATGAAAGAACATATGAAAAAATAGCCGATAAATTTTTGACGAAACAATAATGGTTTTATCGGGACAAGACGAACCAACGGACGGACGGACGTCCGACATACGGACGGACGGGTAGACAGACAGAAGTACGTATGAACAGATATAAGCCAATTTACTCGCACTTTTTTCAAAGCGGGTGTATAATAAAACGGGGGTGTTTAACATTAACTGTGTGAATATGATTTAATAGCTCGTAATGTCTAGATAGTAAGTCGAAATTTCAAGCTTCTAGGTCGAAATATCGCCGAGATAGTAAGTCGAAATTTCGAGTTAATAAGTCGAATTTTCGTGTTACTAAGTCGAAATTTCGAGATACTAAGTCGACATTTCGAGTCATTATGTCGAAATTACGACGTACTAAGTCGAAATTTCGAGTTAATACTTGAAGTCGAATTTTCGAGTTACTAAGTCGACGTTTCGAGATACTAAGTCGAAATTTCCAGTTAATAAGTCGAAATTTCGAGATAATAAGTCGAAATTTCTAGTTGCTAAGTCAAAATTCCGAGTTAATGATTCGATATTTCGAGTTACTAAGTCGACATTTGGAGATACTAAGTCGAAATTTTGAGTCACTAAGTCGACATTTCGAGCTACTAAGTCGAAATTTCGAGATAACTATCAAACGAAAATAAGTATACCTGGCCCTAATACTCTTCCATAAATAAGTACAACAACTCACGTTTACATATCAAAATATTCATTTTTCTGATGTAAATGTGTGATTATTTTCTTATTTATACTCCAAACATAGCTCGAGGTTGTTCGTTAGAACCTCCACGTTGAGGCGGTTCTAGTGAGCTCCCACAACCTTTGGAACAGAAAGAAGACAATAACAAATATCCCTGTAAACCCCAGCACATGTCAAAATTTTCATAAAAACGAAAGTTATCAATTTATTTGACACCTAGTTCGATATTGCTACCAAGACAAAAACCAACTGACAAAATGTACTAAAATGTATGCATTTAATTCAATATGATTTGTTTTTCTTGGAAAGTGGCACAAAATTATAAGTGTTTACATTAAAATTCAGTCGTTACCCTTCAAGATGATATCTTGTTTTTTTTTTTTTTTTTTTATCTTTACTTTTAATTTGAATACCGTTTGTTTCAGATTTTCAATGGTATACTGCTAACTAAATATCAGATAAATTGATGCGAAATGCATAGAATAGCATTTTCATACCATTAATGCGTATCATTTTGTGTTCCAAAGTTTCTATTATAATTGTTTTTATGTCGACTACGTTTCAGACTTTACACTGATGTAATTTTCATAAAAAATGAGAAATGTGGAGATTGGTACCGAAGTAAATTAACAAAGTCAACTCAATTTTGTTTGTTTGATTTAGGGTTTAACGTCCCCGTCAACACTGTAAAGGTCATTTTGGAGACGTTGCTTCCAATTTTGTGGGATTTTTACCCGACATTTAGATGACATGACATCACAAGCCCTGCTGCCAAGTGAAACCAATAGGGTTATAAACATGGACGGGCCGACTCGCACTGCATTGCGTGGGCAGGCTTAGATCCTCTAAGCGGTTTATCAGTACTCGTTTGCGGGTCAGTTTCAGCTCTGCGTGGAAGCATCATGCAGCCCATCTATTTCTTCAAGCCCGCGGTGAAGTCAACTCAATAAGATTGACAATGGAAATAATTGTGTTTTACTGAGCTTCACTAATTTACCTAGGCAAACAGGTGACATTTCTTTTGTTGATTGAAGCAGATACCTTACATGCTTTTCCCTTACAGGGATCTTGTTTGAGTTGAGTTGAGTTTAACGTCCCCGTCCACACTATTCAGGTCATTTTGGAGATGCTGTTTCCATTTTTGGGGACTTTTACCCGACAATGAAATGAAATGACATCTCAAGCCCTGTCACTCAATGACACCAAAAAGCTTATATGCACTGCACGTTCTGACTCACACCACTGGTGCTCATGAGTGGTCAGTTTCAGCACTGAATGGAAGTAACATGCAGCCCAATTTATTTCCCCAAGCCCCGATGGGCGGGGGCGACAGATTGGGCTTTACATCACGTGAATATGTCCGTGAAATAAACAAGAGGCCCAAGAGGGCCTGTCGCTCCACCGGCTAACTTCAGACAATTGTCATATTTATTTATTTTTTATTTTTTTTTTTTTTTGGTTTGGGTTTTACGGCCCTTTCAAGATTATTTCACTCATATCGAGCCGATCGTTAATCATAGGTGGGCGAAAACCGGAGTACCCGGAGAAAAACCACCTGACCTTCCGTTGCAGAACTTGGCGTCTCACACGTGACCCGAGCGAGGCTCGAACCCACGGCGGTGAGAGACCTAATGTCATATTTATTACATTAACCAATTGTATACTAGTGGACTCTTCTATTGCTATATGTTGGACCAGTCCATTTGTCATATAAGGGGTGTCAGGCCTATTTTTTTCTATTTTTGAATGAAAATTCTGTTAGCAAATAGTGCAGGCCCTGATCAGACATGGTGTTCTGTGGGGTCTGATCTGGGCCAGCACTGTTTGCCAAGGTACCCATTTAGGGTTTTCCCACGTGCAATGGGTAAAAAAGAAACAAGTGATCCACCCGAGGAATGTCCATTCTATATTTTTTAGACCACAGAGCCATGGTTGGCAGGATTTATGTGAGTGACCATTTGGCATTGCTCCGTTCTAAATATCTAAAGCTCTGGGCCTTATGGTTTCAGAGAAGAAGACTTTTTTTTAAGTTTTTCCTATTATAAGTCTATGGGAACTAATATGCCTCTGGGCGTGACCAATTTTTTACCCCAGGGGCATTGTTGGCAGGATTTATTTGAGTGACCACTTGACGTTGCTGCATACTTAATATCTAAGCTCTGGGCACTGATGGTTTCAGAGAAGATTTTTGTCAGTTTTTCCCAGTATAAGTCTATGGGAGCTTATGGGCCTCAGGGTGTGGCCAATTTGGACCCCAGGGGCATAGTTGGCAGGATTTATGCAGTTGAATACTTCAAGTTGCTACATACTAAGCTCTTGGCCTTATGGTTTCAGAGGAGAAAAGTTTCAAGATTTTGTCATTATTAGTCTATGGGAGCTACTAAGCACCGGGGCGTTGCCAATTTGGACTCAAGAGTCATAGTTCGCAGGACTTAGTAGGTGACCACATAACTTTGCTACATACTACATGTAAATGTCTTAGCTTTAGGCTTTATGGTTTCAGAGAAGAAGTTTTTCCGTTTATTGGTCTATGGAAGCTAATGAGCCAAAGGTGGTGGCCATGGCGGCCATGTTTTTTGTCTGATCAAAATTTCTTCAATGAATCTGACAATGGTAGACACAAGGAACATTCATGAAAATTAAGAACGAAATCCATTTAGCGGTTTTGGAGGCTAATTAGCCAATGGGCGGGTCCATGGCGGCCATGTTTTTTGTCTGATCAAAATTGCTTCAAGGAATCTGACAGAGGTCCACCCAAGGAACATTCATGCAAAGTAAGAATGAAATCCATTAAGTTGAGCGGTTTTGGAGGAGAAGGTTTTTAAAACTTTTCCCCATATAAGTCTTTGAAATCTAATGAGCCAAGGGGCATGGCCATGGCAGTCATGTGGGGCATGGCCATGGTGGCCATGTTTTTTGTCTGATCCGAATTTCTTCAAGGAATCTGACAGAGGTCCACCCAAGGAACATTCATGCAAAATAAGAATAAAATCCATTGAGCGGTTTTGGAGAAGATTTTTAAATATTTTTTTTTTTTTGGTCTCGATGCCATTTTGTTCTGCATGTAACAAAATTCTTTGAAGGAATTCAGAAGAGGACTATGTGAGAAACATTCCTGTGAAGTTTGGTTACAATCGACCAAGTAGTTAAGGAGGAAATGTTTAAAGAAAAAAGTTAACGCACAGATGCACAACCGCACAGACGCACAACAGACACAGGGCCATAATATATAACATAAGACTCGCCGGTCTTTGGCCAGTGGAGCTAAAAAATGAACAGATTTATGTTTTTATTTCTTTCTATATTTAATTTTTCCTTTCCTCCGTCGGATTCGGTATGCCTCCCTTTTCAACTAAACCATTTTAACCCTCAGGGATCTGGAGAACTGTTGACACTGTAGTATAATTAGGTCTAATAAATCAATCTCCCTCAGTATTTTGAATTTATTTTGAAACATCAAGTCGTATAAATAGAGTTTGTGTTGAAAACATCAGTTCTATCACCAGTGTGATGGGCAAGTGAAATTTCTGATGTTTTGAATTTTAGAATGACAATTTGTAGGTGGACCTCTATAGATATGTGATAGTCAGCAAAATTGGAGGAGATTAATTCAGATACAGGAAGGTACTTTTAAATAAATAAACTAGAGCTGCCGCCTAACGGGCGCCAATTATACCCCCGCATGCGTTGTCAGACAAATTTTTACAAGTATTTGACCTTGAGGAAGGTAAACGTAAAGGTCAAGGTCAGGTTTGTGTATATCAATCTTAAGTACTAGTGGCAAGGTGTGTGGTGTGTGAATATTAAAGAAATCGGTCAAAGAATAAGGAAGTTATGAGCAATGTTAAAGTTTTTTGTAACGGACCGACGACAGACGACGACGACAGACGACAAGCTGACTCCTATATACCCCCTTCAAACTTCGTTTGCGGGGGTATAATAAATAAATAAATAAATAAATAAACAAGAACTTTTGAAGAAGAGAAGACTTTTTTAACATTACACTACATGTTATATAGTGAAAATAAACCCCGCCCACTGCAGCCATGTTTTTTGTCGGATCAAAATTTCTTCAAGGAATCTGACAGAGGTCCACCCAAGGAACATGCATGCCAAATAACTATGAAATAAAACAAGAACTTTTGCAGAAAATATTTTCAGCATTACACTTTATGTTATATAGTGAAAATAAGCCTCGCCCATGGCGGCCATGTGTTTTTGTAAGATCAAATTTTTTTCAAGGAATCTGACAACAGTCCACCCAAGGACAATTCATGCAAATTACAATGAAATCCCACAAGTACTTTTGCAGAAGAAGATTTTTTAGCATTACATTATATGTTAAATAGTGAAAATAAGCCCCGCCCATGGTGGCCATGTTTTTTGTCGGATCAAAATTTCTTCAAGGAATCTAAAAGAGGTCCACTCAAGGAACATTCATGCAAAATAAAAACAAGGCATCGCATGCGATACATATCCCCTCGCACTAGACAACTTCGTGTGTGGAAAACACTGAAATGGCAAAAGTCCAACTTGCTTGAGATATTATCATATGCAACATTTGTGTAAAGTTTGTTTAAAAATCCTCCAATAAATGTACATTCTAGAGTGATGACGTTTCTTTAAAAATAGCCATAGTGACCTTGACTTGAGGCCTTGACCACGAAAGTAGATCTTGCTCAAGATATTATCATAAGCATCTTTTGTGTGAAGTTATATTAAAATCTGTTAATAAATGTAGGCGGTAGAACGATGACAAAGTTTTTCTAAAGATAGCCACAGTGACCTTGACTTTAAGGTCATGACCTTGAAAGTCGAAGTAAGTCGAGATATTATCATAAGAAACATTTGTGTGAAGTTCTATTACAATCCATCATTAAATGTAGGCGCAAGAGCGATGACAAAGTTTTTCTAAAAATAGCCACAGTTACTTGACCTTGAAAGTCTAAATAGCTCGAGATATTGTCATAAGGAACATTTGTGTGAAGTTATATTGAAATTGGTGAAAAAATGTAAGCACTAGAGCAATGACAAAGTTTTTCTAAAAATAGCCACAGTGACCTTGACCTTGAAAGTCAAACTCGCTCGAGGTATTGTCATAAGGAACATTTGTGTGAAGTTATATTGAAATGGGTGAAGAAATGTAAGCGCTAGAGCCATGACAAAGTTTTTCTAAAAATAGCCACAGTGACCTTGACCTTGAAAGTGGAACTCACTAGAGATATTGTTATAAGGAACATTTGTGTGAAGTAATATTGAAATTGGTGAAAAAATGTAAGCGCTAGAGCAATGACAAAGTTTTTCTAAAAATAGCCACAGTGACATTGACCTTGAAAGTCGAACTCGTTCGAGGTATTGTCATAAGCAACATTTGTGTGAAGTTATATTGAAATCAGTGAAGAAATGTAGGCGCTAGAGCGATGACAAAGTTTTCTAAAAATAGCCATAGTGACCTTGACCTTGCAAGTCGAAATTGCGAGATATTGTCATAAGGAACATTTGTGTGAAGTTATATTGAAATCGATGAAGAAATGTAAGCGCTAGAGGGATGACAAAGTTTTTCTAGAAATAGACACAGTGACCTTGACCTTAAAAGTGGAACTCGCTAGAGATATTGTCATAAGGAACATTTGTATGAAGTTATATTGAAATTGGTGAAGAAATGTAAGCGCTAGAGCGATGACAAAGTTTTTCTAAAAAATAGCCACAGTGACCTTGAGGCCTTGACCTTGATAGTCGAACCCGCTTGAGATATTGTCATAAGGAACATTTGTGTGAAGTTATATTGAAATCAGTGAAGAAATATAGGCGAAAGAGCGGTGACAAAGTTTTTTTCTAAAAATAGCAACAGTGACCTTGACCTTGAGGCCATGAGTTGGAAAGTCTAACTCGCTGGAGATATTTTTATAAGGAACATTTGTGTGAAGTTATATTGAAATTGATGAAGAAATGTAGGCGCTAGATCGATGAAAAAGTTTTTCGAAAAATAGCCACAGTGACCTTGACCTTGAGGTCATGACCTTGAAAGTCCAACTCGCTCAAGATATTGTCATAAGGTACATTTGTGTGAAGTTATATTGAAATCAGTGAAGAAATGTAGGAGCTAGAGCGATGACAAAGTTTTTCTAAAAATAGCTACTGTGACCTTGACCTTGAAGCCATGACCTTTAAAGTGGAACTTGCTCGAGATATTTTTATAAGGATCATTTGTGCGAAGTTATATTGAAATTGGTGAAGAAATGTAAGCGCTAGAGCGATGACAATTTTTTTCTAAAAATAGCGACAGTGACCTTGACTTTGAGGTCATGACCTTGAAAGTCAAACTAGCTCTAGATATTTTTATAAGGATCATTTGTTTGAAGTTATATTGAAATTGGGGGAGAAAAATAGGCGTTAGAGCCATGACAATGTTTTTCAAAAAATAGCCAGAGTGACCTTGACCTTTAGGTCATGACCTTGAAAGTCGATCTTGCTCCAGATATTGTCGTAAGGAACGTTCGTGTGAAGTTATATTAAAATCAGTCAAGAAATGTAGGCAATACAGCGATGACAAAAGTACGCACGTGGCGGTAGAGCGATGACAAAAGTACGTACGTACGTGGCGCTAGAGCGATGACAAAAGTACGTACGTACGTACGGGACAAATGCTATTTCCCCCCTCGCAACTATGTTGTGCGAGGGGATAATGAAATCCAACAGGTGGGTTTGGAGGAGAAGATTTTTAAAGATTTTTAATTTTTTGTGTGGTTTTGTTGCCATGGCAACCAGAGTTCTGGGTGTAACAAAATTCTTTGAAGGAATTTAGAAGAGGACTAAGTAAGGAACATTCCTGTGAAGTTTGGTTACAATTGGCCCAGTAGTTTAGGAGGAGAAGATGTTTTAGCATTACACTATACGTTAAATAGGGAAAATAAGCCCCACCCATGGCGGCCATGTTTTTTGTCGGATCAACATTTCTTCAAGGAATCTGAAAGAGGTCCACCCAAGGAACATTCATGCAAAATGAAAATGAAATCCAACAGGTGGTTTGGGAGGAGAAGATTTTTAAAGATTTTTAATTTTTTGTGTTGTTTTGTTGCCATGGCAACCAGAGTTCTGGGTGTAACAAAATTCTTTGAAGGAATTTAGAAGAGGACTAAGTAAGGAACATTCCTGTGAAGTTTGGTTACAATTGGCCCAATAGTTTAGGAGGAGAAGATGTTTTAGCATTACACTGTATGTTAAATAGGGAAAATAAGCCCCGCCCATGGCGGCCATGTTTTTTGTCGGATCAAAATTTCTTCAAGGAATCTGTAAGAGGTCAACCCACGGAACAGTCATGCAAAATAAAAATGAAATCCAACAGGTGGTTTTGGAGGAGAAGATTTTTAAAGATTTTTAATTTTTTGTGGTTTTGTTGCCATGGCAACCAGAGTTCTGGGTGTAACAAAATTCTTTGAAGGAATTTAGAAGAGGACTATGTAAGGAGCATTCCTGTGAAGTTTGGTTTCAATTGGCCCAGTAGTTTAGGAGGAGAAGATGTTTAAAGAAAAAGTTAACGCACGGACGCACTGACGCACGGACGCACGACGGACACAGGGCCATGACAATAGCCCCGCTGGCCTTCGGCCAGTGGAGCTAAAAACCCCTAAACCCCACTTTATATAGGGAAAACTGGGGTTTACGAGGGAATGCATTATTTTTCTTATTTCTGCTCCAAGACATAGGTTGTTGGTACTCGTTAGAACCGCCTCATTGAGATGGCTCTAACGAGTACCCACAACCTATGTTTGAAGTAAAAATAACAAAAATATCGTAGATTTTCATCCGAAAAGTAGCCATTTTGAAAGTGTGAAAATGTACACTATGTCGCACGGGTGTGTTATCGTAATGGTTTTACGGATTTGTCAACGTGATGTTAAGTCTGTGCTGCTGTGTTACATGTACGCAGGCTGGTTAATGTCTTACCCGGTCGCACATCACTTAGACAGGTTTTCTTACGATATGGCTCAATTATCATGGGTTGTTCGTAAACGATATTGACGTTTATGGAATAATCCCTAGAGTAACGCAAACCTGATCACAATTTTGCGAATTCTATTCTGCAATGTGCCGGGCATAACTCACTTTGTTTCATTTCCTTTTTATAATCAGATATTTGTCATCTAAATTCTTGAAACAAAAGCGATAGCTCTTCTGCCCACATTGAAAATTGAATAATGGTCTTGAAGATGTTACACGCTGGTAATTGCTAACCTTTTTGTACATCTGCCTTTTGCGGGTGTTTCATCAACCAATAAGACGTCTTTGTAAACATGCTGCAATAGTCCTGGGGCCGAGGTTTCTTTTACACCAGATGAGGAAATCCATAGTTTTTGCTTGGAATAGAAATTCTGTTCTAACCCGGGTGTTCTTACTCAAAATCCAATATTCTCGCGTGTTTGATAAATGCACTGGATGATTGCGACCACATATGCGCCGTCGTTAACGTTGACATCACAGCACGTTACGTGACGTCACTAAACATTCTTTTCGTGTCATCACAATATGGCGGACGTCGGCAACCGAAGTGATTGCAGCATTAACATCCGCGCTAAGAAATTGAAGGTATGAAAGTAAAAGAATCCTACATGGGTGTGTGGGGTGGATAGAAAAATCCGTCCCTCGGGATCATTGTCCGGTATCACGAGGTTTTCCGAGTGATGCCGGACAAGGATCCCGGGGGACGGATTTTTCCTTCCAACCCTCACACCCATGTAAGATTCTTATAATTTATTTTCTCCCTCACTTCGTTCGTCCGAAAATAAAAGTAGCATTTTCAATGCTGTCCTGGGACGAACTCTTGCATTGTGGCCACAACGCGAGAATCTGTCGCATAGCAGAAAAAAGAATTTAAGTAAGAATACGATCGAGTTGGAGATGCCACTGAACGCTACAGATCTAAGGCTTCCATTTATTATCAAATTGTAATAGTTCAACATGCTACACTCAGTATGCTGTTCTGGTAATCACATGACTGCTAAAGTAGTCAACTCCTAATCGTAATTGAAGTTATGCAATCATTTAACATGACTTTGTGTGTATATGCTTCGAATCAAAAACGACAATAGAGCCCAATCCCGTGACGTCAAATACCTGATCAATACAGTTATCTATCGTAACTGATGAGATACCATAGACCATAGTCAATAGACATGGACGATAGTCAATAGACATTGACCATAGTCAATAGAAAACTAACAGGAAGTTAGGAATTTTAAACCGCGATATAACTGAATAAAAGAAAAATCTTCCAAAAGTGTCATTTTCTACTAATTTATGCATCCACTCAATGCGTTCTTATTGAATTTTATAAAAGTATGAAAATATTGCATAATTCGTCAATAGTAAGTGCGCGATATTTGAATAAAACCGGCATTAATCTCAACATGCATTAAATAACATTGCTAACAGTTTATCAGAACGAATTCTAAAATTATTTTCATTCGATAATTGGAAGACTTTTATTCTCATAAGGTGCAAAATATGAATATATTGAAAACAATTCCTGTTTTCAACTTCAACTCCGAACTAATATAGACAACCCTCGGCAAAGACCTGTTCTGTGACGTCACGGCAGAAGCTCTATACGAAATGCATAAAAAATTGTGGCTAGAGCACTGAGTATTTATTAAAAAACAGACTGTCCACATCTAAAAGCACATGACGTCCAGGAAAGACCGCTTAGCTGACAACCTGTGTCCAAAAACTATTCACTGAATTTCTGGACTTCACTGTGGATTTAGATATCTTCAATATATAAAGAAACTTGAATGTCGTCTTGACTGTTCAAAATGCTCTCTAGAACTGGCGAAACGTTTTTAACAATTGTAAATCGTTCTCGATTCTAATGATTTGATTAGAATTCCCTCGGTCAAAATCACGTTAAACATGTATGGGTTGGTCGATGACTTCTAACTTTGTCAGTTGTCGGTTGGAAACAGCCGATGTTCTGATCATTAATTACTGTATTTTCGATCAAAAATTTTGTCTACAGACAACCCTTCCCTTCTATTCTCTGTAGTGTATAGCGGTCGACTGACGAGAAAACCTCCCAAGGCCTTTTAAGTTAACAAATAAGCTCACATCACTCAAAACGCATCATATAAGACAGGAAAACGTGAAAATAATATAAACAGGACAGGATGAAAGTGATCATTGTATATGTCTTACAAGATAGACCGAAAAGAAGATATTACTTGTTTCATGCTCACCTTATGTATTATCCTGCTCATAAAATTTAAAATGCCAACATTCTGTACTTATCTGAACAGTAAGATGGTCTTATTTGTTTGTTTTTCTAGTTTCAGTTATGAGCATAATAAATTTCATGCTCAGCTGAATTGAGCATGAAATAAGTTTTAAAACCTCGGGCCTGGACCCAGTTGCTTCAAGCATTGAACCGAAAAAGAAACGCAACTTTTCAACCCAAAAGATTTTCATACAACCATCAGGTTGACTGAAAAATCATTTTACGGTTTACTTTCATACTTTTTAAACTTTCTTATGCAGAAAACATTTGGGCGATATCTGTACAGTTTAACGCGCCACTTGGCAATACGTTGTTTTCAACATTTCCTCGTGTAGTACATTAAATGTATACAGTTTTGTTTGTTTGATTTGAGGTTTAACGTCCCCGTCAACACAGTATAGGTCATTTTGGATACGTTGCTTCCATTTTTTTTTGGACTTTTACCCGACATTGAGATAAAATGACATCACAAGCCCTGTCGCCCAATGAAACCAATAGGGTTTATAAGCATTGATGGTCCGCCTCGCACCGCGGTTCCTGGACAGGCTTAGATGCTTTAAGCAATTTACTAGTACTAGTGTGCGGACGGTTTCAGCTCTGCGTGGAAGTATCATGCAGCCCATCTATTTCTTCAAGCCCCGATGGGCGGGGGCGGAAAAATGTATACAGTAACCTCATCATATTGGCATATTGTGTTACCTGGAGTTTAGGTTTCAAAAGTCCGGTAAGATTTATCTACGGAATATGGTACGTTTGAGCAAGATCAACGTAACGTAGCGGTCCAAATGCTTCTACGTGGGACGTCTCAGGCTGTCATCGCCAGGAACTTCCAAGTGAGTAAATCGACGATAACTCGCTTGTACCAGCGTCTACGTCAAACGGGAACGACCAATGACAGGCCAAGAAGTGGACATCCACGCGTCACGACACGTCGACAGGACCGATATATCCGTATAACCCACCTTCGTAATCGGTTCCGTACAGCCGTCGAGACGTCTCAGGTGACACCAAGAACGCACAACAATCGAATAAGTGCAGATAGTGTCAGGAATCGCCTTCGAGAGTTTGGCACAACATAGGCCAACCCTGTTTCTCCTTCGTCAGTGGCGTAACGCAATTTTTTCTGACGAGTCCAGGTACTTGTTGTACAGAGTTGACGGCCGTCAACGTGTGTATAGGCGTAACGGAGAGCGTTATCGTGACAATTGTTTGGTTGAACGTGATCGATCTGGAGGCTGATGGTGTGGGCTGGCATATCTTATAGTCATAGAACGCCCTTGGTATTCATTGATGGATCTTTGACGGCTCAGCGTTACGTTGACGTCGTTTTACGACCGGTATTTGTTCCATATGTACGACAATATAACGTTACGTTTCAATAGGATAACGCTCGGGCGCATGTAGCAAGGCTCAACATGGCGTTTCTTCAGCAAAACAACGTTGACGTGATGCACTGTTCCCCGTATAGTCCAGGAAAATTTGTGGAACGTCTTGTATAGGCGCGTAAGTCACAGCCACCAGCCGCCGCCAATGCGTCAAGCCTTGCGTCTCGCGCTCATACAAGAGTGGAATGCTATTCCCCAGGCAGAATCAATCGTGTCCATGACCAGGACTGAATGCAAACGGAGGACATACTCGCTATTAACAGCTTACGTTTTGAACTTGTGAAATGACTACCTCTATGACAAAACGGATTTGCGTTCCAAACATTCTCACTCGAAATTTAACTTTCTATGGTAGTTACATTCAGGAATGATTATATTATTGCGTCATTAAATCGATTTTGTGCAAACATGATTATTTCTGCAAATACTCGCATTCATATTTAGAGTTGCGTTTCTTTTTCGGTTCTGTATATGTTTAACAAGCTGGCCAGTGGTCAAAATGTTAGTGTTCTAGTAAGTGTAAGCCAGTGTTTTTTTTTTTTTTTTTTTTTTTTGCTGAAAATGTGAGTAGCTTTTGCATCTGAAAAAGCTACACGCATTTTCCAGCAAAAATAAAGTAAATTTTGCTGTTTCATCAACCAATAGAGCATCTTTGTAAATGTGAATGTAGCGAAGACATATGTAAATAAAAATCAAAAATGAGTTCCTTTAAGAGCAATGAAAACATTCATAAGAACGAAGATGGGTCATACTACGTAGTTTCGGCTAATAAAGCCTCATCAGTGACCCTGCAATGATCCGGCAACGAAAGCCAGAGGAAACATACTGCAAATTTGCGAATTTCGAACAGGCAGTCGATTCAAAGACTGATATAAATCAAAATGGAGTCCAAATAATTAAAAACATGTCTAGAATATGAGTCTAAACCAATAATTTTTTTCTGATTTCTCAGAATATTCACGCTGATCTCAAAGGACCAAAAGTAAAATATAAACTGCACTATGGTTGATGTACGGGGAGACGTTTTACGGCCGCCACACGGCACAAAAGTCTGCAAAAGTCCTGGACCAAATCATGTTTTATTAGTTTTGTTTTAAGCATTCAAGAATAATAATAGTAATAATAATGATAATAATAATAATAATAATAATAATAATAATTGGCTTTATTTATAGAGGGTACCACATTTAGTAAATTTGTACAAATCTTCCATTGGCATTGTTTCTTCCTCTTCCTAGGTAGAAACCAGTACTAAGAAATGTGGACAAGGAAACAACACTAGGCGCTTGGGATCGAATCGGCTACCCCTCGATCTCAAATCTGATGATTTACCACTGCCCAAATCTCAAGTTAACAATGTTCAATTGTAAGTACAACCCATATGTCGGTGTATTTGTCTTTTTTTCGGCTGAAAATTTGAGTAAATTGTGTGTTTGCAAAAGCTTCTCACTTTTTCCAGCAAAGAAGTAAACTTGCCATATTAGATAATTTAAACCTTAAAGATGTGTTAACTAACGACATTGTTAGTTTTGAACAATTGGCCGCTTGTCAGTGAGAATCAAACTTACGACGCTTTGATATTCATGTATAGTTCAGTGAAGACTTCAGTGAAAACGATGATCAGACTTCACGGCTGAGCATCCCCATCCAAGCAATCCATGGGCATACATGCTAAAAGACACAGTTTCGAATGACACGACTCAAACTTTCCGGCAAGCACTGTTCACATCACGAGAACAAGTCCGTAAAACATCCCCTTAACCAAACTTTATATAGAAAACCAGGGTTTATGTGGGTATACATATTTTTCTAAATTCTGATCGAAGACATAGATTGTGGCTACTCGTTCGAACCGCCTCAGTAAAATCGATTTAAGCCCCCCCCCCCCCACACACACACACACACACCCCACACCCCGTTGAATTCATTTCACTGACCGTTCCAAGGCGGTCCTTCTGTCGGGGTTTATTTTTGTTATGGTAGCCATGTTTGGAACGTAAATGTCCTTTTGTTTTACTTCTACTTTACTTTAAATTAAAAGAACAAAAAAAAAAAGATGTTTACACGGGAATTCATTATATTTTCCTATTTCTGCTCTTAAAATATAAACTCTGGGTACACCTTTGAACCGCCTCAATGAGGGGTCTCTACGAGCACCCAAAACCTATATTATAAGTTGAAATAAGAAAGGTATCACAAATGTTCATCAGAAAAATCAACCATTTTGGGGGGATATGAAAGAATGTACTATGTCGAACGAATATGTTATCATAATGAAATAACATTCTTGTAGTGCACAATGAAGAATTTGTGCATTGCTTGTGTGCCAAGGTTTATCTTAGTCTGTGTTGTACTACAATGTCCGAAAATATACATTCACTCAGTACAGACTTACTGATATATATTGAAAAAAACTAATGGTGAAGTGCACTGGCTCATGAGCGTTGGGTCTCTCGCCCTGTGTGTTCGAAGCTCTCTCGGGTCACACGTAAGATGCAAATATCTGCTTTGGCAATCCAAGGTTATTTTGTTCTCTCTCTCTCTCTCTCTCTCTCTCTCTCTCTCTCTCTCTCTCTCTCTCTCTCTCTCTCTCTCTCTCTCTCTGTAATCGATATAGTCCGGTTTTCGCCAACCTCCAATTAACGATTGGTCTGATACGAGTGAGCTTATCTTGAAACGGTCTTTGTCGCTGTGTGACTAGTTTCGGTGACAGTAAGCACTTTCGTTTATATTGTGATTAAATACCATAGAAATAAATAAAACATGCATCTTACCTTTTGTTTGTTAGAAGCCTCCGTGATGTAGTGGTTACGCTACTCGCCTTGTAAACCTGGGGTCGCAGGATCGATCCCGGGCTTCTCAAGACTTTCGGATGAATCTTTAAACCGAGGTCCCGTCTTCGTATGACCTGAGCTTTTGGTGGGACGTAAAACACAAACCATCACCTCACATTTTGTTTGTTTTATTTCATTCCCTCTCTAACCAATTTGTATTTAAACACCAGTAGTACACTGTGTGTGTTGTGTGTGTGTGTGTGGGGGGGGGGGGGGGGGGGGGCAGCCAATGATTTGACCTACATGTACATATTTAAAAACCGGAAGTTGCAATTGACCTTTGGACTTTGCCTCATGGTACAGTTACTGTGCAAAATTATGTAATGCACATTTTGTAAGGGTTAAAACTACAACACTTGAAATTGTAAAATTTCAAAGGACATATTTACAAATGGTATAATGCTTATTCAAACTGAATTACTCTTCAGCATGACAGGGACACACGAAGCAACCTATCATAGCGTCTGACAACCTTTTGCTTGCAGCAATATATAAGATGTGTCCAGTATGTTACGCTGGGCCCACTTTGTTATGACTAGAGAAACACAGTGTCTTTGCAGGGCAGGTTTATTTTTGTGACAAACACAACACTTCTCATCATCTGGAATGTCACTCTCATTATCAGAGTCACAACTAGATTCAGATACAGGTATTACCTGGAGTCCTGATGGGTGATGTCCATATTGTTTTTTCTTTTGCACTTAACTGAACTTAGCTTTAGTGGTCTTTTAGAGGGACATTGTTATTCTGTTGATGATCCATTATCTTTTGTTTTGTGTCCGACCCAGTAATGCATTCCGCACTTGTGAATTTGCTTATTGCTTGATTTTCTTTTTACTAAACATTTTGTTTCTGTGATATGAGCTGCCACTGTTCCTTGAAGAAAGATAATGCACTAGAGCCCTGAACTGTAGCACGAGAAACGTCATATGTGTTGTATTGTTGAAGTAGTTGTTGTTGTTGTTGCTGCTGTAGTAGATCCATTTGGCTTTTCCTAAGCTGTAGCAGGCATCAGTTTTTCCATGTCAGTGACTGATGGATCAGCTGGAAAGACCCCAGTCTAATTGAACCCAGACTTCAGAGTTTGAGGAGATGAGGCATGTTCATATGCTTTGGTAGACAGTATGACCATATTGTAAGGGGTGATGTTAGAATAATATTACCTAAAGCATTACCACAACCAATGATATTGGTAGACAATGAAGAGGTAATTCCAGGTGTTGAACTATCAGCACTGGCAATATATGGTAGTGAATGCTCTGTTTGAAAACCCTTTTCATCTACATTGTACAGACACGGAGGCTTGTCCTTAAGGCCAATTGTTGTCAATACATGGTCATGTCTTTCAAAATAATCACGCACAATTGATTCTAATGTGACCTTGGCTCTGTAATTTGAAAGTGATCGAGAATTCCGGCCAGCGTTTCATGAAACATTTGAACCATCTAGTACCGAAAGACGGGCTTCATCACGTTTTCCCAGGTACACTGTATAATTTGATACAATACTAACTACCTCACTAGAAGTTTACCCATATCAAAGGACAGCCATGCTCAAGGTATGTGGTCAACAAATATAACCTCTTCTTCCTGGTTCAACTCTGGAGAAGGACCTGGTGACGGGATGTCTCAGATTGCACACTACCCAAAACCCTTTGACGAAGGGCTGTTTGCGATACGTCATAGGCAATAGCAGCCCTCTTTACTGGAACATGGTCTTCCAGAACTGCATGATGAGCGCTTTTGTTTCTTTTTGGTTTCACGACCTTTTAAAGATTATTTCACTAATATCGAGCCGATCGTTAAAAACCGGAGTACCCGGAGAAAAAACACATGACCTTCGGAGATCCGATACAAGGTAGGTATTGGTCATTACAGATGGAGAGTAGTATCTATATGACACCTTTGTGACCACAGCTTTTTTGGTTGCACATGAAAAAGAAGCGGGAAAAACTAAGTCAAGATTTCACTTTTCAACTGCAAAACAAAGACAAACGTTAAGCACTGATACCAAGTTTGGGCAGTCATTATAGATGAAAAAAATGATTCGTGACTCAACAGGTCATGTGACTACACGAGATATTGTGATGGGAAAAAACTAAAAAAAAAACTTTGGCTAATGGGAGGCACATATCTGGACATGTTAAAAAGCTTAAGAAAAACTGCAAAACTATGCAAAGGATTACAATTTGAATCTTTGAACCGCATGACAGAAGTCACATGACTTTGTTTACACTGGAAACGACCGGATGTAATGACGTCACGGAACTCAATAACGCGAGGGAACTACGGATCACCGAAACAGGTCAGTCACCTTCACAGGGCAACCTATGATAAATCCAATTAACAAAGAAAAACAACAACAAAAACAATGTTTAAGCCTGAGCAGCCAAGAGCCCGTTGTCATAAACACATACCTAGCACCATTTCATGTATCCAGGGCGTCTTAAAATTGTTATCATATAAGCTATAACCACAGTTTCTAGACATATATGAACAGCTTTCTCCTATATCATCACGTTGGTGTAATAGGGCAGACGCTTTCCAAAAACTACTGAAAATGATGTACGTACATGTACTTCTCCTGCAAAACCATTTTATGGTCGATTATCTGTTATCCACAATAATTTAAATTACACTGCAGTTCCTCACTGTATAAGATAGTGCTTTTTCAATATTTAATTGTTGTTTTCAGGGGAATGGGAACACCTTCAGGGGAGGCAACTCATGAAATAGTAGTTTTGCATCCC
Organism: Lucinisca nassula; assembly: GCA_963580285.1. Classification (NCBI taxonomy): domain Eukaryota; kingdom Metazoa; phylum Mollusca; class Bivalvia; order Lucinida; family Lucinidae; genus Lucinisca; species Lucinisca nassula. The sequence continues at coordinate 127,845,668 of OY757011.1, read as the reverse complement.
ATGTCAATAGGGGGTCAACTCTTAAAGGAAAGAAGTTGCTTTCCTTTAAGAGTAGACCCCTTTTTCAGTGGGACAGGGCTTAAAGAAAAGCGAACAGGGAGTTCCGAAAGTTGCCTCCCTTTGATGGAAAAAAACTCAGCCAGATGTTCCCATTACCCTTAAGTCCAAGTTTCGGACCAAGCCTACTCTCAAAGACATTACGATAGCACATACGTGAGACATTCTGCATTGTTTCCTGTCTGAAACATTTTTCTAAAGAAAAGTTCTGATATTATTCACTCCAAACATAGGCTGGGGGTGCTCGTTAGAGCCGCCTCATTGAGGCGGCTCTAACGAGTACCCACAATCTATGTCTAAGAATGACAATTAAATAATAATGTATTCCCGCGTGAACCCACTTGTCACGCGGTGGGGTTTGGAGAGATATCCATTGCACGGTCTCTTAACGTGATGCAATTGACCTTCCGGTTATCAACTGAGAATCGCTGTAGAATTCATATCACGATGACATGCGTAATACAGTATTTTAGTGCATATCACAAATAATAATAATGATAATAATAGCCGTTGTTTATACAGGATAACACATTTAGTAAACTAATACTAATCTTTCATGTGGCCATCTTTTTTTTTCTCTTCCAGAGTACGTTTTTTCATTGGCTAGAAACGTGCAAGATAGATGCACAGCGGGCACTATCGCATTTGTCTTGGAGCGGTCCAAGTCCAGTGATAGTGCCCGCTACGGAAATAACCGGATTTTTTTACGGACAATTGCGATTAACTTCACTGAGGAAATTATAAATATCAGTTTAGTTCCTTCGTTGGCATCATGCCCTTTACATGCTATAGGTTTAGAGACAAACACACAGCAGACTCTACTGTCAAAATCCTAAATTTGAAACGGAATGGTCTGGATAATCAGTGCTGACCATATTCGGATTGCTCAATATTTTATTTATAACTGTCAGTTGTCAATAAATGTTTAATATAACGGTAGTTGATCAATGCACTAGAAATAGCAATAGAAACCCAAGCTACGGGCGCTATCAAGGTTTATGGATTGCCCTCATGCCAAAGCCTGGATTGCCTGGTTGATATGGTCTTCGCGTGCGGCTCGGGCAATATATACCCGGCGGTCCAGACCCTGGCCCTCTGGTGGTCCATAAACCTTGATAGTGCCCTCAACTTAGGCTACTATTGCTTAAATAATGCAAATAATGCATGTACATGTTAAATATTTATATTATATTTGAGTCAAATCTTGAGAAAAGATTACTTATTACTTAGGCGACCAACATTATGTTAAAAAAGTCGTTGAAGGCAAGCGCCTAACCTCATCAGCTGGCGTGTTTGCTGCACATGCAAATTTTAGTGCTCGTAAATCGAAGAATTCGAAGGGGTTTTGATGTCCCTTTCCGTTGAAAACCAACCATTGAAGCATTAAGCTCGACTTCTAGATATTTTGATGATTTATTAAATATTTATAATACCTATTTCGATGGTTTGATCAGTCAAATTTACCCCCCGCCCCCCCCCCACCCGCGAACTTCAGTTAAATAAAGCAGATTCTTCCGATACCGAGGCCCCCGTTTTTGGATTTACATCTATGTATTGAAGATGGTTTTGTTTCTTGCAAAATTTATGATAAACGCGATGATTGTGAGTATTAGATTGCAAATTTTCCTTTCTTGGATGGCGATGTTCCTCGCGCGGCATCCTATGACGTTTATATTTCGCAATTAATTCGATTTGCCAGAGTGTCTAGTCATGTAGCTCACGTCAACACTCGTAATAAATTGTTAACTGCTAAACTTCTTAATCGGGTCTATCGATATCATAAACAACGCAAAGCCTTCTAAAAATTTTATAGATGTCATTCCGATTTAATTACAAAATTCAGTGTCGGAGTCTAACTGTTGGTTTTCTTTTGCTCCAGCATTTCAGTGGTTTCTTGCTGTTGAGTCCTCACCGTTGTCTCACCTCTGTGGTTCTTTGATTATTTGTGTTCACGGAGATGTTGCACTGATGAGTTAGGAGGCCGTCATGCGGGCTGAACAAATTATTTGTCTAAATCGCGACGGAAGTAAGGGCGAGGATTGTGGCCACGTAAAGTCGATTTAAGCGCCCCCCACCCCCCCCCCCCCCCAGTGGAAATCTTTCCACTGACCGTTCCAAGGCGGTTCTTCTGTGGCGATTTAGTTATGTTGTTGTTTGTTACTTACTGTGTGTACCACTTGTGTCTTTTTATTTTGGATGGCCATATGTCCATTTTGTGGGAGAGTAACTGTCCTTATGGCATTCCTTTGTTTAGGTTTCCATTATGGTCTGGTCGCTTAATGTTTGTGTTTCTTTCCCTTTGGTGTCTTTGATGGATGGAGTAAGTTAATTGTATCGATTCCTGGTCTTTGTTTAACTTCTACTTTGGACTTAAATCTCTTCTGCAACAAGGTCTATAGGAACCCGAATTTTATTGTGACTTAGTATTTAAATTCATAAAAATATACAAATGCAATGAGTTCAGCGCCCAATTTCGTAAAATCATTCGTCGATATAAAAAGATAGGGTACAACATAAATGTTATACGTCAGACTGCATGCATGGTAGTTAACCCGATCACAGTTGACAACTTTGCTTCCCTCTTTAATTGCATCAGGGTCAGGCCTCAGATTCTATGTCGGTTCCAGCGTAAAGGCTTATTGAGAATTAGAGTTTCTATTTTTAGCTCACCTGTCATGTAATGACGAGGTGAGCTTTTGGGATCACTTTTCGTCCGTCGTCAGTCCGTGCGTGCGTGCGTCCGTAAACAATTTCTTAAAACGACATCTCCTAAACCACTGATCGGCATTTGACCAAACTTCACAGAAATGATCCTTAGGTGGTCTCCTTTCAAAGTTGTTCAAATGGTTCCGGTCTGTTGCACAGCTAGGTCACAGGAGCCAAAAATAGATTTTTTTTTCACCGAAAACTTAAAAAAATCTTCTTCTCTGAAACCACAAGGCCCAGGTCTATGATATTTGGTATGAAGCTTCATCTACTGGACCCCTACCAAGAATGTTCAAATTATAGTGCTGGTGCCAAAAATGCCCCCGCCCCGGGTCCCTTTGGTTTTATATAGGATTATATAGGGAAAATCTTCAAAAATCTTCTTCTCTGAAACCGCGAGGCCCAGGTCTTTGATATTTGGTATGAAGCTTCATCAAGTGGACCCCTACCAGAATTGTTCAAAATATAGTGCTGGGACCAAAAATGCCCCCGCCCCGGGGCCCTTTGGTTTTACATGGGCTTATATAGGGAAAACGTTAAAAAATCTTCTTCTCTGAAACCGCAAGGCCCAGGTCTTTGATATTTGGTATGAAGCTTCATCTAGTGGACCCCAACCAAGATTGTTCAATTTTTAGTGCTAGGGCCAAAAATGCCCCCAATCCGGGGCCCTTTGGTTTTACATAGGCTTGCATAGTAAAAATTTTATAAAAATCTTCTTCTTTGAAACCGCAAGGCCCAGGTCGTTGATATATTTGATGAAGCTTCATCTTGTGGACCTCTACCAACAATGTTCAAATTATAATCCTAGGGCCAAAAAAGGCCCGGGCTCGGGGCCCTTTGGCTTTACATAGACTTATATAGGGAAAATCTCCTTCTCTGTAACCACAAGGCCTAGGTCTTTGATACTTGGTACGAAGCTTCATCTAGTTGACCTCTACCAAGACTGTTCAAATTATAGCATTGAGACCAAAAATGCCCCCGCCTCGGGGGCCCTTTGGTTTTACATAGACTTATATTGGGAAAATCTTTAAAAATCTTCTTCTGTGAAACCACAAGTCCTAGGTCTTTGATATTTGGTGTGAAATTTCATCTAGTTGACCACTATCTAGATTGTTCAAATTATGCCCTGGGGCCAAAAATGCCCCCCGACCCCGAGATTCCTTGGTTTTACATTGACTTATATAGGGAATTTTTTAAAAACAATTCTTCTCTGAAACTGCAAGGCCCATGTCTTTGATATTTGGTATGGAGCTTCATCTAGTTGACCTCTATCAAAATTGTTTAAATTATAGCCCTCCGGCTACAAATGCCCCTGCCCGGGGGCCCTTTGGATTTACATAGACTGATATAGAGATAATCTTTGAAAATCTTCTTCTCTGAAACCGCAAGGCGCAGGTCTTTGGTATTTGGTGTGTAGCTTCATCTAGTCTTCATCTAGTGGACCTTTGCCAAGATTGTTCAAATTATAGCCTTTGTTGATATTTGGTATGAGGCTTCACCTTTTTAGACCTCCCTCAACATCATGCACATTATAGCCTTGGGGTCAATAATGGCCCTCCCCGGGGCCCACTTGATACTCTATGGATCAGGTGAGCAATCCAGGGCCATCATGGCCCTCTTGTTATGTAATGTTGATTGGTGCCTGATGCTCTGTCTCTGGTCGGGCCGATCGGAGTCTAACTGTTGGTCTTCTTTTGCGCCAGTATTTCCGTGATTTCTTGCTGTCGAGTCCTCATCGTTGTTTCATCTCTGTGGTTGTTTGATTTTTGTGATCACAGAAATGTTGCACAGATGAGTTTGGAGGCCTTCATGCGGACTGAACAAAATATTTGTCTAAATCGCGACGGAAAGAAGGGGGAGGATGGTGACCCCCCCCCCCCCCCCCCCCCCCCCCATTTCAGTAGAATTCGTTTCACTGACCGTTCCAAAGCGGTTTTTCGGTCGCGGTTAATTTTTGTTATGGCTTGTCTTTGCGTGTGTGTATCGCTTATATTATTTTGTTTTGGGTAACCAATTGGCCATTTTGTGTGAAAGTAACTTTCCGCTATTGATGTTTCCATTAGGGTCTAGTTGTTTCATGTTTGTGCTTCTTTCCCTTTGGTGTCTCTGATGGGAGCTGTGGGTTAATTGTGTCGATTCCTTTTCATTGCCTTCTCTACTGTTTTAGATGAAACAGTCTAAGTCTCAGTTCAAGAACATTTTTACATTTTCCAAACTACACGGTGAGACAATCAACCCGCCGGTTCTGCCAGTACTTTGGTTTATATTACTATCACATGAGTAAGTCCGTGAAATGAACAACCCCCATAAAACCCACTTTACATGGAGAAAACTTGGATTTTCGGGGGTATACATTATGTTTTCTTATTTCTGCTCCAAGACTTGGGTTGCGGGTACTCGTTAGAACCGCCTTACCCACAACTTATATTTGCAATATAAATAAGAAAATAATCATGAATTTTAATCAGAAAAATAGTCATTTTGGAGATGTGAACAGATGCACAATGTCGAGCGAGTGTGTTATCGTAATGAAAAGATACAATCAAGGTCCCTCCGAAAATGGGATCAACTTTTTACAAATAACCCATGTAAGCGGACGTTTTCTTTCATGACTAAAATTATCAAAATACAAGATTTCATATACCATGTGCTGTGTACCTATTTTATTGTAAAACACAATTCTAAAAAGTGAGATTTATAAGTGTGTTAGTTGCATTGGTTTGCTAACGAAATGAAGGAAATAATAAGGGCCCCGCACTGAAAGTGCGGGTGCCCTATAGTAATCACTCTGTCCGTCCGTCTGTCTGTCTGTCTGTCTGTCCGTCCACAAATTTTTTCCTACACCTCTGATAGCGCTGCCGGGGCCCTAGTCAGTTTCACTGACAGCTCTAGTTTCGTTACCTTTTGACTCTGTTAAACTTTGGTATACAGAAGAGACCCGTGTTTAATAGATAGACAAACGTATTTTTGAAAATCTCGAAAGCAGTTCAATTTCCCGTTACGAAGTTTCAGAAATAATGGACTGATTGAATGCCTTTGAAGTTCTGCTATTAGGGAGAAAGAATTGTCTTAAGCTGTGAAATTCATAAAATTCATACTTGTGGTTTTGGCCATAAAAAGAAACGAAAAACTAGAAATGTGTTATACTCATTTTTTGGTCATATAAAATTAATTCCTTTTACGTTTTCTCATGTCAATCAAAACATCATTATAGTACACTGTGGGCTTTTTTTACAAACTACTTCAATTATCATGATTACAGTTTAATGCTTCTGAGTGTTAGTCCTAAACACGCAATAAAACTGCAATGTAATCTCAACTAGTCAGTGATACATATAGTCCTATGTCGCTCAACTGAGCGGATTTTAATCCTTAATGTTGAAGTTTCACACAAGCAGACTAAATAAGGATTGTGAAAATTTTATGTTCAAGAATGCAAGGCCGGTCCTATCTGGAATACGGATGCGGTGCTTTTAGTTTCACACAAGAACTTTTGATACCGACGCCCCGTTTTTGGATGTTCGTCTGTCTATTGCAGATGGGGTTGTTTCCTGCAAAAAATATGATAAACGCGATGATTTTGATTTTGAGATTGTACATTTTTCTTTCTCGGATGTTGCTGTTCCTCGTGCGGCATCCTATGGCGTTTATATTTCGCAATTAATTCGATTTTCCAATGTGTCTAGTCATATAGTTTACTTCAACACTCGTAATAAATTGTTAACAGTTACTGTTAATCTTCTTAATCAGGGCTGTCGGTATCATAAACTACGCAAAGCCTTTTCTTAATTTTATAAGACAACACTCCGATTTAATTCCAAAATTCAATGTTGGACGTAAAACTCTTCTGCAATAAGGTCTGTTGGGGCCCGTTTTTTTATGGTGACTTAGTATATAAATTCAGACGGGTGAGGATTGTGGCCACGTAAAATCTATTTAAGCCCCCACCCCACCCAGGGGATTCGTTTCGCTGACCGTTCCAAGGCGGTTCTTCTGTCGCGTTTAATGCTTGTTATGGTTTGTCTTTGAGAGTGTGTATCGCTTATATTATTGTGTTTTGGATAGCCAGTTGCCCAGTTTGTGGAACGTAACTGTCCTTTTGGCTTTCCGCTGTTTATGTTTCCATTGGGGTCTGGTTGTTTCGTGTTTGTATTGCTTTTCCTTGGTGCCTCTGATGGGAGCTGTGGGTTAATTGAATCGATTCCTGATCATTGCCTTAACTTCTATTTTGCAATGATTTAAGTACCCAAAATCGTAAAATCATTCTTCGATATTAAAATACTTGGTATAACATAAATGTTATACGACCGACAGCATGCATGGTAAATAACCCAATCACGGTTGATAACTTTGCTTCCCTCCTTGATTGCACGCCGGTGGGCCAGGCCTCGGATTCTATGACGGTTTCAGCGTGTATTGTTAGTTGGTACCTGATGCCCTGTGGTTGGGCCCATCGGAGTCTAACTGTTCGTTTTCCTTTGCTCCAGCATTTCAGTGGTTTGTTGCTATCGAGTCCTCATCGTTGTTTCATCTCTGTGGTTGTTTGGTTTTTGTGTTCTCTGAGATCTTGCACTAATGAGTTAGGAAGCCTTCATGCGGACTGAACAAGTTATTTGTCTAAATCGCGACGAAAGTAAGGGCGGCGTTTGGGGTCGCGTGAAATCGATTTACCCCTCCCCCATCCCTCCAAAAAGGGGGTGCGGATACGTTACACTGACCGTTCCAAGGCGGTTCTTCAGTCGCGGTTTATTTTTCTGATGGAAGGTGTGGGTTAATTGTATCGATTTTCTCTTCTATTTTCACATAGAGTATGCATTTCTCATTCATATTTAGAGTATATATTTCTCAACGTATTCGTTTCGCCAGAATTTCCACTCATGTTGTCGATTTTAATAATCGAAATAATCTTCTTACCGCAAAGTTTCTTAAACAGGGCTATTGGTGTCGTAAACTTAGGAAAGCATTTTCTAAATTTTATCGACGGCACACTGAACTAGTTGAAAATACAAACTAAGTTATTTTAAAGACACTTCTGCAACAGGGCATATCTGAACCAGGGTTTTATGGAGATTTGGTTTATAAATTTCGAAAACTTATGAAGAAACCTGATTTTCAAATTCAGTTCAAAAAGATAATTAAACGCCATTAACGAATGGGGTACAATATTAGTGTTATTCGACAGACGGCATGCCTAGCTTTTAACTCCGTCATGGATGATGGCTATGCTTCCCTCGTTCATTGCAAGATATGGGCTCATGTCTCTGACTCAATGATGGCCCAAACAAAACTTTAGAATTTGTTTTTTATTGGTGGTTAGTGCCTGATGATATGTCTTTGTCTTGACTCTTCGTAGTCTGTCTGGTGGTTTCTTAGCTCCAGCTTACGGCGTGTGTACAGCGTGTGGAACAAGCTGAGAGCACTTATCTTTAAATCATCACAGTAAATCAATTTGATTTATATTTTAGTTTGCTCTAATATGTGTTATTCTGTCATTTGGTTGAGTTAGTTACCTTCTGATGGACCAGATATTTTGTGTATTGTAAATGTTAGAACCTAGCGTAAAGGATGGGACCATAAAATCGATTACAAGTCCTCAGTGGTTCTCGCTACTGACCATCCTAAGGCAGTGGTTCTAGTATGGTTTATTTTTAAATTAGCTTTGCAGCCATCATCTTTGCTTCATCTCAGTGTTTGAATTTGATTTATTTCTCTGTGATGATGCACTGATTGAGTTAGGAAATCATTATGCAAACCGAATATTTGATTTTTATTGTTGGGAACAACATCCTAACCTAGGGCGAAGATTCGGCCGGTAAAAGATCTTTAAAGGCATTTATTCTTGTAACAGTGGCACACACACAGTATTAAAAGTAGACTTTTAAAATTTAATAGTTTACACCGAATGAGCCCTTACGTTATCAAGATGTTGCATCGATGATAAGAAATACTTCATGCGGACTAATATTTTTGTCTAAACCGCGCGAGGTTTGTGGCCACGTAAAAATCGATTAAAGCACCAAAAAGCCTTCCCCGCCACCAGTAAAACATTTTCCATACCATTTCAATATATTTTTATTTTCGATATTCGTTTTGCCGTTTTATGGGAAACTACAAGGGTTGTTCGAAATGATTTGCGTATTTCTATCTGGAGACTTCAAATTTCAAGTAAGTCCAAAAGTGCTCATTTCAAGCCCTCGAAGTACTCCCTTTGGCTAGAAATGCAAAATTTCAGCCGATGTATCCACTTCTTTAATGCGTCACGTTACGCTGATTTGGGCACAGTAATAAGGTACTGATGAATGGCATATCCAAGTGCTTGTCGGGACTGGTATTTCTTCCCAGCAATTTGGAAACAAAAGGACATCACATGGGGCAAGGTCTGGGGAATACGGGGGTGAGACAAAACAGTTACTTTTTTTTCTTCAAAAATGCAGTAACTATTGCGGAGGTATGAGCGGCTGTATTGTCATGTAGAAGACGGACATGTTTAAAACAAGTGGCAGCACGTCGTTTCTGGTTTCTTCAGTACTACGTCTTTGTAGTACTTTCCGGTGATGCTTTTGTCCTTTTTCACCAGCACTTTTATTGCGACTCCTTCACCAGAGAAGAAGATTGCATACAAAACCTTCTTTGTACTCAAACGTTTGGCGATTATTGCGCGTTGGCTATGTTTAGTGGCCCAGATCTTATTGCTAACCTTTCTGACGGGCTCAAACTAATGGACCCAGGTTTCATCATAAGTGACGACATTGGCAAACTGCTTTTTGTCATATTTTGGAAACATTTGAAGCAGCCTTTTGGCCACTTTAACCCGTTGCCTCTTTTGCTCATCAGTCAACAGATGTGGCACCCATCTAGCAGAAATCTTTCTGACTTTCAAATGCTTCTTCAAAATAACGTGAACGGTTGATATGGCTACCTTTCATGCAGTATCACGAACTGTGAATCTGGCATCTCCTTCAATGATTTCCTTTATTTTGGAAACGATATCTTAACGAGATGTAGATTTTGGCTTACCTGATTTCGTCGCATTTTTGATGGACTCTATACCCGACTAAAATTTCTTTTTCCACCGCCGAACTGTGTCATAAGACACACAAGACGGTCCGTAAGCAGTAGAAGGTCCCCGCCCATCGGGGCTTGAAGAGATATATGGGCTACATGATGCTTCCACGCAGAGCTGAAACCAACCCGCATACGAGTACTGGTAATCCGCTTCGAGGATCTAAGCCTGCCCAGGCAAAGCGGTGCGAGTTGGCCCGTCCATGCTTATAAACCCTATTGGTTTCATTGGGCGACAGGGCTTTAGATGTCATTTCATCTCAATGTCGGGTATAGTAGTCGCAGATAAGATTGACTAGGTGGAGCTATTCAGGTATTGTTAATATATGTCAAATTCGCTGAGTTCACCAGAAGATTCGGTAGAGTGCCTTTCGCACGCTTTCTACACGCGGACGAAATGGTCATATACGCCACAGCTATGCTTGTGTTACAGTTGAATTTAGACAATCGGGTGACTTGGTTTACCTTTTTTTGTTGATGGAATATTCCTAAGGCAGGTACAAACGATAGCTCCGTCTAGTCAATCTTTTCTGCGACTACTATAAAAGTCCCACAAATTGGACGCAACTTCTCCAAAATTACCTTTACATTGTTGAAAGGGGACGTTAAACCTCAAACTAGATCGCGCAGTCGATGGCGCGCCATCGCAAATCCCCACGTTTATTGCAAGCATTGCCAATTTGACCTTTTGAGCCATCCCCAGGGCCCCTTGGGGCGGGGTCAAAAATGAACGTGATCTCGCGCAAGCCATTAATGTAAGCAACTCACATACCGAATTTGGTTGGATTCCGGACAACGGTTTAGGAGGAGATCGCCGGACGGACGGACGGACAGACGGAGGCGATAACAATATCCCCACTTTTCTTCGAAAAACGTGGGGATAATCAAACAAACCGTAAGCAATAGAAATTCCAGTCATCAGCTGCTTCAAAGAACAATCTAGTTTTTAGCGAGCTTTGATGTAAGCCCGTATTTCATCTTCCTATCGACGCTTTTACCAACCATTTTACTGTAGTGGTCAATGATTGCGTGTATTCAAAAGGCAAATTTTGTGTAACATGTACATTTATACACCGTTGTGTAGGTATTGAATAACCCTATACATGTATGTACTGGTTTTTATAGTGCGCAACGTGGATATCGAGCTAGAGGACAATAAGTAATTCATTTCGAACATCCCTTGTAACTGTGCGTTTAGCTTTCCCCTTTCGACGTTTTCATTACACATTGAAGGTATTTTATGTTCGTGTTTCTTTCCCTTTTGGTGTCATAGATGGGAGGTGCGGGGTAATTGTATCGATTACCTTCATTGTCTTCACCTATATTTTAGATCTTCGAAGCGGTTTACCACTACTCATGTGCGTCCAGGTTCAACTCAACAAGCACCATGCAGCCCAATCTATTTCCCCAAGGCCAGATGGGCAGGGCCTAACTCGAACAATTTATATCTGGGTCATTAACGAGCTTATTATGCTCATTGCGCTTTCAGCAACTTAGCACAGAAATTTTAAACATCACTTTTATGAGAAAATGATGTAAAGAGTGCATTATTCGCGATGCCACACAGATGTGTTACAATTGTGTCCCGTTTGCGGCCATTTAATATTTTTTCTGTCCCTTACTGCTGGTCTCACATTAAGGTCTAAAAGCTGCCTCAAGCTGCCAAGCACTGGGTTCCAAAATTGATTGTTTCTTCGTATCTTGTTACACGTGAATACAGAAGTGTACAAACTTTGTTTGGCCTCACGTCATGTCGATTTGAAACATCATTCAATAGGTCCTATCCTTCCGCCAGTCAATTGCTAGCCAGGTATAAATTTAAAAGACACAAAATGATGTACATTTCGTTGCAGACCCAGGCAGCATCCAATCAAAACACATCTCAAATGCCATTCAATACCATAAACCGGACATAAAAATTGAACAAGTATATGCCAAAATGGAATATCCTTTAATGTGTGTAGCATTCAAATCACATCTCTTAAAAGCAAATGGGTGAGAAAAACAATTAACGATGCGGCGGAGACCACAATGGGAAATTAAGACTTGTTTTCAGTTTGTTGGCTGTTTTTTTTTTGTTTTTTTTTCTCATTAAACTGAAACTTAAATAAACTGAAAACGTGCTTGAAATGGTTTGAATCCATAGATTCTGTTAAATTCGCATGGGAGAGCTGTCTTAATGGTATATTTGGAAATACATTTTAACTACAGCGTTTTGTACATGTAAATCTTTTGTTAGGGTCCAGGGCAGAAACTTGTTAGTTTAATGCCTATTCAAATATATTGAGTTTTTGTAGATACAAATACTGATATTTTTTGTATATCTGCTCAAAAAATAGAATGCTGGCTGGCACTCGTTAGTACTAACGAGTACCCACAATGTATTTTGTTTTATCAGAAATAAGAAAAATAATGTCTACCCCTGTAAACCAAGTTTTACTATATAAAAATGGGGTTTAAGGGTGTATCACGTGAACAAATCCGTGAAATGAAGACCCCTAAATCCCACTTTATATAGAGAAAACAGGGGTTTACAGGGGTATTCATTTTTTTCTTATTTCTGCTCCAATACATAGGTTGTGGGTACTCGTTAGAACCGCATCAATGAGGCGGTTCTAACGAGCACCCACAACCTATGTTTGCAGTATTTATAGGAAAAATATCATGGATTTTCATCAGAAAATGACCATTTTGGAGAAAAATGCACTATGCCGCACGGGTGAGTTGTAATGATAAGAATTCAGTCTTCGCGAAAACTTTTTTTTACTGATGAAGGACAGTTGTCTGGCAGACTGAAATCTTTTGTAGATCAGAATAAGTATCTGCAGGACTGAAGGCATATTTGTTGTCAGAATATTTTTATTCATTACGAAAAGTCGCCTATACTAGTTCATTGTAAACTTTACCGCCGAAAAAACGAAAATTTTAAGATGAAAAATTGTTATATTTTTCTTATTTCTGCTCAAAATATAGATTGTGGGTACACGTTAGAACCGCCTCGACCGTCTCATCGAGACGGTTTTAATGAATACCCACAATCAATATTTTTGAGCAGAATAAGGAAAATAAGGTTTACCCCTGTAAACCACAGTTTTACTATATAAAAGTGGGGTTCAAGGGGGTCAGAATTATATAAGCGTGTTTTCGCGATGTTTGCAAAGGTTTACAGGAAATTTGTAAGACAGACTAAAATGTCTTGTAGGATAAAATGAAAAACAAAATGCCAGTTTGTATAAGTATATAGAAAAATGGGCGTTCTAAACATTTCTATAAAATCTATATCTTTTTGGTCCATGTTTCATGTTTTATCCAAAACCGTGTTATAATGAACAATATTATACAGAAATTTAGGTTACCACCTACGTATCATCTAGAATAGAAGTGAAAGGAATGCAAACTGATTCCCGAACCAGTTTAAACTGATTACATTTTCGCAAATTGTATCCAATAAAACCCAGACGAAAATCAGTTTTGTTTCATTTCAAAATTAAGTACAGTATATTTGGCTCCTTAAAGCGTTTAACAAAATGGATATTCGTGACAGTTTACTGGTTTATTTGCACTTGAAGAATTGATTCTGGCGCAGAGTAACTAAGACAGTCTTACATCACGTGAACAAGTCCGTGAAATGAACACCCCACTAAACCCAACTTTATATAGAGAAAACTTGGGTTTAAGGGAGTATACATTATTTTTCTTATTTCTGCTCCAACACATAGGTTGTGGGTATTTGTTGGAACCGCCTCAAGGAGGCGGTTCTAACGAGCACCCACAACATATTTTTGGAGTAAAAGTAACAAAAATATCACAGGTTTTCACCTGAAAAGTAGCCATTTTGGAGATGTTAAAAAGGCATTATGTCACACGGGTGTCTTATCGTAATGTCTGTTTGTACAAACAGAGTATAGCCAATGCACCCTAAACCTTAAAAAGATGTACAGTCAATAATTATTATGTTTTATGAATATGTTATCCTTTGGATGCAAGGTATACACCACAGAACTGAAAAATATTGAGTGTTCAATTTTTCCTTCGCCAGACTAGCTAGTTTTAGGTCTTATCAGTGACTCACAGATGTTTTCAAAATTTCACAACGAAACCAATGGTCCCAAAGTTAAAAATGCGTTCATCAAGCACCTACATGTACAGAACATTCCAATAAACTAGTGTGATAAATACAGTTGAGTTACGAAAACACGCTTATTCAAATATATTGGTAAAATTTTACCACCAAAAAAATGAAATTTTTCAGATAAAAACCCTGATATTTTTTATATTTCTGCTCTAACAAGTACCCACAATCTATATTTTATAGCAGAAAAAGGAAAAACATGTTTACCCCTGTAAACCCGAGTTTTACTATATAAAAGTGGGGTTCGAGGGGATCAAAATTATATAGGCGTGTTTTCGTGATGCAATGTGGCTTTTTTCCGGAAACGAAATGCAGGCTTCGTTACAACGCATAATGAAGTAATGTAGTAATTTCTTCATTTTGAAATTTTTACTTCATTATGCGTTGGCATAGTCGATGCGAAATGAAATAAAATGTAGTTTTTACTTCATTATGCGTCGATACTAAGAGGTTTGCTCAAAATGAAAGAATTATTTCATTTTGCGGTGATACATGTAGTTGGCATACTTAATTTTACTTCATTAGGCGTCGACAGTTTGTTTGTTTGATTTGAGGTTTAACGTCACCGTCAACACTATTTAGGTCATTTTGGAGACGTTGCTTCCAATTTTGTTGGACCTTTACCCGACATTGAGATTAAATGACATCTCAATCCCTGCCGTCCAATTAAACCCAAAAGGGTTTATATGCATGGATGGGCCGACTCGCGGCAGTTTTCCTGGGCAGGCTTAGACCTTTTAAGCAGATAACCAGTACTCATGTGCGGTCGGTATCAGCTCTGCGTGGAAGCATCATGCAGCCCATCTATTTCTTCAAGCCCCGATGGGCGGGGGCGAATATGCGTCGACAGTATGAGGTCGGTTCTAAATGAAAGAAAATGCTCATGTATTTTGCTTTGAGAGATTTTCAAACATCACAGAAACAAAAGTAACCCAAATATTTAAGGCTAAAACATGCATGTGGGGACTTTTATAAGTAGAATGACGGTGCATTATCAACAGAAAAGGAGCGAGGAAGGTCGAAAACATGTGGTGAGAAGTTTAAATAAAAGTATGCACTTCAAGAAACCAGTCGTTATGACGTAGGCCAAGAGCTCATGTGATGAGCTCTTGCGACATTCAGTGTGCTCTTGTGGAAGACCATCTTTGGGACTGTTCAAATGTGGTCTTAAAGACCACTTTTGAACTGTCTCAAATGTGGTCTTTATATTGGAATTTACCTGTATTGCTTCCTTAGTCTTTGGTCTCCTTTCGTAGACAGCTATGTTCTTCCATCATTACTTCATTTTGCGTCGATATGGTGCATATCAACGCGAAATGAAATAATTTTTTACTTCATTTCGCATCGACTACGCCAACGCATAATGAAATAAAAAAAATCAAAAATCAAGAAATTACAACATTACTTCATTATGCGTTGTAACAAGGCTTGCTTGAAACAGTTTGCCTTCCATATTTACAGTTGATTTATTTAAAGCTTCACCTTGTCTTATAGTAGTGTCATGGCAAATCATTTGAGAAGATGAAGGAGAGATGATCAAATCCTGCGAACATAACCTGGGGTTGTCCATGGACCAATATGAAAATAATTTAGGTCAGTCGCTTCGATTTCTATTTCTATTATTTTTCTATAAATTTATGGCATATTGTTATACTCTTTAGAATAGCATCAACGAGGCGATTCTGATGTGTACAAACAACATACATTTTCAAAATTAACGAAAAAATCTGTCTCATTATCCCTCACAAAGGCATATGCAAAATCGAAAGTTTGCAATAACATATTTTGCAAAACACCTGTGAATATGAGAACTGAGAAAGACACTTGGGGACAAATCCTTAATCAGCCTCCGGTTAAGGTTATCAGTCTCCAATTTACGTTATTTATATGTATGCGCTCATATACATTACGAAAACATGCCAATACAAATTTGTTTTTATCACGAAAACATGCCTATATAATTTTTAACCCCTTATATAGTTAAACTGGTGTTTGCAGGGGTATACATTATTTCCGTTCATAAACATACATGTAGATTGTTGGTACGTGTTAGAACCGCCTCGGAGAGGCGGTTCTAACGTGTACGCACAATCTATATTTTGAGCAGAAATCAGAAAAATATCACACTTTTTCATCTGAAATTTGTCATGTTTCGGCGGTAAAATTTACAGTGTATTTGAATAGGCGTGTTTTCGTAATGTTTGTTTGATTTGAAGTTTAACGTCCCCGTCAGCACTGTATAGGTCATGCCTATACAAATATATTGTAAAATTTACCACCGGAATAACATAAATTTAAGATGAAAAATTGTGATGATTTTTCTAATTTCTGCTAAAAAATAGGCGGTTCTATCGAGGCGGTCCTAACGTGTACCCACAACCTATATTTTAGAGTAGTAATAAGAAAAATAAG
Source organism: Lucinisca nassula (assembly GCA_963580285.1). Taxonomy (NCBI): domain Eukaryota; kingdom Metazoa; phylum Mollusca; class Bivalvia; order Lucinida; family Lucinidae; genus Lucinisca; species Lucinisca nassula. Next base: position 127,829,299 of record OY757011.1, on the reverse strand, counting down.
ATTTACCCCTGTAAACGCCAGTTTTACTGTATAAAAGTGTGGTTCAAGGGGATCAGAATGATATAGGCGTGTTTTCATGATGAGGGCGCATGGTTTCTTGTACGAAGATATTTGTTTTATCTGTCATTACTGACAGTGGCCAATCTTAATCACATATGAGAAATGTTACTGTTTGTGTGTTCTAAGATGGCTGATGAGACCTATTCTAGCTTTGAACTGTCTATTGCAGATAGAGCAATAGCGGCTAATGGAAGACAGCTCTGCTCGTGATGAATTAGCTCTAGCTTTGTGCAGTGCGCGTTTCTGCTCTGCTCAGCTTCACTGATTCTTTTTGTCTCGTATTTACTAGCACCCCTTCTGATGAGGTCTCGCCACTTTATTTTGTCCTGTGCAATTCGTTCCCACGACTCTGTTGGAATGTTGAATTCCTTGTGTGTGTGTGTGTGTGTGTGTGTGTGTGGTGGGAGGGTTGCTTTGAGGGTGCTCCTGTTGTCCTTCTTCCGATGGCCATGGAAGCGTTTTCCCATATCTAGTTCTCCATAGAGAAAATTTCCTCAGGCATTCTTGTAACATGGCCTGTCCACCTTAACTGTGCTAGTTTCAGAAGAGTTTATACACTTTGCAGCACTACCCTGTTCAGGACTTCCGTGTCTGGAATCCTGTCTTGCCACTTAATGACAGCGTACAATGCGGTGATTCAGTCTTTTGGCCTGCCGTTGGTAAACCGTTTTTATATGTCACATGCACACAATGGTGTTTGCGGCACCACAGCTCTGTGCACTTTCAGTTTTGGGTCAAACCTGATCCAACTTCGGTCCCAGACACTATCACGTAGTCGGCCATTTGCTGCACTGGGTTTGGCAATCCTGGCATTGACTTCTTCATCAATAATCAATATGCACGGCTCTTAACAGTGTGCTCCCAAGGTAAGTGAACTTGTCTACTGCAATTTTTTACCTTTCATTCTGATGATGGGCCCTTTGGTAGGCTTACCATGTGCTGGCTGATAGACTACCTCAGTCTTTTTGATGCTGAATGTGAGGCCATAGCTATCACAGGCGGCAGTACTTGATCTATACCTATTTGCAGTTTCTCTTCTGTTGGAGCACCTTTTGCCATGTCATCAGCAAAGTCAATGGCTGATGAGACAGATTATAGCTCTGGATTGTCCTTTGCATCTAACATTTCTGTCTGTGCCTTTGATTTGGCTTGCAACCTTCCAAAATTGAAAAGCTTCCCATCAAAGCGATATCTAATGGGTATACCGTTTTCACCATCCTGGAAGGCATCTGTAAGCATGGCAGACAACATCATGCTGAACAGTGTTGGGGGCTAGCACACACCCTTGCTTCTCTCCGTTTGTCACAGAGAATGGATCTGAAAACTTACTATCATTTAGGACCCGTTCAAGCATGCCATAGTGGAACTCCCTCACCATAAATATGAACTTGATTGGTTTTCCAAACTTCAGATGTAATTTTTCCAAAGACCCCCACGACTGACTGTGTCAAATTAAAGGGTATGTTCTATTTCTAGAATTTCTCTTGAAGCTGCCTTGTTGTGAAGATCATGTCAACTGTACCTATTTCTTTTTTAAACCCACATTGGCTTTCTGGTAGAAGCCCTGGCTGTTCAACGTGTTCATTCAGTCGGTTAAGCAGGACTCTTGCAAGGACTTTCCCAGCAATTGACAATAAAAAAAGGCCACGATGATTGTCACAGACATGAGGGTTCCCCTTCCGTTTAAATATGTGAATAACTGACGCATCCGGGAATTCTTCAGGAACGGCTTCTTTTCTCCACATAATGTGAAATAACTCTGCCATCTTTGCAACTAGTGTACCTCCTGCTTTGTAGATCTAAGCAGGTATTGCATCTGATCTTAGAGGCTTGCCAGATGCCAGAAGTTTTATTGCTTTCATTGTTTCAGTAACGGTTGGGAACTTGTGAAGCAGCAGATTACATTCAACCTGTGGTAGATGGTTGATAGCATCATCATTGATAGAGGATGGCCGATTTAGGGGAATGGGAACACCTTCAGGGGAGGCAACTCCTGCAGAAGTATTTTTGGCTCCCATGCCAATACGGATCAACTCTTAAAGAAAAGCATTTTCTCCCAAGGAGCAAATTCTTTCTTTTAAGAGTAGACAGGAGCAAATTCTTTCCTTTAAGAGTAGATCTCTTTTTCCTTGGGACACACCTTATAGGAGTTGCAAAAGTTGTCTTCCTTTGGAACATGGCGGTAAAATCTGTCAACTGTTCCCGTTCCCCTTAAGAACAAGATAGTCCCTTTTTCAGTCAGAAGACTTGTCCCGTGAAATGAACACCCATTTTGTTTGTTTGTGTTGAGGTTTTATGTCCCCGTCAACAATATTTAAGTCATTTTGAGACCTTGCTTCGTATTTTGTGGGACTTTTACCCGACATTGAGACGAAAGGTCATCTCAAGCTCTACTAGGCAAAGAAACCGCTAGTCTAAGCAGTATAGCAGTACTCATTTTGGTCGACTTTAATCATCAATTGACTAAGTTACCTGCTATTGTCCACGTGACTACCACTGACCAGGTTCAAAATCCATGTCCCAGTTATTTATGGCAGCGCTAGTCTCCTCCTTGTGACGTCAGTGCGCCATGTAGACTGGGTCGGTAAACATGGACATTGCAAACATTGTAGACCCTGATCAGACGCCTCAGAATAGAGCTTCAATAAATAACAGGTACCTTCTCGGTGTACATGGTCAGCGATAGCCACGAGGACAATATCAGGCGATAAGTTTCTGTAGCTAGTTACTTCGGGTCGAATGATAAAAAAATCGTCCCAAAAGATGGTAAACTGTGCAAAGGAGTATACACAATCCGTGTTTCGAGCAGAAATATGAATAATTTAATCTGCATGTTTTTTTTTCTTTTTTGTTTCGCTGAAAAAAAAAAATGTTAATTCATTTGAACTGGCGTGTTTTTGTAATGGTTGTCAGTGTTTTGATTGTGTTTTAAATGCACACAAGCTCAAAGGGACATTTTGGTTCCTGTGACTTTTTTTTCAACAGTAGTTTGCCGTGTGTGTGTGCGTGCGTGCGTTTTCACTAATATGGCACACCATCTCACTAGTGCTAAATCAGCACGTGTTGAGATTTTACGTATATCGACATAATGCACTATTTTCCTGTAGGCGGCTGATATGAAACATACACTCTGTTTTGTGATCTCCGGGTCAAAAGGGGTGTCTGGATTTGACTGGTGATTGTACCAACATAGTCAAGCAGAAGTCGCAAATGCTAGAATGCGTCGTTTGCCTGTAAATAGCATTCAAAACGTTTTAGCATATTTAAGTTCTTCTGAATTGTGTTTCATCGACGTGTTAGAAATAGAGGATATTTGATTTTTTCAGTGTAAGATCGAATTTTATTTCATCGAATGAACACCAAAACTGTTATTTTCACGAGTGGCGTAGCCACGAGTGAAAATAGCAGTTTTTGTGTTCATGAGTGAAATAAAATTTGATCTTGCACTGAAAAAATCAAATTTTCTGTTTCTTACATGCTTCAAAAGGCAATATTTAGCGTCTTTAATGGTGTCGCTCACATTCGGAGAAAATTATCTTTGTTCATGTTCGTTTCGCGTCAATTTAGTGGTGTCCATCGTGTTTAGTGGGTATACTATTGGGTGTAAACTGAAAGTTTGCACCTGAGAAATGGCCTGGGATGGTATTATTATGAATGATTAATGAAATAATTGAGAGAGTAGTTTTCCAAAGAAGTTGCTTGCAAGTCTAACGTCGCGCGACAAAAGACGTGACGTCAGCGTCTTAAATGACGTCATTAACGTCCCCGTCACACATGAACGGGCTATGCGTCAATTAGAACACATTTTAGTATTGTTCAGTTATCTGACAAAGATAAAATTGAAATTAGAGTTAGATTTGAAGAAAAAAGTAGTCCCAAACAGTGAAAAATAAAAAATCGTATTTTCACTGTTTGAAACAGTGAAAATATCGATTTATATTTCACTGATAAATCTCTATCATTCATTGAAAAGCATGTAAGAAAAGGATGCCTTTCATAACTCTGACTGTTTAAATATACTCTAAATGTAGATTGTAGGTGACTGTGAGTGAGTGAGTGTTTGAGTTTTACGTCCCACCAACAGCTAAGGTCATACGGAGACGGGACCTCGGTTTTAAAGACTCCTCCGAAAGTCTGGAGAAGCCCGGGGTCGATCTTGCGATCCCTGGTTTACAAGGCGAGTAGCGTAACCACTGCACCACGGAGGCTTCTGTGTAGGTGACTGTATGTGCTCGTTAGAACCACCCCATTTTCTTTTGTAAACACCATGTTTTCCTAGAAAAAGTGAAGATATTCCATGAGTTCCTCAGATGGACTTGTTAACGCGGTGCTTTAGTTGAGCTGGCACAAAATGTCCATATCACCTTCCATGAACATCAGGAGCACAGTTATTCATAACTAACGACATCGTTAGTCAACACATTGTTAAAACTTTGAACATTTATTATGGCAAATATGCTGAAATTTTTGCTGAAAAAATTAGAGCAGCTTTTGCAAAAGTAAAAGCTGCTTTCATTTTTTTTTTTCAGCAAATATAACAGTATTTTAGATATTTTACTAGCTAGAGCAATTTACAATTTCAACAATAACGAACTCGTTAAGCTGACGATGCTTTGGACAACTGGCCCCAGGGGCCAGTTGTTCAAAGCATCGTTAGCTTAACGAGCTCGTTAGTAGTCAAATTGTTAACTTTTCTAGCAGGAAAAATATCGAAAATTTTGGTATTTTTTTGCTGAAAAAATTTTAGCAGCTTAAGCTGATCACATTTTTTTTCAGCAAAAATTGTAGCATATTTGCCATGTTTAATGATAAAAGTTTTAACTATACGTTAACTAACGAACTCGTTAGTTTTGAACAACTGGCCTCAGATTAACAGATCCGTGTAATGAACACACTTGTAAACCGCATTTAATACAGAAACAAAGACGGTTAAAATGGTAAAAAAAAATGTTTCTTCAGTTTTAACCCAAACCCCACTCATCGATATATAAAAAGGTTCTACATTGATGTAATGCGAACACTTTCCAGTAGACACACGTCGCTAGGGCAACGTCAAATCAACGTCGATGCAACGACGTAGATGTAACGTTGCATAAACGTTATTACATTGTACTGACTTTTATGTCAAGTCACAATTACGTCATGAGCCTGCCGGGTAGTAAAACCTTCTTGCTTTAAAATTACACGGGTATAAATGGTTAGTGTCTTTATTAATAAAATATAATCGGTGAGCCTTAGACAATTTATAGGGGCGAGATTTAGCGAGCCCCTATACAGTTGTCGCGGCGAACCGATTATATTTTATTATTTAAGACACTAATCATGTATTTAGTTTATACCGCATTTCAATACAATCAAGGGTTTCGCAATAAATAAGCAAATTTAAGCAAAAAAGACATCAGACAGTGTGGCATGTTAAACGACATTCAGTGCCATGGCGCGCACACGTAGTATAAAGTGACGCCAACGAGTGCAAAGTTTCTGACTGTCACCGCGCCACAAAGACATAAGAAACAACTTGGACGCTCGAATAAAAGTTTCTCAGCGCTTTACATTCTATATGAAAATCTGCAAATAAATAGTTTATATCAGCTTTCGAAATTATTTTCGAGGTTGTGACGCAACCGCAGCAGCAGTGTGCGATTATTCCAACAGGCCATTCAAACCAGGAAAGGCCGAGAAGGTAAGAATTTAGTTGAAATTTCTCAAAATCTGTTCAAATAAATATTGCAACGATTTTAACTTGCAGTTTCGTTGTTGTCCCATGTATAAAAGGTTGCATGTTATTGTTTACACTTGTAAATTAGTGACCTGAAAAGAAGGTCCGGTCTATAAACGGTTACTAGACGTATATTACAGGTCAGTAGAGGGTATTATAGGTCACTACCTATTAAAGCGTGCAGTTATTCGACCCCCTTTATTAGGTTACTAGAATGCCCGATTGGGGTATATATTATGTTTCTTAGCACTTCTCGATACATAAATTCGGTTTCACAAAGATGTTTGCCACATGGACTTGTTAACGTCATGTGACAACTTAAAAATCGACGGACAGCATACACGGCACCTTATAGAATCAATAGCCTACTTCATATATTCGCTTCCATAGTTGAAAGGGAAAGAAAACATAAACGTCATGTCAATATTTATGGTTGACTGATATCCGTTTTTATCACAAAAACAGATTATTTGCTGGAGATTGGGCTAAAAAGGGAATTATACTCTATTTATCTCTTCGAACTCAGCGAGACAAAGCGCTTCAATAGTACTCAAAGACAGTGATCTTGCATCTCACTTGTCAAAGTCTATTAGTTTTCTCTGCGGGTTAAAATCAAATACATTATATCAATATTTTATTGTTCTGCAATGGTAAAAGCAGCATATAAAATGCACGAGATTAACCTGGCAAGTTTCTTTCTACACCTTTCGCTTACAAAAAAAAAATGAAAATTTTGCATTTGCACCAACTAATCATTACAATACATACATTCTAATGCACTTGCTTATGTAACGCGACGTCTGATTGGATACCGTCAAGAATTTGCGACAGTTCCGACGTCAACATGTAGCGTCGTTTTTCATTGGTTGTCATTTGGTTTCACGCAGCTCACTATGCTTGCTGTTTGGGGCAAAATGAGCATTTTTTTAAACCAAAAAAGTGAAAGAGTGCATTAGAATGGGAATAACTGTATTGAAAATTATCATTTGGGGAGGTAAATCGGCGGTTTTACGGTCACAAATTATGCTTTACGGCTCCGCTGACGCGTCGCTGTAAAACGAAATTTCCGACCGTAAAACCGCCGATTTACCTCCCAAAATGACAATTTTCAGTACTGTAATCCCCTAAGTAAAACCCCGAAGCCTCGAACATTGATAGCTCATTTACCTTGGTTAATACGAACTCATTCTTGTGTCATATATTATAATGCTATTAATCAAGTACTTTCGTATTAGCCCAGTTACAGTTACGAGGTCTGCTGTATTGGCCCGAGGCCGTAGGCCGAGGCCAATATAGCTGACCGAGGACCTGTAACTTGAACAATACGAAATTACTTGATTAATGACAATTTTATTAAATGACACCATTAAAAACATGATTATTTATTTTTGACCTCAATATTAATACGGATGACCTCCGAACAATACAGGATAGTCAATTAATAAATATATTTATAGCTCCTCATAAAAAAATCATTAGGCTTAATTAAGGGATTTCATCATAAAAATAATTATGCAGTATGTACTTTTATCATATGACGTCGCGTCTGAGAGTGTAATAACGCCATGTATTATTTTCGATAATCCACTAGTGGATTAAATATGCAAATTAGCTAGATACGTCCTGTAACGTTACATGTACGACGTCCTTAACGACGTCGCGTTTACTAATGGCGGAATATTGACATTTTTGTAAACAATCGTGAATAAAATGCGTTTTAAATGTCATATGATAAATAGAATCTTGCATTCGTGCTCATGTATTATTGAATTTTTTAAACTCGTTGAGGAAAAGGGATAAAATGCTCGGCATAGCCTCGCATTTTATCCCTTTTCCTCAACTCGTTTAATAAATTCAATAATACATGAGCACTCATGTAAGATCCTCTATATACAAATCGTCAGGGAGACCAATAAGTACACAAGGAATCATCAGTCGATAGAGATCGTAAAATTATTCCTGAACTATTCCAATTATTTTCTATGATAAACGAACTACCCATTATGACCCATGTGACACAGTGCTTTCTGTCATATCTTAAAAATACTTATTTTTCCGATGAAATTTTGCTATCTTTTTCTTACGTATACTCCAAACATTGGTTGTCGCTGCTTGTTACAACCTCCTCATTGAGGCGGTTGTTACGCATTGAGGCGGTTGTTACGAGTACCCACAACCCATGTCTTTCAGCAGAAATAAGTGAGAAATTGTATACCGTGGTAAACACCGGTTTTCTTTTTATTAAGTGTGGTTTCGAGGGGTGTTCTTTGCATGGACTTGTTATCGCGATGCCCTATTTTGAACAAACGTTCGCGGTCTCATCGGTTTTCGAGCTATTAAAGATTTACTGTAGTTAATTAAAGCTATTTATCATATGACGTCGCGTCTGAGAGTGAAATAACGCCATGTATTATTTTCGATAATCCATTAGTGGATTAAATATGCAAATTAGCTAGATACGTCCCGTAACGTTACATGTACGACGCCCTTAACAACGTCGCGTTTACTAATGGCGGAATATTGATATTTTCGTAAACAATTGTGAATAAAATGCGTTTTAATGTCATATGATAAATAGAATCTTGCATTCGTGCTCATGTATTATTGAATTTATTAAACTCGTTGAGGAAAAGGGATAAAATGTTCGGCAAAGCCTCGCATTTTATCCCTTTTCCTCAACTCGTTTAATAAATTCAATAATACATGAACACTCATGTAAGATCCTCTATAAAGTTCGCTATAAAAATTGCCTTAGGACACAAAGAACGCGCAACAGAAAGATGTGACTTCCAGTTTTATTGATACTCTTCATAAGCGTATCGTAGTTACGCATAATAAGGACAAATCTAAAAGATGTGGTAGGGCTTGAGATGTCTTTTCATCTCATTGTAGGGTACACTTCCCGCAAAACTGGTAGCAACGTCTTCCAAATGACCTACATAATCTTTACAGGGACGTAAATCCTCAACACAAACAAAATCTATAATTTGTCTTTCTCCAAGAGGGGACTACTCTTCAGGGAAACAATCCGCTCCATACGGGAGTAAGTTCAGCCCCATGATATGCAAGTAAATGCTTAAAGCGATTTCCCTGTATTTCAACAACACGGTCATTACACATATGCGTATTATATGTAAATAGTGCTAGGCTTTTAATTAAAATAAATAATAATAATAATTGACCTTATATATGGAGGGCAACACATTTAGTAGACTAATTCTAATCTTCCATGTGGCCCTCTTTTTCCTGGATAGAAACCAGTACTAACCAATGTGGATAAAGTCTTTTGCTGAAGGAAACAACACCTGGCGCGTGCGCGGATCGAACCGGCTACCTCTCGATCTCAAATCCGATGCTTTGCCACTGCACCGCAGCCCTCCACTTTGAGTACTGAACAGAAAAAGTAAAAACCAGGATCAAAGAACACGATCATCTCTAGACACCAACAGCATTATGAAAGTATTACGTCACAGACAATGCGAAGCCGTTTGCGTGTAACATAAATATTAATATACTACACAGGACCGAAAGCCGTGGGACTGTCAGCAATATAACCAATGGGGAGTTTATGCAATTTCTACGGTTTGCGGTATAACCTCTAGATAGATAGACAGAGGTCAATTTGCAAAGATACTAAAATGGGCCAAATGATGTCATCGGAAATTAGATACAGCTACCACCACCGCCATCGCCCGACTCCGCCGCATCCCTTTCCGTCCCAGTCCCGGTCGATCTTTCATATTTGTGCAACGAGCAAATGCCTTTGAACATGAATAGTCTACATGCTCTTTGCAACTGCTGTAGAATCACTTTTCGGTATTTTTTTAAGCCTGAGCTTTTCCTCCATGTACACAATAAATGATTACGTAACACCACTATACAAATACATTGTAAACTTTTCCGTCGAAAACACGAAACTTTTAAGATCAAAACTTTCTTATTTCTGCTCTAAAATATAGATTGTTGGTACTCGTTTGAACCGCCTTGATGAATAAGCTTCAGCCCAGTAAACCCCAGTTTTACTGTATAAAAGTGGGATGGATTCAAAGGGGTCAAAATTATATAGGTGTGTTTTCAATATGTATGTATTTATTTATTTTATTTTTCTTTTCTTTTTTTATTGTGCAACGAAGATAACATTTGTGATTTCCAGTCTGCCTGCCATATAAACATGTTTCCTAAGCCCCCCCCCCCCCCCCCCCCCACACACACACAGGAATTTATTTTCTTTCAATCGTTCCAAGGCGGTACTTCTGCTATGGTTAATTATTGTCGTTTCATGTATTAGTATGTATGTCCTGGTAATAGTTTTCTTTGAGGTGGTTCTAACGAGTACCCATAACCTATTTTTGGAGCAGAAATAACAAAATTATGTATACCCTCGTATATCCGACTTTTCTCTATATAAAGTGGGGTTAAGTGGGGTTTTTATTTCACGGACTTATTTACGTGAAGAAATCAGTGACTGCTACTGACCACCACAAAGCTAATATTACTAAAATCCTTGACGAATGCAGGAAAGTACTAACTAAGCTGCTCACGGTATCCATGTATAAAATCAGACACAAAGTTAAATACAAGTCAGTACAGTTATTACAAAGGTTACACATGATCTTAAATGAATAAATATTTTCAGGTGAACCCATTTCAGGCATCTACAGGTATCAAGGTCGGAGAATTTTTAACATGTTCTGCGAGGCTGTTCCATAATAAACATCCAGAATTGCTCAAGCTTAGTTTGAGTTATTCAGTTTTGGGCTTAGGTCGGACATAGCAACCATCAGAGGTTGATCTTAAAGTAACAGAGGCACTGAGATCATTACGCATCATGAAGTTTTCACTGATGTATTCTGGTACAGTATTATAACAGACTTTCACTCTATTCTCCAAAATACTAACTTATTACCTCCAAAGCCTAAGACGTCTTTACGTCATCTTAAACTAGGTATTCAAGAATTTCATAAGAAGTTTGTTTTGGTTCCTGCAGACAAGGCCGCTAACAACGTCGTCGTTGTGTGACGGATCCACTATGTTAACACGCTTAAGCAGGAGCTTGGTGGTACTAAGGCCTATGAACTTCAGCCTTTAGCTGAAGAGAGAGCTATAGAAGATGAACACATTTGTCATTCAGCCACTAAGTTTGCTGTGTGTGTTACAGAAGTCCAAGACAAGCTTCCTACGCTATACTGGTTACCAAAACGTCATAAAAGACCTTCCAAAGCACGGTTTATTGCAAATTCTAGCTCTTGCACTACCACTAAACTTTCTAAATTATTAACTTCCTGTCTTACTGCTATTAAAACGCATGTGATTAAATATTGTGATAAAGTCTTTGAAAGATCAGGAAGAAATCTGTTTTGGTCTATAAAAAAATGAGGTAAAATCATTCTTCGATATAAAAAGATTTGGTACAACATGGATGTTATACGACAGACTGCATGCAAGGTAGTTAACCCAATCACGGTTGGCAACTTTGCTTCCCTCTTTAATTGCACGCCGGTGGGTCAGGCCTCAGATTCTATGACGGCTCCAACGTAAAGGCTTATTTAGAATTAGAGAGATCTAATTCAAGGTAATGTTGGTTGGTGCCTGATGCTCTGTCTCTGGTTGGGCCCATCGGAGTCTAACTGTTGGTTTTCTTTTGCTCCAGCATTTCAGTTGTTTCTTGCTGTCGAGTCCTCACCGTTGTCTCACCTCTGTGGTTCTTTGATTATTTGTGTTCACGGAGATGTTGCACTGAGTTAGGAGGCCTTCATGTGGACTGAACAAATTATTTGTCTAAATCGCGTCGGAAGTAAGGGCGAGGATTGTGGCCATGTAAAATCGATTTAAGCCCCCCAGTGGAAATCTTTCCACTGACCGTTCCAAGGCGGTTCTTCTGTGGCGATTTATTTATGTTGTTGTTTGTTACTTACTGTGTGAATCACTTGTGTCTCTTTATTTTGGATGGCCATATGGCCATTTTGTGGGAAAGTAACTGTCCTTATGGCCTTTCTTTGTTTAGGTTTCCATTATGGTCTGGTCGCTTAATGTTTGTGTTTCTTTCCCTTTGGTGTATTTGATGGGTGGAGTAAGTTAATTGTATCGATTCCTGATCTTTGTTTTACTTCTACTTTTAAATAAATTGAAATCCAGACGTTTCCGTGCTTCAAGTCTGTCTACTTACGATTTTTCCACTCTTTACACTACACCTCCTCATAATCTTATAAAAGAAAAGCTTAATGATTTAATTGAATGGGCTTTTCACAGAGAAGATTCTCTCTTTCTTTCATGAAATGTCAGAAATGCATTTTTCACTTCTAAAGAGCATAAGAATTATACACTTTGGTCATGTCAGAAAGTGTGTGATGCCCTCACCTTTCTACTAGACAAAATTTATATTAGATTTGGTACTCAGTTAATTTGGACAAATTGTGGGTATTCCGATGGGTACGAATGGCGCACCTCTTGTGGCTGATCTGTTCTTTTATTGTTATGAAAGAGACTTCATGTTGACGCTTTCAATTGATAAACAATCTGAAATTATTGAAGCTTTTAACTCTACTTCTAGATATTTAGATGGTTTATTAAATACTGACAATACTTACTTTGATGGTTTGATCAGTCAGATTTATCCCCTAGAACATCAGTTAAACAAGGCAAATTCCTCTGATACCGAGGCCCCGTTTTTTGATTTGCATTTATCTATTGTAGATGGATTTATTTCTTGCAAAATTTATGATAAACGTGATGATTTTGATTTCGAGATTGTAAATTATCCTTTTTTGGACGGTGATGTTCCTCGTGCGACATCGTACGGGGTTTATATTTCGCAGTTAATTCGATTTGCTAGAGTGTCTAGTCATGTATCCGACTTCAACACTTGTAATAAATTATTAACCGCTAACTTCTTAATCAGGGGTATCGGTTCATAAACTACGTAAAGCCTTTTCTAAGTTTTATAGACGTCAGTCTGATTTGGTTTCAAAATTCAATGTTGGACTTAAAACACTTCTGCAACAAGGCCTATCGGAACCCGAATTCTATGGTGACTTAGTATATAGATTTAGAAAAAGACATGCCTGTATTGACTTTAGTACCAAATTTCATTAAATCGTTCGTCGATATACAACATAAATGTTATAAAACAGACTGCATGCATGGTGGTGAACCCAATCACGGTTGGCAACTTTGCTTCCCTCTTTGATTACACAACGTTGGGTCGGGCCTAAGATTATATGACGGTTCCAGCGTAAAAACCTTGTTTCATGTATGTAGTTTTTTTGATTTGTATGTTCCCGGAGATGTAACACTGATGAGTGATGAGTTAGGAAGCCTTCATGCGAACTAAACAAAATTAGTGTATACCGCGCCATGGGTAAGGGCGAGGATTATGGCTATGTAAATCGATTTAGCCCTTCTTTCCACTGACCGTTCCAAGGCGGTACTTCTGTGGCGGTCTATTTATGTTGTTGTTTGTTACTTACTGTGTGTATCACTTGTGTCTTTTTATTTTGGATGGCCATTCGGCCATTTTGTGAGAAAGTAACTGTCCTTATGACCTTCCTTTGTTTAGGTTTCCATTATGGTCTGGTCGCTTCATGTTTGTTTTTTTCTTTCCCTTTGGTGTCTTTGATCGGTGAAGTAAGTTAATTGTATCGATTCCTGATCTTTGTTTTACTTCCACTTTAAATATAATTTTTGCTTTTCTTACGTATAGACGACCATAAACGGACAAAACCTTTAAAGAGGTCATGGCATCATTTGTAATCCTTTGTAATCAAAGATTACTGGACATTCTCGATTCTGTAATTTAAAAACCTTGAGTTTAGCATCGGATGAGCTTCCCCACAAAATGTTGCAGAAGTCGATATCTGTATCAATGTAAGATTTATAATACTGAACTCTATGAGCTTGAAATAGGAAACTCTTTATCTGCGCTTTTGCTTGAAGCAATCTTTTATATGCACACACCAGGCCAAGTTGTTGTAAACAAAGACACCCAGTATTTTATTATTGGAAATCATCACGAAAACAGGCCTATATAAGTTTGAGCCCCTCGAACCCCACTTATATATAGTAAAACTTGGATTTTAAGGGTTAAGACCTATCTCGTTTATTTCTGCTCTAATATAGAGTGTGGGTACAATCTATATTTTGAGCAGAAATAAGAAAAATATCAAAATATTTCGTCTAAAATGTTCGTTTTCAGGTGGTAAAATTTACAATGTAATGGGAAATCATGCGTAGAGGAATATTATAATAAGCATTACCCTAGTTTTAGCAGAATTATGAATCATACCATTGCTTTTACACCACAGGTAAAGATTGGTTAAAGCATTTGGTAGGTTGTTTTCGATCACTGAGTTCAGAAGAATTCTGAATGTCATACAGTATTTCCCACCATTTCTGCTCTACACATAATCTCAGTGCTTTAAACAGTGCTTGAAGACGAGTTCCATTTTTTTACTAGAATGCCCTATTTATAAAGATATACGTAAACTTTATATACCTCAATACTATTGGAAAAGACCTAATATTGTAAAACTGACCGAATTGATGTCATCGCACAATAAACGTCTTCTTAATTCACTAGGAAAATATATTTTTAAGTCTTTTGAAATCAGAAATGAGATTTAATATGATACCGATTAGTGCCTGCCAACATTGTTTTAGTCCTTATACTGCTGAATACATAAATTGAGACACACCCATCACTATCTATCAGCCAATCAGATTACTTCATATGTTGCGTGTATTCAGATCATAAGCTGCAAGACAAGCGGTGTAAATCCTGATCAGATGGCGATCTGGTATGGACCTACACTGTTTGCAAAGGCGGTGTTTGTCGTGAACAGCAAAGTAAGGGTTAGGCCATGCCTATAACACGTGTTAGTTGCATATATGGCATATTTGTATTTAGGCAGCATATTTCTCTGTCATGTATGACATTTGTCCATTAATGAATGTACAAATGTATTAACAGATAAGTTATGATACTTTCCATTTTCATCACGTGAAATGTTTGAAATATTTGTATGTATCCTAGTTATACTATGTGCTCATGGGCCGTAATGGCTTATTGTGCTTTGTTTCTGAAATAAACCTAAACCATAAAGTATGTGTATGTTTAACGAGAAACCCAAACCAAGAGATTGCAAGATATATAATACTGAACTCTTTGAGCCTTTTAGGTACATTGGGTGGCAGGGCTAAAGATGTCATTTTTATCTCAATGTCGGGTAAAATTCCCACATAATTGGAAGCAGCGTCTCCAAAAGGACCTGAAAAGTGTTGACGGGAACGTTAAACCTCAATGCAAACAAAATCTATAACATAAGGTTGAGCATTATTTATCGCACGGACATCTGGTTTGGGTATGCCGGCACTGTTTGCCCGTGACCCGTTTCAGTCTTTCCCGTATAAAATGGGTTAATCACGAAAGGGTCTTATTATAGTTATTCTCTCTACAAGATGACAAATATACACATGTGTATTAGACATTACAGAGCCTTGAAAAGTTACGTACATAAAAAGACAATAACGGGCTACGAAGAATTTCTCTTATGTGTTGTTTGCATTTAGAGACGAAGAAGTCAATCACCTAAACAAAAGATGCAAATCACAACAAGTGTCGTCTGCCGGCAACTTTTTAAATGTTACGTTTGCAAAGAGTATCAGCCGAAACTAGCTAGTCTGGAATAAAAACTTGCACATACCGCAGTTTTCAGTTCTGCGTTGTTGTGCTTGCTTCCAAAGAATAGCTTTTTTTAAACATTTATCCCTTAGCCCGAGAAAAAACATTTAATCATTTGTTCTCCCCGCGCTGTTCGAAGAAAAACGGGTATTATGTGGTACCCCTGTCCATCTGTCGATCGTTGGTTTGTCCTTGAGTCTGCAATGTTATACCGTTGCTTCTAGCGCATTTCAGCTTTTCTTCACCACGGGTGATAGCTCTATGGATGAGGACCGAAGGAACTTATTCAGAATTTTCATTTTATATGACCTGGGGTGGGGGGAGCATGGGGGTTGCAATGGGGGTGGTTCGGCCGATGACTCAAAATCCGTTTTGTACAAATATATTTAATCGTAGGAAATGAAGAGTAGAATACAACTGTGCAAATATTTTGCCCCGAGGGTCAAACAGGAGGATGTTAGGTGTTTTTTCGATTGTCACCGACTCCTAGGCTTTGTGAGCTAGCTTCTTGAACCTGCTACAGGTATAGATGTATTGTCAGGGGGAATGGGTCCGAGAGCACAAGAATCCATTTTGTACCGACACAGTCATGCTGCTTCGTTTTGTTTGATTTGAGGTTTAACGTCCCCGTCAAACAGTCATGTTGCATATTAAATCAAAGGCAATGGAGAGCAGATACAGTGGTGCAGACATTTGGCCCGGGGGATGTCTGGAGGACAGCAGAGGTCAAAAACTGAAATTGTTTGTCATTTTAGCTCCAGGTAAGCTTAAATCGTGGCATACTGTCCGTCGTCTGTCGTCCGTCCGTCGTTAACTTTTCCCATTATCGATAGTTCGGCCACCTTGAAATTCTTTAAACGAAATCTCCTCCCGAACCAAAGGTTCAACTGAGCTGAAACGTGATGGAAGGCACCGGGGTGACATAGAGATTCAGATTTGCTAAAATCGTTTCGTTCCAATATCCAAGATTGCCGCCATGGCAATCATCTTGAAATTCTTCAACCGAACCAAGGTTCAGTTGAGCTGAAACTTGATGGGAGGCACTGGGGTGACATGGAGATTCAGATTTGCTAAAATCATTCCATTCCAATGTCCATATGGCGACCATCTTGAAGTCCTTCAAACGACATCTCCTTCCTAACCAGATGTCTGACCAAGCTGAAACTTGATTGGAGGCATCGGGGCGACATGCAGATTCAGATTTGCTTAAATCATACAATTCCGATATCCTAGATGGCCACCATAGCTGAAACTCTTCGAAAAACATCTCCTCCCGAACCAGAGGTTGGATCAAGTTGAAACATCATGGAAGGCATCGGGGTGAAATGGCGATTCAGATTTGTTAAAAATGTTCTGTTCTGATATCTAAGTTGGTCACTATTGTGGCAATTCTGTAATTTTTTAAATTGCATTTCTTCCCGAACCAAGGGTTGGTTTCAGCTGAAACTTGATGATGAGAGACCTGGAGCGACATGGCGGTTCAGATTTGCTAAATTGCTCTGTTCTTATATTCAAGATAGCTGCGCACAGAGGCCATCTTCAAATTCTTCTAAAGGCATTTCCTCCCGAACTAGAGGTCAGGTCACGCTGAAACTTGATGGGAGGCATTGTGGCGACATGGAAATTCGGATTTGCTAAAAACGTTCCGTTCCGATATACAAGAGTGCCGTCATGGCGGCCATCTTGAAATTCTTCATAATACATCTCCTCCTGAACCAAATATCGAATGACGCTGAAGCATCGGGGCAACATGGAAATTCAGAATTGCTGAAATTATTCTGTTCTCTTATCTAAGATGACTTCCATGTTGGCCATCTTGAACATCTTCAAACCGCATCAAGTTGAATTGAGCTGAAACTTGATGGGAGGCATCGGGCTGACATGGAGATTCAGACTTCTTAGAACCATTTTGTTCTGATATTCAAGACCTGCCAAGAAAATCTTCAAACACCTGCTACCGAATGATTTCTTGCACTAAGTTGAAGTTGGTGGGAGGCATTTTGGTGACATCAGAATTGCTAAAATTGTTGCATTCTGATATACCAAATGGCGGCCATCTCGAAATTCTTCAAAGCATCTGTATAGTTATTGCATATAAGATTTACAGGCAGGGGCAGCAATATATGTCAGGGTCGCTGAGTCCAAAAGAAGATTCGGTATTGTGGCTTTTTTTTTTGCAAGCGGCCATATACATGTACACCATAGCTTTGTTTGTGTTGCAGTTGTATTCACATGATTGATTGACCTAAATCATACTAAATTGTACAGAAACTTAATCAGAAGCATCAAGATAATAATAATAATAATAATACTTTATTATTATTAATCGACCTTATTTATAGAGGGTAAAACATTTAGTACTAGTACAAATCTTCCATGTGGCCCATGCAGATTCAGAATTGCTAAAGGCAATGTGATCAGATAGACAAAATGGCCACCAAGGCACAATATAATATACGATCAGCCTCATCCAATCGAGCGATTCTGGCCCACTTGGGCATCTAGTTTCAATTGTCACGCATTTTGCCCTAGGCCCTTGTCGCAAGTAGTAGCCCTATGTATGAGGACGGGAGGAACATGTTTGGAATTTTTTGTGATCCCCGGGGGTTCGGCATGACGTCGCCCAATAGTTCAAAATCCATTTTGTACATAGCCATGTTGCATACCATATCCAAGGTAATAACGCGTAGAATACATTGTTGTAAAATATTTACGCCGGGGCATGTCTGGGGATCACCAGTGGTCAAAATGAAGGATTTGGAGCCATTTTATTGTGCCATGATTTTCAAAGCCCGGAGCTGGCCCGCCAGCGACTTGCTCGTGTTGTTCCTCTTGTTTTCAATGATTGAACGCATTATACCGACGTTTAAGAACGCTATTTAAGAATAATAATCAGCTGTAGCTGTGATTCGTTGTTAAGAAGTCAGTTGTAAAGAAGATCAAATCACGAGCGCCTAGCGCGAATAATTTGTCTACTTACAATTGATCGACAAAGGTATAGCTTTGAGGTCTGTTAGGAAGAAGATCAAACCATGGGCGCATGGAGAATTTATTTTTATGTAATGTTGGTTGGTGTCTGATGCTCTGTCTCTGATCGGGCCTATCGGAGTCTATCGGAGTCTAACTGTTGGTTTTCTTTTGCTCCAGCATTTCAGTGGTTTCTTGCTGTTGAGCCCTCGCCGTTGGTTCATCTCTGTGATTGTTTGATTTTTGTGTTCTCGGAGATGTTGCACTGATGAGTTAGAAGGCCTTCATTCGGACTGAACAAATTGTTTGTCTAAATCGCGACGGAAGTAAGGGCGAGGATTGCGGCCGCGTAAAATCGATTACACCCCCCCCCCCCCACCAACACACACACCCCGGTGAGATATTTGACCTTTTTCAATGTGGTTCTTCTGTCGCGGTTTATTTTTGTTATGCCTTGTCTTTGAGTGTGTGTATCGCTTATATTTATTTTGTTTTGGATGGCCAATTGACAATTTTTCGAGAAAGTAACTGTCTTTTTTGGCTTTCCTCAATTGATGTTTCCATTAGGGTCTACTTATTTAATGTTTGTGTTTCTTTCCTTTTGGTGTCTCTGATGGGAGCTGTGGGTTAATTGAATCGATTCCTGGTCATTGCCTTCACTTCTATTTTACAACTGACCGACAAATTGTGATTTATTACTCAACAAATCACACACTAGAGGTGATCTTTTTCGAATCTAGCACACCAAAAATCGACAATAATGTTGTTGTTTACCGAAATCACGCCAACATTAGTGGCTGTATCACCAACAAGTATGTCTTTTTGTGCTGTTTTTGATGCGAGAAAAAAACGTTTACTGTGTAACGTCAAAGAAGGTACGAATGACGCCATTTAAGAAATTAAATTTATTTTTCTGCAGTTCGTGGAAGTATGAACGCAGTGGGTCGCGTGCAAACTAAATGAACCCCGGTTCATGTAAACTTTGCTAGCGACCCACTGTCGTTCATACTTTCGTGCAAAGCAGAAAAAATAAGTTTATTTTATATATTTACATTATTTGCCCCTCATCACTGGGCAAAAAATGTGAGTGAGTGAGTGAGTTTTAGTTTTTCCTCCCACCAACAGCTAAGGTCATATGGAGGCGGAACCTCGGTTTAAAGACTCATCCGAAAGTCTGGAGAAGTACCAAAAAAATGTTTGTAGGGCAAACGTTTAAAGTTGAAAAACATGTACACGCTGTTTTTCTACAAAGAGCGGAGCAGCGTTGACGTCATCAACACCCGTAGAGAACAATTGTTTAGAATGACGTCACTGAACGTCATTGAAAATCATGTGATTCGATGCGTTCATGGAAGTATGAATGCAATTGTTTTCTATAGGTTTACATTAGACTTTACACTGGAAATGTAAATATAGAACGGTGGCTTTTCATGCCGCCAGTCGTTACGCTCTTCCGCCCAATGATTTATTGCGTATATTGCTACGCTGTGTTAGACTGTGTGGTTTACGAAGACATTTTACGTCAGTTATGGAGGAAGTCATTTTGACTTCATTCTTAACGTCGCAGTTTATAGGAGGCAGAATTTCTCTGCACTGCTAAACTGAAACAACCATATTTGCAAACCAGATAAAGAAATCCGCGACCTAACCCTGGGATTGTAATTCTTATACTACCCATATTATCCTACCCAGGGATAGGATACAAATCGATAATTTTTCTGTCTTTGATGTCGCATTCGCTGTTCTTTAGTTTGACGTCACTGCATGAACAATGGCGCCAAAAAAACAAACAAACACATTTTTGTCATCAAACTATAGTGGACGTCGACATTCGAAGTGACTGCATATGAAAAACCCACTCTTAGAAATGTAATGTATGCAAGAAAAAGAATCTTGATCCGCCTCTCGGGATCATTGTCCGGCATCACGAGGCAAATAAAAAAAATGAGCTCCTTTAAGAGCAATGAAAACATTCATAAGAAAATGGGTCATACTACGTAGTTTCGGCTAATAAAGCCTCATCAGTGACCCTGCAATGATCCGGCAAAAAAGCCAGAGGAAACATACTGCAATTTTGCGAATTTCGAATAGGCAGTCGATTCAGAGACTGATATAAATCAAAATGGGATCCAAATAATTAAAAACCTGTCTAGAATATGAGTCTAAACCAATAATTTATTTCTGATTTCTCAGAATATTCACGCTGATGCCGGACAATGACCCTCGGGATGGAATTTTCTATCATGTTCCTCCCGTCCTCATCCACAGGGCTACTACTTGCGACAGTTTCAAGGGCCTAGGGCAAAGTGCGTGACAATTGAAACTAGATGCCCAAGTGGGCCAGAATCGCTCACTTGGATGAAGCTGATCGTATATTATATTGTGCCTTGGTGGCCATTTTGTCTATCTGATCACGTTACCTTTAGCAATGTAAGATTCATAAAAAAACCTTACTTTTAAAACCCACAATCTATAATTTAGAGCAGAAATAATAAAAATAAGGTTTACCCCTGTAAACCCAAGTATTACTTTATAAAGTAGGATTCAAAGGGTCAAAATTAAATAGGCGTGTTTTCGTAATGGAAAGCAAAAAGAAAACAATATAGATTGTGAGTACTCGTTAGAACCGCCTCGATGAGGCGGTTCTAACGAGTACCCACAATCTATATTTTGAGTAGAAATAAGAAAAATATTACTCTTTTTCATCGTAATTTTTCTCCTTTTTTGGCGGCAAAGTTTACAATGTATTTGTATAGACGTGTTTACGTTTTGGCTGGAGGACTACTTGAGACTTATATATCATCTTAATGCATTCTGATGTCTGCTAAGTAGTACATTTCAGACAAGAATTACAAAGTAAATTAAATCAAGGGATATATTATCAAATTTCGCTTTTGGAGGAAACAAAAATGCCAGCTTTAGCTCTGCGTTGTCTGTCTCATCTAATAAAGAAGCAAACTAAGACGGGTTACCAAGGGAGTATTATTAAATAAAATGTGAGAAGGTGAAACGACTTTACAGGTTATTCACAGACAAGAGAATCGAGTTATAATGTTTCGAGAGCGAGATCTATAGAGAGTTCATAAAAAAAAAAAGGATCGTTTCTACACGAAGTGTTAGATCGCCTGAACACGAAGTGCTGGAGGTGAGCTATTGTGATCGCTTTGAGTCTGTTGTCCGTCGTCCGTCAACAATTTCTTTGAATGACATCTCTTCCTAAACCACAATGCCAATGCTAAAATAATTTCACAGAATGGTTCCTTGAGTGAACCTCTACCATATTGCTATTAACCCGATGTATGCTGGAAACGCCATAAATGGGTACCTTGGCAAACAGTGTAGGCTCAGATCAGACGCCGCAGAACGCGGCGTCTGATCAGGGCCTGCACTTTTTGCTAACAGAATTTTATGTCAAAATTAGAACAAAAACGAAAAAAAAAAAACAAAAAAAAAAAAAAAAAAAAAAAAACAGGCCTGACAACCCTTATATGACAAATGGACTTGTCCAACATATAGTAATGGAATCCACTAGTAAACAATGAGTTAAAGTGGTTTTGCTCCGCTGAACAAAATGACCACCAGAGCAAACTAGAACTGTCAGAGGATCTGACTGCTGTACTCCCCTAGAAGCCTCTGTGGTGTAGTGGTTATGCTACTCGCCTAATAAACCAGGCCCCGAGGTTATAAAACTTTTTTCATGCTCAACTCAGCTGAGCATGAAACTTGTGGTGCTTATAAAAATAAAAATACTAAGAAGTGGAGCGATTTTTCTTTCTCAAATAGCAGAGAATGTTATTTGTACTGCTCACAAATTTTTAAAATGCCAACAAGTGTTGGCATTTTAAATTTTGTGAGCAGGACAACTTTCATGCTCAAGTGAGTTGAGCATGAAAAAAGTTTTATAACCTCGGGGTCAGGGATTACAGGATCGATCCCGGACTTCTCCAGACTTTTGGGGAGGTCCCGTTTCCGTATGACCTTAGCTGTTGGTGGGACGTAAAAACTGAAATACACACAAAACACACACTGCTCCCACCTTAGCGCATTTTACTGAAACGGAGACCTATGTAAACTTGAAGAGTGTTCATTACACAGACCCTCTAACGTGATGATACTTCATCATACAGCTATTATCAAGGCAAAATTCCAAACAAAACCTAGAAACAGTGACTTTGACCTGCTATGTCACGCACATATAGACGTCAATAAGTATGCATATGAAAAAAAATGAACACAATCGGTGAAAATTATTATAGGGTTTATAAGCATGGACGGTCGACTCGCACCGCTTTGCCTGGACAGGCTTAGATCCTCTAAGCGGTTTACCAGTACTCGTGTGCGGTCGGTGTCAGCTCTGCGTGGAACCATTATGCAGCCCATCTACTTTTTCAAGCCCCAATGGGCGGGGGCGGCCTTTAATATATTGATATGCATGTATGAAATTACGGGTAAAAATCCTTAAGGAACGCAATCAGTCTTGGTAAACAAGACGTCAGTGTTTGAATCATTGAAGTTTCATTATGAGTGAGATAAAGC
Source organism: Lucinisca nassula (assembly GCA_963580285.1). Classification (NCBI taxonomy): domain Eukaryota; kingdom Metazoa; phylum Mollusca; class Bivalvia; order Lucinida; family Lucinidae; genus Lucinisca; species Lucinisca nassula. The sequence goes on along the minus strand of OY757011.1, from coordinate 127,806,341 downwards.
TATCTTATGCATCACAAAAACACGCCTATATATTCTCCACCCCCTTAAATCCCACTTTTCTGGGCCCTATAGCTGTTCGTGCCATTGAAGTTTGGCTGAATAAGCTCTTTTACAATGGCACCTTTGTGAATCTAGGCTGTTCTAAGCACGGATTGCACGATTCACGTAAATTGTGGACATCTTATGCGTGTCCTCGTTATACATGTACGAAAACACGCCTTTACAACTACAGTGTAAATTTAACCGAGAAAAAAGAACATTTTCAGATGAAAAGTATGCTATTTTTCTTATGTCTGCTGTGGGCACTCGTAGATTGTAGGTACTCCCTAGAACCGCCTCATCGAGGCGGTTCTAACGAATACCCACAATCTGTATTTTAGAGCAGAAATAAGAAAAAATAAATTTTACCCCTGTAAACCCCAGTTTTACTATATAAAAGTGGGGTTCAAGGGGGTCGAAATTATATAGGCTTGTTTTCGTATTGATTATCGATCATTCATTTTTGTTTTTAATATCCCTAATACTTTGAATAAATAAGTCACCAAATTTTTGTATGATCAGTGCGAGGATGACCGATCCTAGTCAAACATTGGTTTGATAATTAATAGAACATTAATGATAAAAGTTAACAAAAGTTTAAAATGGAGGACGTGATAAAAAAATAAAAATTCAATAACCACAATGGCAAACCTACTTAATAAGCCACAATCAAAGACAGCCATATCCAACAAAGATATTAAAAAAATAAAACACATACATACGCGCGCACGGATGCCAAAAAAAAAAAAAAGAATAGAAAAAAAAAAGTGCGCGCATCAACACATCACGAAAACACGCCTATATAATTCTGACCCCAACCCTTCCCACCATGAGCCCCATTTTATATAGTAAGGAGTCAGGCGGTTCTAACGTGTACCAACAATCTATATTTTGAGCAGAAATAAGAACAAGAAAACATATGACACAAAAGTGCCATATTACGTTACTCGATTGTGATTGCATTGCACTATTTTGTAAAAGGAACATGCATGAAATCTTATTATTCATCCATTCAGTTATAAACTTATAAACTAGAAATATTTGACAGTGTCGACACGAAAACTGAATTTGCAGTATCATATTCAACATGACCGGTTGTCTTGTCAGTTTGGTCATGTTTGTGGAAAACTGTTGAATTTAACAGTGTAACAGAGTTGGATTCGACAATGGCTGATCAATGGGCCCTGCCTTAGGGATATAACAAGCCGACAAGCGCAATCAACAAAGAGACTGGTCTTCTTTGTACATGTACTTAGCACCCTCTTTTTCAACATCAAGAACAACAGGAGTCCATTAAGACGGTGCGTGTTTATATTATTATTAACTCAATCATCGTTTTCTATATTTATTATTATTACTGATGAATTTTCAGCAAATGTTTATTCATTTTTTTTTTCGAACACATATATTACAATATTAATAATAATAACAACAATAATAATCAAAATCACACTGTGATGATACTATGTCGATATAACATGCATTTACCAACTGTTCATTACGAAAACAATGCCTATAGAAATATACTGTAAAATTTACCGCCTGAAAAATGTAAATTTAAGATGAAAAATTCTGATAATTTTCTTATTTCTGCTCAAAATATAGATTGTGAGTACTTGTTAGAACCACCTCATCGGTCTAAAATATAGATTGTGTGTACTCGTTAGAACCGCCTAGACGAGGTGATTCTAACGAGTACTCACAATCTATATTTTGAGCAGAAATAAGAAAAATAAGGTTTACCTCTGTAAACCCTAGTTTTACTATATGGAAGTGGGGTTCAAGGGGGCCAATATTATATAGGCGTGTTTTCGTTATGCAGCGATTTCCTACCAAATAAGAATGGCGCAACATAGTAAGGAAAGCTGTATGACAGAGAATGTAGTATTTGGCACGATTGGGTGAATGTTGACAACGATTAAGTGCGATTTAGACAAATACATTCCTCTATTAAACCATGCATCTTATGGACATACCCCAAAACAGATGTCAGCTTCGTTTAGCCAGATATATATCCCATGTATTGACAATTATTCCAGATACAGCTATTAACATTTGCCATTTATGTGGTCTCTTAAATACAGACATTATTCGCCACAGTGTGGCACAGTGCCAGGTTACTCTGCCTCTTCGAGTAGTTTTTATTGAATCGATTCGTAGCAATATAGGAGACAACCTATACAACTAACTTTCAGGGTGTGACGCTGAACATTACTTGACAAAAGTTCTCCGCGCTGTCTGTTATACCTGTACTTCTGTTCAAGACGAACTCTGGAATACACTCACAAGCTGTGGTTTTCTCTATATAAAGGAGTGTTTAGTCTTTTTACGTGACAGCCATGGCATAATCCATAGAACAATCGCTGAATTCCATGCAAATCAATCATATAAACCTGGCTGCATACGCCCTAGCTAGCCACCTGTGTGACCATAGAGCTTTATGACTACATGTAATGTAATAAGTAATTTATTATATTCTTCACAACAAATATTGTATATATTGTACACTTTTCATGTATATGTAATATAATTTGATATATTTGTCAAAATCTCCTATTGCTGGAGGAAATAAAGATGATGAATGAATGAATAAATGTTGTAAAAGTAGCAGTAGCAGTTGAAGTAATGGTGGAAATACTAGTAAGTACAATTATTATAATTATTATTATCATAAGTATTATTGTAGTAGCAGTAGTAGCAGAAGTAGTGCGAGTAGTAATAAGTGTACATGTAGTATTGTCTCTTTGATATGAGATTTAACGTCCCCGACAACACTATTTAGGTCATTTTGGAGACGCTGCTTCCAATTTTGTGGGAGTTTTATATAATTACCCTACATTGAGATGAAATGACATCTCAAGTCCTGCCGCCCAATGAAACCAATACATGAATAGGGTCTATATGCATGGGCGGTCCGACTCGCGCCACTTTCAGTTGTAAGAGTTGTAGTTAGAGTATAATTATTATTATTATTGTTTTTAGTATTAAAATTATCATTATCATAAGTAGCAGAATAAGTAGTAGTAGTTTGTTTGAATCCCCGTCAACACTTTTTAGGTAATTTTGGAGACGTTGCTTCCAATTTTGTGGAGCTTTTTATCCCGAATTGACATGAAATGTCATCTCAAGCTCTGACGCCCAAACAAGCAAAACTGTTATATGTAGGGGCTGTCCAACTCGCACCATTTTGCCTGGGCAGGCTTAGACCCTTTAAGCGGTTTACCAGTACTCATGTGTGGTCGGTTTCAGCTCTACGGAGAAACATTATGCAGCACATTTTATTTCCGCATAGCCCGATGGCCAAGGGCCCAAATAGTAGTAGTAGTAGTAGTTTAATTCTTTTCATCATCGTTTTCATTTTTAACATTATTATCTGTAGTAGTAGAAGAAATTGTTGTTGTTGTGATATTAATCATTATTATTATTATTATTATTATTATTATTATTAATATTATGTACATTCCTACAAACAATATTGGCTACTTTTTATCAGAATTCGTTTTCATCACGTAAACATGCTCTTGTAGTGCCCTTATAAATCCGATTTTATGTTATTTACATGAGTTTGACAATATTTCAACCAGCATCCTTCAATTGAATTGTTAGAAAAAATGCAATTTTTACAGTCAAGAAACACAGCATTATCTGATCATTATGGATGAATTGTAAATATGTTTTCTGTCCTTATTAACTTCATTTGAAACAAATGAGAAACATAATAAAACGATGCGTTGTGGACAGCTTTATCTTAACATTTGTGACTAAAGTGCTTATAGCAGTTATACGTCTTCTTAGTAAGCATATCAACAGTCAGAGCACAGCAACATGTACAAGTTGGTAAGTTTGAAACACAACTTCTCATACAGAGTGTCCACTAAGTTCCTTACGCAACCTTATAATATTCATCAACTGATCTTTTTATATGGCACTCGAGTTTGTAAAGTAAATCAGAGTCAATCTTTATGCTATTAATCAAAATAATTGGAAGATCATGTAAAACATTCATGTAAAAATTGCTGAATTTCAAGAACTACTTGTGTAAAGATAATCTGTAACAATTGCCGTGTTGAAGTCTTAAACTCTAATATTAGTGACATAAGAACAGTTTAGGCCAATCAACAGTTTCGAGTCACAAAAAATTCTCAATTTGTCATCTTAAAATTGTCGATTTTACGGCGGTTAAGTTTACAATGTATTTGTATAGGCGTGTTCTCGTAATGAGCATGAAGCCGCGTCGAGCACAAAGGATTGTTCAAGCATGTGCGCCTAGATCAGATTTCGCTTGTGTTTAAGTGTAGGCTGTAATCAAAGCTCTGACAACATTTATGGGTCGATTGTCTTTGAGTGTAGGCTGTCTTACCGCATGAAAGCCGTAACAAAGGAAAGAAGCATAGCTATAGAAAGTCCAGCCTAGAATGGGATTCGAACCCGGACCGCTCGGCTGAAAGTCCAATGCTCTAGCCACTGAGTCTATAAACTATGCATATAATCTACCAAGATAGATAACTGAAGGGTCGAAACGCGGTCCTTAACAGCTGGAAAAATGGCTCTGAATGGGGGACGTAACTGTTTCGTTTAACCCATAAATGACATTATTTTATTCAAACAGACTAGACCCTGATCAGACGCCGCGTTCTGTGGCGTCTGGTTTGGGATTACACTGTATGCCAAACCCAACACATGATCCCAGTTCTGATTATAGAGATAAACCTTTTACGCAACAATCTTATTCCACAGCGATAAGAGTAGCGCAGCTATTTTCTGTAACTTACCATTAGTCGGATTCCCTACAATTCAGGAAAGATAGTCAAGTGTACATCATCACTGAGAAGCGTTTATGCTTAGAAGCTTTGGGTCGACTTACAACCCTGAACTAATCCTTCAAAGCTCTGTATTTTAAGCAAACACCGTGCACGCGGTATGCAGCGTCTGATCATGGTCTACATATGAAACGTCCCATATCGGCACCCTAAAACCACAGGGTAATACCATATTCTATACCTGTGTTGTCAACCGAGACGGTACTGTGTAAAGCTGCTGTCGACCGAGAAATACGTTTATCGACCGAGCAATACGGTTGTCGACAGAGGAGGGTCTTCGATAAATTCGCTGAGTGTTATTTTTGTGTATGTCTGTCCATTTTTTGTGGGGTCAACCGTTTGTGAAATAGTTTGCTGATGCTTCAAGTGTTTCGGAAGTCTTAGTGTTTTGACAGCTGTTTTGACACTGAGCTGAATTAAACGGGAAAATATATAAAGTGAGTACTTCCGGGGAAATAAGTGGCCCTTATTCAGTGTCGTGGAATATCGAGGATACATCATTAGTGAACACGGTTACCTTTTATTTGTGTGTGCACATGTGTTTATATGCATCTGTGGAACTATTTAAAGTTTCGCCGATACGATCGTCGATGAAGTGACAGTTGTCGACTTTACTGGATACGAAAGTCGACGATTCAACGAGAATGTAACGGGCAGATTTACTGGGATGTAACCCCAGTTAAATAATAAAATAACTGTTACATTCTTCGTCAGGCTTTGTTTGTTAGTTTGAATTGAGGTTTAGCGTCCCCATCAACACTTTTAGGTCATTTTGGAGATGTTGCTTTCAATTATGTGGGGCTTGTTTCAGACATTCAGATGAAATGTCATCTCAAGCCCTGCCGTCCAATAAAACAAAAATGCTTGTAAAAATATGCATTGGAAGGTCTGACTCACACCTATTTGCCTGGACAGGCTTAGTCCTTCTAAGCAGTTAACAGTGGTTAGTTTTAGCTCTGTGTGGAAGCACCATGCAGACCAATGTATTTCTCCAAGCCTCAACGGGAAGGGGCGCTCTTCGTCGTCCATTGTATTCGTAGAAAGGGTTACAGCTAGAGTTCATATGTCAGTCTAGACGATTGTGTCGCTACAAAAGTTATGATTCATATATATAGGGCCGATTTCAACTAATAGTTGTATGCAGTCTGAACGTTCTTATAACTGTTTGTTCATTTACTCATATATAATAAATCATTCTTGTGGTTTGTGAACTCGTCGAGAACAGTTGAGCAGATAACATTGTTTCGTGATTGGAACGGATTTTAGGTCGACAAGTTAGACCAACTATAAATCAGCTGTTAAGACGTATAAAAATAGCTGTGTTTCCGCTAAATGCTGAAAAAAACTTTGGTCGGTAGGTAGGAGAAACTTTTTTGTATTATTTTATTTTTTCTCCCGAAAAAAAAAAAAAAAAAAAAAAAACAGGGTCGGGCCTGCATTATTTATGTGTTTTTGTACATGAGTTTTGTTAATAAAATTGTCATGTTGAGACTTGCACTATATATCATAATTCATTTTAAATGCTCAAAATGAAGCTGATCTCCAATAACTTTGTTGTCCAAGCCTTACGCCAGTGTTAGACGAAATCGCACCTGTGTTGACTGTATCACACACATTTATGTCCTTTTGTAATGGTTTTGATGTGGGGAAATAACGTTTCACTGTCTAACATCATTGAACCTTCAAGTGACGTCAAAAATGGAGGCTTTACGCGTCACGCTTTCCCGCCAGTGATTTGATGCTGAATAAATCACAGTTCCTTTCCATTGCTTATAGGAGTTAAAACGTTATTTTTTTAAGAAATCTACATTTCAATTGAGGTCGACGGTTGTTAAGTTAAAGACCAAGTAGTTTTATCACATTTTTTTTCAATTTATGAACGTCAAACACAGTAAGAATAGGATCTGGATATGTGATAAACAAATTATAACATGGGGTTTTGGTTATCACCCTCTGTATCAACCCTTGACCATTATCTGCCCTCAGGCTAAAGCCTTCGGGCAGATAATGGGGTCTCGGGTTGATACATCGGGCGATAACCAAAATCACATGTGATAATCTCTAAGTAGCGTCACATTGTTGTTGTCCAAGTGAATATCACTGATTTGTGCGAAACCAGGTGTGGTTATTTGTAACCAAACTAACTGCCCTTGTGAGGTCAGAGTATTGCGAAAAGAGGGTGTGGGCAGGACTCATGCGCTGGACTTGGGAGAGAGTAGAATGCGTCTGATCAGGGTCTACATTGTTTGTTTAATAAAGAAAAGGAATATAAGGGTTTAACAAAACAGTATAAGTCCCCATTCAGTTCCATTTTTCAAGCTTACACTCAGGGGCTTAAAGAAATATTTGGGCTGCATGATGCTTCCACACAGAGCTGAAACCGACCGCACACGAGTACTGGTTAACTGCTTAGAGGATCTAAGCTTGCCCAGGTAAAGTGGTGCGTGTAGGACCGTCCATGCTTATAAACCCTATTGGTTTCATTGGGCGACTGGGCTTGAGATGTCATTTCATCTCAATGTCGGGTAAAAATCCCACAAAATTGGAAGCAACTTCTCCAAAATGACCTGTACAGTGTTGACGGGGAAGTAAAACCTCAAATCAAACAAACAAACTCAGCTACAATCGACCCACCAGTGCTGTCAGTACTTTGACTGTATGCTGCTACGTCTTTCGCATGTTTTCCTGTATCTTGGCTTTAGCTGAGTAATCATTTATCTAAATATGTATTACTCTTCAATCCTCGTTGCCTCGCCGTCAAAATTGCAGGTGAATAATACTGCATCAGGACGAGGTTGAAAGCCGGACAAAACCTCTGTGCACTGTTTTTGAGTTTTGTTATATACGTATGTACTTGCACATATGTTTAGATAGAAACCATAAATATAGCTGTAAAATACAAAAGCATATAAACTACTGTATGTATAAATTACTGCAAATATAAAAAAACGTGCATGACAAGCACTGTAAATCCTGATTGGATGTCTTTTCAAAAGCCATCTAATCTGGATCTACGTATACAGTTTAGAAGCCTCCGTGATGTAGTGTTTATGCTACTCGCCTTGTAAACCAGGGGTCGCATGATCGATCTCGGGCTTCCCCAGACTTTCGGATGAGTCTATAAACCGAAGTCCCGACTCCTATGACCTTAGCTGTTGGCGAGACGTAAAACTCAAACACTCACTCACGTATACAGTTTGTAAAGCAAAGGGTTGTCAAGTTCAGAAGGGCAGTTTCGCACAGATAGTGTTGCTGTTAATCGATTTACTAGGTAGCATTTTGATCGAACGTACAAACAAACTTTAGCTATCATTCAGGGATTTTAACAACTTATAGTAACGTTATCTAAATCTCAAGGATATGACACTTTTCTAACTTAGATTAATTCCTTTTGCAGTATTTCATCCTGCTAACGAGCCCGTGAAGACCCCTCTAAGCCCTACTGTATAAACAGAAACTTTGGGTTTACAGGGATATACATTATTTTTGTTACTCGAGCATGTTGACTGAACTAAACATTCATAGGTCACTAATATTATAATTTACTCCAATTACACAGCTATTCTTACACGAAGGTTTACATGATCTTTCTTCTCTAGCAGTTCAGCAAGAAAAGGTTGCACATCACATTTTGACTGAATCCCAATAAGAAAGATTGACTCAGATGATTTTACATACTCGAGTACCATATTAAAAGATTCAGTTGATAAATATTATAAGGTTGCGCCACGAACTTAGTGGACACTTTGTGTGGAAAAATGTGTTTCAAACTTGCCAACTTGTATATTTTGCTGTACCCTGACTTTGGATTCATACACAATCAATATGCTCATTTAGAAGACGTATAACTGCTATATGCAGTTTAGTCACAAAATAAATACATGAATATCGTTTTATTATGCTTCGCATTTGTTTCATATGAAGTTTATAAGGACATCATCATCATCATCAACAACGGATTTCTGATTAACGTGCAGGTACAGGGGCAGCGTCCACATTAGTGGGCCCCCTTCCAGGTACCTGGCTTGCTGCACGCATGGCAGATCTTACACCAGATCTCCAGGCTTGTCTATCATGAGGATCGATAGCAGAGAGCTTCCACTCTTTGCAATCTCTTTCTGTTAGCTGCTTCCAGGTCATCTTTGGCCTTCCTGGTCCCCGCTTTCCACCAACCTGTATGTCACAGGCAGTCTTGACTGCACCGTTGGAGCGTTCCACATGTCCATACCAGCGAAGTCTTCTCTCTTTCAGGATGAGGTCCAGGTCCTCAAGGCCAAGACGCTCAAGTAACTCACTGGACCTGATGGTGACAGTGTCCTGTGGCTTGACATTGCAGATCTGTCTGATCATTGCCCTGTCATTTCGCTGTAGACGTTGGAGGTTTGGCTTTGTCAATGGCCATCTCTCACTGGCATGGAGCCTTGCGCTACGCACACAAGAGCTATACACACGGCCACGTGTCTTGAACGAGAGATGGCGGGAAGAGAGAACTGGTAGCAACTCCTTGAATTTCTTCCAGGCTGTTTTCACACGTGATGTAGTTGAAAGGTCGCAACCACCCGCTGCAGAGAACATATCACCTAGGTAGCAGAAGGAAGCTACAACCTCCAGCTTGTCGGATCCGACTTGGACTTCCCTCTGTGGTCTGCCATCTAAGGGGCGTGCAGTTCCTTGGCACCGTGTACACCTGTAATCAGGGTCCTCTATCAAGCGTTTGAGCCCACTGCATTTCTTGTGCACCCAGAACTTGCAGCCATTACAAAAGATACTGTTGCTGCCCACTCCAGTGCGACATACAGCGCATGGGAACTTGCCTGTACTCTGCAAGAGGTCCAGACCTGTACCACAGATCATGATCTTTATCTTTCCTGCATTCACTCTCAGCCCTTTCGCCTCCATTGCGTCTTTCCAAGTTAAGAGCCTCCTGACACATTGCTCAAGGGATTCAGCTATGATGACAAGGTCATCAGCATACAGGTCCTCCCAGGGGACTCCAGAGCGGAACTCGCATGACAAGGCTTCAATCACAATTATGAAAAGCAGTGGGCTGAGAACAGAGTCTTGAAGAACACCCACCTTCACCTCGAATTCTTCACTGTAACCATCACCAACGCGGACACGGCTCCGAGCATTAGCAAACATCCCTTGGACCAGTTTCACAATCCACTCGTCCACTCCAAGTTTTCTTAGTGCTCACAAGATGACTTTCCTAGGCACTCGATCAAATGCCTTCTCCAGGTCTACAAAAGCCATGTAGAGTCTCCTGTTGGCCGCCATATACTTCTCTTGCAGCTGCCGTACAACAAAAATTGCGTTTGTTGTGCCTCTTCCTGGGACGAAGCCAAACTGGGAATCGTCGATGGACTGTTCTGTCAGCTTGAGACCACGGTAGTTACCCCGTTCCAATGCATCGTCCTTGCCCTTGAAAAGACAGACAATGAAACTTGTTCCCAGTCAGAGGGTACCTTCCCATCACAGATGATTGCAGCTCCAAGGTCGCGGATCATCGAGGCACCCGCATCACCTGGACAGGAAAAATAATTGCAATTCATCCATTATAATGCAGTGTTTCTTGTCTGTAAAAAAGGCATTTTTATAACAATCCAATCATTGTTTGCGGGTTGAAATATTGTCAAAATAATGTAAATGACATACAATCGGATTTATAAGGGCATTACAAGAGCATGCTTTGTTTGATTAGAAGTGTAACGTCCCCGTCAGCAGTGTATGTCATTTTGGAGACGTTGCTTCCAATTTTGTGGGTCTTTTACCCGACATTGAGATGAAATGACAAGCCCTGTTGCCCAATGCAACCAATATGGTTTATAAGCATGGACGATCCAACTCGCATCGCTTTGTCTGGGCTTAGATCCTCTAAGCGGTTTGCCATTACTCGTGTGCAGTGGGTTTCAGCTCTGCGTGGAAGCGGCATGCAGTCCATCTATTTCTTCAAGCCCCGTTAGGCAGGGGCCGTACAAAAACGTGATGAAAATGAAATTGGATAAACACTTGTTTGTAGGATTGTACATAATAATAATAACCATCCATAATAATAATAATAATTCATCCATAATAATGCTGTGTTTCTTGACTGTAAAAGTTGCATTATTGTAGGTTATGGGTTGAAATATTATCAAAATAATATAAAATTACATACAATCAGTTAAATTTTATAATGGCATTATAAGATGAAAATGAAATTTGATAAACACTAGCCAATATTGTTTGTAGGAATGTACATAATAATAATAATAATAATAATAATAATAATAATAATAATAATAATAATAATAATACCACAACAACTACTCCTACTACAACAACTACTACTACTGATGAAAAAGGTAATAATGAAAACGATGGAGACAATAATTAAACTAATACTGCTACTACATGGGCCTCTGTCCATTTGAGTTTGCAGAAATAAATTTAGCAGCATAATGTTTCCACACAGAGCTGAAACCGTCCGCACATGAGTGCTGGTAAACCGCTTAAAGGGTCTAAGCATGCCCAGGCAAAATGGTGCGAGTCGAACAGAACCTACATAAAAACATCATTTTGGTTTGTTTGGGCGTCAGGGCTTGAGATGGCATTTCATCTCAATGCGGGGTAAACGCCCCACAAAATTTGAAGCAACGTCTCCAAAATGACCTAAATAGTATTGACGGGGATTCCAACAAACTACTACTACTAATTCTACTACATGTACTTATAATATTGATAATAATTTTAATAAAAAAAAAAATATAATAATAATTATTCTCTTACTGCAACTCTTACTACTAGTCTGCTGAGACAAATTGGCGCAAGTCAAACCGTCCATGCATATAGACCCTATTCATGTATTGGTTCATTGGGCGGCAGGACATGGGATGTCATTTCATCTCAATGAAGGGTAAAAGTCATACAAAATTGCAGGCAACGTCTTCAAGATGTCCTGAATAGTGTTGACGGGGACATTAAATCTCAAATCAATCAATAATACTACACTTACTACTACTACTACTGCTGCTACTACAATAATAATGGCAATAGTAATTTAGTAACACAGAGGCCTTTCTGATATTTTATCTTCATCAATGTGTCCCCAAAGTTCTGAAACCGAAACGGATGATGGATGGACAAGACCCGGCAAACACAGCACATCCCCCCTCCGAGCACACACCGACCGACGTAGCTCATGAGACAGGTCAACAGGAGGCATCAGGCAAGAGACGCCTACCCTAGGCGTCCCCAAACGAGCCAACATCAGCAAACATGGCCCACACTCCACGGAAATCCCAGGCATCAGGAAGGAGATATCCAAAGTAGCGAGACTTGCAAAATTTAAAATATAATAAAAAGTGGCAATCAAATCCGCTAAGATACATGTCTCACCTGACAAGTCAGTCTTAGTTTTAGAAAATTGTGTTGAAAAGGAGGGTGCTAAGTATCAAGAAGACCTGTCCAGTCTCTTTGCTGATTGTGTTTGCCGGTTTGTAGTATCCCTAAGGTTGTGCCCACTGGTCAATCGCTGTCAAATTAAACTCTGTTACACTGTTAAATTCAACACAGTGACAAGACATTCAACAAACATACAAGACAACTGGTCTTGTTGAATTTCATACTGCAAATTCTGTGTTAATGTCGCGACACGGTCAAATAATTCTAGTTTGTAAGTTTATAACTGAACGGTTTAATAATAAAATTTCGTTGCCTGTCCCTTTCCAGAATAGTACAATGCAATCACAATCGAGTCACTTGATATGGCTTTTTGTGTCATATCTTTTCTTGTTTTTGTGCTGCAAGACAGTTTGTGAGTACTCATTAGAATCACCCCATAGCTCTTACGAGCACCCAACACCTGTGTTTGGAGTATAGATAAGAAAACTATTACAAATTTTCATCAGAAAAGTCACAATTTTGTAGATATGAAGGAATGTACTTTGTCGCAAGCATGTGTTATCGTTATGTCTAATGGACTTGATCAATCTGAGAAAGTCGTTACGATAACACACCCGTTAGACATAGTGCATTTTTTCACATCTCCAAAATGGCTACTTTTCTGATGAAAATCCATATCTTTCTTATTTATACTGCAAACATAGGTTGTGGGTGCTCGTTAGAACCGCCTCATTGAGGCGGTTCTAACGAGTACCCACAACCTATGTCTTGGAGTAAAAATAAGAAAAATAATGTTTACCCCCGTAAACCCCAGTTTTCTCAATACAATTGGGGTGTAAGGGGGGTGTTCATTTCACGGACTTGTTCACGTAATGTCCCCGCTGCGCAATATGGTACATGTATATTTAAGAAATAGATCAGCTCTAACTGTGATTTGTTGAGTAATAAATCACAGTTTGGAGGTCAGTTGTAAAGTAGATCAAATCACGAGCGCGTAGCGCGCGTGATTTGTCTACTTACAACTGACCGACAAACTGTGATTTATTACTCAACAAATCACAGACTAGAGCTGATCTATTTCGATTCTAACACGCTGAACATCGGCAATAATGTTGTTGTTTCCTTCAAAAGTTCACAACAATTCGCCATTGTTAGAATAAATCCCGCTAAAATTCTCGACTGAAACACATGCATTTATATCATTTTCTAACGTTTTCGATGTGAGAAAATGACGTTACACCGTCTAACGTCAAGAAAATCGACTAGTGACGTCATAAATTTGTAGTTTTTAATGACGTCACCCGTCACGCTCTTCCGAGCTGTGATTTGTTGCAGAATAAAACACAGTTATTTTCCATTGCCTATATAGGCGCGCTGTGTTAGAATTGAAAATAAAAACTTGATTTCTGTCTTTCTTCGTATCTTGTTCTTGAGGGAGATTGGACTTTTTCATAAGATTTTTTTTCGGATTTTTATACATTATCGTTTTTAGTTTTTACTTTTAATGTCCACATAATTCTACATACATTTTGATCATTAACCGCTTGACGCTAATGACCCACAGAGAGGGTTGAGTCCTCGCCGTTGTTTCATCTCTGTGGTTGTTTGATTTTTGTGTTCACGGAGATGTTGCACTGATGAGTTAGGAGGCCTTCATGCGGACTGAACAAATTATTTGTCTAAATCGCGATTGAAATAATGGCGAGGATTGTGGCCACATGAAATCGATTTAAGCCCCCGAGTGGAAATCGTTTTACTGACCGTTCCAAGGCGGTTCTTCTGACGTGGTTTATTTTTGTTGTAGCTTGTCTTTGAGTGTGTTTATCGCTTATATCATTTTGCTTTGGATAGCCAATTGGCAATTTTGTGGGAAAGTAACTGTCCTTTTTGTTTTCAGCTAGTGATGTTTCAGTTAGGGTCTAGTTGTTTTATGTGTGTGTTTCTTTCCCTTGGTGTCTCTGATTGATGTGTGGGTTAATTGTATTGCTTCCTGGTCATTGCCTTCACTTCTATTTTAATGTGGTCTTTGGTTTCAAAGACGACATTTGAAACTTAAATGCTCAAATGTAAACGGATGTCTAAAAGGCTATGAAAGTGGGTATTTTGTCACGTCTTTTGATTCTTGCTAAAGTCGTTTTGTCAATTTCTCACAAAGCTATTGCAGCTTAGCATGCCAAATAAACATTAAGTGCAATATAGCTGGTAAAATTCAATTTGCAGTGTGATGCAATATTAGGCAAAGACACATTATCCATAATGCAGATGACAAGACTGGACAGACATAACATTCATTTCGGAGAAAAAAAGACTCTCATTAAGATCTTGAGTGTGTGACTATGTCCTGATTGAAGCAAGAAAGGAGTATCAAGCATCATTGTGTGTACACACAAGAATAACATTATATAATCAGACTTTTCAATAAGTACATACGAAAAATCAATGCTCACAATCTGTTGCCATGTGTTTATTAATTAAAATATTGTAATGTCTTGCCTAAACTATTTACATATGGACCTCATATTTGCCGAGGACTGACACGAGCTGGGTAAACTATATGAAAAGCAATTAAAAAATCCTAACTGACTTGATTCAACGCACCCAATTTCAGTGGTAGCAGATGCTCATGTTTTGTTGAACTGGATAACAGGGCATTCAGTAAGTATATATTATAGTTGTTATAATGCTGAATGTTACGCGCGCGTGCGCGCGCGCGCGCGTGTGTGTGTGTGTGTGTGTGTGTGTGTGTGTGTGTGTGTGTGTGTGTGTGTGTGTGTGTGTGTGTGTGAATTCGGGTTGAACGTCGCTTTCAACAATTTTTCAGTCATATCACGACGGTGTGTGGTTGCGACAGGGAACTGAATGTTACGACATATTTGTTGTTCTTCATATACATTGTCGCCAATTTCTTACACGATCATCTTGAAGTTATCAATGGCAGACACATGCTTAACATCAGTAATCACTGACAGGTCTTTATATACTTTTGGAAGTTTAAATCTAGTCGCATACACCAATGTGTTTGTTTGTTTGATTTGAGGTTTAACGTCCCCGTCAACACTGTAAAGGTCATTTTGGAGACGTTGCTTCCAATTTTGTGGGACTTTTACCAGACATTGAGATGAAATTACATCTCAAGCCCTGCCGTCCAATGAAGCCAATAGGGGTTATAAGCATGGACGGTCCGACTAGCACTGCATTGCCTGGGCAGGCTTAGATCCTCTAAGCGGTTTACCAGTGCTCGTGTGCAGGTCGGTTTCAGATCTGCGTGAAAGCATCATGCAGCCCATCTATTTCTTCAAGCCCCGATGGCCGGGGGCTTGATACACCAATGTGTCTTCGCATAATTCTGCATTAAATTCTTCAAGAATAGAAATGTACGCCACTTAGTGTGCAAGTGGGGGGAAAGCTACACTCAAATGACGAAAGCGACTCTGTGTCAAAGTGTATTAATTTTTTTAAACTTTGGCATTGTATTCATAGCCAAATTACTTGCGTGTTTCACATGCTTAATATATGACTGTGGTCCTCGAAATACGTTCTTCAGTTATCATCGTTTTATTTTGGGGAAGTTAGGCGCATATCAACATGCGTCTCCTTTAATCTGTCGATCAAGCAGTGAATTGATAAGCAATATTTCTTCTATGAATAATTTTGATCCATTAAGATAGGATTCTGTGGTTGTTACTTTGTGTTGAGGTATGCCGTTCCCATCAACACTATTTAGGTCATTTTGTAGACGTTGCAGTTATCTGAATCTAATAGGTACATGTAAGGACGCTAAGTCTCACCGTTGATTGATCAAACCTCGTTTTCAACGGACGATCAAGGTTTTTTTTTCTCTGGGTACCGTGGTTTTCGCCCTCCTTTAATAAATGATCGATTACAAAAACACGCCTATACAAATGCATTGTAAACTTTGCCGCCGAAAAAACACCGAAAATGTTAAGATAGACAATTATGTAATTTTTTTTAATTCTGCTCAAAGTATAGATTAAGGGTACGCGTTAGAACCGCCTCATCGAGGCGGTTCTAACTAGTACCCACAATCTATATTTTGCCTCATCGAGGCGGTTCTAACGAGTACCCACAATCTATATTTTAGTGCAGAAATAAGAAAAATAAGGTTTACCCCTGTAAACCTCAGTTTCACAATATAAAAGTGGGGTTCAACATTATATAGGCGTGGTTTCGTGATGGACTCGATAAAACTGTAGTAATCATGTATGGTCGTAAACCCCAAATAAACAATCAAAGGCTAAACATGGTGTGCGAGTAATAGTCAATCTTTTTAGTGAGAGTATATTTGAGTGAAAATAAATCATTCTTTGATAGTTGCAGTTTGTATTGCAATTTTACCAGTCGAAACTTAAAGTTGCGATTCTTTTCGACTAGTATATCACCAGTGTCTTATGACTGATTACATTTCAAATGTGTTTATTGATTTATCTGTCCTGAAAGGAATCTCTCACCTTACAAAAGCAAAGTCATAAACTTAGGTGTGTCTTGAGACATTTAGAGACGGATGAACGCTTTGCAAACAGTTTGCAGCATCTGATCTAGGCCTTCAAAATTTGTCAGTGTCTCGTTTTGGTTTCCCGTATTAATCAAAATTGCTTAAAACTCAACTTCCGCAGGTAGTTATGTATGTTCGAGATAAAGATAAAGTTACGATAATTCATGTTGATAAAAGTTGTCTTCGTGGACGTATTACTTATTTGCTGATATATTTGATTCAAAAACAAATTCTAACAGATGTCAAAAAACTAATGCCAAGACTGCACGAAGGATAAAATCCATCTAGATTATTTTCATAAATATTTTTTTCTGCCAACTTTAACAAGAATTATTTTCATTTCCATCACGAAAACAGGCCTATATAATTTTGACCCCATTGAACCCCACTTTTATATAGGAAAACATGGGTTTCCGGGTGTATACCTTATTTTTCTTATTTATGCTCTAAAATATAGATTGTGGGTACTCTTTAGAACCGCCTCGATGAGGCGGTTCTAACGAGTGCCCACGATCTATATTTTGAGCAGAAATAAGAAAAATATCACAATTTTTTTAATAAATTTTCATATTTTCGGCGATAAAGTTGGCAATTTGTATAGGTGTTTTTGCGTGATGACATTGAAAATGTTTTCTATTATCTGTGATCATGCAAGCACAAACTTGTTCTATAACGTCATCGCGGCTCAATTAACGTGGTTTGGAACGCCGTCATCTTTGGTGACACGGACATGATGCGACTGCTTCACCTGAGTCTTATATATTGGTATGCGCAAAACACAACTTATATGAGCCTCGCGTGCATGGCTAAGTGATTATAAAACACATTCAGTGCTATCTTTATAATCTATAGCGCACGCATCTCTCTGATAACAACTCTATCTATACAGTGAAAAGCTATACATATAAATAGTTTATAATGTACTTTATTTTCGGTATATTGGTCTCTTTACAATTGAAGAATGTGTTTATTACGGCCGCAGCGTTCAGCTTTGATGAAAATATCATCAGTGTGCTGCTGATATTAGCCCGTGTATGTTTGGTTTCCAAAAACTTGTGTATTGACAAACAGTGTAGACCTAAATTAGCCACCGCAAAAGGCGATATCTCAATTGTTTGCTTAAAGGTGCAGACGGTTTCTTGAAACTAACAAACACCCGTAGGTTTTTTAATTAATCCGCCCCTACCTGTTGGTAGAAGATTCTGTGTGTCATATATGGGTTAATGAGCTTTTTGGAAACGCCAAGAAAATTTGTTAACAACTGTCAGTACTCATTAGTTCGACAGAATATTGTCCTAGAGAAACACCGATGGGACGTACAAGCTATATGTCAATTAATAAACCGCAATTTCATTTTCCGAATACTGTCTAGCGATAACAAAAGACAGACTTGCAGATGAGCAGATTCACAGTTCTCCATATCCCAGCATATGGATCCCATCAATTAACACTGTGATAACTAACAGACATGCTTTGCATGCAACTTCTGTTACAGTACCGAAACGCTGTACAATAAACAGTGACTTGTCTATGAGATCATCGCATGTTGTTATTAATCTAGACACATAACTACTCCATTAACTCGATCTGATCTGGCCGATCACGATGCATGACCAAAGTCCCGTCGTTCACGGCACTGCCACTCGATTTAGTCCACTTCATAAAGTTAATGGAGTAATGATGTTTGTATTATGTACGTACAAACACGTAACTTTACACGAAAGCGCCACAACAAAAAAGTCATTGTATACAGCGTCCTAAAACGCCGCCATGTTGATTTTAATATTTTACCGGACATTTTGGACGAGCTTTTAATGCGTGCGGCTTTGCGTTCAAACACATGCAAATGATAATACACAAGGAAGAATAGGTAATCACTACATTCGTAAGTCAACGACGAAACACAAAG
This sequence comes from Lucinisca nassula, assembly GCA_963580285.1. Taxonomy (NCBI): domain Eukaryota; kingdom Metazoa; phylum Mollusca; class Bivalvia; order Lucinida; family Lucinidae; genus Lucinisca; species Lucinisca nassula. Next base: position 127,787,677 of record OY757011.1, on the reverse strand, counting down.
GGAAAGTTAAAGGAGATTCATTTGATATTGTAGACGATGTTACACAGGTTAACAAAATACAAAAGAGAGAATGCGAATAACCTAATTGAGGCGGTTCTAACGAGTACCCACAACCTATGTCTTGGAGCAGAAATAAGAAAAATAATGAATACCCCCATAAACCCCAATTTTCTCTATATCAAGTGGGGTTTAAGAGGGTGTTCAATTCACGGAATTGTTAACCTGATGCACATTAGCAACATGATTGCCTGGCCAGAAAATGCAAAGGGCCATAACTACAACTACATACCATAACATTTGTTGAATATTTAATCCGGACGATCTCCTCCTCAGTCCCAATCACTATACCAAATACTAAGGCTCTAGCTCAACCTCCTTTTCGGATGTCTTGCTAAAATGATTTCTATGTTACTTAAGTAAAAGGAAAATAAGCCGATAAGAGGAAATAATTCGGATAAGAAAATCAATATTTGTCAACAATTTTTGTCAAGAGGAATCCATATATGAAATTTCAAAACACTGGTATACATGGTTCTAAAAGATATACTATGCGCAGGAAGCAACACAATTAAATGGCCAGGAATTGCAAAGGGACATAACTTCAACAAAATTTAATTAAATTTGTTGAGCACTCCTTAGTCACAATCAATATGCCAAATATCAAGGCGCAAGCTCAAATACTTTTTTTTCAGATGTCTTGCTAACGAGATTTCAATGTTAATTTATTAAAAGAGAAATAACTCTTAAATCGGAGATATTTCATTAGAAAAAATACTAGTCACCTGTTTTTTCATGAGGAATCAATATATGAAATTTCAAAACTATATCATACATTGGTATTATATTATCCTATGCGCATGAAAGCAACATGATGAAATGGTCAGAAACTGCAAAGGGTCATAACTCCTACAAAATTTCATTAAATTGGTTGAAAAGTTCTTCAAGTTACCTCCTCTTCAGTCCCAATCGGTATACTAAATATCAATGCTCTATCTCAAATGCTTTATAGATAGCTTGCTAACGATATTTCAATGCTTTCTATTAAAAGCGAAATAACAAAAAATGGGTAAAAATTTGGATAAGAAAACAGTATAGGTCACCTATGTTTTTCATTAGGAAACCGTATATGGAATTTCAAACACCAGCATCCATGGTTTTAAGGTTACGCTATGCACAAGAAAGCAACAGGATTAAATGGTCTGAAATTGCAAAGGGCCATATCTCCAAAAGAATTTCTTAATGTTTGATGAATATGATATCCTCCTCAGTCACAATAAGTACACCAAGATCAAATACTTATTCAGATATCTTGCTAAAGAGATGTCAATGTTATTTTATTAAAAGGGAAATAACTATTAAGTGGGAGATAACTCGGAAAATAATACGGATCACCTATTTTGCATGGGGAATCCATTATATGAAATTTCAAAATCTTAGCATACATGGTTTAAAGTTATGCTATAACGTAGGAAGATTAAATGGCCAGAAATTGCAAAGGGCCATAACTCCAACATTTTTTTTATAAATGTGTTGAAAATTCAATCAGGTGATCTCCTCAGTCCCAATCAGTGCACCAATTTGTTAAAAATTAATCAGGTGATCACGATCTACTCCTCAGTCATGAGTATACCAAATATCAAGGCTCTAGCGGAAACACTTTTTGAGTTATCTAGCTAACGAGATATCTAGGTTATTTAATTAAAAGGAAAATAATTCGAAAAAGGCAGATAATTCCGATAAGAAAAAATGACAGGTCAATTTGTTTTCATGAGGAATCCATATATGAAGTTTTAAAAACTCTAGCATACATGGTTCTCAAGTTATGCTATGCACATGAAAGCAACACAATTAAATGGCCAGAAATATCCAACATAAACAATAAAATTGGTTGAAAATTCCTTCTCAGTCCCAAACAGTATACCAAATATCAACACTCTAGCTAAAATACTTTTCAGATATCTTGCTCACAAGATTTCTATGTTATTTAATTAAAAGGGAATTAACTCAAATGGGGAGATAATTCGGATATGAAAGAATATGGGTCAACTATATTTTCATGAAAATCCATAATATGCAATTTCAAAAGCATACATGGTTCTAAAATTATGCTACGCACAAGAAAGCGTGGCGGTCGAACGGACTAACTAATTAACAAACGGACAAGCCAGAAGCAATATGTCCCCCAACTTTTATAAAAAAATGGACTAGCATATTTTAGCAAAAACAAAATCACAAGCAACAAGCCGAGTTAGCATCTCTTTCCCAATCAGGTGGGAATTCAGTTATCTTAACTAAACTAAATGATTATGACAAATAAAAATTTTAAAATCAAAACATTAAAACCTTTTAACAGCACCGAATATAAAACAATGATACCGCAACGAAAAAACTGCCTTGGGCCGGCCCAGTAATTTAATCAAGAACAAGCTAATAAATTTAATTTAGACTACTTTTCAAATATCTTGCGTGTAATGATAATATTGCTTTCTTTACTTCAGATAACCCAAAAAATATATATAAAAAATTTCGTCTTTCCAAAATATTTGTGACGCCTTAATATACCTTACATCTTTCAGGTAGCATTTTCAATATATTTAGCACTAAGTTACGCAAACAAATTTTAGGAATTTCCATGGGTACTTACTGCGCTCCTCTTGCAGCTGATTTATTTTTATTTTACTATGGAAGATATTTCACGAGGCCTGTTTCTGATGATACCCAAGCTGATGTCATTGAAGCATGTAACTGAACGGCTAGATGTTTGGACGACCTTTTGCATATTGACGATCCTGATTTTGAAGAGTTATCCTGCCGATTTGCAGTTGAATAAAACTAATACTTCTAATTTCGCGGCCCCGATGTTTGGATTTGCAAATTTAGACTGATTTGTTTGATCTTAATAATATAACAATTGCGCAGATTTTTATTTCGACATTGTTTATTTTCTCATTTTTAGACGCTTCATTCGCTTCACTGCGGTATCTAGTAAAATAGAAGTGGAGGCAATGGTCAGGAATCGATACAGTTAACCCTAAGCTCCCATCAGAGACACAAAAGGGAAAGAAACACAAACATGAAACAACAGACCCTAATGGAAACATAAATAGCGGATGCCAAAAGGACAGTTACTTTCCCACAAAATGGCCAATAGGCTATCAAAAATAAAATAATATAAGCGACACAAACATCCAAAGACAAATCATAACAAAAATAAACCGCGACAGAAGAACCGCCGTGGAACGGTCAGCGGAAACGAATAAATGGGAGTGAGGTTAAATCGATTTTACGTGGCCACAATCCTCGCCCTTTCTTTTTTCGCGATTAAGACAAATAATTTGTTCAGTCCGCATGAAAGCCTCCTAACGCATCAGTGCAACATCTCCGTGAACACTAAAATCAAACAGCCACAGAGATGAAACAACGGTGAGGACTCGACAGCAAGAAACCACTGAAATGCTGGAGCAAAAGAAAACCAACAGTTGGACCCCGATGGGCCCGACCAGAACATCAGATACCAACCAACATAAGCCTTTACGCTGGAACCGTCAAAGAATCTGAGGCCTCATCCACCGGCGTGCAATTAAAGATGGAAGCAATGTTGTCTACCGTGATTGGGTTTACTACCATGCATGCAGTCTGTCCCAATATTTTTATATCGAAGAATGATTTTAGGAAATTTGGTGCTGAAGTCATTGCGGTTATATATTTCTCTGAATTTTACCTTGTTGCAGAAGGGATTTTAGTTAAATATTGAATTTTGACATTAAAAGTAGAAGTAAATCAAAGATCAGGAATTGATACAATTAACTTACTCCACCCATAAAAGACACCAAAGGGAAAGAAATACAAACATTAAGCGACCAGACCATAATGGAAACCTAAACAAAGGAAGGCCATAAGGACAGTTACTTTCCCACAAATTGGCCATATGGCCATCCAAAATTAAAAGACACAAGTGATACACACAGTAAGTAACAAACAACAACATAAATAAATCGCCACAGAAGAGCCGCCTTGGAACGGTCAGTGGAAGATTTCCACTGGGGGGCTTAAATCGATTTTACGTGGCCACAATCCTCGCCCTTACTTTCGTCGCGATTTAGACAAATAATTTGTTCAGTCCGTATGAAGGCCGTCTAACTCATCAGTGCAACATCTCCGTGAACATAAAAATCAAAGAACCACAGAGGTGAGACAACGGTGAGGATTCGACAGCAAGAAACCACTGAAATGCTGGAGCAAAAGAAAACCAACAGTTAGACTCCGATGATTAAATCAGAATGACGTCTATAAAATTTTGAGAAGGCTTTGCGTATTTTCTGGTACCGATAACCCTGATTAAGAAGTTTAGCCGTTAACAATTTATTACGGGTGTTGAAGTCAGTTACATGACTTCACACTCTGGCAAATCGAATAAACGCCATAGAATGGCGCACGAGGAACATCACCATCCAAAAAAGGAAAATTTACAATCTCAAAATCAAAATCATCGCGTTTATCATAAATTTTGCAAGAAACAAAACCATCTACAATAGATAGATGTAAATCCAAAAACGAGGCCTCGGTTTCAGAAGAATTTGTTTTATTTAACTGAAAATGGCTGAAAACGCCACAATGTGCTCGTCATAAAAACGGCCAAATTTTACAAAAAGGGTATCGGTGCCATAAACTTCGTAAAGTTTTGTAGACACTTGAAATGATTTCTAAGTATAATACTGGATTAAGGTCACTTTGCAAAAAGGCTTGTCTAAACCTGTACTTTTATGGCGACTTAGTATACAAATTTCGAAAAATTCGTGAGGAAAACATAATTTTCTAATCAATTTAAGAACATAATCATACAGTACTAACACATAGAATATGGGGTAGATATGATGCGACAGTCTGCGTGCTTGGTGGTTAACCATTTTTTGTAGCAAATGGAATCTTCCTCCTTATATATAGTAGGAGCCCATTTCGGAATTTAGGGGTGTCAGGTTGTTTTCTTCAAAACTGATTGGAGAAATAGCTTACCTTTTTGCAAAAAGTGTAGGCCCTGATCAGACGCCGCGTTTTGTGGCGTCTGATCTGGGCCTGCAATGTTTCCCAGGGTACCCGTTTTCAAGGCCGTAGGAAGGATTTTGAGATTGGGGCGGCGGACGGGGGTAGGTTCGGAAGGGGGTGTCCCCCTTGCGATTGGAGATTTTTGAAAATATGACTCTAAAATGGTGCGATTTCCTGCAAATTCTGACATAAAACAACAGTAAATTTCATTGTGTTTATTCCTTTTAAAGTCAAGCATTCAAACAATAGAGAGTCTTTCGTCTGAAATGGAAAGTATATAAATAGTAAATACAAAACGTAAATTACTGAATTTCCAGCATCGGCTGTTTACTCTTACTGTCTGTTTGTCCGTATACTATTTCATTATTAAGTCTGTCCGTCCATGCATCTGTCTACCATTAGATCGCTAATTCTATATTTAATCAGCAAATTTTCTAATTAAATGTTAAATTACAAAATGTTTGTCTCGGAGTTGCTAATACACAACTTGGTGAGATTCCTAACTGTTGCAGATAGTACTTTCAATGTTAAGTAAAACAATTGTGTCTTTATTTTTGTTAAAATTTGATGTCTTTGGAAAGACAAAAAACGGTATAAATTCTTCACCTCATCATAATGAATTCAACTCCATTTTTCGAACCACTGAGGATTAAAAGACCTCTGCTCTGGATTTTTCTGACCGAAAGAACGCTTCGGAAATTTGAAATTTTTTGGCTGGTTCGGAATTTCTTCCATCTTTACTGATGTAATGCTAGTTATTTTGTGAGGATTTTTAATTTATTCAAGAGTTTTTTTTTTAATGGACATGGCTGAAAGAGCATCAAAAACTATAATATTAGCGAGTAATAAATTGCCGCTTTGATCTTGCATGATTTTGTTTTTAATTTTACAATTATTTTAAAAATCGACTTGCAGTTTGCAATCGTTTAAATATTGTAGTAAGCCATGATTAACAAAGAGCCGCCGTCTAATTAACAGGTACAACTTTATTGTTGTACCTGTTAATTAGACGGCGGCTCTTTGTTATTAAACAGAATGTGTTAATGTAGTTGTCCAATTTAGGGTCCACTTACTTTAAACGGTCGTTAATCACCATCTTATCGCCTCTGGCAATAATTGTACCGCCGCTCTAATAAACAATAAGCGATATGACACGCGCGGATTGATGTAGATTTATGTTAAATAAGAGATCAGGTATCTTAGGTTTCAGATTTTTGCATTGAAAAAAAATGCATTTTTGGCCAAAATATTGGGGCGGCGGCCGCCGCCCCTGCCGCCCCTATTCCTACGGCCTTGCCCGTTTTGGGGTTTCTTGTACTAAATGGGTTAATCCTATCATGGTGCACAACTTTGATGTTCTCTTTAATTACACAATGGTAGGTCTTGGTTCGGACTCTGTGATAGCCCCAACATAAAGCTAATTATTTAGTTGGTTGAGGCTCGAAACGTCTCTTTCCGTGCCCACCGGGATTCAGATGATGGTCTTCGTTTGCTCCAGTCTCGAGCAGTTATGATGACGCCCCAGGTGTCCCAACGCGTTGTAGCTGTCGAGTCCCCATCATTTCTTTATAACACTAATTTCGCTATTTTAATTGTTGGTCGTGATGACACACCAGTGAGCTAGGAGACCTCCATACAAGCAGAGCAGTCAACTGAATTCTGTAAACCGCGGCGGAAGATTAGGGTTACGATTTATTCCTCCAGTAATTATTACTGGCTGTCCAATTTTCTGAGTGTTAAAATAAATTTAGTTCAGTAAAAGTAGTTAAGTTGCCATCTGTTTAAGAAAGAGATGTTTACTCGGCATGTCGCCTGTGATTTTGCTATTTATTAAGATGTGTTTGTCCGTCATTCCCTTTGATGTTTCGGATACTTTTCACCTTTCTTCTGTCGCGGTTTATTTTTGTTTTAGTTCGTCGTTGAATGTGCATATCGCTTTTATCTTTTTGTTTTATATAGCCAATTGGCCATTTAATGGAAAAGTAACTGTCCTTTTGGCTTTCCGTTACTGATGTTTCCATCATGGTCTAGTTATTTCATGTTTGTGTTTCTTTCCCTTTGGTGTCTCTGATGGTGGTGTGACTTAATCGTATCGATTCCTGACCTTTGCCTTCACTTCTATTTTGGATTCTGATTCGATCAGTTCCTAAAGTACATTTACCTCATTTAATTCAACATACATTTTACATGAAAAAGTCCATCTGAAATAGCTTACTGTAAATCCAGAAAACTAAATTTCGCTGCCGAAGACAGACGAACCGCTTTGGAGCGGCCAGTAATGATTATTCACTAGGGGGCTGAATGCGATTTTACGTGGCCACAATATTAGCCCTTAGTTCTGTCGCGGCCTAGGTTTTCTGACTCATCAGTGGTACATCTCCGAGTGATTCAAGAAGGGCGGTACACTATACTGGTTAACCGCTTACGTATAAGCTTGTCCAGGAAAAGTGTGGATAGGTAAACTGACCGGCACAAAATTACCAAAAATAGCGTTAACTGGTCCGTTAAACTCCAAGCAAAACAAAACAAAAGCTACATCTCCGAGAACATAAAAGTCAAATGACTGCAGAGATGAAACAACGATGAGGACTCGATGGCATGAAATAACTTGAATGTTGGAGCGAAAGAAAACGAGCAGATTGTCTCCGGTGGACCCGACCAGAGACAGAGCATCAGGTACCAACCGACATTACATACAACTAAAATGGCATCCCGAGCAACTTTATTTCTGAATGTTTTCGTCCAAACCAACAGCTGAAAATCGAAAAGATCTGATTTTGTTTTCATATTTGTTTTTGCTTATTCGCTTCAAAAAAAAAAAGAATCAAAAACAAGTTTTTAACAACATCATTATATTTCTGCTAGCAATCTATATGCGTCAATTACAGAATCTTAAGATATTCACGTGCACGAGAGGATGTACTTGTGAATAGGTTTGATACACTCAAGATTCCTGTTATCTATCTGTTCAAAGGAAACCTCTAAAAGCCTCCGTGGTGTAGTGGTTACGCTGCTCGCCTTGTAAACCAGGGATCGCAGGATCGATCCCGGGCTTCTCGAGACTTTCGGATGAGTCTTTAAACCGAGGTCCCGTCTCCGTATGACCTTAGCTGTTGGTGGGACGTAAACCTCAAACACTCACTCACTCACATACTCACTCACTCAAAGGAAACCTCTATTAAATTAAAGCACTGACAGCACTGGCGAGTCGACTGTCATTGAGTGTAGGGTGAAAAACGGCCCTGAACATGGACTTACACTATTTAGTTTGACCCTTAATTTCCTGTATTTTAAGCAAACAGTGTAGATATTGATCAGACGCCGCTTTCCGTGAAATGAACCCCCCCCCCAAAAAAAAAAACCCACTTTGTATAGAGTAAAATTGGCTTTACGGGGTATGCATTATTTTGTTTTCTCCTCCAAGACATAGGTTGTGGGTACTCGCTAGAACCGCCTCCATGTTCAGCCGTGTTTTTGTAATGTCGAGAGGAAGAGTAACTAACAATGATAAACAAAGGGGAAAAAACAGTACGTCAAACAACTCCCTCTTCCAAACAAGAGGTGATCAAGGTGCAACAGGCTGAAATAATGAAAAACGAATAAGTCATTACGCAAACACGCCTATACAAATACATTGCCACCTTTATCGCCGAAAAAATGAATATTTTAAGACAAAAAAATTACGATATTTTTCTTATTTCTCCTCAAAATATAGATTGTTGGTTCGAGGCGGTTCTAACGCGTACCCACACTCTATAGAGCAGAAATAAGAAAAAAAGGTTTACCCCTGCAAACCCCAGTTTTGCTATATAAAAGCGGGGTTCAAAGGGGTCAACCCTATATAGGCGTGTTTTCATGATGTCCCTCTTCCAAACAAGAGGTGATCAACGTGCAACAGGCTCAAATAATAAAAAACGAAAAAGTCATAGTAATAACACATAACCATAAGCACATGCCACACGAAGAGTCCTTTCCGACCAAGCTACAGTTAAAATAAACAGCATTAGAACCGCCGCTTTAGGACGGTCAGTACGAGAACCACTGGGGAGTCCAAACCGATCCCATGGCCCAACCTTCACTCTAGCTTCTAATATTATTTACAATACACAAAATAGTTGGGTCATGTTTGCTGATGTTGGTTCGGTGGGGGGAGGCCTATAAGTCCGCGGGTGGGCGTCTCTTGTCTGATGCCTCCAGTTGACCTGCCTCATAGGCTACGTCGGTCGGTGTGTGCTCGGAGGGGGATGTGCTGTGTTTGCCGGGCCTTGTCCATCATCCGTTTCGGTTTCAGAACTTTTGGGTTGAGACACGCTGATGAAGAATAAATGTCAGTAAAGGCCTCTGTGTCACTTAATTTTGTATAGTTTCGCATTAATTGGTCCACCTGATAGTACTTGAAGGAAATAACTCAATCAATAGACCATCACAGAATGACATACAGGCAAACTGAAATTAAATTGAAAATAATTGTGATAAATTAAATATGAGGGCGCGTAGCGTTTTCACACACAATAAACTGGGGCTTAAAAAATCCACCAGGCAGACCACGAAGAGTCAAACAAGAGACAAATCATCAGGCACCAACCACTAACATCACGTGATCAAGTCCGTGAAATGGAGACCCCACTAAACCCCACTTTATATAGAGAAAACGGGAGTTTACGGGGTATACATTATTTTTCTTATTTCTGCTCCAAGACATAGGTTGTGGGTACTCGCTAGAACCGCCTCCATGAGGCGGTTCTAACGAGCACTCACAGCCTATGCTTGCAGTATAAATAAAAAAAAATATCACGGATTTCCATCGCAAAAAGAAGCCATTTTAGAGATGTAAAAGTGCCCTATGACGCACGGTTCTGTTAGCGTAATGGACAGATAATCTCATTACATTGCATTCCCAGGTCAGAGCGAAAAGAATAGCATGGCTGTAGAATCCGTTATGTGGATTTTTACCCGAGTCTAATGTCTGTTTTCTTTCCTCCAGCAGTTCAGTTATTTCAGGCTATCGAGTCCTCATCGGTGTTTCATACAAAATATAGAAATAGATGCAGAGGAAAACCCACAATCAAAGAATACAGTCTACCAATGGCATCCATCACGAAACACACACCTTTATAATTTTGACCCTTTGAACCCCACTATTATATAGTAAAACTGGGGTTTACAGGGGTAAACCTTATTCTTCTTATTTCTGTTCCAAAATAAAGACCCAATCACGGTTGGCAACTTTGCTTCCCTCTTTAATTGCACGCCGGTGGGTCAGGCCTCAGATTCTATGACGGCTCCAACGTAAAGGCTTATTGAAAATTAAAGAGATAATGTTGGTTGGTGCCTGATGCTCTGTCTCTGGTCGGGCTCATCGGAGTCTAACTGTTGGTTTTCTTTTGCTCCAGCATTTCAGTGGTTTCTTGCTGTCGAGTCCTCACCGTTGTCTCACCTCTGTGGTTCTTTGATTTCTGTGTTCACGGAGATGTTGCACTGATGAGTTAGGAGGCCTTCATGCGGACTGAACAAATTATTTGTCTAAATCGCGACGGAAGTAAGGGCGAGGATTGTGGCCACGTAAAATCGATTTAAGCCCCCCAGTGGAAATCTTCCACTGACCGTTCCAAGGCGGCTCTTCTGTGGCGATTTATTTATGTTGTTGTTTGTTACTTACTGTGTGTATCACTTGTGTCTTTTAATTTTGGATGGCCATATGGCCATTTTGTGGGAAAGTAACTGTCCATATGGCCTTCCTTTGTTTAGGTTTCCATTATGGTCTGGTCGCTTAATGTTTGTATTTCTTTCCCTTTGGTGTCTTTTATGGATGGAGTAAGTTAATTGTATCAATTCCTGATCTTTGTTTTACTTCTACTTTGCATATCAGGGCTGTTTTGTTTGTGCCGTGTGGCGGCTGTAAAAGGTCTCCCCGTACATGCATTTAATGCTCTTATTTTTCCAATCCTCAGGGATTGCTTATGCAATTGCTTTTCACTGTTCCATCAATTGACATCCTTTAGATACCTGTTGAAGGTCATTATTAAACCGATGTTCGTTCCTCGTTGTATAACAACTGCTTGTTTGACATCCCTGTACTTTAAGTAGACTAGGATGTTTTGTGGGCTTTTGTTGTACCTTCCTTCTATTCGAAGGAATCTTCTTCAGTAATTTTATTTATTTAATAACCGGTATGAACATCGCTTTAGTTTTGACGGTATCACAACCTTACTATCCAAAATGAGTATTACAAATACATTTAAAATATCAATATCACCCCTTAGGTTACACTCTGCTTCTTCTGTACGGATTCCCCATTCTATTAAGAACTTTAATACTATGTTGCCTTCGGTATTGGTTAGACCCTTAAATTTGTCTTCTGTAACTTCAGTTAATCTCAAAGGAGCAGGCAATACCAATGTTTTTGGGAGTAGTCTTCGTATAAGACTATCTCCTCTCAAATCACCCATCCTTCGAAAATATACTAATCCGTGGAAAAGAAGTGGAATGTATCCTAGTATTTCTAAGTGCAATGCCAAGAGGTGCAGATGTTGTTCGCATTTAAGCACTGCGTCTACCGTTACTTCATCTGTAAACGGTAGACGCTTCTCTGTAGTTAACATGTCTGATTTGACATGACAGTCTACAGATTTAATTTATCTAATTACTTGACGTGCTGCAAACTGTAATATGCAGTACGTCGGTCAAACTAACCGCATGCTTAAAACTAGATTGAACGAGCATTATCGTAGAATAAGTAAGCCTAAGAAAACTGACACTTTCTTGTACCGTCACTTTCGACGTACAGGTCATTCTGTAAATAACATTATTATACAACCAGTGGAAAAACTTTATTATGATGCAAATTCTACATCTAGATTCAAAATAATCAAAAGACATGAAGCTGAACTGAAATGGATTAAATTTTTACAGACCCCTTTTCCACTGGGATTTAATGACAACATTTATCATGAGGGTAATATTTCCAGAATGCCGGACTTTGATATATTCTCACTCCTGGAATGTCGAAAACGCAGAACTAGATCTCACGGCACCAGGAAAAATGGTAACTTTAAACGTAAATCACGTGCGTTTAAACGAAACAATACTAGACTGAAGTGACTGTCAATTATATTATTAAATCATGGACGCCACTCTATGCTTTCATTTTTAAGTTCATTACCCGTTTCTGTTTTACGTCTTCTGGACACCGAGGCGAATAAATTCTACGATAGTTCTCATCAGTTATATGATGCGGCTCTCTTAACTAGAGGCTATACTCAGCATACTCTCCGTCCTTACATTGATTCTGAAATTAATCATAAACGTCATTTCTTCAAAATATCCTTCATTAATAAGGGTATGGATTTTATAGATTTGCCAAGTATCTTCCGTGAGAGATCGGTGCTTTCTTCCATTCCTGCTTATTTTCAAAATACTGAAACACCTATAATTTGCTATAAATATAACAAACCTGTTAGATCTATCATTTTTAATTTCAATAAACTTGTTTCAGATCTTGATATTGATACTAATACTCCTGATTCATGTGATTGTAAAAACTCAAAGTATTGCTATCCTGCTGCTGGTCATGTAATTACTGGCAATTTGAAAATTATTCCTGATTCTAGGATAAGGAATATAATTTCTAAAGGACCGAAATATCGGTTTCCTTCTAAAATTGATTTCAGTAAATGTAGAGATGAAATCGCTGCTTCCTTGAATGAATTCGGTAATCGATGGTGTAAGCGAGAGTATGTTGAGTATAAAGCCCTAAAGGACTGGAAACTTAGCATTTTAAGACTAGTGAATAAACGCATTTCTTTCTATTCTCAAAATACTAACTTATTACCTCCTAAGCCCAAGACGTCTTTACGTCATCTTAAACTAGGTCTTCAAGAATTTCATAAGAAGTTTGTTTTGGCCCCTGCAGACAAGGCCGCTAACAACGTCGTCGTTGTGTGACGGCTCCACTATGTTAACACGCTTAAGCAGGAGCTTGGTGGTACTAAGGCCTATGAACTTCAGCCTTTGGCTGAAGAGAGAGCTATAGTAGATAAACATGTTTGTCTTTCAGCCACCAAGTTTGCTGTGTGTGTTAACGAAGGCCAAGACAAGCTTCCTACGCTATACTGGTTACCAAAACTTCATAAAAAACCTTACAAAGCACGGTTTATTGCAAATTCTAGTTCTTGCACTACCACTGAACTTTCTAAATTATTAACTTCCTGTCTTACTGCTATTAAAACGCATGTAATTAAATATTGTGATAAAGTCTTTGAAAGATCAGGAAGAAATCTGTTTTGGTCTATAAAAAATTCGAATGAGGTTTTAAATAAATTGAAATCTAGACAGTTTCGTGCTTCTAGTCTGTCTACCTACGATTTTTCCACTCTTTACACTACACTTCCTCATAATCTTATAAAAGATAAGCTTAATGATTTAACTGAATGGGCTTTTCACAGAGAAGATTCTCTCTATCTTGCATGTAATGTCAGAAATGCATTTTTCACTTCTAAAGAGCATAAGAATTATACACTTTGGTCATGTCAGAAAGTGTGTGATGCCCTCACCTTTCTACTTGACAATATTTATATTAGATTCGGTACTAAGTTATTTAGACAAATTGTGGGTATTCCGATGGGTACTAATTGCGCACCTCTTGTGGCTGATCTGTTCTTGTATTGTTATGAAAGAGACTTCATTTTGTCGCTTTCCATTGATAACCAATCTGAAATTATTGAAGCTTTTAGCTCTACTTCTAGATATTTAGATGATTTATTAAATATTGATAATACCTATTTTGATGGTTTGATCAGTCAGATTTACCCCCTAGAACTTCAGTTAAATAAAGCAAATTCTTCTGATACCGAGGCCCCGTTTTTGGATTTACATCTATCTATTGTAGATGGATTTGTTTCGTGCAAAATTTATGATAAACGCGATGACTTTGATTTTGAGATTGTAAATTTTCCTTTTTTGGATGGTGATGTTCCTCGTGCGCCATCCTATGGCGTGTATATTTCGCAATTAATTCGATTTGCTAGAGTGTGTAGTCATGTAACTGACTTCAACACTCGTAATAAATTATTAACGGCTAAACTTCTTAATCAGGGTTATCGGTACCATAAACTACGCAAAGCCTTTTCAAAATTTTATAGACGCCATTCTGATTTAATTTCAAAATTCAATATTGGACTTAAATCTCTTCTGCAACAAGGTCTAACGGAACCCGAATTTTATGGTGACTTAGTATATAAATTCAGAAAAATATATAACCGCAATGACTTCAGCACCCAATTTCGTAAAATCATTCTTCGATATAAAAACATTGGGTACAACATGGATATTATACGACAGACTGCATGCATGGTAGTTAACCCAATCACGGTTGGCAACTTTGCTTCCCTCTTTAATTGCACGCCGGTGGGTCAGGCCTCAGATTCTATGACGGCTCCAACGTAAAGGCTTATTGAAAATTAAAGAGATAATGTTGGTTGGTGCCTGATGCTCTGTCTCTGGTCGGGCTCATCGGAGTCTAACTGTTGGTTTTCTTTTGCTCCAGCATTTCAGTGGTTTCTTGCTGTCGAGTCCTCACCGTTGTCTCACCTCTGTGGTTCTTTGATTTCTGTGTTCACGGAGATGTTGCACTGATGAGTTAGGAGGCCTTCATGCGGACTGAACAAATTATTTGTCTAAATCGCGACGGAAGTAAGGGCGAGGATTGTGGCCACGTAAAATCGATTTAAGCCCCCCAGTGGAAATCTTCCACTGACCGTTCCAAGGCGGCTCTTCTGTGGCGATTTATTTATGTTGTTGTTTGTTACTTACTGTGTGTATCACTTGTGTCTTTTAATTTTGGATGGCCATATGGCCATTTTGTGGGAAAGTAACTGTCCATATGGCCTTCCTTTGTTTAGGTTTCCATTATGGTCTGGTCGCTTAATGTTTGTATTTCTTTCCCTTTGGTGTCTTTTATGGATGGAGTAAGTTAATTGTATCAATTCCTGATCTTTGTTTTACTTCTACTTTTTATAATTCTGACCCCCTTGAACCCCACTTTTATATAGTAAAACTGGGGTTTACAGGGGTAACCTTATTTTTCTTATTTCTGCTCTAAAATATAGATTGTGGGTACTCTATAGAACCGCCTCGATGAGGCGGTTCTAACGAGTTCCCACAAGCTACATTTTAAGCAGAAATAAGAAAAATATATCACAATTTTTCATTTTAAAATTTTCATTTTTTTCGCCGATAAAGATGGCAATGTATTTGTATAGGTGTATTTTCGTAATGAAGACGAGGGCGCGTAGCTTTTTCACACACAATAAACTGGGGCTAAAGAAATCCACCAGGTAGGCCACGAAGAGTCAAGCAAGAAACAAATCATGAGGCACCAACCACTTATAAAATCAATAAAAAAAGTTTCATCGAGTCAGAGACATGACCCCTCTCTCCGTTGTGCAATTAAAGGGGGAAACTTAGTCAGCGACCATGACTGGTTTAAAATCTAGGCATTGCTGTCTGTCGTATATCACCTACATTTATAGTGTACCCCGTTCTATTATGGTGATTAATGATCTTTTTTGAATTGATTGTGAAAATCAGGTATCTTCTTAATTTCGAAATTTATAAAGCAAGTCTCCATAAAAGTCTGGTTCTGATATGCTAATGGCTTCGAGACCAATGTCATGTACATAGAAATTTTATGTTAAAGTAGAAGTAAAACAAAGATCAGGAATCGATACAATTAACTTACTCCAGCCATCAAAGACACCAAAGGGAAAGAAACACAAACATTAAGCGACAAGACCATAATGGAAACCCAAACAAAGGAAGGCCAAAAGGACAGTTACTTTCCCACAAAATGGCCATATGGCTATCCAAAATAAAAAGACACAAGTGATACACACAGTAAGTAACAAACAACACCATAAATAAACCGCCACAGAAGAACCGCCATGGAACGGTCAGTGGAATGATTTCCACTGGGGGGCTTAAATCGATTTTACGTGGCCACAATCCTCGCCCTTACTTCCGTCGCGATTTAGACAAATAATTTGTTCAGTCCGCATGAAGGCCTCCTAACTCATCAGTGCAACATTTCCGTGAACACAAAAAAATCAAAGAACCACAGAGGTGAGACAACGGTGAGGACTCGACAGCAAGAAACCACTGAAATGCTGGAGCAAAAGAAAACCAACAGTTAGCCTCCGATGGGCCCGACCAGAGACAGAGCATCAGGCACCAACCAACATTACCTTGAATTAGATCTCTCTAATTCTCAATATGCCTTTACGTTGGAGCCGTCATAGAATCTGAGGCCTGACCCACCGGCGTGCAATTAAAGAGGGAAGCAAAGTTGCCAACCGTGATTGGGTTAACTACCATGCATGCAGTCTGTCGTATAATATCCATGTTGTACCCAATCTTTTTATATCGAAGAATGATTTTACGAAATTGGGTGCTGAAGTCATTGCGGTTATATATTTTTCTGAATTTATATACTAAGTCACCATACAATTCGGGTTTCAATAGACCTTGTTGCAGAAGAGATTTAAGTCCAATATTGAATTTTGAAATTAAATCAGAATGGCGTCTATAAAATTTTGAAAAGGCTTTGCGTAGTTTATGGTACCTATAACCCTGATTAAGGAGTTTAGCCGTTAATAATTTATTACGAGTGTTGAAGTCAGTTACATGACTACACACTCTAGCAAATCGAATTAATTGCGAAATATAAACGTCATAGGATGGCGCACGAGGAACATCACCATCCAAAAAGGAAAATTTACAATCTCAAAATCAAAGTCATCGCGTTGATCATAAATTTTGCACGAAACAAATCCATCTACAATAGATAGATGTAAATCCAAAAACGGGGCCTCGGTATCAGAAGAATTTGCTTTATTTAGCTGAAGTTCTGGGGGGTAAATCTGACTGATCAAACCATCGAAATAGGTATTATCAATATTTAATAAATCATCTAAGTATCTAGAATTGGAGCTAAAAGCTTCAATAATTTCAGATTGGTTGTCACTGGAAAGCGACAACATGAAAAGTAGAAGTAAAACAAAGATCAGGAATTGATACAATTAACTTACTCCACCCATAAAAGACATGAAGTCTCTTTCATAACAATACAAGAACAGATCAGCCACAAGAGGTGCGCAATTCGTACCCATCGGAATATCCACAATTTGCCTAAATAACTTAGTACCGAATCTAATATAAATATTGTCAAGTAGAAAGGTGAGGGCATCACACACTTTCTGACATGACCAAAGTGTATAATTCTTATGCTCTTTAGAAGTGAAAAATGCATTTCTGACATTACATGCAAGATAAAGAGAATCTTCTCTGTGAAAAGCCCATTCAATTAAATCATTTAGCTTTTCTTTTATAAGATTATGAGGAATTGTAGTGTAAAGAGTGGAAAAATCGTAAGTAGACAGACTTGAAGCACGAATATGTCTGGATTTCAATTTATTTAAAACCTCATTCGAATTTTTTATAGACCAAAACAGATTTCTTCCTGATCTTTCAAAGACTTTATCACAATATTTAATCACATGCGTTTTAATAGCAGTAATACAGGAAGTTAATAATTTAGAAAGTTCAGTGGTAGTGCAAGAGCTAGAATTTGCAATAAACCGTGCTTTGTAAGGTCTTTTATGAAGTTTTGGTAACCAGTATAGCGTAAGAAGCTTGTCTTGGCCTTAAAGTCTTAAAGAGAGAACATATTTACCAAACCATATGATGCATGTTGGTTCATATTTGCCATGGTGATAGATTAAGGCCTATTTTAGCAATACCTCGCCTATGCCCATAACCTCACCGTCAAGGTGACAGACCTAGAAATTTTATGTTAATTTTAAGAGCTCATATTTTCCAAAAATACGATGAATTTGGTAAATATTTGGTATGATGATAGATAACGGTCCGATGGTTTATTCAATATACCCCCACCTGTGTATATTACCCCAGATGCAATTTTAGGTGAGCTATACTGTCTGATAACAGCTCTTGTTTCTACTCCATTTTCTTCTCATTTCTTGCTCATGTACACTAAAAATCTGGGGTCTTCGATGAGGCGGTTCTAACGAGTGCCCACAATCTATATTTTAAGCAGAAATAAGAACAAGAGGCTCAATGAGCCTAAACCGCTCACCTGAGGAACTTAAGTTTTAACAATTCACAGACTTGACTACTAAATCTGCTAATAGAATCCAGCCCATTGACCCTTACAGGATATAAGTCATCATTATTTCATTGCATTCCAAGTTTGAGACTTCTAGCTTCTATAGTTCCTGAGAAATCTTTGACGAAAATTTAACATTGGTCAAAATGGAGAGAAAGAAGAATGAAAGAACAGATGAACAAATAAGCTGAGAAAGTCCAATGTCTCTTACACAAAATAAGTCATCATTATTCTATTGAATACCAAAGGACAAGTCTCCATAAGGGGGTTTTCCTGGTACCTGAATTTTTCAATAATATTTTGGGAAAATATAGCCACACAGAGGGGACATTCATCCCAGGTAAGTTTGAATCAAACAGAACTCTAGTTTTGTGATAAGGGTTTATCAAAAGTGGGTGGGGTAATTCCATATCAGTTCTACCAAGGACAATTAATCAGCAATTGACTATATTAAAATAGCACACTGACAAAACTTTTTGCCATGCAATGCATAGACTGTGGGTACATATTAATGTGAAATAGGGTGATTGTATATTTTATTGAACTTTGCTAAAATATAATAATTTATTTGCACTTTGCGGATTTTCATTAATTTTTCATCTACCAACTTTGCCAAAAAGTTGAACATTTCTCTATTAAGCAACACATTCTTACCTCTTTTCTAGAAAATACTTATCAATGATTGGCCATTGCAGAATTGTAAGGATTTTTTTATAAATGGTCTGTGACATGAGTTATGTGCCCTTGAAAAGAGAAAATTGTAGTAAAATGCGATGAAATTTTCAAAACTTTGTTTTGCCTTTTTGCTATTAGTTTACTGGCGAGATATGCTTACAGGAGTTAAATTCTAATGTATTTATCGTGTAAAAGTGTTTAACTATTGTAGCAGAGACTAAATTGGTATCAGTTAGGGTCAAAATTACTTTTAGGGCTTTTAAGAACTGGATATAATTGACACACATTTGCTCATCTCATTTAGTATCACTTTCTTCTGAGGAGTCGCTGTTGGTATTCCAAACTTCAGCTGCAGTATCTGTAAGAAAATCCATGTATTTATTATGTATCTCAGGCCCTTTTGTTGCTGGCTGATGTCGCTCAAACTCCAAATACCATAAGACTGATGCAATATGGGCACAGCAGCCCACTACTCTAGCCCCTGATTTGCATGTGCAAAACCAACCGACGATAGGTGATAAGCCTGTGCTGTATTCAATCCATAAATTATAGGTCTTACTACTGGTATGCCTTGAACGTAATAGGGACTTGAGGACACCTTCTTGCTCTTTGTTTATAAGGATTTCATATTTCGCGTCATCTGTTTGGTGTTCTTTCGTGTAGGATTTGGCCTGGCGAATCTGATAACCTCCCATTGTCATTGTCAGGTCTCTTAATTCTGCTTCGTTCAGTTCGGAGAAATCTGGCATTTCAGATGCATCCATACTTTTCCAAAAAGTGCGCCGTTTGTCCCACTAATTGTCAGTCACATTTTGTTGAAGTTTATTGGGTGACTTTGCTAAGGCCATCATTCGTTTGGCCATGACACCATCTGATTCCAAACTAGTCACCAAGGGTGGCCTGAAAGCGTTGCAAAGGGAGCAAACAATTCGCACATAATCGCCAGCAAACGGGATTTGAGAGTTGGGAAGCATATTACTTAAAGCTTTCCATTGCTTTATACGCCCATATGCTGACTCAACAACCCATCTCACTTTGGTAACAAGCTTCCTCAGTGCTATGCTGTTTCTCTTTTTTCTTCAAGAAATGAGGCATTTCACTATTGATCCCACAATCATTAATTCCGCCCCCGCCCAGAGGGGCTTGAAGAAATATATGGGCTGCACGATACTTCCATGCAGAGCTGAATCCGGCCCGCACACTAGTACTGGTAAACCGCTTAGAGAATCTACGCCTGTCCTGGAACCGCGGTGCGAGGCGGACCGTCCATGCTAATAAACCCTATTGGTTTCATTGGGCGACAGGGCTTGAGATGTCATTTCATCTCAATGTCGGGTGAAAGTCCCACAAAATTGGAAGCAACGTCCTTAAAATGATCTTTACAGTGTTGACGGGGACGTTAAACCTCAAATCAAACAAACAAACAAAAACAATAATTAAGTCTGTTACATCCCTAAACCCCCTATCAACAATGAAAACAACCCCTTCATTGAACCAATTTCTATTATCCTCACTGTTGCTCTTCAGCATATGCTCTGTTATCTTGGCATCTGAGTTTTTACCATCAGCCAGGTAAGGTCCAAGCACTGTAAGTATGTAGCCGCCATTTGCTACAAGCATCATCGGTTTAAGCAATGGGCGACCTTTATGGACAGAATAAGAACGCCCTTGGAATGAAAAGTCACCGCTTCACCATCAGCAACAGCAATAGCAACATCTTTCTGTGAATTAGCAAACAGCACCCTTGCAAATTCTGTAGTGTGATCTTCAATTATGTTATTTAGAAACGGCAAACAGGAAATCTAATGCACTGAATTTTGACAACGCTGATGAAATGAAAGGTGAAGACTATGTCAGACTGACAGGCATCAAAAAGGATCAGTTCAATGATGTACATGAATCGCTCTCCTCGTTGCGTTCTACGTCAACAAGGAGCACTCGTACAGCCCTTGCCATGTTGCTTGTAAAACTGACAGACTGGTCTGTCCTTGGCTGTTCTTTCAACATTGTTTGGGGTGAAGAAAACTACTTGCAGTAAGGCAATCCATTCAGGCAGAGCAAGTCTAATGTCCAATTTCGTTCCAAAATATCTTTGCCTGCCACATATAGAACGAAATAAAGTAATTGAAAATCACACTACAGAATTTGCAAGGGTGCTGTTTGCTTATTCACAGAAATATGTTGCTATTGCTGTTGCTGATGGTACCTATGTGTACATAGAGAAAAGCGGTGACTTTTCATTCCAAAGGCGTTCTTATTCTGTCCATAAAGGTCACCCATTGCTTAAACCGATGATGCTTGTAGCAACTGACGGCTACATACTTACAGTGCTTGGACCTTACCTGGCTGATGATAAAAACTCAGATGCCAAAATAACAGAGCATATGCTGAAGAGCAACAGTGAGATATAAGAAATCGGTTCAATGAAGGGGTTGTTCTCATTGTTGATAGGGGGTTTAGGGATGTAACAGACTTAATTAATGATTGTGGGATCAATACTGAAATGCCTCATTTCTTGAAGAAAAAAGAGAAACAACATAGCACTGAGGAAGCAAATGAATCCAGACTTCGCAAAATTGCAGTATGTTTCCTCTGGCTTTCTTTGCCGGACCATTACAGGGTCACTGATGAGGCTTTATTAGCCGAAACTACGTAGTATGACCCATCTTCTTTCTTATGAATGTTTTCATTGCTCTTAAAGGAACTCATTTTTGATTTTTAATTGCCTTCACTGCAGCTGGTGTTGTGCCGTGTGGCGGCCGTAAAGTGTCTCCCCGTACATCAACCATATGCAGTTTATATTTTACTTTTGTCCTCAAAAGAAGGTGTCCTCAAGTCCCTAATACGTTCAAGGCATACCAGTAGCAAGACCTATAATTTATGGATTGAATACAGCACATGCTTATAACCTATCGTCGGTTGGTTTTGCACATGCAAATCAGGGGCTAGAGTAGTGGGCTGCTGTGCCCATATTGCATCAGTCTTATGGTATTTGGATTTGAGCGACACCAGCCAGAAACAAAAGGGCCTAAGATACATAATAAATACATGGATTTTCTAACAGATGCTGCAGCTGAAGTTTGGGATACCAACAGCGACTCCTGACAAGAAAGTGATACTAAATGAGATGAGCAAATGTGTGTCAATTATATCCAACTCTTAAAACCTCTAAAAGTAATTTTGACCCTTACTGATACCAATTCAGTCTCTGCTACAATAGTTAAACCCTTTTACACGATAAATACATTAGAATTTAACTCCTCTAAGCATTTCTCGCCAGTAAACTTATAGCAAAAAGGCAAAACAAAGTTTTGAAAATTTCATCGCATTTTACTGCAATTTTCTCTTTTCAAGGGCACATAACTCATGTCAAAGACTATTTATAAAAAAATCCTTACAATTCTGCAATTGCCAAGCATTGATAAGTATTTTCTAGAAAAGAGGTAAGAATGTGTTGCTTAATAGAGAAATGTTCAACTTTTTGGCAAAGTTGGTAGATGAAAAATTAATGAAAATCCGCAAAGTGCAAATAAATTATTATATTTTAGCAAAGTTCAATAAAATATACAATCACCCTATTTCACATTAATATGTACCCACAGTCTATGCATGACATGGCAAAAAGTTTTGTCAGTGCGCTATTTTAATATAGTCAATTGCTGATTAATTGTCCTTGGTAGAACTGATATGGAATTACCCCACCCACTTTTGATAAACCCTTATCACAAAACTAGAGTTCTGTTTGATTCAAACTTACCAGGGATGAATGTCCCCTCTGTGTGGCTATATTTTCCCAAAATATTATTGAGAAAATTAGGTACCAGGAAAACCCCCTTATGGAGACTAGTCCTTTGATGCTTCTAGCTTTTATAGTTCCTGAGAAATCTTTGATTAAAAATTTAACATTGGTCTATTATCTCTATATGGAGAGAAAGAAGAATGAAGGAACAAATGAACCAGACTAGCTCCAAGACCTAATGCAGCCTTTCCAATTGCCCAATGGTGCTACACATAAAATTTAAACAAGATTGGTCGACTGCCTTCTGATATATGCTTCATTGAAAGTGTGGACGACGGATGGACGGACGACAGACGACGGACTCCGGAGCCTTGGTATACTATCAGCTCACTGGAGCCTTTGGCTCAGGTGAGCTAAAAATTCAAGTCGCTATTTCTGTCACAACATTTTCCCAACGTTAAGTCTATGGGCAAATTTTTTTGTCTCTCAAGGTCACGTAACTCCGAGGTCAATATTCCGATTCGGCCCAAAATCGAACTTAACCGAGATTTTATGCCTGTCCTCGTTACCTGCAAGTTTGAAGCTGATATGAATAAAAATAAAGTTGCTATCGTGGTCACAACGTATTTTTTATGCTCAAGGGCAGGTAACTCCAAGGCAAATATTCCGATTCGGCCCAAAATCGAACTTAACCGAGATTTTATGTCTGTCCTCGTTACCTGCAAGTTTGAAGCTGATCTGAAAAAAATTCAAGTCGCTATCGTAGTCGCAACATTTTCCCTAATTAAGTCTATGGGCAAATTTTTTGTCGCTCAAGGTCACGTAACTCCGAGGTCAATATTCCGATTCGGCCCAAAATTGAACTTAACCGAGATTTTATGCCTGTCCTCGTTACCTGCAAGTTTAAAGCTGATATGAATAAAAATAAAGTTGCTATCGTGGTCACAACGTATTTTTTTATGCTCAAGGGCAGGTAACTCCAAGGCAAATAATCCGATTCGGCCCAAAATCGAACTTGACCGAGATTTTATGCCTGTACTGGTTATCTGCAAGAATGAAGTCGATCAGAAAAAAATTGACGGAGCTAGAGTGATGACAAGCTTTTTCCTATGTGAAGTCTATGGGAGCTAGATGTTGCCATGGCAACCAGAGTTCCACTCAGATCTGCCTGAAAACCTAATGAAGCCTTTCCACTTGCCCAATAATGCGACACATGAAATTTGATCAAAGTTGGCCAAGTAGTCTTTAAGATATACATTTTTGAAATTCCCATTAACCTTAATGCAAAAACACACAAGGGCAGGTAACTCCTAAGTGAATGATCCGATTCTGCCAGTTATCGAACTTGACCGAGATTTCATGGCTGTGCTGGTTATCTGCAAGAATAAAGCCAATCTGAAAATAATTGAAGCAGCTACGGTGATGACAACATTCTCCCCATGTTAAGTCAATAGGCAATTTTTTCAACGCTCAAGGGCAGGTAACTCCTGAGTGAATAATCCGATTCAGCCCAAAATCGAACTTGATCGAGATTTCATGCCTGTCCTCGTTATCTGCAAGAATGAAGTCGATCAGAAAAAAATTGACGGAGCTAGAGTGATGACAAGCTTTTTCCTATGTTAAGAACGCTAAAGGGCACGTAACTCCTGAGTGAATAATCCGATTCAGTCCAAAATCGAACTTGATCGAGATTTCATGCCTGTCCTCGTTATCTGCAAGAATGAAGACGATCACAAAAAAATTGACGGAGCTAGAGTGATGACAAACTTTTTCCTATGTTAAGTCTATGGGAGCTATTTGTTGCCGTGGCAACCAGAGTTCCAATCCGATCTGCCCGAAAACAGTATGCAGCCTTTCCCCCTACCTGATAATGCTTCACATGAAATTTGATCAAGATTGGCCCACTGGTTCCGGAGATATACTTCTTTGAAAGTGTGGACGACGGACGACGACGGACGACGACGGACGACGGACGCCGGCTCGTGGTATACTAATACCTCACATGAGCCTTCGGCTCAGGTGAGCTAAAAATATCACAATTTTTCATCTTAAAATTTTCATTTTTTCGCCGATAAAGATGGCAATGTATTTGTATTGGTGTGTTTTCGTAATGAAGACGAGGGCGCGTAGCTTTTTCACACACAATAAACTGGGGCTAAAGAAATCCACCAGGTAGGCCACGAAGAGTCAAGCAAGAGACAAATCATGAGGCACCAACCACTTATAAAATCAATAAAAAAAGTTTCATCGAGTCAGAGACATGACCCCTCTCTCCGTTGTGCAATTAAAGGGGGAAGCATAGTCAGCGACAATGACGGTTTAAAATCTAGGCATTGCTGTATGTCGTATGTCACTTACATTTAGTGTGTACCCCGTTCTTTTATGGTGATTAATTATCCTTTTTGAATTGATTGTGAAAATCAGGTATCTTCTTAATTTTCGAAATTTATAAAGCAAGTCTCCATAAAAGTCTGGCTCTGATATTATAATGGCCTCGAGATCAATGTCATGGACTTAGAAATTTTATGTTAAAGTCTTTAAGAGAGCATATTTTCCAAACCATATGATGCATTTGGTTCATATTTGCCGTGGTGATAGATTAAGGCCTATTTTATCAACACCTCGCCTATGCCCATAACCTCACCGTCAAGGTGACAGACTTAGAAATTTTATGTTAATTTTAAGAGCTCATATTTTCCAAACATACGTTGAATTTGGTAAATATTTGGTATGATGATAGATAACGGTCCGATGGTGTATTCAAAATAACCCCACCTGTGCCTATTACCCCAGGGGCACTTTTAGGTGAGCTATACTGTCTGATAACAGCTCTTGTTTCTACTCCATTTTCTTCTCATTTCTTGCTCATGTACACTAAAAATCTGGCGTCTTCTGATGTCGGATGTTTGACAAACTGGGGAATATTCCTTTCAAAGGGAAACTGTATTCCAATCTGGTAGCACCTCAACTTGTCAATGACGTATGGCAAACGTTGATAAAAAAGAGCAAAATTGATAACTGGTGCAGGATTTTCAAATTATCATTCTGGTGCTTTCTTTTCAACATATGCGTTACGCAAACACGCCTATACAAATACATTGCCACCTTTATCGCCGAAAAAATGAAAATTTTATGATGAACAATTATGATATTTTTCTTTTTTCTGCTCAAAATATAGATTGTGGGCACTCGATAGAACCGCCTCGATGGGGCGGTTCTAACGAGTACCCACAATCTATATTTTAGAGTAGAAATAAGAAAAATAAGGTATACCCCTGTAAACACCAGTTTTACTATATAAAAGTTGGGTTCAAGGGGGTCAAAATTATATAGGCGTGATTTTGTTATGTTAATTATGTTTCGTTAAATTAATTATATGCATACCTGACGTAATTATTGTATTAGGTTGGAAATGTTAATTTTATTGAATTATGCATAATGGATGCTACGTCAGTTTTCCAAATCCGTTGTCAGAATACGCCCAATATATGAAGTGTTTTATCCTGACTTAATTACAATTAACCAAAACTGTATCACATGAAAACGAAACATCTCTTTGATGTACCCTGAAATTGTGATCGCTAATGCCAGTTTTTAGATACCAGGCGTCTTGAGTTATAAAAGACAATTGACTTTAGAAGCATTAAGAATTTGATGGAAACCACGTCAGTCAAAACTAGTTTGGCAACATTTAGTCTATTAGTGACTTATAAAAATTACAAACATATTTGATAAGCGTTTTTCAACAGAGTTGCCAGAAGTAACTACTGCTATAGTTCGCACAAATTGACCTGAGACTGGTGAACCCTATTAACATAAATTCACACCCGACTGAATGCATGTATTTATCTTCGCCGTCTCCCGAAGTGGCGATTTTGTCATACAATACATAGAGATCGGTAAATGGGTCGCAATTCACGAGATGTCGAAAATTCACGAGACGTTTACGAGAGCCGACGTATGAGGCGATAACATTGACTAATTTAGTCCTTGCATAAAGGTCAGTCTCATGTCAAATTGTTCAAACTATACTACTGCTTCCCGTGCATTATGCATAAGAAACTAATTGGGAAGTTCTCGGCTTGTCTGAAGATTAACACTTAATCATTAGTACATTACTTGAACAAGTCCATGAAATGGACACCCCCTATACCCAGCTTTATATAGAGAAAACTGGTATTTTTCTTATTTCTGCTCCAAGACAAGGATGTGGATACTCGTTTTATTCGCCTCAATTAGGCGGTTATAACAAGCACCTATAGCCTATCTTTGCAGTGAATATAAGAAAAAAATCACGGATTTAATTTCAAATTTTAATGCTGGATTTAAATCTCATCTGCAACAAGGTCCATAGGAACAAGAATTTCATCGTGACTTAGTATGTAAATTCAGAAAAATATATACTATACCAAATTTCGTTAAATCATTCTCGACAGACTGGTAGTTAAGCGGATCACGCTTGATATCTATGCTTCCCTCTTTAATTGCACGCCGGTGGGTCCGGCCTCAGATTCTATGACGGTTCCAGCGTAATGTCCCACTTAGAAAAAAATAATTTTATGTAATATTGGTTGGTACCGAATGCTCTGTCTGGTCGGGCCTATCGGAGACTAACTGTTGGTTGTCTTTTGCTTCAGCATTTCAGTTATTTTTTTGCTGTCGAGTCCTCACAGTTGTTTCATCTCTGTGGTTGTTTAATGTTTATGTTCTCTGAGATGTTGCACTGATGAGTTAGGAAACCTTCATGCGGATTGAACAAATTATTGGTCTAATTCGCGACGGAAGTAAGGGTTAGGATTGCGGCCGCTTAGTTCGTCTTTGAATGTATGTATCGCTTATATCCATTTGTTTTGGATAGCCATTTGGTAGTTTTGTGGGAATGTAACTGTTCTTCGGATGTTTCAATTAGGGTCTAGTTATTTAATGTTTGTGTTTCTTTCCCTTTGGTATCCCTGATGGGAGGTGTAGGTTAATTGTATCGATTCGTTGTCATTGCTTTCATCAGAAAAGTCGCCATTTTTGAGATGTGAAAAGAATGCACAATGTCGCACAGGTGTGTAATCCGAATAAAATATTTTTTTATAATGGCCGTAATCTTATATTGTTTATTTCTTTCGTATCTCCAGAGGCACCTTCTGAATCTGTTAATGCTGCATCTACAATTAGTTTAAGAACTGTGACATCACGAAAAAAAACGCCCATATAATTTTGACCCCCATAAATCCCACTTTCATGTAGTAAAACTGAGTTTACCGTGGTTAACATTTTTTATTTTTATTTCTGCTCAAAAACATAGATTATGGGTATTCGTTAGAAACGCCTCGCCGAGTTCCCGGAATCTATGCTTTGAGTGGTTATATAAAAAATATATATATCATTTTTTTCTGGAGGTAAAATTTTCAATATACTTGAATAGGCGTCTTTTCGCAATTAGACCTGACAGAGTACACTCTACACTTTCCATTTCTATAGCATTACGATAACACACCCGTGCGACATAGTGCATTTTTCCACATCTCCAAAATGGCTATTTTTCTGATGAAAATCCGTGATATTGTCCTTAAAAATACTGCAAACATATGTTGTGGGTGCTCGTTAGAACCGCCTCATTGAGGTCGTTCTAACGAGTACCCACAAGCTATGTCTTGAAGGAAAAATAAGAAAAATAATACATACCCCCGTAAACCCCAGTTTTCTCTGTATAAAGTTGGGCATAGGTGGGTCTTCATTTCACGTGATGGTGTGTCCCATGCTTCCATGGGATTACCTTTCTTAGATCTTGTTAACGTGATGTCAGAGGACAACGATTTATGGATTTTGAAGAGTCTGTGGGAAAATAACTGTCCCTTTGGCTTTCCGCTCTTGATGTTTCCATTAGGGTCTAGTTATTTCATGTTTGTGTTTCTTTCCCTTGGTGTCACTGTTGGGATGTGTTGGTTAATTGTATCGATTCATGAACTCAATAAAACCGCGACTTTCTGTCTATAATGTGTTCTTTGAATTTAATGGCAACTTTGACAGCTGTCACACTATTTAGAACATCACAATTCATTGTAACAGGGTTCGTTATAACACGGTTTTAGATATACGAGTAACACGACTCCAAGATGGATCCCCGAAAAGGTATAAATTATACAGAAAAATGACCATTTTCTATACATTACGATAACACACCCGTGCGAAGCTATAGTGCATTTTTTTTAGATCTCCAAAATGGCTACTTTTCTGATGAAGATCCGTGATTGTTTTCTTATTTATACTGCAAACAGTGGGTTTTGGTGCTCGTTAGACCCGCCTTATTGAGGCGGTTCTAACGAGTACCCACAATCTATGTCTTGGAGCAGAAATAAAAAAAATAATGTCTTCCCCCGTAAACCCCAGTTTTCTCCATATAAAGTGGGTTTAGGGGGTGTTCATTTCACGGACTTGTTCACGTGACGATAATCTATACATTTTTGCTTGGATAAGACACAGTTGTTTAAATAACACGGATTCTGCTTTGGACCCCATAAATAGTGTTATAAAGAGGTTGTGGTGTAGTCGTAAATCATTTGAGCCCCGCCAAGCGAATTTGGGTCTTCGAGCATTCCGTCATGACAAATTTTAACTGCGCATGCCCAGCCATTCAACGGGGCAAGGGATATGGATTTCTGTCTGAAGGTTCCTCTTGATTAACTGCTTGTATGAGCGAGCAGCGAAGGTTCTGGCGAGACTGCGCGGATGCGCAGGCTCGCCTGAACCTTCGCTGCTCGCATAGGCGATAAGCACCAAAATCGCTTGACGGGGCCCATTTCATGTTGAAGGGGTTGCTTGTTAAACATACGTTTATGCGCTGGAATTAGATTTTGATTTAGTTTGCTTCAAATTCCTGTGATACAGCTAACTAATGTAATGAACAATTATATAGTAACTATAACAGATAATCTAATCAATGTTGGGTTTGGGGCAATACTTGTAACTCTGCTTTTCTTAATGAGTATATTCAAAAATAATCGAATCCCTTTCACTGTAATTTAACCCAAATTTAAGTAAATGTCACAATATGTTCTTCGACATACTCATTACGATATTTGTTAATTTTGTATTCCAACATAAACACGGTATTCAAAAACATTTCCGTATAAGGAAGCATTTATCAATTGACAGCTTTAATGAATCTATTTATACGTTATGCTAGGCTGCAAATGAGCCTCATTGCCACCTAACTATTTATAGCAAAAACACGTTGGCTTAAACAGATTAGAATGAGTGGCCAAAGGACTGAAAAAATGACATGCGCACACAGCGGCGAGTCCATAACGGCTCAATATTAAATCTTAAGTTTCTAACAGGGTTAGAAGCCTCCGTAGTGTAGTGGTTATGCTACTGGCCTTGTAAACCAGGATCACAGAAGCGATGCCGGGCTTCTCCAGACTTTCGGATAATTCTTTAAACCGAGGTCCCGTCTCCGTATGACCTTAGCTGTTGGTGGGACGTAAAACTCAAACACTCACTCAGTCACTCTAACATCAGGTTAACAAGAGTGTGTGTGTGTGTGTGTGTGTGTGTGTGTGCGTGCGTGCGTGCGTGCGTGCGTGTGCGTGTGCGTGTGTGTGTGTGTGTGCTTTAGTGTAATGAACACCCCTCTTAGTTCTCATTTATATAGGGAAAAGTGGAGTTTACAGTGGTACATATTATTTTTCTTTATTTGTGTTCAAAAACATAAATTCGCGCTTCTAACGAGTACCCATAATCTGTGTTTAGACTAGCATTGAGAAGAAACAATCAAACATTTTCATCTACAAATGCTAGTTCTCATCATATGAAAGACGCCATTTTACATGCCTGGTAGAGTCGAACGCTCAAAATTCTTCCGGTAACTTCCGGCCATGACTTACGATACTTCATAAATGTCAACAAATAGGTGAGAGTTCCCGCTTAAAGATTTTTAGTCAACTTCGTAAATCGGACAATGCTATTCTCAACAATTTTATTTCTGCCTCAGAAAACATAGGTGTAAACATGGCGATTTTTATTTAATTTCACCTGGAGGAAGGTTGTCTGTTTTGACCTGTTAACTAGTACCAAACTTGGACTCTTTGCTGGTGACATGGTAAAAAGATTTCTGACTCCTATGTCACAATCAGCATCAAACAGACTGAGCTAGTCAATCAACCAGCACCTAACTGGCAAGCCTTATAAAGAGCCCACCATCACAATAAAAGGCCAAAGATCGCAAGTGGTACAGACAAGCTCACACACTGTCCAGAGTCGTTCACATTGAAAAAGAAGTCAATGCCAGGATTGCTAAAGCTAGTGCAGCATTTGACCGACGACCCCTGCGAATTTTTTACGAACAATTCA
Source organism: Lucinisca nassula (assembly GCA_963580285.1). NCBI lineage: Eukaryota > Metazoa > Mollusca > Bivalvia > Lucinida > Lucinidae > Lucinisca > Lucinisca nassula. Next base: position 127,756,697 of record OY757011.1, on the reverse strand, counting down.
AGGAAAGTTCTTTCATAGTTCAAGAAGAAAGTTCAAGAACTGGACATGAATTGGTCTTGAAGTGTTCGAGAGCAGTTCAAGTACATTTTAAGAAATGTTAAATTGGACAATTTTTAAGAACGAGTATGAAACATGTTCTTGAACGGTTCAAGAATGAAGTTCTCATACAGTTCAAGAACTATGGGTCGCCCTTTTACTATCTAATCCGTATTTAAAGATATCCATAAATCGAATTATGGATATCCATAATTCGATTTATGGATATCCATAAATCAGCCGAATAATGGATATCCATAATTCGAATTATGGATATCCATAATTCGATTAATGGATATCATTAATTCATATCGAATTATGGATATCCATAATTCGATTTATGGATATCCATTATTCCTCTGATTTATGGATATCCATAATCCGAATTATGGATATCCATAATTCGATTTATGGATATCCATAATTCAGATCGATTTATGGATATCCATAATTCGAAATTATGGATATCCATAAATCACCACCAAAGCTTTTGGTTTAATGATTTCTCCCTAAGACACGTGATTGTTTAAAAATCTTCAAGGTCTTCATCATCGCTGAAAGATGATGGCCAGTCAAAGGGACCTCTCTGTCGTGCAGCCTTGTCAGCCCGTAAGGCTTCCAAAGCAACGGACGCCATACGCAGAACGACCGCCATGTGTGTACAAGCCGTAAGATCTGGACATTCAGGCCCTCTGGAATCACCTCAAAGAGGACTGCGCACCTAAGGACACTGAAAGTCGGACGTCAGATTATAATGATCTAAACAGGCAATCCGTGCATGCTTTCAGGAGAAAAAATGCACATGATCGTTATATATAGTATTAACATATATCCATCGGCCCCCGCTCATCGGGGCTTGGAGAAATAGATGTGCTGCATGATGCGTCCACACAGAGCTGAAACCGACCGCACATGGGTACTGGTAAACCGCTTAGAGGATCTAAGCCTACCCAGACAATGCAGTGCGAGTCGGCCTGTCCATGCTTATAAATCCTATTGGTTTCATTGGGCAGCAGGGCTTGAGATGTCATTTCATCTCAATATCGGGTAAAAGTCCCACAAAATTGGAGGCAACGTCTCCGAAATGACCTATACAGTGCTGACGGGGACGCTAAACCTCAAATCAATCAAACAAACAAACATATATCCATATTATACTGAACGTCCCGCAAACAAGAATGAACGACCTACAAACAGGGATACTAGAAATACAAACGTAATTGTACGGCTTTAAAACGGGAATACAAACAGGAGCAAAGGAATAGCAAACGAGACTGTCAGACATACAAACAGAAGCGGTCCGATTCAAAATGAACGACCTACTAGCAGGAATGAGCATCAACTGAACAGGAACGGGATACAGCGGCACACAGAAAGCGATGAAGTATCTTTAAACAGCGCTGACTTCAGAAATCGAATACAACCGATTAGAAATACAAACAGAAAAACATTACTCATTGGTGATTCACTGTTGAATTCGGTAAATCCCAAAGGTCTAGTCAGAGGAATACAAAAACATTCTAAAAGTGGAGCTCAAGTTTGTAACATTATAGAAGACATCAGTATGTATGATATGAAGTCCTTCAGTTCTGTTGTTGTGATGGTAGGAGGGAACGACGCATCAAATCGCACGGATACAGAGCTTTTCGAGGAGAAGTATGATCAATTGATCAGTCTCATTAAAATGGGAAACCAAGATTGCGATCTTGATATCTCCAAAATAGTTCCACGAGGTGACACAGACATTCAAGAGTACAACACCATCATATCGAGACTTGCAACGTACTGGCAAAATCACGGTGTTTACCTCATACAAGCGACAGAGGATTATTTTTATGGACAATATGGCTGTCCGACGATACGCTACTATTCAAATGACGGAATTCATCTCGCAAATGCAGGTGTAAAACGACTACTCCATGCCATAAACTCTAAGATAAATGTAGTGGCAGACTTCGAGAACTGCGTTTACAAACGGAATGCGTTTCGTTACGGAGGAAGACAATCGGACCAAGGGATACATCGGAATTCCGGGAGCAATGAATTAGAACCCCGTGCTGCGAGGAATAGACAGCACGGAAATGCCGGTGGAGGATATAACAATGAAGAGAGAAATAAGAGACAATACCGTAGATCGAGGAGGGAATGTTTTGCATGCCGTATGATTGGACACCTTGCTAAGGACTGTTGGAACAATAAATAGGAACTCGGCATTATTGCCAATCTAACAGGAGGCACATCAATTTCTACTAAATATAATTTTCAAATTTTAGAAAACATTTGTGATGTTTGTATCCCATTTACATGTTCATGCGCCTGCAGGGATATTAGTGACATGACTATTGATGATAATATTAGTCGAGTAAGCTCTATAAGTGATAATCCAGAAAATACACAACCATATTTATCAGTCAACAATGACATTTATGTAAGAAGCCATTCTTTATCTAATAGTGCTGATAAGACAGAATCTAATGACAAGAATGATAGTAATCGATTACGAAATACTCAGAGTTATGTCAGTAATAATGCTTTATCCTTTAACTTGACCTCAAAAGGATTCAATTTTGGACATATAAATATTCAAGGCATTTGTGAAAAGCAGATGACAAAATTTTTAGAACTGAAAGCTATATTGACTGCACCAGAAAACAGGTCATTGCAAGTCTTTGGAATTAGTGAAAGCAAACTAAAAGATCATAAAATGTCACAATGTTTTTATGTAGACGGTTTTCAGAAACCATTTCGCAAAGATAATATGTCAAATGGCGGTGGAGGTATCATTGTATATGTGAGAAATGGTTTAAATGTTAAAAGAAGAATTGATCTAGAAACTAATGATATTTCATGCATTTGGTTGGAAATTTTACCAGAAAAAGGTAAATCGTTTTTAATAGGCAATATGTATCGCCCACCAAATTCAAAAAATGAGTTCAATGATCGTTTTGAAAATTTTATCGATATAGTTTCACAGGAAGGCAAAGAATTTATTTTATTAGGAGATTTTAATAAGAATTTACTTCCAGATCATGTTGATATAGAATGGGAAAACTTTACAACTTCTTTGGGGCTAAGTCAGTTAATCTGTGATCCGACTAGAGTAACAGAAACATCAAACACCTTAATACATCACATATACACAAATGCCGTCGAAAACATTTCAAAAGCACATGTTTGTCAAACTACAATAAGCGACCATTATGCTATTTTTGGAAGTAGAAAACTGAATAATTGCATAAAAACTAATACACACCAGACAATAACCTACCGCTCTTTCAAACATTTTGATGAAAATGCGTTTAAGTCAGATTTACAAGAAGTCCCATGGGAAACGATTGAAAGATTTGATAATATAGATGAAGTCGTTGATGTCTGGAATTCAATGTTTTTAGAAATAGTCAATAAGCATGCACCAATGAAAAATCACAGAGTAAAAAGAAAATATCAACCAGAATGGTTAACACCTGAGATTTTAGATTGCATGAAACAAAGAAATAAATACAAGATTAATGGAAAAATGGATGAATATAAATGTATAAGAAACAAAGTCTCCAGTATGATAGATGAAGCAAAAAATGAAGTGTACAAAAATAAGATAGAAGAAGGCAAGGATGACCCTTGTTCAATATGGAAAATATTTAGACAATTTGGAACAAGCAAAAAAGAAAACGTAAAAGATGATATCAAAATTAAAGCTGATGATAAGATAATTTCAAATGATCAAGATATAGCAAACATTTTTAACGAATTTGTCGTGAATATCGCAGCAAATTTAAGGGAGCCATTAAAACATTCTGACTTCGAAGAATTAAAACATCATATTGACTCTAAGCTAAGCAGAGATGTACGTTTTGATATCCCACTAACAAGTTGATCATTTGTTTGTAAATATTTGTCAACGCTAGATGTAACAAAAGCAATAGGACTGGACTTTATAGGACCAAGGTTGCTTAAAAAAGCACCACAAATTCTAGCACCAGGCCTAACATATATTATAAACAAAAGTTTAACGACGGGTAAATTTCCTTCTTTATGGAAACAAGGCAAAGTGAATCCCATATTTAAGGCAGGTTCGAAACAGGATGTAAACAACTACAGACCAATATCCATATTGCCCACTTTATCCAAAATTATTGAAAAATGGGTAAACAAAAATCTTATGAAGTATCTAAACCAGCATGATTTGCTGCATCAAAGACAGAGCGGTTTCAGGTCCTGTCATTCAACTGAAACGGCTTTGATAGCACTTGCAGATTCTTGGCTACGTGCACTCAACGAAGGTGAATCAGTTGGATGCGTTTTGGTTGACTTTCGCAAAGCGTTCGATTTAGTTGATCATAAACTCCTTCTTGAAAAACTTCGCCTTTATAAGTTAGGCTGTTTATGTTTATCTTGGTTTAAATCGAATTTAACAAATCGTAGTCAATAGGTAGTTATAAATGGAAATAGCTCTAAAACTGATGACGTACTTTATGGAGTACCCCAGGGGTCTTTTTAGGACCCCTTTTATTCTTAATGTTTATTAATGATTTGCCTTTGATTTTAAAACATGCAAATGTATCTGTAGATTTATATGCAGACGACACGACGATTCACTGTAACGAGAAAGACATGGCATTACTTGAAATGAAACTTCAACAAGCATTAGATGCTCTTAAAATGTGGTGTCTAGAAAATGGCATGATTATCAATCTTGAGAAAACTCATCTAATGTTTATCATGAGTAGACAAAAACGAAACACATTAACAGATAATTCATTGTCACTGGCACTAAATGGGTTAAATTTACAAATGACTAGTAATGAAAAAATCTTAGGTGTTCATTTTGACGAAAATCTGATTTGGAACAACCATTTTAAGCATGTTTCTAGTAAGATATCATCATATTTATGGCTTTTATATCAAATTCGGTCATTTCTAAGTATAGAGCACAGGCTGCTATTTTATAATGCATACATCAAACCTCGTTTAGAGTATTGTTGTGTGGTATGGGGTAATTCTTCCAATTATATTATTCAACTAAAGGAAAAACTCCAAAGGAGAGCCTGTAAAAACATTCTTGGAAAAGACTATTCAACTTTGGATGATGCCATAAATCAATTAAATATGCTATCTTTTGAAGAAATGGTTTTTATGAACAAAGCAAAGTTAATGTACAAAATAGCAACTAACACTGCACCAATTTATTTGGTAGATTTATTTCAAATGCGCATGAACGAAACAAGCTCAGAAAATTCTCAACTGAATTTACGATCGGTAGCTAACAAAAACATGCTGATACCTAAACCGAAAAATAACCTTTTCAAGAGTAGTATTTCGTATTCCGGTGCTCTTGTTTGGAACAGTATTCCACTGGATATCAAAAATTCAAATACGATAGAATCATTTACAAGAAGATGCATAACATGGATGAAAGGTGATCATGATTCTTAAGACTTTTATTGTTATGACCTCCATCGCCATTTCACATTATACGTATAGTATGATGAATTAATTTGCACAATAACATTTTCAAATTATTCTCAAATTAGCATTTCTCCTGAGTTTTCATTTTCTATAGATCACTATTGCTTCATTAATAATGTTTTTCATTGTATTTTATCATTTTGTATGTCCGTATGTATAATGTATGCATGTTGGAGGGCCTCAGGGAAGATTTGTTCCGAGAGTAACCCTCGATAAATAAAGTAATTACTTACTTACTTACTTACTTTACTTGAGGTGTATGGAGTACCAGGCAGATTCAGATATATATCCTGGCCCCCGCCCATTTGGGCTTTGAGAAATAGATTTGGCTGCATGAGCTGAGAGTACTGGTAAACCGTTTAGAAGGTCTAAGCCTGTCCTAACAAAGTAGCGAGTCTATGGGCGACAGGTATTGAAATGTTTGTTTGTATTTTAGTTTAACGGCCCAGTCAACACTAATTTAGGTCATTTTTGAGCCGGTCAGTTTACCTATCCACACTTTTCCTGGGCAGGCATATTCGTAACGGTTAACCAGTACAGTCCACATTCTTTCGCCAGAAACTGACAACTGCCCTTCTTGAGTCAGCGGAAGGGAGAGAATGACCTTAGGAAAAGATTTCGTGATCAATCTCCACGAAAGAATGTTGCCGACCCTGGCAGGTATCGAACCCGCGTCCTCCTGATCACCAGTAAGACGCGGATCCGACTGAGCTACCGAGGCCGGCGGGATTGAGATGTTATTTCATATCAATGAAGGCTTAATGCCCAACATAATTGGAAGCAACGTCTCCAAAATGACCTAAATAGTATTGAAGGTGACTTTAAACCTCAAATCAAACAAAACATCTCTCTCCCACACCATAGGCCACCACTAAGCCTACCCTACATTATCTCCACCTCCATCCCGGCTTTTATTGCACACCTAAATCGGAAACCTGACGCGAATAGTCGAGTTTTTTTTGTTTTTGTTCTTTTGGCAAAGGGAGCAGTCATTATTCATTAGGTTTATTTTCAGAGGGGAATTATGGATATCCATAATTCGATTTATGGATATCCATAAATTAGCCGAATAATGGATATCCATAATTCGAATTAAGGATATCCATAATTCGATTTATGGATATCCATATTTCGATCTAAAATAATGAAATCCATATGATTTATGGATATCCATAATTCGATTAATGGATATTCATAATTTGATTTATGGATATCCATAAATCAGCCGAATAATTGATATCCATAATTCGATTTATGGATATCCATATATCGAATAATGGACATCCATTTTTCGATTTATGGATATCATTAATTCAGTTCGATTTATGGATATCTATCACTCGAATTATGGATATCCATAATTCGAATTATTGATATCCACAAATAATTATGGATATCCATAAATAAAAATGGATATCCATAATTCGAATTACGGATATCCATAATTCGAATTATGGATATCCACAAATAATTATGGATATCCATAAATAATAATGGATATCCATAATTCGAATTACGGATATCCATAATTCAAATTATGGATATCCATAAATAATTATGGATATCTATATATACGGATTTAATAGTAAAACGGCGCCCCATACAAGAACAGTTCTTGAACTCTTTAAAGAACTATTAAAGAACTATTCAAGAACAGTTTTTAAGGTCTTTAAGAACTTTTTAAGAATACAATGTTCTAAAAAAATCAAGAACACCTGTTCTTAAAATTGTCCAATTTAACATTCCTTAAAATGTTCTTGGACTGTTCTTGAACATTTCAAGAGCAGCTCATGTACACCCATTGAACAGTTCAAAAGAGGCATTAGTTTTTCAACAGATCAAGAACTGTTCCAGAACACAATAGTTCTTGCATACTTCAAGAACATGTTTCAACCACAGGTGTTCTTGAACTGTTCTTCACATTTCGAACTAATCAAGAACTGTTCAAGAACTGTTCTTAATTAATATATGCCATTGCATACTTTTTACGAGAAGTAGGTCTAAACAGTAGACACCAAAGTTTGGTAAGGGCAGATAACTCATCAATTAAGCAAGGTAGAGTTGCCATTCTTGTGAAAGCCATATTGTCCCATGGTGTTGAATCCACCTGTAAGGTTCAAGATCATAACTCAAATCAGTCGAATGGTCAAAGAGTTTCAGCCCGGACACAAAATTTTGGCAAGGGCAGGTAACTTATAAATGCAGCAAGGTAGAGTTGTCATTTTTTGCATGAGACATTGTCCAATCATGTTGAATGCATCTGTCGAGTTGGACAGATTTCACTTTATAATACCAGACATTATATTTTATTTGTTAGCAAATGTGACAAAACTGACAAACATGGCATGTGTGTCCATCCGAGACTCAGATAAGCTATGGCACTGCCCATGCTGATCAGAGTCTTTGCTCAGTTAGCTGTCTACATGAAGAATATTAGACCCTTTTTATACACTGAGGACACAGCAAAGGCTCTTATCAGACTCTGTGTCTTTGATTGGATCATCTTTTGCTGCAGTAAGACATTATATCCCACCCACACATCAGATAAATGATGTTGCTATGTGGACAGCAGTAGATTTAAACATTTGCTCAACCATATCTAACAAAAACACCTACAAATCTTGTAAACTGTCAGAAAGAAGTCTTTGGCAAAAAGATGCTGATCAATAATCAGAAATACAAACAATATTTGAAAATCAAAATCATTTTGCTTACCCTAACAAAAAATCTAAGTAAAAGCCATTTTGAAAAAAAAAAAAGTTGGAAAACTGGCCAATGAAAGCTGAGATCTGACTGACATCATCAATCATGTGACTTAAATCATGTGACAAAATTCTGAAACTGTTCATAAAGTGTTCTTGAAGAAACTCAAGAAAAGTTTCAGATCATTTTTAAGAACACAAGTTCAAGAAGAGTCTTTGAAATAATCAAGAACAAATTTGAGAACAGTTTCAGAACACATGTCATTACAATTCGTTCAAGAAATGTCTTTGAAATAAATAAGAACAATTTTAAGAACAATTTAAGAACGCCTTTCAAGAAAGACACTTTGTTCAAGAAAAGTCTTTGAAGTGAACAAGAACACATTCTTAAAAAATTCTTGAACTGTTCCTAGAATGTGTTCTTGAATAGCTCAAGTACAAGTGTTCTTGAAAATCTCCATGAACAGATTAAGAACTCTTAGGAGCAGTTCAAGAACAGTACTTGAGTTAAAAACTCCATTTCGCAGGGGTGTAACGTGGTAGTGTTGTGGACCGAACTGGAATCAGGCTTGACATAAAATTGAAATATATTCTATAAAAGGGTTATCCTTTGGAAGCAAGGAATACATCACAGAACTAGAAAATATGAAGTGTACATTTGTTATGGGCCAGACTAGCTAGTTTCGGCCAATTAGGCCTCATCAGCGACCCTCCAATATTTTCAAAATTCAGAATGGAATCAATGATCCCAAAGGACAAGAAAATATAAACTACACTATGATGTAGGGCAGGGAGACTTTTTACGGCCGCCACACATTCCCAGACACCTACATAGTCTACATAGCGGTGGTGCTGTCAGCACTATTTTATGCATGTGAAACATGGGCAGTTTACCAACGACACGCCAAACGACCGAATCACTTCCCTGCAAGCTGTCTTAGAAAACTCTTTAAGGTTAAATGTCAAGACAGGATTCCAGACACGGATGACCTGAAAAGGGCAGGAATGCACACTCTTCTGAAGCCAGCACAGTTAAGATGGACAGGCCATGTAACCCGGATGCCTGAGGAACGTCTGCCAAAGAAAATTCTTTATGGACACTCCAATGTTGCCAGAAGAAGCGCTAAAAAGACACCCTCAAATCCTCCCTCAAGGACTTCAACATACCAACAGAATCGTGGGAACAAATTGCACAGGACAGAGCAAAGCGGCGAGGCCTAATCAAAAGGGGTGCTTGTAGATATGATGCAAAACGAATCAGTGAAGCTGAACAGAAACGGGCACAGCGCAAAACAAGAGCTGAGGTATCATCAACAGAACTGTCTTCCTATAACCTCTGTTGCTCTATCTGCAACAGACAGTTCAGAGCTAGAATTGGTCTCATCAGCAGCTTAGAACACACACAAAAATAGCTTTTCACAAATGTGATTACATTTCACAAATGTGATTAAGACTGGTCATTTTCAGTAATGACAGACGCACTATTATTATTAGTACCGAATGAAGGCATTTTCAGCTACCCGGGCTACATGCAAAACTTATCTAACATATCAAATAAGACGTGATTCGAACTACTATGTTGAAATACATAAACCGCGAAATTTCCACAGGATTTGTTCCAGAGGCTTAAATAAGTGTGCCGATTATGACTTTCGAGGCCCGATTCCCCTTTATGGGAATAGTTCTGCTGTTGGTACCTAGCACCCACAACCTATGTTTGCAGTATAAATAGGAAAATTCCAAAGATTATAATAACAAAAGCAGCCATTTTGGAGATGCGAAAAAATCAAATATGTCAAACGGGTGTGTTATTGGAATGAAAACACAAAAAATAATACGTGAATAAACACTATAGAGCATCCGGCCATCGGAGCTTGGAGATATAGACTGGCCTGCATGGTGTTTCTGTGCATAGCTGAAATCGACCAAGCATCTGAGTACTAGGAAGTCGCTTAGAAGATCTAGAAGTGGTGTAAGTAGAACCGTCCCTAAAACACTAGCGGTTCCCTTGGCGGTTAGCATCTAGGGGTAATATCATCTCGCTGTTGGGTAACATTCCACAAAATCGGAAGCAACGTCTCCAAAATGGACTAAAGAGTGTTGACAGGGACAAACACGGTATCACGACTCCCCGAAACCACCGAAATCACCCCGAAATCACCACAGAAATAACCGAAATCACCACTGAAATAACAGAAATCACCATTGTGAAATTAATATATGAACATGTATAGTGTATTTAGCTTACAAACATTATTTTTATTGTCAATGATGACTTTTGGGTACATTTTCAGCCAAAAACACTTAAAATTGTACGCTCGGGATTTCTTCCGAAATCTTGCGAAATCACCTGTCATTAATGCACTATTCTAGGGGCATATATACTGTTTATTACTGAATATTAGTCTTGTTTTCATTCTAAGGTGAGCATATAATGTGCCAGGTTGAATTCAATAAAGAATGTCCATTTTCAGCACAGAAGCATTTTGTTGGTGTGTGTATTGTTATTACCTCAGAAGTGTCCCTTACAGTTATCATGATGAACATTTATCAGACCATAACTGTTAGTTAATGTGTTTGTATCATTGTTTAATTATCTATATTTGTTTCAACAAAGCCACAACAATGTAAAATCTAAGTTCCACATACGAATCTGCAATCCAGCATCCAAAACAACAAAAGGAAAAATCCCAACACAAAACAACGTTATCATAATTAAAACATCACAAAAAGAAAGCCAAAAGGACAGTTTCTTTACCACAAAAGGGCCAATCGGCTATCTAAAATAAAAAAAAAAGACATTAACAGTACATACATGTCGAGACAAACAATTAGAATAATAAAACCACAACAGAGGATCATATTAAAACAGTCAGTAAAATACGGGAGTGCGGTGGCTTAAATCGATTTTACGTGGTTCTGCCGTGGTTTAGGCAAATATTTTTGGGGGAGTGGGGTTGGGGTCTACATGAAGACCAGTGCAAGGTCTCCGAGAACATAAAATCAAACGAATCCACATATACAACAACGATGAGGGCTCGACAGTATTAAATAACTGCAATGCTGAGGCAAAAGAATACCAACACAAAATTCCAACAAAATATTATAAAAAAAATGCCGGAAAGGAACGACCGCATTTGGACGACCAGCAGAAAATCGTCATATAGGGTGGCGGAGAAGGGCCTTTTAGCCGGAGTAAACAATAACTATGCCTTCAGTTCCAATATAGAGTCCTACAAGAAAACAAAACAAACTGACCCGTATGGAGTGCAATATAAAGAACATAACAAGTACATGATTTGTATGCCTAAATTACGACCACCTGGAAGCAGTGTCACTGATGGGGGCTGTGGGTTAACCCTTTTTGTACCAAATGGAATCTTCCTCCTTATATATACCAGGAGTCCATTCCAAAATTCAGGGGTGTCAGGTTGTGTTTTCTTCAAAATTTAATTGGAAAACGGCTTCACTTTTCGCAAACAGTGTAGGCCCAGATCAGACGCCGCGTTCTGCGGCTTCTGATCTGGGCCTGCACTGTTTGTCAGCTACCCGTTTTGGGGTTTCCGATACCATCGATACCTGATCATTACCGTCATTTCTATATTGAGTCCTCAACAATAATCTGCCGTCAAAGCAGAACAGCGAGGTAAAAGCATTCAATATAATTTGAATATGGGCCCCGTCAAGCGATTTTGGTACTTATCGCCTATGCGAGCAGCGAAGGTTCAGGCGAGCCTGCGCATCCGCGCAGTCTCGCAAGAACGTTCGCTGCTCGCTCATACAAACAGTGAATCAATTGGAACCTTCAGACAGAAAGCCATATCCCTGGCCCCTCTGAATGACTGGGCATGCGCAGTTAAAATAGGTCATGACGGAATGCTCGAAGACACAAATTCGCTTGGCTAGGCTCATATAATCCTTATGTAATGAGATGCTATACTTTGTTTTATCATATGACATCGTGTCTGTGAGTGTGATAACGCCATGTAACAAATTCGGTAGTCCACTTGTGGATTAAATATGCAAATTAGATAGATACACCCCGTAACGTTATACGTACGGCGTCCTTAACGACGTTGCGTTTACTAATGGCGGAATACTGACATCTAAAATTTCGTGAATAAAGTTCGTTTCAAATGTCATATGATAAATAGAATCCTGTAATGATGTTCATGTATTATTGAATTTATTTAACTCTGAGTAAAAGGTATAAAATGTTTGGCGAACCTTCGCACTTTATCCGTTTTCCCCAACGCGTTTAGTAAATTCAATGTAATATTCTCTATGTATTTCAGCAGGTGATATTGGGGCTGGAAGAAATAGATGGGCTGCATGCTGCTTCAACGCAGAGCTAAAACCGACCGCACACGAATACTGGTAAACCGCTTAGAGGATCTAAGCCTGCCCAGGCAAAACGGTGCGAGTCGGACAGGCCATGTTCATAAACCCTATTGGTTTCATTGGAGGATGCCATTTCATCTCAGTGTCGGGTATAAGCCCCACAAAATTGGAAGCGACGTCTCCAAAATGACCTATACAGTGTTGACGGGGACGTTACACCTCAAATAAAAAAAAAATAATAAACAGGTGATCGTTTATGATTACATATCTTTGCGTTGTTCTTTCAAACAAAAAAATGTTGTGTGTAGGCTTTAGAAGCGATTCTAATGAATACACACAGCATACATTTGGAGGATAGAAAGGTAATTGTCTCTAAATTCTAAACTAGGGTTATGGGAAGATTTTTAAGGACTAAAAAGAGTTTCGTTCGCCCATGTTAGCTGAGCCATAGGTGTTCGTATCTTTGAAGTGATTTTCACATTGTTTAGTAACATTTCGAAACACGCCTATATGATTCTGACCCCCTTGAACCCCACGTTTATATAGTAAAATTGGGGTTACCAGGGGTAAACCTTATTTTTCTTATTTCTGCTTTAAAATATAGATTGTGGGTACTCGTTAGAACCGCCTCGATGAGGCGGTTCTAACGTGTACCCACAATCTATATTTTGAGCAGAAATAAGAAGAATATCGTAAGTTTTCATCATAAAATCTTCATTTTTTCGGTGAAAAAAATTACTATGTATTTGTATAGGCGTGTTTTCGTAATGATAATAAATCTAGTCAGACTCTTCATGCTACACTCTTAGAGGCGTATTCAACCATTATTGCCTCACATAATAAGAGCAATATACATTTGGCGGAGTACCATTCTTCCTTGATGTTTCATCTCTCGTTGTAAATAATGTTATTAAATTGCACATAAAAATACCTTAGGCAAGCACTGTCGTTAGAAAGCAGCCGACTAGCGCATCTAAACATCAGATAAACAAACAGAATGAAAGCAATACGCTCTTATTCAAAGCTGCATAATCATGCTTTACCAGTTTATGACACAAGCTTATATCCAGCTGTCCGTTTCATACATTTATGCCTTAAGGATGGGTGGCCAAATGTACAGAAACCCTTAAACTTTAGCATTTTCCCTGATTAATACCCTTATGTCTTTTGGGGATCATTGTTTGTCAATCGACTCATAGATAACAATAATGCAACAGCTTTGCGTGATAACAGTTAAACTATGCGCAAATTTAAGTTTTTGCGTCATGTTTTATATATCGAACGCACTTTGTTCGTTGTTTGTTTAGAGCTCAGTCATTTGTGGACTAGCTACAAGTTTGATAATTGAGTTTTTAATATACAATATATTATATACATTTATACACATTCCACTTCTTGTCCAAGGCTAGTCTATTTACTGCGTGATACCCAGCTATATTAGGTCTGTAACCACCTATAGACTAGCTACAGCCGACCGCGGTAGCTCAGTCGGATGCGCGTTTGACTGGTGACCAGGAGGACGCGGGTTCGATACCTACCGCGGTCGGCAACATTCTTTCGTGGAGATTGATAATGAAATCTTTTCTACGGTCATTCTCCCCTTCCGCTGATTCAAGAAGGGCAGTTGTCAGTTTCTGGCGAAAGAATGTACACTGTACTGTTTAACCGCTTACGTATAAGCCTGCCAAGGTAAAGTGTGGATAGGTAAACTGACCGGCTCAAAAATGACCTAAATAGTGTTGACTTGGCCCTTAAACTCCAAATCAAACAAACAAACAAATTAGACTAGCTATAAAGTATTCTTGGCGATTTATTTAAAATGGACCTTTTTCTTTATATTTCTAAACATTTGGCAAGGCCAAGTCATATCGAGCCGGTCAGCTTACCTTATGCAGGTGTATACATAAACGGTTAAGAATGCAGTGCAGATTATTTGCTAGAAACTGACAACTACCCTTCTTGTGTCAGCAGAAGGAAGAGAATGACCGAAGAAAAGATTTCATGACCAATGTTCACGAAAGACCGCGACCTCATGGACACCAACCCTACTTGCATCCGACTGAGCTATCTGGACCGGCACAGAGCGTAATGGAATTTCAATATTAATCCTATGTCTGTATTTGGACACAAACATGCGAATTTTGGCAAATGTTTCAGACCAAGATCTGACGCCACGGAAAGCAAACATTAAACAGCCTAAGTCCAGAGTCAGGTGTTTTTCCAGCCTACTTTCAGAGACAATCGTCAGTGCTTATTGTACAGACAATAAAAGATCGGTATGCACTTAAATTTAGCCCTGCTACACGGAGGTGTATATATACGTACAGGCTGCCTAGAGGCTTCGGTGTCCTAATGAGGCTTCAATGACATCATGATAAGACACCCGTGCGACATAGTTCATTTTATCACATCTCAAAAAGGGCTGCTTTTCTGATTAAAATGCGTGATATTTTTCTTACTTCTACTGCAAACGTAGGCTGAAGATGCTCGTTTAGGCTGTTCTAAAGTGTATTGATGTTCCCAATAGGGTATGTTGCTTCATTTTCGTGTTTCTTTCCCGTTGGTGTCTCTGATGGGAGCTGTGGGTTAATTGTATCGATTCCTGATCATTGCCCCCACTTCTACTATGGAAGAAAAATAAAGCACATCCCCGTAAACCCCAGTTTTCTCTGTATAAAGTGAGATTAAGGGTGTGCTCATTTCACGGACTTGTTCACGTGATGGAGACCCAAATTGCCATGAGAACTGTCTGTGCCTCCTGTCATACTTAGCAGATGCAGAGTTGTGACCAGTTGTTCAAAACATTTGGCTTAAAAAAGCTCGTAAGTGGTCAAAATGTTAACTGTTTTAGAAAATTGAATATCTAATATCTCGATGAGGCGGTTCTAACGAGTGCCCACAATCTATAATTTGAACAGAAATAAGAAAACCATCACAATTTTTCATCATAAAATTTTCATTTTTTCGGCGATACAGGTGGCAATGTATAGGCGTGCTTTCGTAATATCATTCAACTTATCAGACTGCACGGATGTGCATGCTGACCTGAGATTACGCTTGGCGTACGTGTTCGGAGAACCCTTTTCCCCTTTAGCGCGGCGGCCCACCATAAAGAAACAAACATCGGACTTTCGCTCAGTAAAAGACTGTACATGCAGAATCTCTTAAGCATACTTCCTGGCGCGTGCACTTTAAACTCTGTAGAAAATCCCCCACCTTTGAAACTGGGCTTTCAAAATAAGCAAACAGGAAGTCGTGAGACTTTCATTTGCAACAAATCTCTGACACAACATGTATGCCGTGTCTATATACAGTGAACGTTCAATGGTTCGTTTACCCTAGCTAATTTGAACCGAAGACCCTGACGAAATTTTCCAAAAGCCAAAGGTAACAATTATAGCATAATGTTTGCAATTATTGAACACTAAGATAGAATTTTCTTGTTTTATCGAAAAATGTATGTTGTATTTACTCATTAGCGATTCTAAGATTCTAATAAGTACACACAACGTACACCCTATCTGAAAGATATCTCCGTTATCATCATTATAACTCCAGACATGACAATAAAATATCTCTCAGTGGCTCATAACTGTCCATTTCCGAAGAAATTTTCATGATGGTTCCATTATTATTCGATGAATTAAAGTTCGACTTTAATTCGTTTGAAGTACTGAGAATTAGCAATTATTACGGAAGGACTCGGTTTCAGAGCTATTTTGAATTTTGCGTCATTGCCCTGTATAAGCAAGTGATGTATGATACGCAAATATATGCAAATAAAGAACACTGGAGAAGATTATTTAATTAAGTGTCGACAAATTGCATAAATGCAACTACATTTGCTTTTCTGTGACGTATCTGATGTATCAATTGGGCAAACTGTTAATCTAAAGGCACATTGCGAAAACACGCCTATACAAATACATTATAAACTTGATCGCCGAAAAAGCGAAAATTTTAAGAAGAAAATTTGTAATATTTTTCTTATTTCTGCTCAAAATATACATTGTGGGTACTCGCCTCATCGATGCGGTTCTAAAGAGTACCACCGATCTATATTTTAGAGCAGAAATAAGAAAATAAGGTTTACTCTGTGAGCCCCAGTTTAACTATATAAAAGTGGGGTTCAGGGGGGGGGTCAAAATTATGTAGGCGTGTTTTCGTGATGACTATGCAGAATACAGATTGCAAATACAGGTGCATAGATAACCAGATATATTTTCAGTCATATTTGAAACTAAACAACACGAACAGTATATAAATTTAATAATTACAAAAACAAAACTAGTGACAAAATACAACCATCACAGTCTACAGCATGTTTGAGGTTGGGGTGTATGTGTGTAGTGGGTGGGGGCAATTTGGCAGAAAAGTTTAGAGGTAGAATGGGATTTGCTTCCCTCTTTAATTGCACGCCGGTGGGTCAGGCCTCAGATTCTATGACGGCTCCAACGTAAAGGCTTATTGAGAATTAGAGAGATCTAATTCTTGGTAATGTTGGTTGGTGCCTGATGCTCTGTCTCTGGTCGGGCAAATCGGAGTCTTACTGTTGGTTTTCTTTTGCTGCAGCATTTCAGTGGTTTCTTGCTGTCGAGTCCTCACCGTTGTCTCGCCTCTGTGGTTCTTTGATTTTTTGTGTTCACGGAGATGTTGCACTGATGAGTTAGGAGGCCTTCATGCGGACTGAACAAATTATTTGTCTAAATCGCGACGGAAGTAAGGGCGAGGATTGTGGCCACGTAAAATCGATTTAAGCCCCCCCCCCACCCCCCCCCCCCCCCAGTGGAAATCTTTCCACTGACCGTTCCAAGGCGGTTCTTCTGTGGCGATTTATTTATGTTGTTGTTTGTTACTTACTGTGTGTATCACTTGTGTCTTTTAATTTTGGATGGCCACATGGCCATTTTGTGGGAAAGTAACTCTCCTTATGGCCTTCCTTTGTTTAGGTTTCCATTATGGTCTGGTCGCTTAATGTTTGTATTTCTTTCCCTTTGGTGTCTTTGGTGGGTGGAGTAAGTTAATTGTATCGATTCCTGATCTTTGTTTTACTTCTACTTTGCACTGTCCGTAGTCTCTGGCGGTTTCTTACGAGTTAGTTTAAACATTGATGACTAAATCCATGTTACTTTCTTTTGCACTTCAATACAGAGAAATAACTTATGTCGAAATGTATTAAAGCTAGAGTTGTTGCTCTTTACTACTCGTGCATTTTGTCGTTGCGAATGATTACAGAAAGTTTCATTTGAATATCTTGCATGCTTTTAGAACTATGGCCAATATAAAAGTCGATGAAAGGGCATTAGTCAAAATTTATTAAAGCTAGAGTTACCCTTTACTAAAATGTGTGTATTGTCAATTTCAATAAGTACAGCAAGTTTCATTGGAATATTGATAAGGGTCTGGAAATTATGAAGAAAAAATAAAAGATAAAAAATTGAATTTTCTAAAGTCCCATAACGCTAACAATATTGTAGCCAGAGTAACATAAGTTGCCACAAAAATGTGCATTGTTGTTGTGGCCTTATGTTTAAATTTTGAAGTTATGAGGGTCGTTCAATGGTTAATTGGCCGAATCCAGTTACTGGCCCGTGGCAAGGGCATGCTTTCACATATTATACATCAATGCCTTATACATGGTTACACAAACTTTTACCTGTCAGTTTAGTGTTTGTAGTCCATTGGAGGTATAATAACAAGGCAGGGGTCAGTGTTGCCGAATTTTCTTTACAGATTGAGTACAGATCAGTGATTGCATCAGGAAAACATGCCTATATAATTTTGACCCCCTTGAACCCCACGTTTATATAGTAAAACTGGGGTTTCCGGGGGTATACCTTATTTTTCTTATTTCTGCTCTAAAATATAGATTGTGGGCACTCGTTAGAACCGCCTCGATGAGGCGGTTCTAACGAGTGCCCACAGTCTATATTTGGAGCAGAAATAAGAAAAATATCACAATTTTTCATCATAAAATTTTCATTTTTCGGCAATAAAGGTGGCAATGTATTTGTATAGGCGTGTTTGCGTAATGAGATACCTGTTGAAAACGAAGACGAACCAGGAACTTTATGAGGAATCGTGTGAAGTTTACGGAAAGACTGCTCCTTCATATTCAACTGTTAAAAATCCTTCATGTTCAACTGTTAAAAATTGGATGGTTGATTTTAAACATCGTCGGGTAACTTTAGAAGACGAGCATGGTAGTGGACGACCTGCAAACGCTTCTGATGACATCACTAGTTAAAATCTAAGGGAACTAGTAAAGCGACACAGAAAATTTAAAAAATTGCTAGAAGATTGAAGATTTTTGAGGGTTGCGTTTTACTATTTTACACGAACGGCTGCGTATGAGGAAGCTTTCAGCGCGCCGGGTGCCAAAATGCCTTTGTAAAGAACGAGCTGTCCGAGTCTGAGTCACTTTTGGAAAGATATGATTCTGATCTAGAATTGGGTGCCAAAATGCCTTCGTAAAGAACAACGAGCTGCCCGAGTGGCCATGTCTGAGTCACCTTTGGAAAGATATGATTCTGCTCCGGAAGACTTTCTTGAAAGAAATGTTACCGGGAACGAAACATTGATCCATTATTATGATCCTGAGACTAAACAGCAGAGTAAACAATGGACTGGTCGCGATTCACCGCGTCCAAAGCAGTTCACGATTCAGCCTTCAGTAAGCAAGATCATGGCAACTGTGTTTAGGGAGTGGACAATTTACCTCACGGCCAAATTATTAATGGGGACTATTATGCGTATGTTTTGGGCCGATTGCCTGCTGCTATAGCACAGAAAAGGCGAGGAAAAATTACAAAAGGTGTGCTGTTGCAACATGATAATGCTAAAGTCAATATTGGCAAAATTTCTGTGGACGCAATGAAGCGGAACGGTTTCAAACATTTACCCAATCCACCCTATTCTACTCATCTGGCACCCTGTGATTACTGTTTGTTTCCGGACTTGAAGAGAGAATTGCGTGAACGTCACTTCCTGTCCGATGAAGAGCTTAAAGTAGAGGTTGGAGTGGCTGGAGGTGGGATTGACCCTAAAGACCCTAAATTCTACAAAAATGGACTTTCAGCTTTAGAACATCGTTGGATATCGCGGGGTGACTATGTGGAAAAAAGAAGAAGTAAAGCATGACACTAAGTAAGTAAGACCAGATAGTTTTGAACGACCCTCGTAATTCGTTTAACGATTTGCAAGTTATTAAGAACAACAACAAAAAACATGAAAATGTGGATGGACGAACAGACGGGCGGACAAACGGACAGACAGATAGACAGGATGATTACTATAGGGCATCCCCTAAAATTTGCAAAAAAAATCATTGGAAAGGTATGTATATATACATATGTATGTAGGTTCTATGTATGTATCTATGATGTCAAGAAATTGTTAAAATACCGTGAGCAAAATACCTATTAAGTTTCAGAAGGATCAACTGTTGGAGACTTAGCACTCACATAGTATCTACTATAAACTCGGAACCAGTAAACAAACGTCTAAGTTCATAATGTGAAAAAAATAAAACATAGGATTCTGTAAACGTACATGCATATTTTCAGACCATGATTAAAACACCTTTAAACTTTCAGAAGGATCGGTTAAAAACTGTAGGAGGTGTTGTGCTCACAAGGTACCTTATACAAACTCAGAAGTTCGCACCACGCATGTCAACATTTTATTTTATTTATTTATTTATTTTTATTTATTTATTTATTTTATTTTATTTTATTTTTTTTTTTTTGGTTTTCTGTTTGTATTCCAGCAACAACAGAACCTACTCTTAAGGGCAATTATTTACTCCACGTCCTTTCATTAAGATTATACATTGAAATTCCGCTATTAAGACCACCTAAAAAACTAATTCTGCTTTTAAAAGCTTATTTTGAACACTTCATTTAATTTATTCTTGTGGTTTCTGCCCCCAGTGTCCTCTGGCCATGGACCACCTTTGGAACTGTTCAAAAGTGGTCTTAAAGACCACTTTTGAACAGTCCCAAAGGTGGTCTTAATATAGGAATTTTACTGTATTCCTATAATAAGGGGGGGGGGGGGGAGCGCACACTATTTGAAACAGCTGCCTCGTCCGAAAGTGTATTCAGGGCTCTTAATTCATTTGTTTGATTTGTGGTTTAGTGTATCACTCAACAATATATGAGCCCCGCCAAGCGAATTTGTGTCTTCGAGCATTCCGTCATGACAAATTTTAACTGCGCATGCCCAGCCATTCAGAGGGGCCAGGGATATGGCTTTTGGTCTGAAGGTTCCTCTTGATTCACTGCTTGTATAAGCGAGCAGCGAAGGTTCTTGCGAGACTGCGTGGATGCGCAGGCTCGTCTGAACCTTCGCTGCTCGCATAGGCGATAAGTACCAAAATCGCTTGACGAGACCCAATAAGTCATATTGAAAACGCTGCTTCCAATTTTGTGGGACTTGTGCCGAAGTTAAGATGAAATGACATCTAAAGCCTTGCCGTCCATTAAAACAAATAGGATTTATATGCATGGACAGACTCGCATCACTTTGCCTGGGCAGGCTTAGACCCTCTAAGCGTTTTACCAGTACTCATGTGCGGTCTGTTTCAGCTCTGCGTGGCAGCACAATGCAGTCCAAATTATTTCTCCAAGATCCGAGGGAAAGGGGCGCTCTAAAAGCCCTTTAAATCAAGCTTAAAGTAAAAATATTAAACTCTTTTATTTGCACGCAGATGGCCTGTCATGTAGACACACTATTGGTCTGTTCCATATGCGTATATAGTCGCAGGGACCAAGGCCTAAGGAATAAGGTGGATGGGAGAGCTGAACTACCTTTTCTTTTTTCAAGGAGTCTTGAACAAGGACATTCGTTATAATGGAAAAGATACAGACCTCTTAAATCGGCTGCAAGTCTACTTTTTTCATAAGGTGCCTTTACTTCTGACAACACCCCATTCTTATAAAATTTATCTGCGATTGTCGGGAATTTGACCAACGGGTCCATCGCAATTGAAGAAAATACAGCATAAACATTTTTGTCGCGCTTTTAATTCTTTTGGTAATGATCGGTCTTGCGTCTTTTCGCAGCCACCGCTGGTTATTGGTGCGTCTCTGCGGCCTAAAATAATAGACCCAGGTTTCATTGCAGGTAAACAACTCTGACAACTACGTTTATCAAGTTGTTGTACTTTTTCTAACGATTTTTTTCATTTTTACACCCCGGGTGATTTTTGTTCTTCGGTCAAGAGATGGGGGACCCATCGTGCACAAACCTTTCTAAGTTTCAACTCCTGAGTCAATGACTTATGAACTCTCCCAGATGAAACACCAACACTAACAGCAATTTCTTTCACCGTGAACCTCGCATCCTGTTTGATTATATCTGCCACAACAGCAACATTGGCTTTTGTAGCAGCTTTTCTTGGCTGGCCGGGACTGGGCTCATCTTTCAGGTCAGTTTTACCACCTTTAATTTTTCATGATACCTGAAAAATGACGTTTTAGAGACAACAGATGTCCCATGTATCTGACACAGTTCACTATATATCTGTGAAACTAAAACATTCAGACCAACGCGAATTTATATGTAGGCCTTAATTTCAAGGCTTGTTTTGTTTTTCATTTTACAAACAGTAAGGGTGGTTGAATATGACTGAACCAATTTGAACTTTAAATATCTTTTGAAAGACTGAACGGTCATCCTGTTTTGGAAAATCCCTCCGCCGTGAAATCAACGAATACAGCCACGCGAATGGTCGGCCATTGGTGATATTAAAATTAAATGAACGCCCCTCGTACCAACAATTTAGATCGCGAGCAAATGTTGTTTAATAAACAGATCAGCTCTAGTTGTGATTTGTTGAGTAATAAATCACAGTTTGGAGGTCAGTTGTAAAGTAGACAATCACGAGCGCGTAGCGCGCGTGATTTGTCTACTTACAACTGGTCGTCAAACTGTGCTTTATTACCTAACAAATCACTGGCTAGAGCTGGTCTATTTCGATTCTAACACGCTGAGACTCGGTAATAATGTTGTTGTTTCCTTCAAGTTCTTACAACTTTTCGCCATTGTTAGAAGAAATCCCGCTAAAATTATCGACTGAAACACATGCATTTATATCCTTTTTGAACGTTTATGATGCGAGAAAATGACGATACATGGTCCAACGTCAAGATAATCGACTAGTGACCTCATAAATTTGCAGATTTTAATGACATCACTTGTCACGCTCTTCCTTGCCGTGATTTGTTGAAGAATAAAACACAGTTATTTTCCATTGCCTAAATAGGCGCGCTGTGTTATAGCGGTTAACCAGTGCAATTTTATTTTCAGTCAGTTACCGCAGTAGCCCAGCTTATGCAAACATACATTTTTGAAGACTGCCTGATAGTACAAGCATGTCAATATGCATCTTACGCAATTACTGTCAGATGTTTGTTCTTTTAGTTAAATACAATACCTTTGCAATCAATTTCAGTTGTGCGCTTCAGTTCTATGGTCACGCTATTTCATTTGCTTAAGTGATCAAATATTTATAAACAAAGAGCTTTATTGTAAGTCAACAAGCATGTCAGTCGTGTAAATTCAAGATTGGCATTAAACTGGAATAATTTAAAAGCTTTCTGAACCAAGAAATGACAATACTACTACGAATATATAGTAGCACATAATCGCTTATTGTGTCCTCATTATACCCGCAAACCCAAGACTTCTTTATATAAAACGGGGTTTAAAGGGGTGTTTGTTGCACGGAATTGTCATTGGGAAAATGTGTCCATGTGAAATAATGGCGTCCAACATGGTGCCAGAATTGATAAATATCAGTAAAAAATGATAATATCTTTATTATTTCTGCTTTCAACATAGATTGTGGGCGCTCGTTAGAACCGCCTCTACGAGGCAGTTCAAACGGGTACCCACTATCTATGCTTTTGAGCAAAAATGAGGCAGATAATGTATACAAGTCCCCCGTCTAGGGGGTCTTCGTTTCACGGACTTGTTATCGTGATGTTCATTCTAAGGGCAAAGCCAACCTTGCATGATAGGAATCAGTCGCTCTCAAGGCGTAATTTACTTCTACTGTGACCGAGCCTAAATGATAAGAATCAGCCGCTCTCAAGGCGACATTTACTTCTACTGCGACCACGCCTTAATGATAAGAATCAGCCGCTCTCAAGGCGACGTTTACTTCTACTGCGGCCGAGCCTTAGTAAGAATCAGCCGCTCTCACGGCGACATTTACTTCTACTGCGGCCGAGCCTTAATGATAAGAATCAGCCGCTCTCAAGGCGACGTTTACTTGTACTGTGACCGAGCCTTAATGATAAGAATCAGCCGCTCTCAAGGCGACATTTATTTCTACTGCGGCAGAGCCTTAATTATAAGAATCAGCCGCTCTCAATGCGACATTTACTTCTACTGCGGCCAAGCCGTAATGATAAGAATCAGCCGCTCTCAAGGCGACGTTTACTTCTACTGTGGCCGAGCCTTTATGATAAGAATCAACCGCTCTCAAGGCGACATTTACTTCTACTGCGGCCGAGCCTTTATGATAAGAATCAGCCGCTCTCAATGCGACATTTACTTCAACTGCGGCCGAGCCTTAATGATAAGAATCAGCCGCTCTCAAGGCGACGTTTACTTCTACTGCGGCCGAGCCTTAATGATAAGAATCAGCCGCTCTCAAGGCGACATTTACATCTACTGCGGCCGGGCCTTAATAATAAGAATCAGCCGCTCTCAAGGCGGCGTTTACTTCTACTGCGGCCGAGCCTTTATGATAAAAATCAGCCGCTCTCAAGGCGACATTTACTTCTACTGCGGCCGAGCCTTAATGATAAGAATCAGTCGCTCTTAAGGCGACATTTACTTGTACTGCGGCCGAGCCTTTATGATAAGAATCAGCCGCTCTCAATGCGACATTTACTTCAACTGCGGCCGAGCCTTAATGATAAGAATCAGCCGCTCTCAAGGCGACGTTTTCTTCTACTGCGGCCGAGCCTTAATGATAAGAATCAGCCGCTCTCAAGGCGACTTTTACATCTACTGCGACCGGGCCTTAATAATAAGAATCAGCCCTTCTCAAGGCGACGTTTACTTCTACTGCGGCCGAGCCTTAATGATAAGAAACAGCCGCTCTCAAGGCGACGTTTACTTCTACTGCGGCCGAGCCTTTAAGATAAGAATCAGCCGCTCTCAAGGCGACGTTTACTTCTACTGCGGCCGAGCCTTAATGATAAGAATCAGCCCTTCTCAAGGCGACGTTTACTTCTACTGCGGCCGAGCCTTAATGATAAGAAACAGCCGCTCTCAAGGCGACGTTTACTTCTACTGCGGCCGAGCCTTTAAGATAAGAATCAGCCGCTCTCAAGGCGACGTTTACTTCTACTGCGGCCGAGCCTTAATGATAAGAATCAGCCGCTCTCAAGGCGACATTTACTTCTACTGCGGCCGAGCCTTTATGATAAGAATCAGCCGCTCTCAAGGCGAAATTTACTTCTACTGCGGCCGAGTCTTTATGATAAGAATCAGCTGCTCTCAAGGTGAAATTTACTTCTACTGCGGCCGAGCCTTTATGATAAGAATCAGCCGCTCTCAAGGCGACATTTACTTCTTCTGCGGCCGAGCCTTAATGATAAGAATCAGCCGCTCTCAAGGCGACATTTACTGCTATTGCGGCCGAGCCTTAATGATAAGAATCAGCCGCTCTCAAGGCGACATTTACTTCTACTGCGGCCGAGCCTTTATGTAATCGTTTGTGAATGTGACCTGGTATCATCACGTTATCAAGTACCCTGTAAACCCCAGTTTATACAGCGAACTGTTGGGTTTACAGGAGCGCACATTATTTTTTTCTTATTACGATAACACCACCGTGCGACATAATGCATTTCGAATCTCCAGAATAGATACGTGTTAATATGAAAATCCGCCGCGCATTTTTTTCTTTTATTTAAGGTGCCAGTATAGGTTTTGAATGTTCGTTAGAACAGCCTCCGTTGAGGCGGTTGTATCGAGTATAAGCAACCTATGTATTGGAGCAGAAATAAGAAAAATAATGTATATCCCCGTAAACCTCTGTTTTCTCTATGTTTTGTTTGTTTTGAGGATTAACGTCCCCATCAACACTGTAAAGGTCATTTTGAAGAGGTTGCTCCCAATTTTGTGGGACTTTTACCCGACATTGAGATGAAATGACATCTCAAGCCCAGTCGCCCAATGGAACCAATAGGGTTTTTAAGCACGGACGGACCTTCTTGCACCGCTTTGCCTGGACAAGCTTAGATCCTCTAAGCGGTTTACCAGTACTCATATCCGGGTCGGTTTCAACGCTGCGTGGAAGCATCATGCAGCCCATATATTTCTTCAAGCCCCGATGGGCGGGGTCGGTTTTCTCTATGTAAAGGTTTAGTTAAAACATGTACTAATTTATTTTAGTTCGATTGCGATGGAAGCTTCAAGCTTATTTAATCGCTCTCGAACACTCATCTCGGATGTTTTCACGCGCGCGAGAGAGAGGCAGTGGCTTTTACACCACTGCTACCCATTTACACCTGGGTAGAGTGAGACAGTGTCATTACGAGTCTTGCCCAAGGACACACCTCGATACCGGGTGCCGGATTCGAACGCACAACCTCTAGATCATGAGTCGAACGCGTTAACCACTGCGCTATCGAGGCTGACGTGGAGTTTGGGGGGGGGGGGGGGTGTTCGTTTCACGGACTTGTTCACGTGATGTTATTTCTGCTTCTCCGGACATAAATTGTGGGTTCTCGTCGGACACTCCTCAATTAGGCCCTACAGCCTATGTTTAGAGTATAAACAAGAAACAAAAAGAAATTTCCGTTTTGGGGTATGAAAGAACGCACCATGTCACACGGATATGTTTTTGTAATGTATTGTAACGCCAGGCATCCGTGGGTTTTAAATTTCCAGCATCTACATCCAATTAGCCACTGCCAAAATATGGTCTTTGTGGTCTACATGAAACATTCATGGAGGCTGAACTGAGATTTCGCTTCATCACGAAAACACGCTTATATAATTTTGACTTCCTAAAACCCCACGTTTATACAGTAAAACTGGGGTTTACAGGGGTGTATATTATTTTTCCTATTTCTGCTTAAAAACTTCAGTCTATGTTTATAGCAGAAATATGAAAAAATTCCAATTTTTGTCGGAAAATTTTCAGTTTTTGGAGGTAAATTTTTCAGTATATTTGAATAGGCATGTTTTTCTAATGGAGTCTGTGATATGTCCGAAGATACAATGCCGCTTGCTGCGGTTCGTTTTATTTTGCAGTCAATCTGTACTCTGTCGTTTATCGCTAAATTGAAAATTATCATTCTTCAGAAACTATGTAAAATACCACACGCCTCCGATGAAGGTATACTTATATAATATCTGTCTATGAAAAGATGAAAGCACTATAAATTCTCTTAGTCTGATATTGAATCAGCCGTGTGATGTAAAATCTGTTTATGCCATTTACGAAAAGCAAATCTGCTGATCGGCATGTGCACAATAATCAGCATATTTGTGTTCTATGCATCACGTGAACACGTCCGTGAAACACAGACCCCCTAAACCCCACTTTATACAGAGAAAACTGGGGTTTACGGGGGTAAACAGTATTTTCCTTATTTCTACGCCAAAACATAAGTTGTGGGTACTCGTTAGAACCGCCTCAATGAGGCGGTTCTAACGAGCACCAAAAACCTATGTTTGGAGTATAAATAAGAAAAATATCACAAATTTTCTTCAGAAAAATTGCCTTTTTTGAGGTTTGAAAAATGTACTATATCGCACGGATGTGTAATCGTAATGGCTTGAATCATGCAATAACTCTAGTTTCTATAACTCATTACGAAAGTTCAGTGTAAATTTTACCGCGGAAAAAAAATGAAGTTTTAAGATGTAAAAAACTTATTTATCTTATTTCTGCTCAAAATATAGATTGTAGGTACTCGTTAGAACCCCCTTATTGAGGCGGTTCTAACGAGAACCCACAATCTATGTTTTAGAGCAGAAATAAGAAAAATAAGGTTTACCACTATAAACCCTTGTTTTACTACATAAAAGTGGGATTCAAGGGGGTAAAGATTAGATAGGCGTGTTTTCGTGATGAGTAACTGTATTAATTTTTTTTTTTTTTTGGTTTTGATAGCCAATCGGCCATTTTGTGGGACAGTAACTGTCCTTTTGGCTTTCCGGCGTTTCCGCTGTTGATTTTTCCATTGGGGTCTGGTTATTTTATGTTAGTGTTTCTTCTCTTTTGGTGTCTTTGATAATTGTATCGATTCCTGATCATTGCCTTCACTTCTATTGAAAGACTCTAGCTTGTCTGTTTTTGTTGATTGATTTGAGGTTTAACGTCCCCGTCAACACTGTAAAGGTCATTTTGGAGACGTTGCTTCCAATTTTGTGGGACTTTTACCCCACACTGAGATGAAATGACATCTCAAGCCCTGTCGCCCAATGAAACCAATAGGGTTTATTAGCATGGACGGTCCGCCTCGCACCGCGGTTCCTGGACAGGCTTAGATCCTCTAAACCACCAGTACTCGTGTACGGGCCGGATTCAGCTCTGCGTGGAAGCATCATGCAGCCCATATATTTCTTCAAGCCCCTATGGGCGGGGGCTATCTAGCTTGTCTGTGTATAGATGTAAAACAAAAAGGTGTATCAAATTCAGAAGGTAGAGTTTCTCCTAACGAGACAGTAATTATGTAATTAATGCCAGTAAATATAGAACATAGCTTGGTAAGCTTTCTATAAACTTTGAAAGAGCAGATTCACTTTGTTTATGATTTTGGTTGCTTTTGACTGGCTTATGGACGCTGCAGATCGATTGAAAGCATTCGCTTTGGTTCACTTACAGCATGTCAATGAATGGAAAATAAAATTTAATTGGGCACTGACTGACGTTTAGATATTCATATGGGATACAGATGGCAATGCATGCTTAAATTTATATCATTTAAAATCTTGCTTTGATTAGTGAGATAATTTTATACATGTACTAAGGCCAAAATTTTATAGTTTATGTCATACGAGGAGGCAAGGTACTTTTTACGAAATGGTATACTTACATACTTACGGAATAACAAAATCTGGGATATCTACGATAGTTGCTAGCTTATGAAACAGATTGATTTTATTTGGTAAGTAGAAGCAAATATATATCAGCTTTTGTGTCAAAAGTACATTGAAAATATCACGTTTACAAGTCCGTGCAATGAACACCCCTCTATACCCACTTTTATACAGAGAAATCTTGGGTTTATAGGGGTAAACATCATTTTCCTTATTTCTGATCCAAAACATAGTTTGTGGGTACACGTTAGAACCGCCTCCTTGAGGCGGTTCTAACGAGCACTCACAACCTATGTTTGGAGAAAAAATAAAAACAAAACAATATCACAAATTTTCATCAGAAAAGTAACCATTTTTGAGATATGAAAGAATGCACTTTCTTACATGCTTTTCAATGAAATACAGTCGAACTTCAATGGCTCGAACACCTTTGGGACCACGAAAATCTGTTCGAGGCAGGGGTAGTTCGAGCCACTGATGGCTACTTCCAGGAGGTAAAACTGGGATAATTTTTGGACTTCGGTTCGGTGATCTTTGATATAAATGTATGCTGAGTGTACTCATTAGAATCGCCTCGCCTCATTGAGACGATTCTAATGAGTACACACAGCATACATTTGCAAGATAAAAGATAAAAATATCCTAAATTTTACCCTCCCTATTTCTTACGTAGAGAAATTCCCTACGGACTCAAGAACGGGTTCGAATCAGCCATGATAAACGAGCCATCGGTGTTCGACCCATCGAAGTTCTACTGTATAGAGATTTATCAGTGAAATCGAAAACGATATTGTCACTGTTTCACTGATATCAATTTTATTTCTCACTTTTTGGGACTACTTTTTTCTCGAAATCTAATTCTATGGTCAGTTTTTTTCATTGTCAGATGATTGAAAATTAACGAACTGTATTAGAATTGACGCTTAGGCCGTTCAAACGTCACGAGGTCGTTAATGACGTCATTTTCGACGCTGACGCCACGTATTTTGTTACGCGACGTTAGATCTACCCGCACCATCTTTCGGAAACTAATCTCTAATTTCAGTAACTGTTCAATAAAATGCCATCCCGGGCTGTTTCTCAGGTGCAAACTTTCTGTTTACACCAAGTATTATACCAAGTAAATACGTTGGATACCACTAAAATGACGCGTAACGACCAGGAACAAAGTTTTCTCTGAGGGTGAGTGACCCGATTGGTGAAGCTAAATATTGCCATTTTAAAGCATGTAAGAAACAGAAAATTTAGTTTTTTTTCAGTGTAAGATCAAATTTTATTTCACTCATGAACACCAAAACTGGTATTTACACGAGTGGCGTATGCCACTCGTGAAAATACTGGTTTTGGTGTTCATTCGGTGGAATAAAATTCGATCTTACACTGAAAAAATCAAATATCCTCTCTATTTCACACGGGTGTGTTAACGTACTGCTTCAGTAGCTCAAACACTCAATGGACCGTGAGAATTTGTTCTATAGCGAGGTTGTTCTGGTCACTGAGGGCTGTTCATAACGCCAAGCAAGGTAACATAACGGGAATAAATAAATGTATATCTTTTAGAAGAGTTTCTACAAAGCAGACACTTTGTGTGTATGGCCTCGATGCAATGCTAATGATAATACTCCCGGATGAAATGCGAAAATTCCCTTTGTTATCTCTTTGTGTGTGTGTGTGGGGGGGGGGGGGGGGGGATGGTCTGGAGCTTTCCATAGACTTTCTTCGTGGCTCCAACACGAGTTCGAATTAGGGATTACGAAAGCACGCCCATTCAAATGTATTAATTTTTTTTACCATCAAAAATAGAAATTTTCAAAAAAAAAAAAATCTGATATTTTTCATATTTCTACAAAGAAAAAATGTATTGTGCGTACTCGTTAGAACCGCCTCGCCGAGGCGGTTCTAATGAGTACCAACAATTTATGTTTTTCAGCAGAAATAATACTATATAAAATTGGGATGTAAGGGGGTCAAAATTATATAGGTGTGCTGTTCGATGTCACCGGTTTTCGAGTTATCGATGTACACCGCATATATCAAAATATCTCCAAAACTTGTAACAGCAAACACTGCTTACTGAAACTATGTAAAATGAAAATATTTTATTTGCATTGTTTGTACTGATGCAGTAGATTGTATTAATCACTAGAACACTGTCCAAAATGCCATTGTATATGTATGTACTTTGTCCGCACGATTTATAGCCTACTGGATTGCGAATAAAAATCTGTTCTGTTCTGTTCTGTTCTTCATGCTCATTACATACTTTGTACGCAGAGCAGACGCATATAGCCATGAAATGAGTCTTAGAGTTTTGTATTGGTGAGGTCTCAACCTATGCAACCAATGTTTGGGTTTTTCAATGAAAATAATCTGATCAAACAACAAGTGGTGAACATATAGTTTGACCTTGTGTACATTGGGGCATCAGAAAGAAAGATACGAGTATAAACTGTACCAGAACTGTTTAACCAAGCTAAACGTAGCTTTTTCTTACCACTGTATAATTCGCCCCCGTCCGGCGGGGCTTGGAGAAATAGAAGGGCTGCATGATCCTTCCACGCAGAACCGAAACCGACCGCACACATGTACTGGGAAACCAGCATAGAGGACCTAAGCCTGCCAAGGCAAAGCGGTGCGAGCCGGACCGTCCATGCTTATAAACCCTATTGGTTTCATTGGGCGACAGGGCTTGAGATGTCATTTCATCTTAATGTCGGGTAAAAAGCACACAAAATGGGAAGCAACGTCTCAAAAATGACATATACAGTACCCACGGGGACATTAAACCTCAAATAAAACAAACAAATACCACTGTATTATATAATAAAATGGTCGGGCAGTTACCTTCCCTTGCTCACTCTGCTTTTGAGCGTTGGTCTTTGAACAGACCAATCTTTGATAAGGTCATGCTCTGCGGCACTAGTTATAAAAGCTTTGACCTTATAGGTAATATTAAGATTTTTGTGACATATACAATTCATATTCCTCACGCGGTTTTGAGAGTGTTATACGACACTGTATAAATTTAATTAGAGTGAGTGAGTGTTTTAGTTTTACGTCCCACCAACAGCTAAGGTCATACGGAGACGGGACCTCGGTTTAAAGACTCATCCGAAAGTCTGGAGAAGCCCGAGATCGATCCTGCGATCCCTGGTTTACAAGGCGAGTAGCTTAACCACTACACCACGGAGGCTTCTATAAATTTAATTAGGCTTCAAATATTAGATGGAAGAAAAAATACACCTTGGACAATAATGACAACCTGGAATTATAATGACAATAAAGACAATTTTTAGGGACTATTTTTGGCTTTATTTGCCATTCGCAAGCACACTAATGTAGGAAAAATATGATCTTCGTACAGATTTTAGCTCACCTGAGCCGAAGGCCCCGGGGGAGCTATTGTGATCGGTCTTCGTCGTTCTTCGTCGTCCGTCCGGATGTCCGTCCACAATTTCTATAAATGACATCTCCTCCTAAACCACTGAACAGGCTTTGACCAAACTTGGCAGAAATTATCTGTGGGTGATCCTCTCTCAAAGCTGTTCAAAGAATTCCATTCTATGCAGAAGTCTGGTTGCCATGGCAACAAAAAGGAGAAAATAAGAAAAAAAAAGTTTAAAAATCTTCTTGTCTGAAACCAGAAAGCCCAGATCTTTGGTATTTGGTATGAAGCTCATCTATAGGACCTCTACCGAGATTGTTCAAATTATAGCCCTGTGGCCAAAAATGCCCCCGCGCCGGGGCCAACTGGTTTGACATAGGCTTATATAGGAAACAACTTTAAAAATCGTCTAGCCTGAAACCAGAAGGCCCAGGTCTTTGATATTTGGTATTAAGCTTCGTCTAGTGGACCACTACCAGGATTGTTCAAATTATAGCCCTGGGGCCAAAAAATGGCCCCGCACCGGGGCCCACTTGTTTAACATAGGCTTATATAGGGGAAACTCTTTAAAAATCACTTGTCTGAAACCAGAAGGCTCATGTCTTTGATATTTGGTATGAAGCTTCATCTAGTGGATCTCTACCAAGATTGGTCAAACTATAGCCCTAGGGCCAAAAATGCCTCCGCGCCAGGGCCCACTGGTTTTGTATAGGCTTATATAGGGAAAACCTTTAAAAAATCTTCTTGTCTGGAACCAGAAGGCCCAGATCTTTGATATTTTGTATGAAGCTTCATCAATTGAACCTCTACCAAGATTGTTCAAATTATAGCCCTGGGGCCAAAATGCCCCCGCGCCGGGGCCCACTCATTTCACTTAGGCTTATATAGGAAACACCTTAAAATATTCTTGTCTGAAACCAGATAGGCCCAACTCTTTGATATTTGGTATGAAGCTTCGTCTAGTGGACCTCTACCAAGATTGTTCTAATTATAGCCCTGGGGCCAAAAATGGCCCCGCACCGGGGCCCACTTGTTTTACATAGGCTTATTTAGGATAAACTCTTTATAAAACATTTTGTCTGAAACCAGAAGGCCCAGGTTTTTGATATTTGGTAAGAAGCTTCATCTAGTGGACCTCTACCAAGATTGTTCAAATTATAGCCGTAGGGCCAAAAATGCCCCCGCGCCAGGGCCCACTGGTTTTGTATAGGCTTATATAGGGAAAACCTTTAAAAATCTTCTTGTCTGAAACCAGAAGGCCAAGGTCTTTGATATTTGGTATGATGCATCGTCCAGTGGACCTCTACCTAGATTGTTCAAATTATAGCCCTGGGACCGAAAATGCCCCCGCGCCGGGGCCCACTTGTTTTACAAAGGCTTATATAGGGAAAACATTTAAAAATCTTCTTGTCTGAAACCAGAAGGCCCAGGTCTTTGATATTTGTTGTGAAGCTTCGTCTAGTGGACGTCTACCAAGGTTGTTCAATTTATAGCCCTGGGGCCAAAAATGCTCGCGCGCTGGGGCCCACTGGTTTTACATAGACTTATAATGGGGGAAAACATTTAAAAATCTTCTTGTCTGAAACCAGAATGCCCAGGTCTTTCATATTTGGTCTGAAGCTTCGTCTAGTGGACCTCTATCAAGAATGTTCAAATTATAGCCCAGGGGCCAAATATGCCCCCGCTAAGGGGCCAACTTGGTTTACTTAGGGTTATATAGGGAAAATATTTAAAAATCTTCTCGTCTGAAACCAGAAGGCCCAGGTCTTTGATATTTGGTATGAAGCTTCATCTATTGATTGTTCAAATTATAGCCCTAGGGCCAAAAAAGTCCCCGCGTCAGTTGGCCCACTGGTTTTGCATAGGTTAAGATAGGGAAAACCTTTAAAATATTCTTGTCTGAAACCAGAAGGCCCAGGTCTTTGATATTTGGTATGAAGCTTTGTCTAGTAGACATCTACCAAGATTGTTCAAATTATAGCCCTAGAGCCAAAAATGCCCCCGCACCAGGGGCCCACTGGTTTTGTATAGGCTTATATAGGGAAAACCTTTAAAAATCTTCTTGTCTGAAACCAGAAGGCCAAGGTCTTTGATATTTGGTATGATGCATCGTCCAGTGGACCTCTACCAAGATTGTTCAAATTATAGCCCTGGGACCAAAAATGCCCCCGCGCCGGGGCCCGCTGGTTTTACATAGACTTATAATGGGGGGAAAACCTTTAAAAATTTTCTTGTCTGAAACCAGAAGGCCCAGATCTTTGATATTTGGTAAGAAGCTTTATCTAGTGGACCTCTACCAAGATTGTTCAAATTATAGCCCTAGGGCCAAAAATGCCCCCGCGCCAGGGCCCACTGGTTTTGTATAGGCTTATATAGGGAAAACCTTTAAAAATCTTCTTGTCTGAAGCCAGAAGGCCAAGGTCTTTGATATTTGGTATGATGCATCGTCCAGTGGACCTCTACCAAGATTGTTCAAATTATAGCCCTGGGACCAAAAATGCCCCCGCGCCGGGGCCCACTTGTTTTTCAAAGGCTTATATAGGGAAAAAACATTTAAAAATCTTCTTGTCTGAAACCAGAAGGCCCAGGTCTTTGATACTTGTTGTGAAGCTTCGTCTAGTGGACCTCTACCAAGGTTGTTCAATTTATAGCCCTGGGGCCAAAAATGCTCGCGCGCTGGGGCCCACTGGTTTTACATAGACTTATAATGGGGGAAAACATTTAAAAATCTTCTTGTCTGAAACCAGAATGCCCAGGTCTTTCATATTTGGTCTGAAGCTTCGTCTAGTGGACCTCTATCAAGAATGTTCAAATTATAGCCCAGGGGCCAAATATGCCCCCGCTAAGGGGCCAACTTGGTTTACTTAGGGTTATATAGGGAAAATATTTAAAAATCTTCTCGTCTGAAACCAGAAGGCCCAGGTCTTTGATATTTGGTATGAAGCTTCATCTATTGATTGTTCAAATTATAGCCCTAGGGCCAAAAATGTCCCCGCGTCAGTTGGCCCACTGGTTTTGCATAGGTTAAGATAGGGAAAACCTTTAAAATATTCTTGTCTGAAACCAGAAGGCCCAGGTCTTTGATATTTGGTATGAAGCTTTGTCTAGTAGACATCTACCAAGATTGTTCAAATTATAGCCCTAGAGCCAAAAATGCCCCCGCACCAGGGCCCACTGGTTTTGTATAGGCTTATATAGGGAAAACCTTTAAAAATCTTCTTGTCTGAAACCAGAAGGCCAAGGTCTTTGATATTTGGTATGATGCATCGTCCAGTGGACCTCTACCAAGATTGTTCAAATTATAGCCCTGGGACCAAAAATGCCCCCGCGCCGGGGCCCGCTGGTTTTACATAGACTTATAATGGGGGGAAAACCTTTAAAAATCTTCTTGTCTGAAACCAGAAGGCCCAGGTCTTTGATATTTGGTAAGAAGCTTCATCTAGTGGACCTCTACCAAGATTGTTCAAATTATAGCCGTAGGGCCAAAAATGCCCCCGCGCCAGGGCCCACTGGTTTTGTATAGGCTTATATAGGGAAAACCTTTAAAAATCTTCTTGTCTGAAACCAGAAGGCCAAGGTCTTTGATATTTGGTATGATGCATCGTCCAGTGGACCTCTACCAAGATTGTTCAAATTATAGCCCTGGGACCAAAAATGCCCCCGCGCCGGGGCCCACTTGTTTTTCAAAGGCTTATATAGGGAAAAAACATTTAAAAATCTTCTTGTCTGAAACCAGAAGGCCCAGGTCTTTGATATTTTGGTATGAAGTTTCGTCTAGTGGACCTCTACCAAGGTTGTTCAATTTATAGCCCTGGGGCCAAAAATGCTCGCGCGCTGGGGCCAACTGGTTTTACATAGACTTATAATGGGGGAAAACATTTAAAAATCTTCTTGTCTGAAACCAGAATGCCCAGGTCTTTTATATTTGGTATGAAGCTTCGTCTGGTGGACCTCTATCAAGAATGTTCAAATTATAGCCCTGGGGCCAAATATGCCCCCGCTAAGGGGCCAACTTGGTTAACTTAGGGTTATATAGGGAAAATATTATAAAAATCTTCTTGTCTGAAACCAGAAGACCCAGGTCTTTGATATTTGGTATGAAGCTTTGTCTATTGATTGTTCAAATTATAGCCCTATAGGGCCAAAAATGTCCCCGCGTCAGTTGGCCCACTGGTTTTGCATAGGTTTAGATAGGGAAAACCTTTAAAATGTTCTTGTCTGAAACCAGAAGGCCCAGGTCTTTGATATTTGGTATGAAGCTTTGTCTAGTAGACATCTACCAAGATTGTTCAAATTATAGCTCTGGGGCCAAAAATGCCCCCGCTGGTTTTACATAGACTTATATTGGGGGAAAACCTTTAAAAATCTTCTTGTCTGAAACCAGAAGGCCCAGGTCTTTGATATTTGGTATTAAGCTTCGTCTAGTGGACCTCTACTAAGATTCTTCAAATTATAGCCGTTGGGCCAAAAATACCCCCGCGCCGGAGCCCATTTGTTTTACATAGGCTTATATAGGGAAAACCTTTAAAAATCTTCTTGTCAGAAACCAGAATGCCCAGGTCTTTGATATTTGGTATGAAGCTTCATCTAGTGGACCGATACCAAAAATATTCAAAATATTACCCTTTGACCAAAAATACCCCCGCGTTGGGCCCCACTGATTTTACATAGGTTTATATGGGGAAAACCTTTACAAATCTTCTTGTCGGAAACCAGAAGGCCCAGGTCTTTGATATTTGGTATGAAGCTTCATGTAGTGGACCTTTACCAAGATTCTGATTGTTAAAATTGTAGCCCTGGGGCCAA
The DNA here is from genome assembly GCA_963580285.1 of Lucinisca nassula. Lineage (NCBI taxonomy): Eukaryota > Metazoa > Mollusca > Bivalvia > Lucinida > Lucinidae > Lucinisca > Lucinisca nassula. The sequence continues at coordinate 127,719,887 of OY757011.1, read as the reverse complement.
AAATGACCCGGCCCATGGCCCACTGGTTTTACATAGGCTTATATAGGGGAAACCTTTAAAAATCTTCTTGTCTGAAGTTTCAACTGATGGACCTCTACCAAGATTGTTCCAATTATAGCCCTGGGGCCACAAATGGCGCTGTCCCAGGTTTTACGTAGGCAAATATATATATTTTTTTTTATATGGACCTCTACCAAGATTGTTCAAATTATAGCCCTGGGGCCAAAAATTGTCCCGCCCAAATCTCTTAGCTCAGCTGAGCGATATAGAACCATCATGGTCCTCTTGTTGTTGTTTTTTTTTTTTTCTTTTATTTGTTTGCACCCATTTACTGGAAACCTTAACATTTTGATATCATAATTCAATATTCCGTTGAAAGTATTTGGTAGAAATAAAACTCAGAGTGGAAGGATAAAATTTACTAGGTATGCACTTAACTTAAGACTATTTTTGGTCTGTCTTTAGAAGTTGTTCGTAACGAACAGCAATGAAACCTTTGCCGCGGACCGAACGTCAGATGTGTAAATTGTGGTGATGAATCCACCGTTATTGTGTTGTTTTCTTAAATGACGGAAATAGTTATTTCTATGTGAATATACTTAAACAGATAGTAAGTCAATCAGTCGGTTTTAGCTAGTTAGCGAGTTAAAAGTCGTAGTTTATTAGTTAAAGCACACACAATGACATACAGTGAAACGCTTGAGCTAAACGTAGTTCGTCCGTTAACACCTGACCAAGTAAGCCTACGAAGTTATATATACAGAGACACGATGTTATACAATAAGAGTTTATTTCGATATTTTTGTGGCATTCGATGCTGTTTTGTATGTTATTCGATTCTATATAACATCCCATTAATAATTAACGAAAAGAACGAACTTGTTGGTAGAACTTGTGGCCCAGCCCCATTTGCTGGTCTGAAAGGCAATAAAATATGTTTAAACTAAACTAGAACAAACTTGCGTTCGAACTCTGCCATTAAATCTAAGTTGAACATGTTGAATAGGATCTTCGTTTGTTTTAAAACAGTGTTATCCGTAAAAAATTGTCTCAGTAGTCTGACAATTTCTGTTATCCCATCTGTGCTGTATATTTGTACAATAAACAATTTTCTCTGAGATAAGAAATATGAAAATAAACCATTAATCGCGAAGAGTACAATGTATACTGCACGGCATTAATTCCGCAAATGTTTATTACGCGAACAAGCCAGTCCAACGAATACCCATTATGAAAACACGCCTATTCAAATACTTATAGTTTTCATATTTCTGGTCAACAACATAGATTGTGGGTACTCTTTAGAACCACCACGTCGCTCAAAACATAGATTTAGGTACTAGTTAGAGCCGCCTCACCGAGGCAGTTCTAACGAGTACCCACAATCTATGTTTTTTAGCAGAAATAAGAAAAATAATGCCCCCCCCCCCCATGTACATTGTAAATCCCAATTTTACAATATAAAATTGGAGTTCAAGGGGGTTGAAATTATATAGCAGTGTTTTCGTGATGCATAGTAACGTCTATGTTATACAGTCGAACTTCAGTTGCTCGAACACCGAGACAGGGGTAGTTCGAGCCACTGAGGTTACTGTCAGGAGGCATGACGAGATACTTTTAGTCATCTTTTCGGTGTTCTATTATGAAAATATATGAAAATATATGCTGTGTGTACTCATTAGAATCGCCTCATAGAGGCGATTCTAATGGGTACACACAGCATACATTTGCAAGATAAAAGACTAAAATCTCCTTAATTATCCCCCACCATTTCTTATGTAGAGGATTTCGCTAGGGGCTGAAGAAAGGGTTCGACTCATCTTTGGCAAACGAGCCATCGCTGTTCGAGCCACCGAAGTTCGTCTGTACATGTATATCAAATATGGGCCCTGGGCTTGCAAGGATGCACATTAAACAATAAAATTCTTGTAATAAGACCGCCTTTTGGCTGAAACCAGCCTCACACGAGAACTGGTAAACCGCTTAGAGGACCCAAGCCTGCCCAGGCAAAGCGGCGTGAGTCGTATCGTCCATGCTTATAAACCCTATTGGTTTCATTGGGCGACAGGGCTCGAGATGTCATTTCAACTCAATGTCGGGTAGAAGTCCCACAAAAGTGGACGCAGCGTCTCCAAAATGACCTTATCAGTGTTGACGGGGACATTAAACCTCAAATCAAACAAACAAACAAAGACCACTTTTGAACAATCCCGAGGGTGGTTATTTACTAGAGGACAGTAGATGCAGAAAATACAAGGAAAGAATAAATGAAATCATTTAAATATGTTTTTGAAGGATGAATAACTCTCAAAAGGATTTTGCTGTACTCATTATAGTTGCTTAAAAATATGCTGTGGGTACCTGTACCTACTACAAACACCTCATTACGCAAACACGCCTATACAAATACATTGCCACCTTTATCGCCGAAAAAATGAAAATTTTATGACGAAAAATTGTGATATTTTTTCTTATTTCTGCTCAAAATATAGATTGTGGGCACTCGTCGAGGCGGTTCTAACGAGTACCCACAATCTATACTTTAGAGCAGAAATAAGAAAAATAAGGTTTACCCCCGGAAACCCCAGTTTTACAATATGAAAGTGGGGTTCGAAGGGGTCAAAATTGTATAGGCGTGCTTTTGTGATGTTAACTAGCACCCATAGCATGGGGTTCTGAACCGGATGGACACGTTCATTCACTGTAAACCGAGGAGTAATTCAAAATCAATTACAAGAAAGCATGTCTTGCTTGCTTGCTTGTATTGGAGTTTAACGGCCCAGTCAACACTATTTTAGTTCATTTTTGAGCCAGTTAGTTTACCTATCCACACTTTTCCTATGCAGGCGAGGATTGTGGCAACGTAAAATCGAATTCGTTTCCGCTGACCGTTCCAAGGCGGTTCTTCGGTCGTGGTTTATTTTTGTTATGGCTTGTCTTTGGGTGTTTGTGTCGCTTATATTATTTCATTTTGGATAGCCTATTGGCCATTTTGTGGGAAAGTAACTGTCCTTTTGTCTTTCCGCTATTGATGTTTCCATTAGGGTCTGTTGTTCCATGTTTTTGTTTCTTTCCCTTTGGTGTCTCTGATGGGAACTGTGGGTTAATTGTATCGATTTCTGATCATTGCCTCCACCTCTATTTTTTATACGTAAGCGGTTAACAAGTACAGTGCACATTATTTTGCCAGAGACTGACAACTGCACTTCTTGAATCAATGATCGTAGAAAAGATTCCATTATCAATCTTGCCGACCCCGGCAGGTGTCGAACCCGTGTCCTGCTGATCACCAGTCAGACGCACATCCGACTGAGCTGCCGAGGCCGGCGCTACACGAAAGCAAATAGTGAAGACCCTGATACATGTATTATATCTCGATCTACACTGTTTGAAAAACAAACTGTACCGGTCTCGGGCCCAGCTTTTTGGATGGCGCCAATTAAACGGAATAAATTGTCGCTGTCAATATTTGTATTTTTTTTTTATTTTTTTTTTTGTAACAGGGCGTTTTTATGAGTTTATGAGCTTGTCATCACGTAAACACGCCTATATACCCCTCCCCACCCCCAACACACATATACACATACAAACACACACCCTCACACACATATAAACACCACTATTATATAGCAAAACTGGGGATTAAAGGGTGTACATTATTTTATATTTTTTCGAGGCGGTTCTATCGAGTACCCATAGTCTATGGTTTTGAGCAGAAATAAGGAAAATATCAGATTTTTTGTCTGCAAATTTTCCGTTTTTGCTGGGAAAATTGTCAACATATTTGAATAGACCTGTTTTCATAGTGTCTTATTTCTGCTTCAAACATAGATTGTGGGTGCTCAGTAAGGCGGTTTTATCGATTCGCTCGATCATGATATTGAAATAAGAAGATGTTTGAATTGGGGTTTTAAGTCCCCATCAACACTCTTTATGTCATTTTTGAGACGTTGCTTCCAAGTAAATTGGACTTTTACCCGACATTGAGATGTAATCAGGTAATGACATCTCAAGCCCTGCCGCCTAAACATACCAAAAAGACTAAATATGTAGGGACTCGCACATTTTTGCCTGGGCAAGCTAAGAACCTCTTAGCCGTTCACCAGTACGCATGTGCGGTCGGTAAGTTTCAGCTATGCGTGGAAGTAAGCAACATGCAGCCCAGTCTATTTCTCCAAGCCCCGATGGGCGCGGGGTTGGAAATAAGAAGAAGAATGTATTACAAACTACCTGTAAAATAGAAGTGAAGGCAATAATCAGGAATCAATACAATTAACCCACAGCTCCCATCAGAGACACCAAAGGGAAAGAAACACCAACATGAAACAACTAGGCCCTAATGGAAACATCAATAGCGGAAAGCCAAAAGGACAGGTACATTCCCACCAAATGGCCAAACGGCTATCCAAAACAAAATAATATAAGCGATACAAACCATAACAAAAATAAACCGCGACAGAAGAACTGCATTGGAACGGTTAGCGAAACGAATTCCACTGGGTGGCTTAAATTGATTTTACTTAAACACAATCCTCGGCGATTTAGGCAAATGGGCCCCGTCAAGCGATTTTGGTACTTGTCGCCTATGCGAGCAGCGAAGGTTCAGGCGAGCCTGCGCATCCGCGCAGTCTCGCCAGAACCTTCGCTGCTCGCTCTTACAAACAGTGAATCAAGAGGAACCTTCAGACAAAAAGCCATATCCCTGGCCCCTCTGAATGGCTGGGCATGCGAAGTTAAAATTTGTCATGACGGAATGCTCGAAGTTACAAATTCGCTTGGCGGGGCTCAAATAATTTGTAAACCCAAGAGAAAACAAAACGAGCCCCGCCAAGCGAATTTGTGTCTTCGAGTATTCCGTCATGACAAATTTTAACTGCGAATGCCCAGCCATTCAGAGGGGCCTGGGATATGGCTTTCTGTCTGAAGGTTCCTCTTGATTCACTGCTTGTATGAGCGAGCAGCGAAAGTTCTGGCGAGACTGCGCGGATGCTCGCATAGGCGATAAGTACCAAAATCGCTTGACGGGGCCCAAACAGTATGGTTCTATTTCGCACGATCTATATCGGTTTTCATCGTCAGTGATTATAAATGAGTTTGTTTGATTTGCGGCTTAACGTCCCCCCCCCCCCCCCCGAACTGTATAGGTGATTTTGGAGAAGTTTCTTCCAATTTTGTGGGACTTTTACCAGGCACTGAGATGAAATGACACCTCAACCTGTCGCCCAATGGAACCAATAGGGTTTAAAAGCTTGGACATTCCGACTCGCACCGCTTTGCCTGGGCGGGCTTAGATCCTCTAAGTGATTTACCGGTACTTTTGTGCGGTCGGTTTCAACTCTGCATGGAAGCATCATGCTGCCCATCAATTTCTTCAAGCCCCGATGGTCGGGGGCTCCTTCAATACATGTATGCGTTATTTTAGATTAGATAAACTTTGCTGGCGTCATCTCGTACCAGCCAAGCAAACAATTTGCATATAGCTGCGCTTCCTGTCGTACTTCCGGATACAAATATGAAATTGTGAGAACATTTCAGTTTAATCAAACATACTTTTGTTGGGTTTCAAATTTTCAGAAGTAAAAGCAGTTTAACTCGTATATCCGAACCCGGGCCGCAGCGGTGACAAGTAATTGGACTGGGATCTATATTTTACATATACTTTGTACATAAAATTAGAAATATGCAAAAAACAAGTTTAATACCGATATTGTCCCTTTGATCTATACTGTGAGTACATTGTAGCTACTGTTCGAAAACGATCACGATGCTTCCTTTAATATTCCTAAATTTAAAGAAGAAGAAGAACAACAAAAAATCTGTTAAACTTCCATTTTAATGCTTGGGATATAGCTAGTTGGTGTCAGCTAAATCGCCAAAACCAAGGTGGTTCTAACAAGTACATGTACACACTATCTGTGTTTTTATAAAAAAAAAAAAAAAAAGGAAAATAATGTATACATCATATTCATTGCGAAAACACATCCGTGTGATATAATAAGAATCTGATATGGGGTTCTGTTGTAGTTTAGCGTTTCCAACCCGAGGGATGACCGTGCTGAGCGGAACCGAGGCTTCGCCGAGGTTCCGCTCAGCACGGTCATCCCGAGGGTTGGAAACGCCCATCTACAACAGAACCCCATATTGGATTCTTTTTCTTGCGCAACACCTCAGGTTAGTTTTGACAGCTCGCACATGTATATTGTTTACAAAATAAAAGTAGTGCGGAAGTAGTTCCGGCAGTTGAGTAGAATTGAAGTTGCCTGGGTCGGAACACCAGGGTCAGAACATAAATTCCCAGGGTAAAATCGCGGATTTCCTTGTCTGGTGTGCAAGAAATTGCATTCTGTCATCCCTCCCAAAACAGTCATGTTTTTCTGATAATATCCGTGATATTTTTTCTTATTTACAGTAAAACTCCCATTCTAAGGTCACCATTGGGACAGTTCAAAAGTGGTCTTTAAGACCACTTTTGAACAGTTCCAAAGATGTTCCTATTCTAGAGGACCCTGAGTGCGGAAAACAGAGAAAGAACAGCTGAAACATTTTAAATATGGTCTCAATTTAAGCTGGTATAAATAGCGGAATTTTACTGTATACTGCAAACGCTCGTTAGAACCGCCTCATTGAGGCAGTTCTAACGGGTACTTCTAACGCCTCATTGAGGCAGTTCTAACGGGTACTTCTAACGCCTCATAGAGGCAATTCTAACGGGTACTTCTAATGCCTCACTGAGGCAGTTCTAACGGGTACTTCTAACGCCTCACTGAGGCAGTTCTAACGGGTACTTCTAACACCTCATTGAGGCAGTTCTAACGGGTACTTCTAACGCCTCACTGAGGCGGTTCTAACGAGTACCCACAGCCTAATGAGGCGATTTTAACAAGTACCCAACAACCTATGGCTTGGAGCAGAAAATAAGAAAAACAATGTATACCCCCGTAAACTCCTGTTTTCTCTATATAAAGTTGGATTTCGTGTATACCCCCGTAAACTCCAATTTTCTCTATATAAAGTGGGGTTTCGTGGATGCTCATTTCATAGACTTGTTCACGTGATGATAATATAAAGTGAAGTTTACAAAACTCCTCTTTATAAAGTCCTCACGTGACAACGAGATATTATTGACTAAACGTGTACGCAGAAATTGCTTGATCAGTCAAAATTAGTTTTAATTAGTGAAAATTGGTTTTAATTCCTTGAGTTATTCATGATCTGTTAGACACGTACTAATCGCCTGGTTAGACTGATGCTCAGCCTCATATTCATTATTCTATTATTGTGTACCTTCGATGACTCGAACATCGATGTCTCCTTTACCATGTTTTTTTTCGAACTCGGTTTTGAGTCCCTAGCAAAATATCTCATAAATGCAAGTATTACCATGTTTAGGATAATTTTCGTTTTTAATATTGCAAATGTACGTTATATGTAAGCATTAGAATCGCCTCGATGAGGCGATTCTAATGGGTACACACGACATACCTGTATTTAAAGGAAAATTGAAAGTATATTTCTGTTTTGCCTCCTGTCCTGGTTCTATCATTAACCCTCAATGGTTCGAATTACCCTTGTCTCGAACAAATTTTCAGTACATTACGAAAACACGCCTATTCAAATACATTGTAAATTTTACCACCTGAAAAAAAAACGAAAATTTTAGACGAAAAATTGTGATGTTTTTCTTATTTCTGCTCAAAATATAGGGAAAATAAGGTTTACCCCTGCTAACCCCAGTTTTACTATATATAAATGGGGTTCAAGGGGGTCAAAATTATATAGGCATGTTTTCGTGATGAGCCCAAAGGTTTTCGAGCCATCGAGTCGGCTGCACATGAACCTGGCTGATTTCTCTTAAATAGCTGCTCAATATCCTACTTCAATCATTTTTGATTTTTATTTGCCTTCACTGCAGCTTGTGTTGTGCCGTGTGGCGGCCGTAAAACGTCTCCCCGTACATCAACCATAGTGCAGTTTATATTTTACTTTTGGTCCTTTGAGATCAGCGTGAATATTCTGAGAAATCAGAAATTCATTATTGGTTTAGACTCATATTCTAGACAGGTTTTTAATTATTTGGACCCCATTTTGATTTATATTAGTCTTTGTATCGACTGCCTATTCGAAATTCGCAAAATTGCAGTATGTTTCCTCTGGCTTTCTTTGCCGGATCATTACAGGGTCACTGATGAGGCTTTATTATCCGAAACTACGTAGTATGACCCATCTTCTTTCTTATGAATGTTTTCATTGCCCTTAAAGGGTCTCATTTTTTATTTTTATTCAAGACAAATTCAAACTGAATACAGTGAATGAAAAATATAACTCATCCGTGTAAAATATTGTATAACTCCAATGGTATTTTTCTGATAAAAACTGTGATTTCCTTTTTTTCATTTATACTCATTATGGCGGTTCTAACGACAGGAATCTCAACAGCGCAATTGCTGAAGTATTTCTATGCACATTTTTGTTTTTGTTTAAACATCTTGCTGTAAATTAATCCATTTAGGCCTAGTGGCCAGTTAAAAGATTTGGAAACATACTAGAACCGGATTAGCCGCCACAGAACGCGGTGTCTGATCTGAGTTCACAATGTTTGCTTAAAGTACAATATTTTTGTAAACCTCACAACAAATGAACTTAATGTGATACCAGATGTTCGCACACTTTTAGCTAAATAAAAATATTTAACTAGTATCAAGTTGTGGTCACGTAAAATCGATTTAACCCTTATCTTGCTGAATATATTTAGTTAAGCCACGCCCTTTTCTGACTTTGAACCCATCAGATTACTTGATGTAATTTACTCCTACAAATTCATAAACTTAATGTCAAACAGTGTAGATCTGATCAGATGGCTTCTTTAGAAGCCATCTGATCTGGATCTACACTGTTTGCAAAAATACGGTTGTCGTGAACAGCATGATAAGGGTTAATTCCCACCCCCTGTCCTATAGCCATCCACCCAGACACACGCCTAGTTAAAAGCTTTTAGGCGGTTCTTCCATTGTAGTTTATTATTGTTATAGTTCGTATTGCTAATATTTATCACATGACGTCGCGTCTGAGAGTGTAATAACGCCATATAGTATTTTCGATAATCCACTTGTGGATTAAATATGCAAATTAGCTAGATACATTCCGTAACGTTACATGTACGACGACCTTAACGACGTCGCGTTTACTAATGGCGGAATATTGATATTTTTGTAAACAATCGTGAATAAAATGCGTTTTAAATGTCATATGATAAATAGAATCTTGCATTCGTGCTCATGTATTATTGAATTTATTAAACTCGTTGAGGAAAAGGGATAAATGCTCGGCACAGCCTCGCATTTTATCCCTTTTCCTCAACTCGTTTAATAAATTCAATGATACAAGAACACTCATGTAAGATCCTCTATATATAGATATTTATTTTTTGGATAGCCGTTTTTACCCATTTTGTGGGAAAATAATTGTCCTTTTGGCTTTCCGCTTGTAACGTTATTATTATGGTGAAGTTGTTTTATGTGGGTGTGTTTCTCCCTTTGGTGTCTTCCTTTCTTAGGAACGGATTTCGTTTTGCAAATCTTAAGGTTCGGATTAAAACAATAAAGAAACGTGGAGCTTGATAGCTCAGCGTGGGGCGTGATAGCTCAGCGTGGAGCGTGGTAGCTCAGTGTGAAGCGTGATAGCTCAGTGGTTAGTGCACTTGCCTCTGATGCTAGAGGTACCGGGTTCGATCCCCGGCAGCGGCGATAAAATTTCGGTGTCCGAACACGCTCCATTGACATCATTTGCAGGGATCAATGGCATAAAGTGCACCGTCCTTCGGATTGGGACGTTAACTGGAGGCCCCTTGTGCAGGGAGAACCAGCCCCGTGCAGGTTAAAGATCCCTACCGTAATTACATGATTACTGTGTAGGCTTTCATCCTGCAAACCTGGAGTGTATGTAATGTACACCTGCGGTAATGGTCAAATGTGACCGACGCAGTATAAGTAGAAAGAAAGAAAGAAAGAAAGAGAAGAAAGAACCAACAAGGTTCATCGAGTTAAACACAGCATTTTTCTTGTTTTGGGAGAAACACTAAATTTTAAAACACAGTGTTACATTTACCGAGCACGTTTATACGTAAGTTTGTGTATTGTAAACGCTTAAATCTATTGGACTGATTCTGGGAAGCAAGGGTGTGCATAACTTTCTTTATTCTTATCCATATTCAGATGATGGGATACCCGTTTGAACCGCCCCAATGTGGCCGACTGAGACGGTTCTAAGAAACATCAAAAATGAAAAATACCAGAAATTTTCATATGAAATATTCTATTTCAAACACTTGATAGCGTTGTAGCATTGTGTCGCACGGGTTGTGCTTTCATAATGGATTAAGAAACACATTATAAGATGAATCGATGGGCCATTGGTCGTAACCAGACGTGTGTAAAAGCATCATGATACCCAAGAGGCTGCTGAAAATCACAGTAGAAAAAACATGTAAATGTCAAGCCTCCTGTGGTAGAGTGAAAACATATTTATTATAGACGAAACTTAAAGAAGATAAATGTGCGAAGATCGGCAGACAGAGTCGTGCTATTAAAAAATCGTGAATTGGGGTAACGTTTCGATAACATATTCGTTTCCTAAAATGGCGTCTTTCATATCTCTAGAACTAACATTTTTCATATGAAAATTTTTAACATTCGTTATTTCTGCTCCAAAATAGATAAAAGAAAAAATGCCCAACTGAAGCGGTTCTAACGAGTGCCCACAATCTGTGTTTCTGAGCAAAAATTAGGAAGCTATTTTATAACAAAGTAAACTCCATTTTGACTCTATATAAAGTTGGGGTTAGATTATGTGATGATCAGTGGCATATCATCTTTTACACAAAAACGCAGGTACATACAGATTAAAGAAGAATAAAGAAAAGGTAGAAGAAAAAGAAGTCTCGAAATATGTATGTGTCTGTGATAAACTTGACTTTAGCTCAGGCAGATCACCGGACATATTTTCGTCCTTTATCATAGGCTTAAAGGGGGCTCATTTCTTCGTGTAAAGATGTTCTCTATATCCTCATTAATACTATAAACATAAGCGACATTTCTAAAATGTTCTTTGCATAGTGTACACGGTATTTTTCCTTGCTACGCCACTGATGACTAACGCAGCCTGCGATAATGCGTTGACAGATTAACGTACGTCACTTACATAACTTTTATTTCTCGGACACCTTTAGGAAGATAAAATCATTGGAGACAGGGACACATGTAGTTCGAGGTTGTTCTTGAGTTCCTAGAACCCTTTACGAAGTTTCATATAAGATGTAGTGAGGAATGACTATTTAATAAATCGCCCAATATCAAAACGTTGCGCTAAATGCTTCGATATCTTCAAACCTCTTTCAATAGCTAAGATTCTAACATGGATCCGAACCGCAGTTAAAGAATGCCTTCAGAAATATTGTGACACTGCATATATGCTATAGACAGTATATCACAGGGAGCAATAAAACAATTATGAACACACGGCATGTGCTACTGTTACAAGAATAAATGCCTTTAATCAGATATGGATCCTGAAAATCTCGAAAAATGATTTTAAAAACCTAAAGGCACAGTCTCTTCATTCCGTCAGCGGCACATTGTCTTTCGCTTTCTGTACTACTTACACAACTATTCCTCATGATAAACTGAAACCTAAATGAAAGGTAACTATCAGCCAGTGTTTCTTCCTTGAGAGTTGTAACTTTCCCTTACAGTATTTTGCCATGGTTACAAAAACACTTATGAATTTCGTTCGAGATCACTTTGATGCATCAGAAAGATATCCAGATGCAGATGTCATAAAGATGCTGTAATATCGAATTGACAATATTTTTGTGGAGTTCGATGGACGGATATTTCAGCAAACATTTGGCATACCGATGGACTCTAACTGTGTTCTGTTGCTTGCCGACTTGTTTTTATACTGGTATGAGTTGGTCTCCTCAATGCAGGCAAGAAACAGCTGGCACAACAATTCAATTTCACCTAGATATAGAGACGATGCATGGTCTCTGAAAAACACAAAAGTTACAGAGTATTTAGAATTCATCTATCCGAAAGAACTTGAAATCATTACGAAAACATGCCAATACAAATACATTGTAAATTTTACTGCCAAAAACTGAAAATTTTAAGATAAAAAATGTAATATTTTTCTTATTTCTGCTCAAAATATAGATTGTGAGTACCCACAATCTATATTTTATAGCAGAAATAAGGAAAATAAGGTTGACTCCTGTAAACCCCAATTTTACATACAAAAGTGGGGTTCAAGGGGGTCAGAATTATCTAGGCATGTTTTCGTGATGATTGGAAACAACGGAGACTACAGCCACTTCCTAATATTTGGATTGGTAACCTTAACTTGGCAAAGAAAAGCTTTCTCCTGGGCTATAGGACAATTGTCTCAATGCTAGCGCTCCATTCCTAAGCAGTAATATCCCTTCTGCACCACCAACTGGGGTTTACGTTTCACACTTAATCTGTTTTGCCATAGGCTGCTCAAATTATGAGGACTTCATGGAGCGTGGGAAAGTGCTCACTACAAGGTTGTCGAGCCAGGGGTATCCAACAACCAAACTGGTCGTATGTATGTATGTATGTATGTATGTATGTATGTATGTATGTATGTATGTATGTATGTATGTATGTATGTATGTATGTATGTATGTATGTATTTTTATAGTTGTTAGCCATCAAGTATAACTTTTGTAAAGTTTCGACTAAATCCATGCGTTAGCGTTTATCGAAATTTCGAAATGGACTTCCGCTTCATATGCGACAGAAGACAAAATAGGTTCACTGATTTTTCTGCTTTGATCTTGAAAACTGTTCAAGTTTACCAAAATGCTATCTGCAGGCCTTCACAAATAATATTTCGTACCACACTTTATCTGAACCTATCTGTTTTTTATTAGAGATGCCACTGTAAGACCCTTTCCCTGAACAAGTTACATTCGAAATAGAAAAAAAGACCAATTTCGTCAGAATCCTGTGTGCAATTTCGACCTTTTTGATTAGTTTGCACCAAGCTTCACCAAAATCCATCCATTCCATTTAGAGATAATGCAGCGAGAACATTTTTCTGCTCAAATTCATCAATTTTCCACTACTGTGGCCTCGAATTTAGACCAAGCTCACAAAATCTGAAAAGTAATGTCCCCTGTCCTTTCTGCCCCAAACCAATCACAAGGTAATAATGTTTAGCGCTCCAGCAGGCAACGGGGACGCTGAAACCGATAGGAACCGCTGACGTGGACTTGAAAATAAGTGTAAACTCTACGAGGGTAGGCTGAAAAGTTCTGAGCCTGACCAAGAAGCAGGCATCGAACAGTCATGAAATTTTGTATTCATTAAATCCAAACCTTTATTACTTGACTTGACTCAATGAGTTCAAGTTTACCTGCAATAACGTAGAAATTCTAGACTTTGAAAATTGATACTAGCACGTTTTTGAGAAAATGGACAAAATCTGGCATCGTGGTGTCATCAAGTACATCCATAAAAAGGGGTTAGCTCCTAAGGACATTCATGCCGATATGGTTGCTACATTAGGGGATAATGCTCCTTCGTATGCAACCGTGAAAAGGTGGGCAGCAAATTTTAAGATGGGCAAGGACATCCTTGAAGATGATGACCGGTTTGGACGACCCACAACGGCAACAACTGAGGAAACCATCAGCCAAGTGCACAGGGCCGTGATGGATGACAGGCGTTTATCTGTGAACCAGTTAGCTAACACTGTTGGCATCTCCCGTGAACGAGTAGAGAACATTCTACACAGTGAATTAGGAATGTCGAAGGTTTCCGCCAGATGGGTGCCACGGCTGTTGACGCCTGACCAAAAGTTGACCAGACTGAACCTGTCACAAGCCAACTTGGCTATTTTTGAAGCAGACCAAGATGGTTTTCTTGACCGTTTTGTCACTCAGGATGAGTGTGTGGTCCATCACTTTGCGCCAGAGACCAAAAGACAATCCATGCAATGGAAGCACCCTGGCTCACCCCCTCCAAAGAAGGCAAAGGTCGTCTCCTCTGCAGGGAAGGTGATGGCATCAGTGTTCTTGGATGCCAAGGGTATAATATTAATAGATTACCTTCAAAAGGGCAGAACAATTAATGGGGGGAGGGGAATTATGCAGATCTGCTAAAACAATTGCGAAAAGCAATTAAGGCTAAACGACCCGGAAAATTGACAAAAGGGGTCTTGTTCCATCAGGACAATGCGCCTGCTCATAAATCGGTTGTCGCAATGGCTGCTGTGCATGACTGTGGCTTCACACTTGTCGATCACCCTCCGTATTCACCTGATCTAGCTCCATCAGATTATTTCCTGTTTCCAAACATGAAAAAACACTTGGCTGGGCAGCATTATCGGTCAGACGAGGAGGTGATAGCTGCTGTGGAGGAGTTGTTCAGGGACCAAGATTAGACCTTCCATACCACTGGGATCCAAGGACTCCAGCATCGCTGGAGGAAGTGTTTGGACAGGAAGGGTGACTATGTTGAAAAATAAGACACTTTCAGCATGGACAAAACCATTGGATCTTGGTCAGGCTCAGAACTTTTCAGCCTACCCTCGTACATCCAAACAGGTACCGAAAATGTAGAACATTAGAACCCACCTTTCTTTATCAAACATGAAGTTTGAGAATGATTGGCATTCCTAGTTCTGTTTGTTGTTGTTGTTTTAGTTGAACGTGCCATCCAATTCTATTTAGGTTATATCGAGCCAATCAGTTTATCAAACCACACCGTTCCGCGCTTGGCAAGAGGATACATCAGCAGTTAACGAGTACAGTGTACATTCTTTCGACAGAAACTGACAACGGCCTTTATTGAATCTGCAGAAGGGAATGACCTCAATAAAATCATAATCAGTCTTTACGAAAGAATGTTGCAGACCCAGCAGGTTCTAATGCGCATTCGACTGAGCCTTTAACGTCCACTTATCTGTATCGAACAAGGATTCTTAGGGGTAAAATATATTCTAACACAGCGCGCCTATATAGGCAATGGAAAATAACTGTGTTTTATTCTGCAACAAATCACAGCTCGAAAGAGCGTGACGAGTGACGTCATTAAAATTCCCAATTTATGACGTCACTAGTCGATTTCCTTGACGTTAGACGGTGTAACGTCATTTTCTCGCATCGAAAACGTAAGAAAAGGATATAAATGCACGTGTTTCAGTCAATAATTTTAGCGGGATTTCTTCTAACAATGGCGAAAGGTTGTGAGATTTTGAAGGAAACAACAACATTATTGCCGATTTTCAGGGTGTTAGAATCGAAATAGATCAGCTCTTGTCTGTGATTTGTTGAGTAATAAATCACAGTTTGTCGGTAGTTGTAAGTAGACAAATCACGCGCGCTACGCGCTCGTGATTTGTCTACTTTACAACTGACCTCCAAACTGTGATTTATTACTCAACAAATCACAGTTAGAGCTGATCTATTTCTTAAACATTGACCATTTTGCGTAATGAAACAGGAAATAAAGGTGCGTTTAAATGTAAAGAACGCATCTTTGATAATCAGACATTTGGAAAACAAAAACAACGTTTAACAGTCAGTTGCTACAATTTATCAACCGCCTACATTGAAGATTAACCTGCTCACAAATATAACATGAACTGCGACATTTGTGCAGAATTAAAATTCATACCCGCTACCTGACAGAATTAAGAAGCTTTGTGGCAAGGGTCATTCATACAACTCACAACACGATCGATCAGGCTGTGCGGATACGCAGGCTGATCTGATTTGTCTCTAGACGCAAATGTCTGAAGACATGATTTTCCTTCACACGGCTTATATCGCGCACTTAAGTGTCTATATAAGTGAACATCAATCTGTTCTCAGTGAATACGGATGAGAAATAATTTGACAAACTGATAGTTTTGATGAAATCAGCGTGTAACAAAGACTAAATGGAAAATATGTTGCTGTTAACTAGATTCGAAGATATCCGTTTTAATCCTAGCAATTGATCTATCTTTTTATAATAATCTAATAAATGATTATTTTGACAGCATGTGAACAACACATCCGTTTGATGAAATTTCAGCAGTAGCCGTTTCTATGAAAGTTCATTTGAATGTTTTGCACGGTGTCCTCTCCTGGGGTCCACCGTACCATTAGCGATAACACCCATGCGACACAGCGCATTTTTCACGTCTCCAAAATGGCTTCTTTTCTGACAAAAATCCACTATATTTTTCTTATTTATACTGTAAACGTAGATTGTGGGTGCTCGTTAGAACCTACTGTTGGTTCTTCAGATTCTTTCAAAGTAAAAGTATCTATTTGAACTGACTTGGCTGCATGGATGGAATCAATTTTAGAAGGTGTGCTGTAAAGGTCTGCGGGTATTATAAGCTTCTGGGAACAAACTGGGGTCGAAGGGATAGATAGCAGTCGGCCTTGACATTTAGTAGTGTATGTACTGCTGCGCATACCGGGCCAAAGATTATCAAGAACTGTCCATGACCGACTGTGGCGCTAGTAGAGTGTGCTGATTGTCCCATGCGCCTTTAAATGGCTAACTCTCATCCACCCGTATGATTGCAAACAGTGTAGTTCTAGATCAGATGGCTTCTGCACCAGGATCTGTTTTCCATTCATTTCGTGAATTTGAGTCGATAAATTACATCCAGCCATTTGATTGGTTGAAAGTCAGAAATAGGTGTGGCTAAATGAGATTATACAGCGGGATAAGGGTTAAACACTATGCGGTCGATTGCTCGCTTTGCTGCATCATGAAAACACACCTATATAATTTTGACCCCCTTGAACCCCAATTTTATACAGTAAAACTGGGGTTTACAGGGGTAAACCTTGATTTTCTTATTTCTGATCAAAAATATTGATTGTGGTATTCGTTAGAACCGCCTCGATGAGGCGGTTCTAACGAGTACCCACAATCTATATTTTGAGCAGAAAGAAGAAAATTATCACATTTTTTCATCTAAAAATGTTCATATTTGCGCTGCTAAATCTACAATGTATTGTATAGGCGTGTTTTCGTAATTGGGTGGTTAAATCATGGTGATGTCGTAAGCTCTGGCAAACGCGTGAATCAGTGTATTCATTGGGCGGTATAAGCAACATTGTATAGTTGTGTTCCGTGTTTGTGTTTGTTTGTGTGTTTGTATTGGAGTTAAAATGCCCAGTCAACACTATTTTAGGTCATGTTTGAGCCGATCAGTTTACCTATCCACATTTTTCCTGGACAGGCTTAAACGTAAGCGGTTAACCAGTACAGTGCACATTCTTTCGCCAGAAACTGACAACTGCACTTTTTGGGAGAGAATGACCGTAGAAAAGACTTCTCTGCTGACCTCGGCAGGTATCGAAAGCGCGTCCACCTGATCACCAGTCAGACGCGCATCCGACTAAGCTACCGAGGCCGCCTCCGTGTTTGTTACGTATCTGTAATTTTTGTTTGATTTGAGGTTTAACGTCCCAGTCCACACTGTAAAGGTCATTTTGGCGACGTTGCTTCCAATTTTGTCGGACTTGTACCCGACACTGAGATGAAATTACATCTCTTGAGCAAGCCCTGCCGCCCAATGAAACCAATATAGTTTATAAGCATGTTCGGGCCGACTAGCACCGCTTTGCCTGGGCAGGCTTAGTTCAAGGTAATGTTGGTTGGTGCCTGATGCTCTGTCTCTGGTCGGACCCATCGGAGTCTAACTGTTGGTTTTCTTTTGCTCCAGCATTTCAGTGGTTTCTTGTTGTCGAGTCCTCACCGTTGTCTCACCTCTGTGGTTCTTTGACTTTTTTGTGTTCAGGGAGATGTTGCACTGATGAGTTAGGAGGCCTTCATGCGGACTGAACAAATTATTTGTCTAAATCGCGACGGAAGTAAGGGCGAGGATTGGGGCCACGTAAAATCGATTTAAGCCCCCCCCCCCCCCCCAAGTGGAAATCTTTCCACTGACCGTTCCAAGGCGTTTCTTTTTTGTGGCGGCTTATATATGTCGATGTTTGTTACTTACTGTGTGTATCCTTTGTGTCTTTTTATTTTGGACGGCCATATGGCCATTTTGTGGGAAAGTAGCTGTCCTTATGGCCTTCTTTTGTTTAGGTTTCCATTATGGTCTGGTCGCTTTATGTTTGTGTTTCTTTCCCTTTGGTGTCTTTGATGGGTGGAGTAAGTTAATGGTATCGATTCCTGATCTTTGTTTTACTTCTACTTAGATCTTCTAAGCAGTTTACCAGTACTCGTCTGCGGGTCGGTTTCAGCTCTGTATGGAAGCATCATGCAGCTCATCTTTTTCTTCAAGCCTCGATGGGCGGGGGCTGAGTACGTATCTGTATTATTCAACATTTGTTTACGAAAAGTTCTATTTTTGTTGGTAGGTTGGTTGGTTGATTTGAGGTTTAACGTCCTCGTCAACACTGTAAAAGTCCTTTTGGAGACGTTGCTTTCAATTACATAATGCATTTCAAATCTCCAAAATAGATACCTGTTTTTTATGAAAATCGGCCGCGACTTTTTTTTGTCTGATTTATACTGCCAATATAGGTTTTTGATGCTCGTAAGAACCTATGTATTGCAGCAGAAATAAGATAAATAATGTACATGTATATCCCCGTAAACCACTGTTTTCTCTATTTTTTGGTTTGTTTGTTTTGAGGTTTAACTTCCCCGTCAACACTGTAAAGGTCATTTTGGAGACGTTGCTTCCAATTTTTTGGGACTTTCACCCGACATTGAAATGAAATGACATCTCAAGCCCTGCCGCCAAATGAAACCAATAGAGTTTATAAGCATGGACGGACTGACTCGCATCGCTTTGCCTAGGCAAGCTTAGAGCTTCTA
The DNA here is from genome assembly GCA_963580285.1 of Lucinisca nassula. NCBI lineage: Eukaryota > Metazoa > Mollusca > Bivalvia > Lucinida > Lucinidae > Lucinisca > Lucinisca nassula. The sequence goes on along the minus strand of OY757011.1, from coordinate 127,701,024 downwards.
AGCGGCTTACCAGTACTTGTGTGCGGGTCTTTGATGGTAGGTGTACGCCAGTTTTCTCTAATATAAGACGAGGAAAAGAGTTTCTAGATGATAATTTTCCATCTGGTAAAGTCCATTTGTTCCATAGTATCGCTTAATTTTTGTACGCATAAACATTTCACAGGTTTTCCTTAATTTACTCCGTGAAGCATTAATTATCTCCTCAATTAATTTGATAGCAGATCTAAAACATCATACTTTTTACCGAAAGTTCGAAGCACTTGCTGACACGGAATATGTTTGTGTTATTTGAACTTTCATTATGCAAAGAATTTAGTCTACAAAGTGGATACTGACATAAAAATAATCCAATGACTTGTGTGGTACATGTATTGGTTTGTTAGTCTTTAGCCGTTCCAGTTGGTAAATCACGGTTGTTTAATTTAATTGCACGTCGGTGGGTCGGGCTTTAGACTCTATCATGACGGCTCGGAAATAAATACTTTTAAGAGCCTTTCTGATAATTCATGTTGTTGAGTCCTCATCGTTGTTTCTGAATTCGTTTGATTTTCATGTTCTCGTAGACGTTTCACTAATGAGGTAGAAACCTTCACGCAGACTATACAAATCACTTGTGTAAAGTACGACAGAACTAAAGACGATGGTTGTGCCCCCTACCCACACCCAAAATCTTCCACCCACCGAGTATGACCGTTCCAAGGCAAGATGTTTCTGGTAATTGCATTGTTTTACTTCCATTGTAATATCCTGCATATATTGGATAGCCGTTTGACCATTTTGGGGGAGTCGTGCTTGTGTGTTGGGGGAGGGGCTGGGGGAGAGAGAGTAAACCAAACATTCCTTATGCTCTTTTTCCCTTTGATGTCTTGGACGGAAGGCGTAAAGAAATTAAATCCATGTCAGATCATTGCCATGTTCTGTTGTCCTATGCAGCTAATAAACACGGACTTATAATTTGTATCAATCGATCAATCCATTTTCAAGCTAACTGCTATCTGTAACTCATGTGGTCCTTGCATTAGATATTTAGCGAAATAAAACATGAAAAGGTAAATCCTACTTTATCTGAAGAAAAGTGTCATTTAAAACTAAAGGAATATTTATACATTTATTCATTTATTTATTTATTTATTTATTTATTTATATTTATTTATTTATACTGTTAAACATGAATTGTTGGTATTCGATAGATACCGTTCTGGCGAATAGGCGTATAGAAAACTTCGGAGAACCAATTAGACATGTATCTCAAATTATCGTTAGACAAAATACACTTAAGGTATCATACAATCATAAATGAAGATATTTCAACGTTCATTGAAATATGAACAAATCGGCACACGAGCAAACATTACGAAAAAACTCCAATACAAATACACTGTAAATTTTACCGCCGTAAAAATGAAAATTTTAAGATGAAAAATTGTGATATTTTTTCTTATTTCTGCTCAAAATGTAGAGTGTGGGTACTCGTTAGAACCGCCTCGATCTGCTCAAAATGTAGATTGAGGTACACGTTAGAACCGCCTCATCGAGGCGGTTCTAACGAGTACCCACACTCTATAGTTTGTTTGTTTGTTTGAATTGAGGTTTAACGTCCCCGCCAATACTATATATTTCATTTTGGAGACGTTGTTACCCCCGCAAACGAAGTTTGAAGGGGGTATATAGGAGTCAGCTTGTCGTCTGTCGTCTGTCGTCTGTCGTCGGTCCGTTACAAATCGTCTGTCGTCGGTCCGTTACAAAAAACTTTAACATTGCTCATAACTTCCTTATTCTTTGACCGATTTCTATAATATTCACACACCACACACCTTGCCACTAGTACTTAAGATTGATATACAAAAACATGACCTTGACCTTTACGTTGACCTTCCTCAAGGTCAAATACTTGTAAAAAATTTGTCGGTAGCGGGGGTATAATTGGCGCCCGTTAGGCGGCAGCTCTAGTTTCCAATTTTGTTGTACTTTCACCCGACATTGAGATGAAATGACATCCCAAGCCCTGTCACCCAATGAAACCAATAGGGTTTATAAGCATGGACGGGCCGACTCGCACCGCTTTACCTGGGCAGGCTTAGCACTGACCGTTCCAAGGCGGTTCTTCTGTCGCGGTTTATTTTTGTTATGGTTTGTCTTTGGATGTTTGTGTCGCTTATATTATTTTATTTTGGATAGCCTTTTGGCCATTTTGTGGGAAAGGAACTGTCCTTTTGGCTTTCCGCTGTTGGTTTTTCCCTTGGGGTCTGTTGCTTCATGTTTGTGTTTCTTTCCTGACGGGAGCTGTGGGTTAATTGTATCGATTCCTGATCATTGCCTCTACTTCTATTCAGATTCTCTAAGCGGTTTACCAGCAAATATGCCCGATTTTAGACGGCATTCATATGGGCTAGAACCTTATATTATGGGGTTGGTATAATGCAACCTTGTTTAACTGACACGAGTACTGGTAAGCCGCTTAAAAGGACTAAGCCTGCTCAGGCAAAGCCGTGTGAACCAGACCGTCTAGTGCATTTAAGTATTTTGGTTTCACTGGGCGGCAGGGCGTGAGATGTCATTTCATCTCAATGTCGGGTAAAATTCCCGCACAATTGGAAGCAGCGTCTCAAAAATGACCTAAATAGTGTTGACGGGGACGTTTAGCCTCAATTCAAACAAACACCTACTCCTTAACATGAGCATTACAAGAAAACGAATAGACATCTGAATATGTATTTCATAGAAACACCAAATATTCCTCTTACAAGGACGTGTTTTCTAATACCCAAAACATTTCAGTATCAGCCAAAGTGTAGCTCAATGTGCATTTAACATTAGGAAAACATGTCCGTGTGAGTGAGTGAGTGTTAGAGTTTTACGTCCCACCAACAGTTAAGGTCATACGGAGACGGGACCTCGGTTTAAAGACTCATCCGAAAGTCTGGAGAAGCCCAGGATCGATTATGCGATCCCTGGTTTACAGGGCGAGTAGCGTAACCACTACACCACGGAGGCTTCTATATGTCCGTGTGAAATAATGGCGTCCAACATGGTGTCAGAAATTACACATTTAGGGTAAAAATTATAACAGTTTGCTTATTTCTGCTTTCAACATAGATTGTGGGTGCTCGATAGAACCGCCTCAATGAGGCCACAATCTATGTTTTTGAGCGAAAATAAGGCAGAAAATGTATACCCCCTTAATCCCCATTTTTCTCTATATAAAGTGGGGTTTAGAGGGGTCTTCGTTTCACGGACTTATTATCATGATGATCTGTGACACATGCTGTAACTTCAACAACATGGAATAAAATGCGATGATTACTTCCCAAGTTTGCTTATATGTAAGTCTGATACCATATATCTCTCCCGGGAAAAAGTTTTATTAATATATTATGTATTTCATAGTTTGATCATTTCACCATTACGTTGGTAATTTCAATATATATGCGGACAAAAAAATGATACCAGGGATTACCGTGCACACTGAACGGATATTGAATGTGAAGATAAAATGTAAAACCAATGAGAATCATTCTTTAAGGTCCAAACAAAACGATAAATAGACATTCTTTTGCATATTGCAAATGAGATTGAACATTATCTAAAATTTGCCGAATTCTATACAGCTAGTCCACCACGTGTACAATTCAAACCCCACTTCATATATTTTGCCTTTATTGTATAAAAAATAGAAGAGAAGGCAATGATCAGGAATCTTTATTGAATAAAGAACCATTTTGCGCAAAACTACGTCGAATTTAACAACGCAACAAGTTATACATACTCTCGTGACCCGATTCACCGAAAGAAATACGAATGTAAACAAAACGTGATGGTACGCAAGAAAATAATCTTTTTATTGACAGGGATTCGATCACTCGAGATACCGGGCTGACTGGAACCTATCATCTTACAAAGTCCGTGTAACGAACACCCCTCTGAAAATAGAAGCGAAGGCAATGATCAGAAATCGATACAATTAACCCACAACTCCCACCAGAGACACCAAAGGGAAAGAAGCACAAACATGAAACAACTATAGACCCTAATGGAAACATCAATAGCAGAAAGCCAAAAGGACAGTTACTTTCCCACAAAATGGCCAATTGGCTATCCAAAACAAAATAATATAAGTGATACACACACTCAAAGACAAAACATAACAAAAATAAACCGCGACAGAAGAACCGCCTTGGTACGGTCAGTGAACCGAATTCCACTTGGGGGGGGGGGGGGGGGGGCGGGGTTAAATCTATTTTACGTGGTCACAATCCTCTCCCTTACATCCGTCGCGATTAACATATATTTACTTTATATAGAGAAAACTGGGTACACATTATTTTTCTTATTTCTGCTTCATGAAAATGAGGCGGTTCTACGAACACCCACAATCTATGTTTGCAGTATTAATAAGAAAAATATCACGGATTTTCATCAGAAAAGTAGTTATTTTGGGGGATGTGAAAAATGCTCTAAATCGGACTGGTTTGTTATCTTAATGGTATCCCACGGGTTTGAAACGCCTACATAAATACATCAAATCCATACTTAAAAAGTATTCTAACGGGCCTCGGTGTCCTAGTTGGTAAGAGCGCTGACTCTAAATCATTAGGTCTCTCACCGCTGTGGCTCGAGCCTTGCTCGGGTCTCATGTTAGACGCAAGGTTCTGCAACGGAAGGGCAGATGTGTGTTTTTTTTTCTCCGGGTGTTCCTGTTTGTCGCCTACCTCTGATAAACGATCTACTCGAAATAAGGGGGAAATAATCCCAAAAGGGCTGTAAAACAAAAACGGGATTCTTGAGTCATATGTTTTGTAGTTGAAAGTCGATGGCAATATATTGTTCACCACGAAAAATTCAACAAACGGGAAACAATTGGATTAAGAGTGATACACACTTATTTCAGTCTTGGAACGGTCATTAAAAATACTTAGGTTGGGAGAACTTAAATCAGTTACCTTCGTGCGGATTGAACACTTCATATGTCCAAATCGAGACGGAAGTAAGTGCAAGGATTGTGGCCTCGTAAAATCGATTTAAGCCCCCCCCCCCCCCCCCCCCCCCCCCCGATGTGTGTTTTTTTTTTCTCCGGGTGTTCCTGTTTTTCGCCTACCTCTGATAAACGATCTACTCGAAATAAGGGGGAAATAATCCCAAAAGGGCTGTAAAACAAAAACGGGATTCTTGAGTCATATGTTTTGTAGTTGAAAGTCGATGGCAATATATTGTTCACCACGAAAAATTCAACAAACGGGAAACGGTCATTAAAAATACAAAAATACTTAGGTTGGGAGAACTTAAATCAGTTACCTGCGTGCGGATTGAACACTTCATATGTCCAAATCGAGACGGAAGTAAGTGCAAGGATTGTGGCCTCGTAAAATCGATTTAAGCCACCCCCCCCCCCCCTCCCTCAGTGGAGTTCGTTTCACTGACCGTTCCAAGGCGGTTCTTCTGTCGCGGTTTATTTTTGTTATGATTTGTCTTTGAGTGTTTGTGTCGCTTATATTATTTTGTTTTGGAAAGCCAGTTTGTCATTTTGTGGGAAAGTATCTGTCCTTTTGGCTTTCCGCTGTAGATGTTTCCATTAGGGTGTGTTGTTTCATGTTTGTGTTTCTTTCCCTTTGGTGTCTCTGATTGGGGGCTGTAGGTTAACTGTATCGATTCCTGATCATTGCCTTCACTACTATTTAACGTGTCTGAATTCTGCCCGATTTTCTGAGAAAACTAACATAAAAACATAAGTGTCTTCTGGCCCGAGATTTTGGTTCGCGCTTTAAGAGTTAACGGGTGTTGTAGCTACAGATCAGATATGACAAAGGGTATTATTCAAAATCATTGAACATTTCCTGTATTGATTGTAGGATCACCCCATATCAAAGGTTTGGAGACCTAGTATAAAATCTTCGATCGCAATATCAACTTAAATCTCAATAAACGTCCGTATGCACTTCCGGATGAAGACTCAAACTTCTTATTTAAATACCTGTATTTACATTATTTTATACATATTTTTCTGCAATGACTACCTTTCAGTATTGTACAGTTTCCTTACTTTGACATGTGATTTTCAAAGCTCCTTTGTTGTGCGTGTCATATTTACATGTGCATTAAAACGTCTGTTTATCGTCAATAAAAACTATACACATTTGTTACAAATTTGTCTATCAGTGCTCTTGAATTGCAATTATCTCCTGTCTTAGGGGTTTGCCTAGAAGCCATGAAGTCTATCAAATCAGCGAACAGAAATGTGTTGATCAGACTGGACATCACGTGAATAAGTCCGGGAAATGAAGACCCCCCTATACCCCACTTTATATAGAGCAAACTGGGTTTAAGGGGGTATACACTATTTTTCTTATTTTTGCTCCAAGACATAGGTTGTGGGTACTCGTTAGAACCGCCTCAATGAGGCGGTTCTAACGTGCACGTTAGAACCGCCTCAATGAGGCGGTTCTAATGTGCACCCACAACCTATGTTTGCAGTATTTATAAGAAAAATATCAAGGATTTTCATCAGAAAATGGCCAATTTGGAGATGCGAAAAAATGCGCTATGTCGCACGGGTGCGTTATCGAAATGAAGACTGCGCAGGCTGATCTGCAAGTTGTTCGCAAATGACAAAAAAAAAAACAGATTTCTCATCACGTGGTTTATATTGTTTTTGTTTGATTGCTTGTTGATTGTTTTCTTTTGTCGTCTGTTTGCCTTGGAGTTTTACGGTCAAGTCAACACTATTTTAGGTCATTTTTGAGCCGGTCAGTTTACCTATCCACACTTTTCCTGGGCAGGCTTATCCGTAAACGGTTAACCAGTACAGTGCACATTCTTTCGCCAGAAACTGACAACTGCCCTTCTTGAATCAGCGGAAGGGAGAGAATAACCGTAGAAAATATTTCATGATCAATCTTCACGTTTCTTTTGTCGTATCAGACATCATCACGATAACACGCCTATATAATTTTGACCCCCTTGAACCCCACTTTTATATAGTAAAACTGGGGTTTCCGGGAATACGAGGACTGTTCAAATGTGAATGCAACTAAGCACATAAAAATGATTCCGTGATAGATTTCGATGAAAAACTTATTTTGTCCCCTCAAAGTATTCCCCTTTAACAGATATACAAACTTTCAGTCCTCTGATCCAATCATTGAATGCATTTTGGTAGTCTTTTCGAGGTATACTATGAATACACTTGAATATTGCAGAAACGAGGTGTTTGCGCTGTACAAATTTTCGACCAGAAAGGTATTTTTCAGCCGCGGGAAAAAAAAAAGTCACACGGGGCAAGGTCAGGGGAATACGGGGGTTGAGGGAGTTCAACTACCTTTTCCTGCTTCAGATAGTCTTGCACAATGAACGCCTTGTGCGATGACGCATTGTCATGTAGCAATCTGACATTGGCCAAACCAGTTGTGGGTCTTCGTTCTTTGAAATATTTCTTCAATTTTCGAAGAACTTTATTCTTGTAAAACTTCGCATTTACAGATTTGCCTTTAGGCACAGCAACCTGAATAGCAGGGCCCTGATTTGAAAAGAATATGGCATACATTACCTTCTTGACGCTCATGGTCCGCTTTGCAATGCATGGTCTTTTGCAATACTTTGTTGCCCATATTTTGTTCCGCATCTTTCGTTTTGGCTCAAAAGAGTGAACCCATGTCTCGTCACCTGTGACGACATTAGCGAAAGACCGTTCATTGTAATTTGGAAACTTTTTAAGCAGCTTCTTTGCGCACTGAACGCGTGTCTTTTTCTGCTCATCTGTCAACAGATGGGGAATCCAACTAGCACAGATCTTTCTCAATTTCAAATCCCGTTTCAGAATTGTATGACCTGCTCCTAATGAGATGCCAACCATACTAGCTATTTGCCTAGTGGTGTATCGTGCATCGGTAGCAACTATTTCTTTCACTCTAGCAACCATCTTGGCAGATGTTGCTCTTTTCGGCCGACGATCATGTGGTGCATCTTCTGTTGAGCCTAGCCCACAGCTGAATTTCTTACACCAACGAAAAACTGTCGGAAAGACATTTCATTATGCCCATAAACCGAACATATTTGATCAAAAATGTCTTTGCACCGTATACCAAGAATACAATGATTCTTAATATAGGACCGTATTTCAACGGCGTACTCTGACCTTCTTCCAACCATGTTTTGTATTAGTATACAAGAGTAGACAGTGTTTATCGAACGATATACATGGCTAAAGTCAACGGATTTTAACAGGTTTGGTATCAATGTATAGGTAAAATGTTTTTCTACGCTGTGATATTTATTTCCAGGTGATTTTCGCATTAGTGCATGAGAAAACGTTCTACTTGCATTCATATTTGAACAGTCCTCGTATACCTTCTTTTTCATATTTCTGCTCTAAAATATTTTGAGCAGAAATAAGAAAAATATCACAATTTTTCAAAATAAACCTTTCATTTTTTTCGGCGATAAAGGTGGCAATGTATTTGTATAGGCGTGTTTTCGTAATGTAGACTGAAGGAGTCCAGCGTCGGTATTGTTATACGCTTAGCCACAATCTGGCATGTTTCGAGCAATTACCAAGAGAAAATGTATACCTTTGTTCGCCACTCTGAGATGGGAGCTGTGGGTTAATTGTATCTATTCCTGATCATTGCCTTCACTTCTATTTTTCTCTACACACAAGCGTTTTGCAAGAGTGCCCATAGCACTAACTTGTTGGCAGGTCGAAATACCCAACTTTTAACATTGTTAAAGCAATTTTTCACTTTAATATTTAAAAAGTTGTAAGCACTAAAACGTACGGTTCACTTTGGATGGCTTAACTTTAGATTGCAAATATCAACTTGTACTTCTCTAAAACACAGATTAAGGAAGCTAGCCCATCATGAAAACACGCCTATATTATTTTGACCCCCTTTAACCCCGTTTTTATGTAGTACAATTGGGGTTTGCAGGGGTATACATTATTTTTCTTATTTCTGCTCAAAAATATAGATTGTGGGTACTCGTTAGAACCGCCTCGTCGACGCGGTTCTAACGGGTATCCACAATTTATGTTTTGAGCAGAAATAAGAATAATATTGAAATTTTTCATCTGAAAATTTTCATTTGTCGGTTTTAAAATGTACAATGTATTTGTATAGGCGTGTTTTCATAATACCGTGTGACATAGTTACTACTTTCATTGCATCAGCATGCCCTCTTTTTGCTCATGAAAATTTGATTTTTTTTTTCTTCTTCATACATAGATTGTTGGTGCTCGTTAGAACCGCCTTATCGAAGCTATTCTACCGAGTACCCAACATTCTATGTTTTGGAGCACAAACGAAAACGGGTCTACAAGCATGTGCGATATACGAAGACAAAAATCGGGCTTACCCGCGAATCATTTGGAATGCAGCCTTTCCCGTATGCATTGGATCTAAATAGCACAAAGCGAAGCGCATGTGCACGTGCTTGAATACAATTTTCTTGGCGTGGCCAAATGATTAACCCTTAACTTGCTGTTCACGACAACCCCTATCTTTGCAAACCGTGTAGATCCAGATCAGATGGCTTCTGAAGAAGCCATCTGATCAGGATCTACACTGTTTGGCATTTAGTTATGTTAAAGGATATAACACCTTTTAGACTGGCTCCAGTCGTTTTTGTTTCATATCTGTCTCTTTCATTTCTAATATTATTTTTAACCTGTTGTTTCAAGCAACCCCCAGCAGAACTTATTATAGGTAGCATTGCACTAAATACTGGGAGGTACCGGGTTGTATCACTTTAGGACAGAGCTTTTAGTTGCGTTCTAAATACCAGACTTGCTTCCTTTGGATATATATCCCATGTTTTATTTCAATGTGAGAAAATGATAGATATAAGGGACCAAAATGATGCATGTTTTATAAATATATCTGCAAGCTCAAAGAAATTTTGCTGATTTTATATGATTACCCCTCCTTTAAAAATGTTGGTTTGTATTTACTCCGTTCTAGTATGTAAACAAACATGGCTTACTGTGCTTTGAAAAGGAGGATTGAAAAGTATTATATGTGTAGTTTTTGTCGGAGCAGGTAAAAGGTTACTATTGTCGCCTATGGAAAACATTTAGTGGAAAGCTCCATATAGCAAAAGTAGGACCGCTGTCCTGTTTTCATTCATTAAATACTATTTCCTGACATTTGTAGGTTCTGTCCAATTCTGTTTCATAAAATGTATCTCCATGGCATGTATTTTGCAACTGATACTGTAAAAAATGTGATGGTAGTGCTAAATTAGGTCTAATTGGATGTATTTGATGAATTTTTGCCTCTGACCTATGTTCTTGGAAGGGGGGGGGGTACTTTAAAGCCATGTAAATCAGTTTTTATTGATGTTTTTGGAAAGAAGACTTGCAGTAATTGTATTTGCACAAACACAAGAAAGAACCCACTCCATCTGGAATATAAGAGTAAGGTTGCATGGCACTAGGACTATGTCTCAGACCAAAGCAAAACTTCAAAATTGTTTCTCCGAAACCGCCCGCTGCAATATTCGGATAAGTTTTCTCATCCAATATAGTTCTATTTTATTGTATTCATGTAAAAGGATGTGAACAGATATATCCAGGTATTCCTCATGGCATTAAGGCATTTACAAACATTTTCTTGGCATTTTTGTCCTCAAAATATCCTCAAAATGCCATTTTGTACTTTAAATAGGGGGTGTAGGCGTGACAATAGCCATAAAAACGAGTATTGGTGCTATTTAGGCATAATTCTGTGCATTTTAGTATTGAATTGTTCCAAAGACATTGGAGACGAACCACTGATGCAAGCCGGTGTCTGGGTTCCATTCCAGAAAGAGATAAACTTTGCGCTTTTCAAAAACTATGGTTTGTTCGGCTTTCATTGTTGCATCTGAAAGGGATAACTTTTTCGCTAACTTGAAAGATTTTTTGTGACTAAACTTTTATTATGTATGAGTAAATTATTAGATAAGGCCTAAATTTCTATTTGGCAATTCTTTTGATGCATCATTAAGAAAATGAGGGTTTGGTATCGGTAGCATTGGACTTTATACTGGGAGATACCGGGTTTTATCACTTTAGGACAGAGCTTTTAGTTGCGTTCTAAATACCAGACTTGCTTCCATTGGATATATATCCCATGTTTTATTTCATTGTGAGAAAATGATAGGTATAAGGGACTAAAATGATGCATGTTTTATAAATATATCTGCAAGCTCAAAGAAATTTTGCTGATTTTATATGATCACCCCTCCTTTAAAAATGTTGGTTTGTATTTACTCAGTTCTAGTATGTAAACAAACATGGCTTACTGTAACTTGAAAAGGAGCAGGTCAACATGTGGATTTTTTCTCATTAACTTTTTGGGCTATGATGGTTCTATGAACAATTAAGGTTTGAAAAGTTGTGTATGTGTAGTTTTTGTGGGAGCAGATAAGTTACTATTGTCGCCTATGGAAGACATTTAGTGGAAAGCTCCCATAAACCAATATCTTTCCAGCCACGGGACTGAAGTAAAACAAAATTCTATAAGCCATGCAAGCTTTATGTACCTACCAGAAAAAAGATAAAAGAAAGATAGAAGGGAGAGTAAAGAAAGGCTCTCATCACGTGAACAAGTCCGTGAAATGAACACGGTGTGTGGCATCTCACCAGCTTCTTCAGTGTTAGCCTAGGTGTCAAGTCCGATGTCGCCTCTTGGGCTGTGGGGTTTGCTCCTAGTTTGTATACATATATGTAATTGCTTTCTTTATTGTACGCCTAATTAAGTACCGCTATCGCAATACAAGAAAGTCTGTTACTAAACCGAGTCTGGAAATCCGGTTATTTACATAAACTATTCGTATTTAGATTTCAGTTAATTGAATACGCATCCAAGGTCAGTCCCTTGGAGACTATTTTGTTCAACATTTTATGTGAAGCCAGTCGGGGTCGGCAACATTCTTTCGCGGATATTGATCATGAAATCTTTTCAACGGCCATTCTGTCCCTTCCGCTGATTCAAGAAGGGCTGTTGTCAATTTCTGGAGAAAAAATGTGCACTGTACTGGTTAACCGCTTAAGTTTAATATGTTCTATAAAAGGATTATCCTTTAGAAGCAAGGAATACACCACAAAACTAGAAAATATGGAGTGTATATGTTTTCGGGGCCAGACTAGCTAGTTTCGGCCAATTAGGCCTCGTCAGTGACCCTCAAAATATTTTCAAAATTCCACAATGGAATCAATGATCCCAAAGGACAGGAAAATATAAACTACACTATGATGGAGGGCAGGGAGACTTTTTAAGGCCGCCACACATTCCCACACATAAGCCTGCCCAAGAAAAGTGTGGATAGGTAAACTGACCGGCTAAAAAAGACCTAAGAAGTGTTGACTGGGCCGTTAAACTCGAATACAAACAAACAAAATATGAAGCCCACATATCTCTTACACTGAGACCGGAGATTTGCATCTCTACAAACTGTCTCAGGAACTGACTTTCAGTCAAACCCAGGGTGCTGTCTTCTGTACTAAGATGCACTTTGTTCCCTCGGCGATCTTAAAATAAAACCCATACCTAAAGCGTCGGAAATGGTTAAAACTCAACACCAGTTACACAGCTGATACTGTTACATATATATGAACCTCAACCATAGTTGATAAGGACAAAGGAAGGATAAAATCTAGAAGGTATTTTCGAACAGAAAAGACTCAGATCCGCCTGTGCATCCGTACAGTATTTGATTTTGGGGTGTGGTTTTGCGGCCCTTTCTAGATTAGTTAACTAATTCGAGCCGATCGTTAATCAGAGGTGGGCGAAACCCCGATTTACCCCGGGGGAACACCACCTGACCTTCTGTTGCAGAACTTGGCGTCCACATGTGACGCAGGCGAGGCTCGAACCACAGCGGTGATAGACCTAATATGTAATAGTCAGCGCTCTTACCAACTAGGCCAAAGTCGCATCACGAAAACATGCCTATATAATTTTGACCCCCTTGAACCCCACTTTTATACAGTAAAACTGGGGTTTCCGGGGGTATACCTTATTTTTCTTATTTCTGCTCTAAAATACAGATTGTGGATACTCATTAGAACCGCCTCGATAAGGCGGTTCTAACGAGTGCCCACAATCTATATTTTGAGCAGAAAGGTGGCAATGTATTTGAATAGGCGTGTTTGCGTAATGATTGTCTCTGAGTGTAGGCTGGAAAAATGATCCTGACCGGGGACTTAGTGTGTTTCGTTTAATCCTTAAATTCAAATATTAAGCATTCTGCGGCGTCTGACGTGGGTCGACACCATTTGCCAATGTCCCAGTACACGAGCCATGTCCAGATTTTACTGTTTACACACCGGTCTTACGTCACAGGGAGAAGACTAGTGCTGCTATAAATAACCGTTACATGCATTTTGTAAGTGGTCAGCGGTAGTCACGTGGACAATAGCAGGCGGGTAGCTTCTGTACTTAGTAACTTTGTGTCAATTGATAAACAGTCGACCAAATCAAAAATCAAATCAATTTAGACAAACTGATCCAAAGGCCTTTTGGCCTGTTCTTTGCCTCGCATGAAGCTTTATTATTTCGGACAGCAGATTTCAACCTAAGCTGACTAGTTGACAACCATCAGACAGTCATTACACAATAATTACCCCCGCAACACTCGGATAATTCAATATCTTTAGAACCATGAACAGCTAGAATCATCTGTTGCCACAATAGTTGTAAATAAACCTGAACGAACGCGCTACATAGAAAAATCAAAGAACTGACAGCCCGGATTGGTCGATTATCTCTGAGTTTCGGCACGGAAAACAGCCCTGAACTGAGACTTAAAATGTTTAGGTTAACTATTAACTTCCAGAGTTCCAGTATGTTAAGAAGTGTAAACCCTGATCATACGCCGCGTAATGTGGCGTCTGATCTGGTCTAATCTGTTTGTCAAGGGCCCACTACACGAGCCCAGTCTGGATTTTACAGATTTTATTTTTAACACAGCGCTCTGACGTGACAGAAAGAAGTATCATGAAAACACGTCTATATAATTTTCATCCCCTTGAACCCCATTTTTTTGTATAGTAAATCTGGGTTTTACAGGGGTAAACCTTATTTACCTTATTTCTGCTCAAAAATTTTTGCTCTAAAATATAGATTGTGAGTACCCACATTCTATATTTTGAGCAGAAATAAGAAAAATATCACAATTTTTCATCTTGAATGTTCGTTTTTTCGGCGGTAAAGTTTACAATGAATTTGTATAGGCGTGTTGTCGTAATGGAATTGTGCTGCTATAAATCACCGTCACCTGGATTTTGTACTTGTTCAGCAATTGTCACGTGGACAAAAGAAAGCGCGAAGTTTCTGTAGATAGTTACTTTTGGCCGATTGATAAACAATCAAACAAAAAATATGAATGGTCACGAGAAATCCTGGCTTCGGGTCTTTGCTATCAGGTAAACATAACCCAACATACTTGTCTCGAGTGTAGGTTATATAATTAATAATTTTGCAAACTTAAATCAATAAATGTATACATATACGCGCGAAAAAATGTTCAAATTTATCTGATAACTACGATTTGAGTGAAATTGTGCTAATAACTGAAAACAAGCCGGACTACGTTTTTCAGAGGACTCATATTTCAGTAGTTCTGATTCAAAGCCGGAAGTTAGCTACTAAACTCGTGGGACAGCCAGGAATGACACATAAAATCTGTATAAAAAAAAAGTTTTACCATTTGTAACAATAGCGCAGAACGGCCGGCGCATCCGTAAAGTCGTACTGGCACCGTCATGTTCGCTACTTGTGCAATTCGTGTAATAGTTTCTATATCTAAAATTATCAAACAATCCATAGTCTGTGTAGCCGAGCAGACCAGTTTCCGTCTTACCTGTCGCGTAACGGAAATCTACAACTTACTGCGAAGGTTATGCCGACAGTGTGAAGGTACCAAAGAGGACTGTATCTTGTTATGTACTGGGGATAAAACAGCGTGTGGCATTTCTGAAAATCTGCAGAAGTGCCTAAACAGAAAAATATAATTATGTTGAATCCTAGCGTGAGAATAAGAATGTGATGTTTAGAATACGTAATAAAGTTCACCTTGCTGTGTTTTATGATTGGTATCACAGGTTAACAAGCAGCGCTTATTACATAAGATATGTACAGTTATCAGCCGCGCCGCGTCATCAGGTGCTTGTGGCAATCTAGGTCAGTTGTTCAAAGTATCGTTAGCTTGAAGGGCTCGTTAGCGGTCACATTGTTAACTGTTCTAGCAAGTGCAGTATCTAATACTCTGTTATTTTTGCTGGACAAATGTGAGTAGCTTTTGCATTTGCAAAAGCTACTCACATTTTTTTCAGCAAAAATGTTACTATTTTTGCCATGTTTAATGATCAAAATTTTGACGACATGTAAGCCCAAGACTTCTTTAGTTTTGAACAACTGACCCCTGACCATTTATGACACCAAATAGGAACTAGTTCTGTTTTCTGTCGGGGGATACTGTTCTTATTTGACCCACAGGCAACCATTGTTGACTCAACGATGAATCGGCCTTCAAACAAGTTTTTCAATGTTGAGTGCCTGTTTTGTGAAGCATCATTCGGAAACCAAATAATTACGATAACACGTCCGTGCGATAGATAGAATTCTCCCATACCTCCAAAACATCTATTTTATTATGAAAATGTGTAATATTTTTTCTTATTTTAACCTCAAACATTAAGTGTGGGTGCTGGATAGAACGTATGTTTTTGAGCACAAATAAGGAAATAATGTATACCCCTCTAAACAGAAGTGAGGCCAATGATCAGGAATCGATACACTTAACCCACCCCTCTCATCAGAGACACCAAAGGGAAAGAAACACAAACATGAAATAACTAAACCCTGATTGAAACATCAATAGCGGAAAGCCAAACGGACAGTTACTTTCCCCACGAAATGGCCAATTGGCTATCCAAAACAAAAAGATATAAGCGATACACACACTTAAAGACGAACTATAGCGAAAATAAAAAATAAAATAAAATAAACCGCGCCAGAGGAATCGCCTGGCAATGGTCAGTGAAAAGTATTTCACTTGAGTGAGGGGTCAGGGGGCATGTGGGGGGGGGGGGGGGGGCTCAAATAGATTTTAAGCGGCCGCAATCCTCGCCCTTCCGTCGCGATTCAGACAAATAATTTGTTCAGTCCGCATGAAGGCTTCCTTACTCATCCGATAACACAAAAATCAATCAGCCACAGAGATTAAACAACGATGAGGACTCGACAGCAAGAAATTACTGAAATGCTTGAGCAAAAGAAAACCAATAGTTAAACCCCCATGAGCCCGACCAGAGCATCAGGTACCAAACAACATTACATAAAATTAAATTTTAATCCTAAGTAAGCCTTTACGCTGGAAGAGTCATAGACTCTGAGGCCTGACCCACCAGCGTGCAGTTAAAGAGGGAAGCAAAATTATCAACCGTGATTAGGTTAACTACCATGCATGCAGTCTGTTGTATAACATTTATGTCCTAGCTAATCGTTTTATATTGAAGAATGCTTGTACGAAATTTGGTACTGATATCATTGCAAGTATACATTTTTCTGAATTTATAAACTTAGTCACAATAAAATTCGGGGTCCGATAGACATTGATGCAGAAGAGATTTAAACCCGACATTGAATTTTGAAACCACACCGGAATGGCATCTATAAAACTTTGCGTAGTTAATGATACCGATAACCCTGATTAAGTAATTAAGCAGTTAACAATTTATTACGAGTGTTCAAATCACATGACTAGACTCTCGTGCAAATCGGATGCCGCACGAAGGATGCCGCACGAAGAACATTGCCATCCAAGAAAGGAAAATACAATCCCAAAATCAAAATCATCGCGTTTGTCATAAATTTTGTATGAAACAAACCTATCTTAAATAGACAGATGGAACTTGAAAATGTGGCTCGGTATCAGAAGAATTTGCTTTATTTAACTGATGTTCTTGGGGTAAATTTGACTGATCAACTATCGAAATAGCTTGTAATCCTTATAACCGGTAAGGAAGGAAGGGGAATATGTTTTATTTCTTCCGTTTCTTCACTTTCATTCCGTTTCCTTTTTCTTCCCTGCCCCTCTATTTCATTGTCACGTGGGAAGGTGCTCACTACCAGGTTGCTATGCCAGGGGTATCAAAACACCAAACGGGTGTCAACACTAAAGAAGTTTTATGGGAGGCACAATGATCTTGTTGATCCGTACAACGTGGCCATTTCCAGAATTATTTCTGATATGCTTGTCAATGGAAAGCCATATGAAAAGTAGAAGCAAAACAAAGATCAGGAATTGATACAATTAACTTACTCCACTCATAAAACACACCAAAGGGAAAGAAACACAAACATTAAGCGACAAGACCACAATGGAAACCCAAACAAAGGAAGGCCATAAGGACAGTTACTTTCCCACAAAATGGCCATATGGCCATCCAAAAAAAAGACAAAAGTGATACACACAGTAAGTAACAAACAACAACATACTTCCAAAATCTCGGACATACCCTTCTCGGCATTTACACCTTTTCTTCGTTCGGGTCGATGGGCATGGTGGGCGAAGCTTGCCTACCAAGTAATGCTTACTATCCGCGGACGCCTGATTACACTCTTCTGGAGTCCATGTCTGTTTATCTGAACATTGATATTTGCCATGTTGTCTATGGACTAATGATTTTGGATTAACGCTTTGGTACTACGACCTAAACTACTCTACTACCCCTTCTTTCTCTTTTCTTCCTTTCTCTGGTGTGTGTGCGTGGTAAAAATCTTCACAAATCTTTTTCTCTAAAACCAGTGGGCTAAATGCTTTGGAACTATGAACGTAGCACCAAAGATTACGGACTGTTTGTAATTTATTCATATGATGATTCTAGATTGACCTTGACCTATTTTACACCAAGGATAAATTTGGTCACTTGTGCTTTGCATGTGAAAAAGTGGATATTAATATTTTTTCGAAAACTGCTATTGTCTTTGTAAACAGCTAAGCGCGTTTATGAAGCTACATGAGTACCAATGGTCAACGTTACTCATTGACCTTCGGTCAAGTGCTATTCAGATATGAAAATAAACTAAAAAAAGAAAAAAAGGGCAAATCCATGCCAAATTTCATTTAAAACAAAAGTGAAGGCAATGATCAGGAATCGATACAATTAACCCACAGCTCCTATTAGAGACACCCAAGGGAAAGAAACGCAAACATGAAACAACAGACCCTAAATGAAACATCAATAGCGGAAAGCCAAAATGGCCAATCAACTATCCAAAACAAAACAATATAAGCGATTCGGACACTCAAAGACAACCCATAACAAAAATAAACCGCGACAGAAGAACCGCCTTGGAAGGGTAAGTGAAACGAATTCCAATCGGAGCGGGGGGTGAGGCTTAAATCGATTTTACGTTTGCTCACTGATACAGTAAATAGTTGTGAGTATAAATAAGGAAATTTATACATGTGTTTCTAAATCGTAAAATCCTAATTTTTCTTATATAAAGCAGGTTTTGCAAGGCTATTGATTCACGGATTCGTTTACATGGTGTTCTATTATTGGAACAATAATTATTGGAACACTAATAATATAAGCATAGGATATTGCATTAGAACATGGACATTTTACTGTTATATAAGTTGCATTTGCCCTTCACAGGTTTGTTATCTCGTATGACAATGGTGATCAAACCCAATCCAAAATGCCGGACAAAAAGCATATCATTCGGTATTTATTTTTTAAAAACATGAAATACGTTATAGCCCTTTGAACATTAGCCATCATGAACGTGTAAAGTGTATTAAACATCCCGACGTAACCCACTTTGTAGTTATAAAGATTCGGTTTTCAAATGATTACAGTATATTATCATTTCTTAAAAACAACGGTCGCGGTTGCTCGTTTGCAGAGCCTAAGCGCGGACGCGATTCTAACAAATCCCCACAAATGGTTCATAAGAAACATTATTAATTGTTCGGAGGTCATCTGTATTAACACTGAGGTCAAAAATCAATAATCATGTTTTTAATGGTGTCAGTTAATAATCAAGTAATTTCGTATTGGCCAAATTACAGGTCCTCGGTCAGCTGTATTGGCCTCGGCCTTCGGCCTCGGGCCAATACAGCAGACCTCGGACCTGTAACTGGGCCAATGCTGAACGACTTGATTAATAACATTATAAAATAAATGAAAAGGCAATGACCAGGAATCAATACAAATACCTTACATCTCCCATCAAAGATACCAAACACCTACATAAACCAACGTTACTACAATTAACTTATTGTTGTCCGGTATACTCTTCCATCGCTATATTTTGGACAAGTCCATTTGACATATAAGGGCTGTCAGGCCTATTTCTCCATTTTATTCCATTTTGACAGAAAATCCTGTGAGCAAACAGTGCAGGTTCTGCGGCGTCTGATCAAGCGTTGTTTGCCAGGCTACCCTTTTAGGGGTTTCCAGCATATAATTGATTAAAATACGACAAGGGCAGTTTCTTTCCCACAAAATCATTAGCAGTAAATAGATGCAAAGACAAACACCCCAACAGGACCGCATTTGAACGGTTGGTAAATGAATTTTACTTTGAGTGGGGAGGGGGGGGGGGGTTAAATCGATATTACGTGGCCACAATCCTGGCACTTGGTTCTGTGGTGGTTTAGCCAAATTATTTATTCAGCCAACAGCGAATTGCATGCGAAAACTTACTTTAGAGCCATGAAATATAGCATTGTCCCACAAGATTGTATTTACCTGCGTGTGCTCAAAGCATCATTTTCTGTGTTCAAATTTTCTAAATATTTGCCAGCTTTTCTCTTATCATATTCTAACAACAGGTAAAATTGCTTTATAACAGAGCGATTCCTGCTGCCTCAATCAAGAGACTACTTGAGAACTTAAAGATTAATATCATACTAGTGAAAGAACAAAATAGCCTCAAAATTGAGAAAACGGTAAAAACGTGCTGTATTTGGTTGGTTTTAATTAATTAAGATATTATTCTTAAACTGGTGTTGTTTACAGTTTTCCATTCTTTGGAAAAATAAAGACGATTTTGTTTATTCTCCCGTGACGAACTTTCAGAAAATTGTCCCAGTATTTCCTCCAACAGAAACTTGACACAGGTTAGAAGGGCCATTTTACGCAAACACGCCAATACAAATACATTGGAAACTTTACCACCGAAAACATTACGAAAACACGCCTATTCAAATATATTGAAAATTTTAACACCAAAACCAGAAAAAAATTCAGGTAAAAACATTCTGATATTTTTCTTATTTCTGCTCAAAACATAGATTGCGGATATTCGTACATGTATGCAAAGAAATGTACCAAATGCAACAAATACACAAGCAGATGCCAGTTGTTGTTGTTGTTGTTGTTTCTCATTTGTGTCCAACCGCTTACTTTTGGGAGCGTCTTCTATGCCAACTCCATAATATGAAAATCTATCCATAACACAGTACCAATCGAAATTAATTTTTAAAATTACTGATTGCACGGGTAATACATAGTGTATTGTGATGTTGACTGCACGTAATAATTGCCGAACACTGCCACTGGTACAGTACTGCCCACTCAAGCTTTAATTATAGCCGTCCTCGGTGACGAAGTCGACTGATGATCATCAGGAGGTTGCGGGCTCGACCCCAGTTGGGTGAATGTCAACTGAACTGGTTAACCGCTTGTGCATACCCATGGTACAGGGAAAGGGCGGCTAGATAAACTAAACAGCTCGACATATCCTTAATAATTTTGGATCAGTCGTTATAACCTCAACCCAAACCAAAGCCTATATTTGCACCCACCTCTATTCTGCGCTTGCACGGACAAATTTCTAGTCTCGTGTAAGAAGCCAGCACTCATGTCAAACACTCCGTACCCACTTTATTTTAAACCATAATAGGTCAACTCCTAGTGACATATGATATTGGGAAGGGATATTCAATTTCACCCTTTGACAGTGCTGAAAATTTGACAAAAAGGAAAAAAATAACTTCGAAAGTTTCCTTTAATCCAATTTTATGAAATCATCGATCAATGTGTAGATAATTAAATATTTAAAATTGTATTGCAGGTTGTTATAAAATATTATTATTGGTATTAACGACGACTAACATGGTAAAAAGATGGTACTGGTGTATGATATTGATAGGTCCCATTACTTTCTGAACAGCCCTCACATGTTAACCCAAATCCAAGCTGAAAACTTTAATGTGCTTTACTTCTGCCCCATATTCGGTATAATTTCATTTTACCATGGGTTCAGCTTCAGAGAAACAAGCTGATCTGAATCCATACTGTTTTAAAAGGACATGATCAAGGCTCAGCATGGTGATCGACTCGGCCCTGATGATACTTTGCCACACTGTGGCTCAGGGGTTCCAGTGAGAATGCCAACCAGTGAGAGAGAAGGTTGGGGTCAGCCTTGTATGCCGCCTTAGTTGTTACGACACCAAAATTGCTATCAGTAATAAGTCATTTTCACGGCCATAAAAGCAGTGGTGATTCACAGAACGTCATGAAAATGACATGATAACAGGTGTAATTATACATGGTTTCAGGAACCGATCGTACAAATCTTAATGCCAATCAAATCAGGTACACCTTACCTTACAGAAAGTTGCTTTTGGAGGTTGTTTATATAATCAGTTTGACAGTTTTTCCATAATTTGCGTAACAGCTCAATTAATTTGATAGCAGATCTAAAATATCATGACCCTTTTTGCCGACATTTCAAGCACTGACTGACCCAGCAGAACGTAAAAATAATGTTGACAAAACCAACCCATACGCACACACGCCCTCACAGAGAGAGAGAGAGAGAGAGAGAGAGAGAGAGAGAGAGAGAGAGAGAGAGAGAGAGAGAGAGAGTGGGAGAGACCAGCGGTGATGTGTCATTGAAATATTTGTCTTAACCAATTCCACGCAATGAAAATCATAAAGTAGGCAATCAATATGTTGAGACGAAACAATACCGATGTTGAACCTTAATCTCATTTTTAGATTTCTTCTAGGGTGTCTGTAACAAGCCATTTAAATTATTGGACATATAACGATGCAGTGTATTATGAGGACTCTCGGAGGGCTTGTAAAATTTAATAATGTAGAAGTGTCGGAAAACTACGATTCGGTCTGCGGCACTGAATAACCCTCTACTAATGTGTCCTTATATTCTCATCATGTTAACAAGTTCGTGTCACTACGAAAGCTCGCCTATACAAATACCTTGTAAACATTACCGCCGAAAAAAACGGAAATTTTAAGCTAAAAAAAATATGATATTTGTTTTATTTATCTTATTTCTGTTCAAAATATAGGGTGTGGGTACTCGTTAGAACGGGTACCCACAATCTATATTTTAGAGCAGAAATCAGAAAAATAAGGTTTACCTCTGTAAACCCCAGTTTTACTATATAAAAGTGGGGTCCAAGGGAGTCGAAATTATATAGGCAGGTTTTCGTGATGAGTGAACATGTTTATTTTGTGTAGGGAAAACTGATATTTGCAGTTTACATATTATTTTCCAAGATATCGACTGTGGGTACTCATTAGGACCATCACAATGCGATAGTCCTATCAAGCACCATTAGAATTTTTTGTTGCAGAAATACGTAAAATCACAGACTTTTTTTCTCCAGCGCATCACGCGAGAAATAAACAACCCCTAAACTCACTTTATGAAGATGAATTGAGGTCCAAGGCGGTATACGTCATAAAAATTTTTCGGAAAGACATATTGTTTTCCCCCTGGGCGTCTGTCTGTCTGTCCGTCTATCACAAATTCGTGTCCGCTCTATAACTTGAAAACCGTTCAAGCTATCTTCACGTAACTTCACATAAATATTAATCAATATTAGACGACGTACACAGCACAAGAACTATAACTCTCGTATATATACTTTTTGAGTTATCTCCCTTGGAAGTTTGTCGGTATGTATATATGTATGGGCAAATCGTGTCCGGTCAATAACTTTCTTATTTTCAGATGGATTTTAAAATTACTTGGCAAAAATATTAACCACCATGAGACGATGTGTGGCGCGCATAAAGCAGGACGGTACCTCAAAGGTCAAGGTCATACTTAGAGGTCAAAGGAAAAAAAGTGCCTTTTTTCGTATTTGGTCAATAATTTTCTTATTTTCTGATGGATTTTAAAATTACTTGGCAGAAATGTTAACCACTATGAGGCGATGTGTTGTGTGCATGACCCAGGTTGGTATCTCAAAGTTCAAGGTCATACTTAGAGGTCAAAGGTCAAAAAGGGGCCTTTTTTCGTTTTTTTTTTTTGTCAATAACTTTCTTATTTATATATAGAATTTGAAATTACTTGGCAAAAATGTTAACTATCATGAGGCAATGTGTTGCACACAAGATTCAGGTTGGTATCTCAAAGGTCAAGGTCAAACATAGAGGTCAAATGTCTAAAAATGGGCCATTTTTCGTCTTTGGTCAATAACTTTCTTATTTCTAGGTGGAGTTTGAAATTGCTTGGCAGAAATGTTAACCACCATGAGACGATGTGGTGCGTGCATGACCCAGGTTGGTACCTCAAATGTCAAGGTCATACTTAGAGGTCAAAGTGCAAAAAGGGGCAATAACTTGGTCAATAACTTTTTTATTTGTAGATGGATTTTGAAATTACTTTGCAGAAATGTTAACCACAATGAGACGATGTGTCTCTTGTATGACACATGTTGGTGCCTTAATGGTCAAGGTCATACTAAGAGGTCAAAGGTCAAAAAATGGGCCTTTTTTAGTTTCCAGTCAATAACTTTCTTATTCCTGGATAGATTGTGAAATTACTTGGCAGAAATGTTTACAATCATGTGACAATGTGTTGCGCGCTAGACCCAGGTCGGTACCTCCAAGATCCAGGTATACTATGAGGTCAAAGGTCAAAAAAAGTCTTTTTTGTGTCCAGTCATTAACTTTTTGGTTTCTGGATGGACTTTTTAAAGTAACCTTGCAGAAATGGTCACCTTAATTAGACAATGAGTCGAGTGCAAGACCAAGGTCCATACCTGCAATGTCAAGGTCATACCTATGGTTTAAAGCACAGAAAAGGGGCCTTTTTGTGTGCAGTCAATAACTTATTATTTGATGGATTATGAAATTACTTGGCAGAAATGTTAACCATGATGAGACGATGTGTTGTATCTTAAAGGTCATGGCCATACTTAGCGGTCAAAGGTAAAAAATGGCTTTTTTGTGTACAGTCAATAATTTTCTTTTTCTCTATGAACTTTTTAAAGTGACTTTGCAGAAATGTTCATATTCATAAGATGATGTGTTGCACATAAGGTACCACCAAGTTCAAGGTCATACTTAGAGGTCAAAAAGGAGGAGACATCTGGGTTTTTTTTTTGTAGAAAAACAAATTACTTTAAACAATATTTGATTTACTTCTTTTTCAATTACAAATATATAACAAGAATATAACATATAAGAAAGATCAACAGGATTTGAAAACAAGCAAGGTTGCTTATACTAATCATCTCCTGAATTTTCTTTGTTGAAATAGCCACTGCTGTCAGTGCCTATGATATTTGCCATATGTCAGAGTGGTTTGCCGTTTAAATCCATTTATTACGGGCCTCCGTGGCCTAGTGGTTAAGAGCGCTGACTCTTATCATTAGGTCTCTCACCGCTGCGGTTCGAACCTCGCTCGGATCACATGTGAGACGCCAAGTTCTGCAACGGAAAGTCAGGTGGTTTTTCTCCGGGTACTTCGGTTTTCGCTCACCTCTGATTAACGATCGGCTTGATATGAGTAAAATAATAATGAAAGGGCTGTAAAACCAAAACCAAAAAAAAAAAAAAATCCATTATTAGATGATTGCTCGGTTAAAACAAACGAATACTAATGCAATATTATTTGATCTTGGTCTTTCTTCATATACATGTACATGTATCAATCTTTTTGTTGTTCGATACGGAAATCAGCTTTCCTGTTTTCTGAAGGCGGACCAAAACGTTTTTCATTCAGTTAACTGGAAACCTGACAATTCCATCCTTCAGCTCTGAGTTTTATCTCTTAATACGGCTTTCGAAGCAATAAATATTGAAATCAAAATATTATGGTTTTCAGTAAATGTGTGCAAGAAATTAAAAGCAAGCAAATAAAAGGCAGAGTGTGCAGATACAACAATTTCTTTAATTGAATATGTGGCATTGGGTGCTGGCATATGATTTTCTTCATCAACAAAACAAACCCAGATAGCTAGGGACCGGTCCATTTCAATTCATAAAGATTTTGTTCTTTTTTCATTCGAATTGTACGAAAACGACTAGTCATTTTTAAAACAGTTTAGACCCTGATTAGACGCGCTGGGAAGATCACGACATGCTTGTGTATGTTTTCAAACTGTTTAGAGCCCTCGTTGTGCTCTATATTCATGTCCATCGTTCAGACCGGAAAGGCTGCAGATTTTATATCTGAATGGGTCTTGTTTGAATCATCGCTGAGCGCCATGCAATCATGTTAACAAGTCCGTGAAATGAACACCCCTCTTTAGAGAAAACTGGGAGTTGCAGGGGTATATATTATTTTGCTTATTTGTGCTCCAAGACATAGTTTGTGGGTAATTGTTAGACCGCCTCCATGACGCGGTTCTAACGAGCACCCAAACCTATGTTTGGGGTATAAATAAGGTAAATATCACAAATTTTCATCGGAAAAGTAACTATTTTGGAGATATGAAAGAATGCACTATGGCACACGGGTGTGTTATCGTAATGCGAATGCATTTTTGCTGGTCATGGCTCATATATTTGAGTAACTTTAAAGTCATGGGTCCAGTTGTTCAAAGTTAATGTGCCCTCCACCTGTACATATTGATTGTCAGCAAGCTGTATTTCGAATCACACCCATTTTTTGCAACCTGAGCCAAGCGGTTTGCCGTATAAATATCCTAAATGTTTGGACAGAAGAGTAACGAGGACAGACCCAGATTGATCAGCTTCTTTCCGATCAGGGTCTTCACTTTTTGCTGTTCTAACTATTTTAAACATGTCCATATTTTTAAACTAAAACTGTGATTGCAGTATATGTACATGTACGTCCATACTTTTAAGTTTTGTTTGCGGTGATAAACTGATACAAACTGTATAAACATATATATCCCACTGCCACTTTATAGCACGGTTATAGGGATCAAGAGGAGGGAGGAGAGGGGAAGATTTTTTTCTCCACCTTTTATGAGCCGTGTTATGGGGAGTCGTGATACTTGTTATTGTATGTTTTTCTTGTTTCATTGTTTCTTCGCATTAATCTAGTTTCATTCCTTCACGTTAGTATGTCCTGTTTTCTTAATAAACTTTGAAACTTAACAAGCTCGTTAGTGATCAACTTGTTAACTGTCATAGCAAGTAGGCTATCAAATATAGTGTTATTTTTGCTGACAAAATGCGAGCATCTTTTGCACTTGCAAAAGTTGCTCACATTTTTTCAGCAAAAATATTATCATATTTGCCATACTAAATGATCAAAATTTTAACGATGCGATAACTACCGACGTCGTAAGTTTCGAACAACAGGCCGCTGTGTCCAGTTGTTCAAAACTTAACATGTCGTTAGTCAACATACCCTAATGATTCTAAGTATTGGGACAGATAGGCCTAAACAAACGCTGCAGACCCGGATCAAACTACTCCTAATGGAGCAGTCTGATCAGAGTCTACACTATTTGACATTCCGTATGCACCCTCTGGAGAATATTAGCAGGTCATCACGGTGTCCGAATTTTTAGGAGTTTTAAGGTATTTTTTTATTATTATTTTCATTTTTTATCATTTACCGTTGGCATGGCAAGTATAATGATATTTTTCTGGGTAAATGTGGGTAGCTTTTGCGAATGTGGTTGGCTTTTGCATTTGGAAAAGCTTCTCACATTTTTCAGCAAAAATATCACCGCATCTAATATGGTACTTGTTTGTTTGTATTGGAGTTTAACGGCCCAGGCAACACTATTTTAGGTCATTTTTGAGCCGGTAAATTTACCTATCCACACTATTCCTGGGCAGGCTTATACGTCGATTAACCAGTACAATGCACATTCTTTCGACAGAAACTGACAACTGCCCTTCTTGAATCAGCGGAAAAGGAGAGAATTACCATGGAAAAGATTCCATGATAAATCTTTACGAAAGAATGTTGCCGAACCCGGCAGGTATCGAAACCGCGTACTCCTGATCACCAATCAGACGCGCATCCGACTGAGCTACCGAGGCCGGTGTAGCGTGAGATTATTGATCCCGTGAGATTCTTCAGTCGCACCGGAAGTGGTTGAAATCCCTCACGGAGGGGTGTGAGAGAATTCAACCGCGAGAATTGTAATACGATAACTCTATAAGAGACTTGGGTATCGAAACTCTCTTAGTATATTAAATGATAAATTATGCTGGCATAATCCCCACGCTTTTCGAAGAAAAAAATGGGGAAATTGTAATGGTCTTCGTCGTCCCTCCATACGTACCTACGTACGTCCGTCCGTCCGTCTTACCGGATAACTCCTTTTAGACGGTTATAGAGAGAAACTTGAAACTTTGGGAACTGATAGATCTTTGGTCTGGGGAGTGCATGGCACTTTCGGAATTTTGATCACACTCCTGGGGGTGGGGGGGGGGGGGGGCAGGGGGGGGGGTGCCCGCGAGGGATCAAAAATAAAAATTTCCAGAACATGATCGTGTAATATATCAAAGCGAACGGCATGATGAGTAGAAAACATTACAACCATAATTTGACTATGGGGTCAATTTTGAGGTCGCCAGAGGTCAAAAACTGATTTTGACCCCTTTACCCCCACACACTACTGTTACCGGATAACTCCGCCTAGACCGTTATAGATAGAAACTTGAAACCTGGGGAACTGTTACATCTTTGGTCCAGGGAGTGCATGACCTGGACGGAACTGGAAAAAAAAATAGCTCACTAAAAGAGAAGTTTTTTTCTTGGATATCTGTTTGGTTTCTTGTCTGATTCATAACAGACAAGCGTAAACCAGCAACATTTTATTGCTGGTTACTCTAGATTGTGATTTGTTTGTCTTGTAGATTGAAAAAATTGCTGACATTCTTTCCCGCCATTACCTCACTAGTGGGTGGGGTAATGTAAACTGAAAGTCTTAGGATCAAAATTAGGTCGCTTGTCACATTCATTTTTCTGGAGAGCCTGTGTGTTGTCAGATATTTGAGTGTGCTGAGCTGTATATAATTGGACCAGTATACTGATTAGTCCTTTGTAGATGTCAGTGTGCTGGCTGCGACAAACTCGGAATCAGTATTGTTGCTTGACACCCCATAATAAATCATTAGAAATCATCAAATCACTACCCGGTATATTAAAATGAAGGTCTCCCTGTTTCCCATGGTCTTAATTCTTGGGTTCACTCTTTGGAAAACAACTTAAAGAATGCATCCAGCTGATGGAAATCAGGAGTGCAAGATTACAAATAAGGAGAGTAGTAGTAGAATTTCCAAGTACTTGGCATTTACAAGGAAGAATAGAAACAGAAGGTGTTCGGAGGGCTTGCGAAACTTCAAGTCCTCGAGCGGTACAAACTTGGCTTTACATCTAATCTTGGCCAGAGACATTGAAACTAACCCCGGCCCAAGGTTTCGCTGCGGACTCTGCAAAAAATATTGCAAAGGTTCCGAGAAATGGATAGAATGTGAGGACTGTAACAAGCGCTTTCACTCCTCATGTTCTGATTGATTTGGATAACAGTCAATTGTTAGAAATTGAATCTAGAGCTGGAACTTGGTATTGCAAAGACTGCAAAGCTGACTGTGGTCTTTGCAGTGGTGCTGTCCTTAATGGACACAAAGCCGCTCAGTGTGATCAATGTGAAATGTGGATACACACTGACTGTTCCTATACGTCTACATACCTTCCTATCGATATACGTACGTACGAGGACTGTTCAAATATGAATGAAAGTAGAACGTTTTCTCATGCACTAGTGCGAAAATCACCTGGAAATAAATATCACAGCGTAGAAAAACATTTTACCTATACATTGATACCAAACCTGTTAAAATCCGTACACTTTAGCCATGTATATCGTTCGATAAACACTGTCTACTCTTGTATACTAATACATAGCATGGTTGGAAGAAGGTCAGAGTACGCCGTTGAAATACGGTCCTATATTAAGAATCGTTGTATTCTTGGTATACGGTGCAAAGACATTCTTGATGAAATATGTTCGGTTTATGGGCAAAATGAAATGTCTTTTCCGACAGTTTTTCGTTGGTGTAAGAAATTCAGCTGTGGGCTAGGCTCAACAGAAGATGCACCACATGATCGTGGGCCGAAAAAAGCAACATCTGCCAAGATGGTTGCTAGAGTGAAAGAAATAGTTGCTACCGATGCACGATACATCACTAGGCAAATAGCTAGTATGGTTGGCATCTCATTAGGAGCAGCTCATACAATTCTGAAACGGGATTTGAAAATGAGAAAAATCTGTGCTAGATGGATTCCCCGTCTGTTTACAGATGAGCAGAAAAAGACACGCGTTCAGTGCGCCAAGAAGTTGCTTAAAAAGTTTCCAAATTACAATGCACGGTCTTTCGCTAATGTCGCCACAGGTGACGAGACATGGGTTCACTGTTTTGAGCCAAAACGAAAGATTCAGAACAAAATATGTGCAACAAAGTATTGCAAAAGACCATGCATTAAAAAGTGGACCATAAGCGTCAAGAAGGTAATGTATGCCATATTCTTTTCAAATCAGGGCCCTGCTATTCAGGTTGCTGTGCCTTAAGGCAAATCTGTAAATGCGAAATTTTACAAGAATAAAGTTCTTCGAAAATTGAAGAAATATTTCAAAGAACGAAGACACGCAACTGGTTTGGCCAATGTCAGATTGCTACATGACAATGCGTCATCGCACAAGGCGTTCATTGTGCAAGACTATCAGGAAAAAGTTGTTGAACTCCCTCACCCCCACCCGACTTTTTTGGTTCCCGCGGCGGGAAAAAATACCTTTCTGGTCGAAAATTTGTACAGCGCAAACACCTCGGTTCTGCAATATTCCAGTGCCTTCATAGTATACCTCGAAAAGACTACCAAAATGCATTCAATGATTGGATCAGAAGACTGAAAGTTTGTATAACTGTTAAAGGGGAATACTTTGAGGGAACAAAATAAATTGTTCATCGAAATCTATCACGGAATCATTTTTTTTGTGCTTAGTTGCATTAATATTTGAACAGTCATACAGTTATTATTTTAATCCACTAACGAGTTTGTTAAGCTGACACTAGCGAAGCTTTGAACAACTGGATCCAGCTTGGCTGAATTAGAGAAGCTGAACTTGACAGTATCTCTCAGGAAAATTCTCATCACGAAAACACGCCTATATAATTCCTAACCCCTTGGACCTCACTTTTATACAGTAAAACTGGGGTTTACAAGGGTAAACCTTAGTTTTCTTATTTCTGCCTCAAAATATTAATTGTGGGTACTCGTTAAAACCGCCTCGATGAGGCGGTTCTATCGAGTACCCACAATCTATATTTTGAGCAGTAATAAGAAAATATCACAGTTTTTTACCTTAAAATTTTTATTTATTTCAGCGGTAAAATTTGCAATGTATTTGTATAGGCGTGTTTTCGGAATGGAAATCAAATCCAGTCAGCAGTTTTCAAACTGTAAGTGATCCAAGTTCTCATTTTCTTTCCTTCTTTAGATTGTCTAGAAGTCACATTAGCTGCTGCTAGGTGTTTATTCAATGGTAATATATCCCCTGCTTGTTCTTGTAAATATTTCTTCTTTCCAGAGTTTCAGTAACTTCGAGACTTTGTGCTCTTGCATTGAATACTGCTTTAACCCTTATCTTCCTGAATATTCATTTAAGCCACACCCATTTCTGTCTATCAGTCTTTCAAATTACTTGATGTAATTTATTGCTACAAATTCATAAACTAAATGCCAAACAGTGTAGATCTTCAGAAGCCATCTGATCTGGATCTACACTGTTTGCAACGATATGGACTGTCGTGAACAGCAAGATAAGGGTTAAAACTCGGAAACAATGAAAAGCATCGAATGAGGTCCATATAGGGAGCTTACCACTAAATATTTTCCATAGGCGACAAAAGTAACCTTTTACCTGCTCCCACAAAAACTACACATACAAAACTTTTCAAACCTTACTTGTTTATAGAGTTATCCTAGCTAAAAAAATTAATTAGAAAAAATCCACATGTTGAACTGCTCCTTTTCAAGTTACAGTCAACTATGTTTGTTTACCTACTATAACGGAATAAATACAAACCAACATTTTTAAAGGAGGGATGACCATATAAAATCAGCAACAATTTCTTCGAGCTTGCAGATATATAAAGTGGGTTTTGGTGGGGTGTTCATTTCACAAAACTTGTTCACGTGTTGTATACATGTACGGATATCGTATTGATATTTCATTTCATAAAATGCAACAAACACTTTTTGAGGTGAAGGTAATGACCAGGAATCGAGACACAAAAAGGTAAAGAACACGAACATGCAATAACTAAACACGGTCCGACTCACATCACTTTGCCTGGGTAGGGTTAGACCGTCTAAGCGGTTTACCAGTACTCGTATGCGATCGGTTTCAGCTCTGCGTGGAAGTATCATGCAGCCCAATCTATTTCTCCAAGCCCAGATGGGCGGGGGGCAAGCCTACATTTGTCAAATCAACTATGATAAGTTTTTGTTTCAAGAGAAATACATTGCGCAAATAACGGCAACATATCCGATTTTTTCATTTCTCCAAAAATGATATTTTTTACATTACAAACTTGTGACACTTCTCTTGTTTTAAGTTCAGACATTAATTGTGCGTGCTCGTTAGAAGCGCTTCATTAAGGCGGTTCTAACGAGTACCCACCACGCATGTTAATATTGAGCAAAAATGAAGACAATGATACGAGTATTAAACCGGATAAACACCACTGCTCTCTCTTCTATAAATTGGGTTGTTTGGGGGTCGATTGTTTATCAGTCGACCCAATCGATTGTTTATCAATCGTCTCATAATTATAAAGCAAAGCAACTCGTGAGTACTAACGTCCAAGTGACTATCACTGAAGTTTTGTTTGATTTGAGGTTTAACGTCCCCGTCAACACTGTAAAGGTCATTTTGGAGACGTTGCTTCCAATTTTGTGGGACTTTTACCCGACATTGAGATGAAATGACATCTCAAGCCCTGTCGCCCAATGAAACCAATAGGGTTTATTAGCATGGACGGTCCGCCTCGCACCGCTGTTCCTGGACAGGCTTAGATCCTCTGAGCTGTTTACCAGTACCAGAGTGCGGGCCGGATTCAGCTTTGCGTGGAAGCATCATGCAGCCCATATATTTCTTCAAGCCCCTATGGGCGGGGGCTTTATCACTGAAGTAAGAAATCCAGGTAATTTATTTAAAGAAAATAGCAGTGTTAACTTTGTCGCAGTGAGGTCAGTGTTGCGTAATAGGGTTATCTATAGAATCTTGGCTGGAATCATCAGTTGGGCTTGACAAACAGTGTATACCCGGATCAGACCCCACAGAATACGGCATCTGACCAGGGTTTGCACTGTTTGCTTACAGTACGGGAAATAAAGGTCAGATGACGAAAAACGCAGCATGTGATCATGGTCTATACTTTTTGCCTAAAATCAGGAATTTAAACAGTTTAAGTCTCAGTCCAGAACTCAGAGATAATCGACCAACCAGTACACTCAGTGCTTTGATTATTATCCGACTTGTTACTGAATCGTAAATGCATCCACACTGGCCAGGATTATACGCTGGGATCACTAGTATAGATTAGCGGAAAGACTGCACAGAGACAATTTATTATTATTGTTGTTGTTGTTGTTGTTAACGATCGCCTCGATGTAAGTGAAATAATCTTGATATGGTCGTACAAACAAAATCAAAACCAAAAAAAAAAAAAAAAAAAAACTGCACTCTTTTAATTGGGTACCTCGAACCATTGATGCCTAACGCCCAAAAAGGGAACACTAGCAAACACTGTATAGCCAGACGCTGACTGATCCCCGTCTACGCTGTTTGTTTGAAATGCAGGATTTTTTGACAACTTGCATTGTCAATAACTGGACCAGTCATCCAATAATTTGGAAAGGGACCTACATTTTCTTGAAAGATACAATACAATATGTTGGTCTACATTACACTCTTAGACGGAATCATTATGTTAGGAGTGAGTGAGTGAGTGAGTGATTGAGTGAGTGAGTGAGTGAGTGAGTGAGTGAGTGAGTGAGTGAGTGAGTGAGTGAGTGAGTGAGTGAGTGAGTGAGTGAGTGAGTAAGTGAGTGAGTGAGATAGTGAGTGAGTGAGTAAGTGTATAGTTATGCGTCACAACAACAGCTAAGGTCATACGGGGACCTCGGTTTAAGTCTGGAGAAGCCCGGAATCGATCCCGCGACCCCTGGTTTACAAGACGATTAGCATGACCGCTACACCGCGGTGGCTTCTCATTATGTTAGGAAATCCGCGCAATGAACATCCCCTAAACCCCACTTGTATTTTTTAGAAAACTGGGGTTTACAATGCTGAACATTTTTTCTGTATTGATCCAAGACATAGGCTGTGGGTACCTATGTTTGGAGTTAAGAATAAGAAAAATATCAGAAATCTTCATCAGAAAAATTACCGTTTTTTTTTTTTTTTTTTTTTTTTTTTGTTTTAGTTTGTTTGATTTGAGGTTCAACGTCCCCGTCAAAGTGTTAAACAGAAGAAATAACAACATTCCCCTTGGCATGGTACTATGATAACATCACGATAACAAGTCCGTGAAACGAAGACCCCTCTAAACCCCATTTTATATAGGGAAAAGTGGGGTGTAAGGGGGTAAACATTATCTGCCTTATTTTTGCTCCAAACCATAGATTGTGGGTACTCGTTAGAACCGCCTCATTGAGGCGGTTCTAACGAGCACCCACAATCTATGCCGAAAGCAGAAATTAGAAAGATGTTATCATTTTTATCTAATATATGTAACTTCTGACACCATGTTGGACGCCATTATTTCACACGGCCATGTTTTCCTAATAAAACCTCAGTGGTTCGAACTGCCCCTATCACGAACAAAATTTCATGATCCCAATGGTATTTTTTCCGGGGGTTGGGGTTGGTTTTACGGACCTTTCAAGATTATTTGAGCCCCGCCAAGCGAATTTGGGTCTTCGAGCATTCCGTCATGACAAATTTTAACTGCGCATGCCCAGCCATTCAGAGGGGCCAGGGATATGGCTTTCGGTCTGAAGGTTCCTCTTGATTCCCTGCTTGTATGAGCGAGCAGCGAAGGTTCTGGCGAGACTGCACGGATGCGCAGGCTCGCCTGAACCTTCGCTGCTCGCATAGGCGAAAAGTACCAAAATCGCTTGACGGGGCCCATTTCACTTATATCGAGTCGATCGTTGATCAGAGGTGGGCGAAAACCGGAGTACCCGGAGTAAAACCACCTGACCTTCCATTGTAGAACTTGGCGTCTCACAGGTGTCCCGAGCGAGGCTCGAACCCACAGCGGTGAGAGAACTAATGCTTAAGAGTCAGCGCTCTTATCCACTAGGCCACGGAGGCCCCAAAGGTATTAGAGTTATTGAAATGTCACTGTATGTAACATGGTTTTAACCTATTTTTTCTCTATTCAATGAGGGCTTCACATTCTACACATAGTCTCATTCAAATCTTGCTCAAATTTGCTAAAGTTACTGTACGTTGGCCTTTGCGGAATGGCGTAATGACATTTAATCAGCTAAAACAATGCGTTTTATGACTTGCACAGCGTTTTTGATGGATTTTACTTGTAATTCCATGGCAACATGCAAGAATAAAACTATAAAGGTTGCTCCTGTAAACGCATTACAGATATAAAATAGGGAAGTACATGTATAACAATACTACATGTATTAGGAACTGTTGAAGATGGGCGTTTCCAACCCTCGGGATGATCGTGCTGAGCGGAACCTCGTACAATGTAGCCTTGCTTCCGCTCAGCACGGACATCCCTCGATATACAACAGAACGACATATTAGATCCTTTTTCTTGCACAACACTGTCCGTTCTACTTTATTTAACGTTTTATTTTTCGCACACTGCATTTATGTTTGTAGTTTACCTGATTAAGAACAGAATTTCAATCTACGGCTAACATTACGGCTGTCCTTATATGGGGTGCAAGATATGCATAAAAAGTTTCAATTTGTTTATTTCAAAGCATTTATATAATCGGGTCTTTGAACGTTGCTTGCAAACTCGAGTGACGCACCATCTGTTTAACCAGATTTCCAGGACTCTCTTACGTTTATGCATTAAAAACATGTCATGCTTTTTTTTATTGTCAAACGACATGTCAAGCGACCGACTTCTCTGGGAACACGAAATAAGAAACATGTTGCAAAATTTCGATGGAAAATGTCTACCTCTGAATACCGATTGGCTCGATACAAATGAAATAATCTTGAAAGGACCGTAACATTACGATAACACATCCGTTTGCTGTAGTGGATTTTTCAAACCTCAAAAAAGGTAATTTTCTGATGAAAATGTGTGATATTTTTTCTTATTTATACTCCAAACATAGGTTTTGGGTGGTCGTTAGAACCGCCTCATTGAGGCGGTTCTAACGAGTACCCACAGCAGAAATAAGAAAAATAATGTTTACCCCCGTTAACCCCAGTTTTCTCTGTATAAGGTGGGGTTTAGTGGGGTCTTTAATTCACGGACTTGTTCACGTGATGTAACCTAACCAATCCCCTCCCCAATCCCCCCCCCCCCGCACCCCCACCCCCACACACAACACTACCACCACCACCACAAAAAAAAAAAAAAAAAAACCTGATATATGTCAGTGTGCGCTTTTGCTGATTTATAAAAGACTCATGTTAAAATGTGTTTTATGGTATTTTGTTGACCTTGTGACCTTGTCTATCAATGAATCATAATGATGTTTCATGTTCTTGCTGATAAATATTTGATGCCTTCATGTTTTCTGAATTCCTTTAAATGGTTCAAAATGTCAGACCTTAGAGCCCTTGTGGAACAATTATTACATATCCATTTGTATGAGTGCTATTACTCGTACATAGAAAAACGTATTGTCTATATGGGATTTGTCCTTCAGGGTCGGATTAAAATATGTTTTGTCGCATGGTTATATTAACATGTATATGGAACCATGTCAAGAGTCTTTGCAATGAACATTCCTGTAAATCCCAATTTTTAAAGAGAAAACTGGGGCTTGCAGGGTATATAGCATTTTTCTTGATTCTCCTGAAAGACATAGGCTGTGGATACTCGTTAGAACCGTCCCATGTTCTAACGAGAACCGGAGACGGTTCTAACGAGCACCCACGACCTATGTTTCGAGTACGAATAAGAAAAAAATAATACATTTTCATTAGAAAAGAAACACCATTTTGGAGATATGAAAGCATGCAGTACATGTATTTCACACGGATCACGGTGATATCGTAATGGATTTCTGGAACTTTCGAATGTAGTTCGGTCACAATGAAACTAGATCAGGCATATGTACAGTGTATAATGCTAAACCCCAAATCAGGCGAAGACCTTAACCTCAGAACCTTTGGCAACATTACGATAACATACCCGTGCGACATAGTGCATTTTATCACATCTCCAAAATGGCTACGTTTTTATGAAAATCGGTGACATTTTTCTTATACTGCAAACATAGGTCGTGGGTGCTCGTTAGAACCGCCTCATTGAGGCGGTTCTAACGAGTACCCACGACCTATTTCTTGAAGTAAAAGTGATAAAAATAATATTTACCCCCGTAAACCCCAGTTTTCTATATACAAAGTGGGGTGTAAGTGGGTGTTCATTTCACGGACTTGTTCACGTGATGAGAACACAGCGTACAGACGATGAAAAGCGACGTGGCGCGATGACGTGGGGTTTCCGACAGTATATCGCGGGATATGCCGTCGCAAATTTTGAAGTTATCCAATTAGAATCAATTTTCACTGTAAATCACAGATGCCATTACGAAAACACGCCTATGCAAATACATTGTAACCTTTATTGCCGAACAAAATTAATAATTTTCTGCTCAAAATATAGATTGTGAGTACTCGTTAGAACCGCCTCGATGATGAGGCGGTTCTAACGAGTACACACAATCTATATTTTCGAGCAGAAATTAGAAAAATAAGGCTTACATCATAGTGTAGATTATATTTTCTTGTCCTTTGGGATCATTGATTCCATTGTGGAATTTTGAAAATATCTGAGGGTCACTGATGAGGCCTCATTGGCCGAAACTAGCTAGTCTGGCCCAGAAAACATGCACACTCCATATATTTCAGTTCTGTGGTGTATTCCTTGCTCCCAAAGGATAGCCCTTTTATAGAACGTATTTACCCCTGTAAACCCCAGTTTTACAATATAAAAGTGGAGTTCAAGGGGGTCAGAATTATATAGGCGTGTTTTCATGATGTGCTACAGCAAGCTCACCGAATAAAACTGAAAGGACATGAAACCTTTAGTTGTTGCATTTAACTGAAAAAAATCTAGATCACAGCAGAATACTTTTTCTACAGAAGTTTGAAAAACTACATATTAATTAGCTTTGTCCTTTCATAGTTGTACTTTTAAATCCATACAGATTTAAAGTTGCCAACAAGATATTATTTTAAAGCCATTGCCATATGAATTAGTCTGGAGTTGAGCGAGCTTGAAATTTGTAAAAGCTATTCAAATTGTGACAAGGACATTTTTTTATTATTTCCCATAGGGTATTTTTATTCATATTTAATTTACAATGGAAATCTGATTAAATGATCTTTCTTTCATTCGGGTTAAATTAATTTCCTGGTGAAATGCTTAACTTTCATTTGATTACCAAACTTCACATCACGTGAACAAGTCCGTGAAATGAAGACCCCCCTACACCCCACTTCATATAGAGAAAACTGGGGTTTACGGGGGTATTCATTATTTTTCTTATTTCTGCTCCAACACATAGGTTGTGGGTACTCGTTAGAACCGCCTCAATGAGGCGGTTCTAACGAGCACCCACAACCTATGTTTTGAGCATTTATACGAAAACTATCACGGATTTTCATCAGAAAAGTAGCCACTTTTGAGATGTGAAAAATGCGCTATGTCGCACGGATGAGTTATCATAATGATAATAAATTCTTTGTAAGTACATGTATCGAAGTTTATTCACCCGTCGCATGTCTTTATTTCAATCAAAACACTAATCAGTTTCATTATAAATTGTAAGTTCATCATGTTAATACTAGGAAACAAAGTCCCTTGTAAACCAAACTTTACCGGAGTCTAACTGTTAATTTCCTTTTCCTTCCTTCAGCATTCAAGTGGTTTTATGCTGTCGAGTCCTCACCGTTGTTTCATCTATGTGGTTGTTTGATTTTTGTGTTCTGGGAGACGTTGCACTGACGAGTTAGGAATGCTTCATGCGGACTAAACTAATTATTTGTCTAAATCGCGACATAATGACAAAATCAAAAGGCTAGGATATTGAAGCCGTGTAAAATCAATCTAAGCCTCGCCCCCGCCCCCACCAAGTGAAATTCTTTTCAATGATCGTTCCAAGGCGGTTCTTCTGTGGCGGTTTATTTTTGTTATGGTTTGTTTTTGAGTGTGTGTATCGTTATATATTTTTGTTTTGGATAGCCAACAGGCCATTTTATGGGAAAGTAATTGTCCTTTTGGCTTTCCGCTATTAATGTTTCCATTCTTGTCATTTAATGTTTGCATTACTTTCCCTTTGATGTATCTGGTGGGAGGTGTGGGTTAATTGTATCGAATCCGTCTAATGATCACCCTTTAAACCCCATTTTATACAGAGTAAACATGGGTTTAAGGGCTTATACATTTTCTCATTTTTGCTTAAAGACATAGCTTATGTTTGGAGTATAAATAAGATAAAAAACACAAATATGTTTTAGAAAAATTATCATTTTTAGAAATTTAAGAGTTCTGTCCGCCACACGTATATTTATCGTGACGAATATATAAACAAGTCGATTTGTTATCTTTTTGTCGAGTTTTTCGGCGAAAACTTCTTTATATTTTATTTTTGATCAACACATCCTGCAAGAAAATTGTACAGGACAAGCTCCGCCAACCTCTCCAAAAGATTTCATGTCCCTAAGTTGTCCCAGAAAATCTGCAATCAGATAAAGATTTCTGTGATTTCACCCCCCCCACCCCAAACACACACACACATTTTCTGTTTCAACAAGCCCCCCCCCCCCCCCCCCCCCCCCCCCCGTTGTCGATATTTCGACTGGCCAGTGTTTGACTGATTGAAAATTATAATTTAGGGTCATTCAAATATCCAGCAGGTTTACAATGTGCACATTCGAGGGCGAAACAGAAAGGCCAGTGTTTGACTGATTGAAAATTATAATTTAGGGTCATTCAAATATCCAGCAGGTTTACAATGTGCACATTCGAGGGCGAAACAGAAAGTCAAAATTTCTGGCGTACTTTTTTTAATATGTGAACAATATAGGTCCATGGTGTTGGATCTGTATTGTCTCTCCTACGGATTAACTGACTAAAATCA
The DNA here is from genome assembly GCA_963580285.1 of Lucinisca nassula. Lineage (NCBI taxonomy): Eukaryota > Metazoa > Mollusca > Bivalvia > Lucinida > Lucinidae > Lucinisca > Lucinisca nassula. Next base: position 127,661,470 of record OY757011.1, on the reverse strand, counting down.
CGTACATTTAATTCATGTTTTTGACTGTCTTGTTTGTACAACAGCCCTTCAGTTGTACGCTCCGTTAGCTGCACGAGATTATCCGTATATATTGTTGTCGGAAGATAAGGTGGCGTCAGCGAATGTGTTTGTTATTTAGCATTGGTCACTGTTGTCAAAAGGTAACGACGCTTCCAGTCTGCTTCGGTAATAATAATTATAACTGTATAGTCTGTCTTGCCAGCCAATGATGGGTATGATAATGATAACGGTGCAACCTGTCAAACCTACCCGTGGTTGTATACTCTTTTACGTCACTGTCTACTTATCCCCCCGACAACAGTAGATATGGTTTCAACTACAGTAAAACCGACATCATTTGTCAGTTTGGTATTGTCAATATTATTGTAAATAAAGGTTATTTTTAAATTTATCTACGCAATTATATGTTATTTTTGGATGATCTAATTTTATTTTTGGTGACTCCCTATTAATGTGATGGTATCAGGCTAAAAAATACCATACCTGCACTGTATCGACGCTAGCCAAGTGGTAAAGTCACGGACCTGTAGAGCTGAAGTATGCGGGTTCGAATCCCGCTGGGGATGTTTTTTCTTCAACATTTTTTTTTTTTTTGGACAAGTGCAGTTTTGTGACTAACAATCGATAAAAGTTAAAATAACGTATGATCAACATGAATTAAATTATAAATTTCCAATCAATGTTAATTTCAAGTCATGTTATTGGTGTGCCTATTCTTTACTTTCACATGTCACATATAGGGTCTAGGCCAATCAGGTTCCATTGTATCAAATTATGGCATCTTGTATTTTAATTCTCTTGTACATGTAATTGCTGGTGTTTCTTTTTTATTCACAATTATAAATCAAATGTGAAGTTGATCTTTAAAATTGTGCATGACATGTATTGAACTTTAAAATAAATAGATAACCATTCACGAAAAAATAATAATACAAAAATAATAAACAGAATTGAAAATTAAAAAAGAAATAATAAAAATGTAAATTCTGAAACTATTTTATAAAAAAATCATCAAGAAAAAAAATAAATCATGTTTTTAATAGCTTTATGAAAAAAAGGTTGTCTGCAAGATCGAACCTGCGACCCTCAAGAAAGTAGACCAGTCGTTTTAGGCGCTCCTCGCAACCGATTACATCGAGACTGCAAAATTAAGTGCTTTTGTGTTAGAATATAACCCGTTACGTACCTGTGGAAAACACCGTTGTTTGTTATGATTTATAAATAGACGAGTATTTATCAACATTGAAACCATAACACCGACATTTTACGGCAGGGTACCTGTACTGTTGTCGGAGGATAACTAGACAGACAAAGTGGTGTGAGCCAAGCCGTCCAATGCATATAAGCCTTTTTGTTTCATTGGACGGCAGGACTTGAGATGTCATTTCATCTCAACTTCGGGTAAAAGTCCCACAAAACTGGAAGCAGCGTCTCAAAAATGACATAAATAATGTTGTCGGGGACGTTAAACCTCGATTCAATCAATCAATTACTGCAATACAAAACTGAACATTTTGTCATTAAAAGTACCCATGTCCTGAAACATAAAAGACAGTGATCAGGAATGGAACAATTACATAACACCTCCCATCCAAGAAGTCTGCAGAAGTTTGGAAGTCTGAAATTTGTGATTGAATCGGTGATTAAATGCCTAAAATGGTTCTCGTTTGTTAAATAATTCACACTCATGATCGACAGTTCTGGTAAATGCTGATGGCATGTTTGTCTAAGTAGACACATTTTAACAGTAGTTACGCTGGAAAGAATTTACTAGTATCAGTCCATTCATCACTAAAGAGCAGATGTTTACCCAGATTCATTTCACAGCTGAAGAAATGAAGCTTGTCTGTTGACCCCCGCCCATCGGGGTTGAAGAAATAGTTTTGGCTGCATGATACTTCCACGCAGAGCTGAAACCGACCGCACACGAGTACTGGTAAATTGTTTAGAGGATCTAAGCCTGCCGAGCAGGCAAAGCGGTGCGAGTCGGACAGCCCATGCTTATAAACCCTATTGGTTTCATTGGGGGACAGGGCTTGAGCTGTCATTTCATTTCAGTGTCGGGTAACAGTCCCACAAAATTGGAAGCAGCGTCTCAAAAATGACCTGTACAATGTTGATGGGGACGTTAAACCTCAAATTAAACCACATTGTCTGTAAGGTTATTCTAATCCCCATCACGAAAACACACCTATATACTTCTGACCACCTAAAACCCCACTTTACATAGTAGAACTGGGATTTATAGGGGTAAACATTATTTTCTTATTTCAAAAACATAGATTGTGGGTACTCGCCAGAACCGCCTCGACGAGCGGTTCTAACGATTACCTACAATCTGTTTTTTAAACAGAAATAAGAAAAAATGTCAGAATTTATCATTTTTGGATGGTTAAATTTTCAGAAGGCGTGCTTTTATTATCCAGCTGAACACGACGACAAAACCTTTGCAAACAGTGCAGATCCAAAGGAAGAAGTCATGACTATCAGCATTTTCTTTTACCGTGAACCTTACATCTTTATTCTACATGTACACTGTTTGTCGTCATTCAGTTTGCAAAGTTGAATCGAGTAATTTGATTGATTGGTTTTCAGAAATGCGCGTGTCTAAATACAGTAGAACTTTGATGGCTCGAATACCGATGGCTCGTTTACCATGGATGTGTCGAACCCATTCTTTAGCCCCTAGCGAAATCCTCTACATAAGAAATAGTGGAAGCTAATTAAGGTGATTTTAGTCTTTTATCTTGCAAATGTATGCTGTGTGTACTCATTAGAATCGCCTCGATGAGGCGATTCTAATGAGTAAACACAGCATACATTTTCATTATAAAACACCGAAAAGATGTCTAAAAGTATCTCGTTATGCCTCCTAGCAGTACCCTCAATGGCTCGAACTACCCCTGTCTCGAACTGATTTTCGAGGTCCCAAAGGTGTTCGAGCCATTGAAGTTCGACTGTAAATTTATTCAATAGGATAAGGGCTAAATTCAAGAAATGAAGGAACACTCGGTTACATTTAGAATCAAAGAGCAAATTACTGGGACTTAATTAAGTCTTGGATCCATTATATCTCTTCATAAGCAAAACTGTTCTTGTTCACAAATGAATATTAGGCCTATTCATTTAACGTTCAAGGAACCTGTAACACTGGCTGGGTGCATGTCACTCAGACCTTAAAAATAAGATTGACTTCATACAAGCATGAAACATTTTGTAAATACAATGTACCTGAAAGCTATCAAAGGCTGTATTTTCAAAATGGCGATCTGTTTATGTTCTAAAACTGACAGTTGTGACGTCACAACAGGTTAAATTTGATAGTCTTCCCTCCAATAAACTGTAACAGTTAGCACAACGTACTAAAACACTAAACCATACAAAAATCTCCATATAAATCTGCTTTATATTTGTATTTACTTTGGGGTTATCGAGTGCACTCAACGAGTTGAAAATTAATTCGAGGGTCACTGATAAGGCGTTATTGACCGATGCTACCTCGTCTTGCCCAGAATCAGTATTGTCTTGTGCATGTGTGTGCTTTTGTCCCCAAAGGCAAACTTAAAAGAAAATATTTATTTCATTTTACTGGCCCTGTGGTGCTGATAGAATATCTCCTCCTACCCCATTATAGTGTGGTTATAGTTTTATTTCCTAGAGGTTTCAGGACTTGACAATAAATACGAGGATCCATATGATAATATCCACTTGGCCGAAACTACCTAGTCTGGTCAAGTACGTTTTCATCATTGCGTATTTGTTCATAGCTAGATATCCATGAGAAAACTTTTTGCGTTTCGCAAACCACATGGGTGAAGGTCAGCATGTGCATCCGCGAAATCTGATCAGCACCTTAGTGTGCTGTTTGGTTAGGACCATTACTCTAGTTTAACCCATATATGACAATGGAATCATCCACATAATAAGATTGTAGTGGTCCATTTTCAATTATAGGGGTGTCGGGTATATTTTGTTTATTATAATTTTACAAAGTGTACGTACACATAAGCTTGCGATAAACTTGTCCATTTACGCGTATTGTCTGCGTGACACACGCGCATTGCGTGAGTGTGAAATTATCGCGTTTCAATGCGCGGTTCATCGCGTTCAAACGCGATTTAAACGCGTTAAATATCAGCCAATAAAAGTGATCATTCGAAACGCGTTAGGTAAATTCAATACGCGTTTCGGTGCGAGAGAATTTCAACCAATAAGAATAAAACAGGTATTTGACGCTAAAACGCGTGATTGTGAGAGAACACGGGCCAATCAAAATCCTCGTTGCTTGTATGTTTACCCTTGTGTGTTTTGTTGTTTTTTTTTTTTAATTCGTTCGTGAATTAATGACATTATATAAATTGGTCTTTCTTATCAGTAGTGATTCCTTCCGATAAACAAACACACCTACATTTTGGATTGCATAACACCTTTAGAGATACAACTCACTTTGGGGTATTCTGAAGAATGTCATATAGATAGGGGACCTGGTGAGGGTAATTATTTACCCTGCAATATGTAATTTACAACCCACCGCTATTTACTGGTTAATGGCGGCTAATCAGAACCGCCTTGTCATGGTGTTGATGGCTGTTTCTAACTAATAACCACAATCTATGTTTGGAGCAGAAATAATAAAAATATTGTAGACGCCTGAAAATCACACTTTGTAACCCATATGACAATGTAATCCTTTACCTTACACGTTTGGAGTGGTTCACTTTCAATTATAAGGATGCCAGGTATGTGTTGTTTGATGTATGTTGTACAAAAATGTATGTTCTTTGAGCAAACAGTGTAGACTCAGATCAGACGCCACGTTCGAGATGTCTTATCTGGCTCTACACAGTTTGTCAATGTCCCAAAAAGGGCCGCTAAGAATATAAAGGTGAAAGTTAATATCTCGGCGCACACTGGTCATACTTATTTGGTATACAATGTTATCCATAGCACCAGCCACTTCGGCCAGGGCCGTGTGTGTGTGTGGGGGGGGGGACAATAGTAAGGTCACACTCAAAGTTTTGCAATAAAATTCCTTAGTTACCACTGGCCAGTACTCGAAAATTCTTAACAAAGTAAGTTGTTCTTTCTATGGTTTTGTTGGAAATTACCTTTCAGGATTATTTCCCTTATTTCGGGCCGATCGTTATTGAGAGGAGAAGTACCCTGAGAAAATGATCCACCTGACTCGTTGTTGCAGTTCACATGTGGCCCAAGTGATTTTGTTCAGTTCCTATAAAACTGCGTGTATATGAGTAACTTTTACGCCCCACCAGCAACTGAGGTCATATGGAGACGGGACCTCGGTGTAAATACTCATTTGAAATAAAAATTAAAAATGAGTTCCTTTAAGAGCAATGAAAACATTCATAAGAAAGAAGATGGGCCATACTACGAAGTTTCGGCTAATAAAGCCTCATCAGTGACCCTGTAATGATCCGGCAAACAAAGCCAGAGGAAACATACTGCAATTTTGCGAATTTCGAATAGGCAGTCGATTCAAAGACTGATATAAATCAAAATGGGGTACAAATAATTAAAAACCTGTCAAGAATGAGTCTAAACAAATAATTTATTTCTGATTTCTCAGAATATTCACGATGATCTCAAAGGACCAAAAGTAAAATATAAACTGCACTATGGTTGATGTACGGGGAGACGTTTTACGGCCGCCACACGCCACAACACCAGCTGCAGTGAAGGCAAATAAAAATCAAAAATGAGTTCCTTTAAGAGCAATGAAAACACTCATAAGAAAGAAGATGGACCATACTACGTAGTTTCGGCTAATCAAGCCTCATCAGTGACCCTGTAATGATCCGGCAAACAAAGCCAGAGGAAACATACTGCAATTTTGCGAATTTCGAATAGGCAGTCGATTCAAAGACTGATATAAATCAAAATGGGGTCCAAATAATTAAAAACCTGACAAGAATGAGTCTAAACAAATAATTTATTTCTGATTTCTCAGAATATTCACGATGATCTCAAAGGACCAAAAGTAAAATATAAACTGCACTATGGTTGATGTACGGGGAGACGTTTTACGGCCGCCACACGGCACAACACCAGCTGCAGTGAAAGTCTGGAGAAGCCGGGAATCGATTCAACGACCCTTGCTTTGCGTGGCAGTATAAATCTGAGAAATTGCACCTGAATAAATATAGAAATGAACTCGCATATGCTGGCATCACATCAAGGGCTGTCATCAGACTGTTCCGTCAGACTGCATAGCTCGACTGGAAAAGTGTCATTTAGGTCATGCGCGTGGGCGGGCATCACAGAAGCACGCCTATTCAGATATATTGAATTTTTATAAATTAAAAATAACCTGAAAATTGTCAGATCAAGAATCGTATATTTTTCATATCTATTCCCAAAACAAAGATTTGGGTACTCGTTATAACCGCCTCGGCGGTTGGTTCGGTTCTAACCAGTATCAAGACTCTATGTTTCGAGCAGAAATAAGAAAAAAATTACATACCCTTGTAAGCCCCAGTTTTGCGATATAAAAGTGGGGTTAACATCACGAAAACATGCCTATACAATTTTCAGATCAAGAATCTTATATTTTTCATATCTATGCTCAAAACAAAGATTTGGGTACTCGTTATAACCGCATCAACGGTCGGTTCGGTTCGAACCAGTATCAAGACTGAACAAATTATTTGTCTAAATCGCGACGGAAGTAAGGGCGAGGATTGTGGCCACGTAAAATCGATTTAAGCCCCCCAGTGGGAATCCTCCACTGACCGTTCCAAGGCGGCTCTTCTGTGGCGATTTATTTATGTTGTTGTTTGTTACTTACTGTGTGTATCACTTGTGTCTTTTAATTTTGGATGGCCATATGGCCATTTTGTGGGAAAGTAACTGTCCTTATGGCCTTCCTTTGTTTAGGTTTCCATTATGGTCTGGTCGCTTAATGTTTGTATTTCTTTCCCTTTGGTGTCTTTTATGGGTGGAGTAAGTTAATTGTATCAATTCCTGATCTTTGTTTTACTTCTACTTTCTATGTTTTGAGCAAACATAAGAAAAATTATACATACCCTTGTAAGCCCGAGTTTTGCGATATAAAAGTGGGGTTAACATCACGAAAACATACCTATATAATTTGACCCCTTGAAACCCAACTTTATATAGAAAAACTGGGGTTTACTGGGGTATATCTTATTTTTCTTATTTCTGCTCTAAATATAGACCGTGGGTACTCGTTAGAACCTCCTCGATGGGGCGGTTGGCGGTTCTAAATAGTACTAACAATCTATATTATGCGCACTCGAGGCGGTTCTAACGAGTACCCACAATCTATATTTTGAGCAGAAATAAGAAAATGTATTTGTATAGGCGGGTTTTCGTGCATGGACGTGTTTCCGTGTTCAATACCCCGTAAACCCAATTTTTCTCTAAATAAAGTGGGGTTTAGAGGGTGTTCATTAATAGGCTTGTTAACCAGATAGAAAATAAATTAAGAAAAAGGCAATAAATAAATAAATTAATTACAATAAATAAATAAATGAGCCCTTCTGTGAGTGAGTGAATGAAAAGGGTTTATTTCTGGTCTTGGCATCTTGAATAAGTGAAGTAAATGAGGTGTTTTTTTAACCCATTGTATGCGGCAAACCACTAAATGGGTACCTTGGCAAACAGTGCGGGCCCAGATCAGACGCCAAAGAACGCAGCGTCTGATCAGGGCCTGCACTATTTGCTAACAAAATTTTCCATCAAAAATTGAATGAAACCGTAAAAATGGGCCTGACATTCCTTATATCAAAAATGGAATTGTCCAACATATAGTAATTGAAGGGTCCACTAGCATACAATGGGTTAAATAACTAGCTTTATAGCTCCCAGGTGCACCTTGGTGTCATAAAACTGTTGATCAATAAACATCCTGCATTTTGGCAGCAAATTCGTTAACTTCAATCACTATGCAGTACCTATATTTTACCATTTACCCCGAGGCCAATTGCACAGTTTTACTCCAACTGAATAAATGGCTTGTCCATTTACCTTTATTTTCTCTGTTTCAATTTTTTCCGTTTGAAGTGATCAGATAATAAAAAAAAAATTAAACAAACTAAATTGGAAGAAAAGATGTAAAAATGGCGATAAGAGCGAAATAGTTACGCGGTATTGATTGTTTGCTTTTGACACGCAGAGAAGGTTGTACCTGCGTCATCGACACGCAGGCCTGATTGGCTGATCGGAAATCGCGATTTATGCGCATTGGCTAAAATATAATTCGCAGTTGAAACGCGTGAACTGCGCGTGCGTATCTCACGCGTTACAAACCCGAGACAAGTAAGTGTGCGCTGACAACATAATCGCAAGCGTATCTGTATTTGCTAACAGAATTTTCCATCAAAAATTGAATGAAAACGTAAAAATGGGCCTGACATTCCTTATACCAAAAATGGAATTATCCAACATATATCAATGGAAGAGTCCACTAGCATACACTGGGTTAAATAACTAGCTTTATACCTCCAAGGTGCTTGGGTTTCATAAAACTGTTGATCAATGAACATCCTGCATTTTGGTTGTCGACTTCGTCAACTTCAATCACTATGCAGTACCTATATTTTACCATTTATCCCGAGGCAAATTGCACAGTTTTACTGCAACTGAATAAATGGCTTGTCCATTTAACTTTATTTTCTCTGTTTCAATTTATTCCGTTTCTGGTTTTGGAAGTAATCAGATAATAAAAAAACAAACTTAAACAAACTACATTGGAAGAAAAGATGTAAAAATGGCGATAAGAGCAAAAGAGTTACGCGGTATTGATTGGTTGCTTTTGACATTCCCACAGCCCCCGCCCATAGGGGCTTAAAGAAATATATGGGCTGTATGATGCTTCCACGCAGAGCTGAATCCGGCCCGCACACTAGTACTGGTAAACCGCTTAGAGGATCTAAGCCTGTCCAGGAGCCGGGGTGCGAGGCGGACCGTCCATGCTAATAAACCCTATTGGTTTCATTGGGCGACAGGGCTTGAGATGTCATTTCATCTCATTGTCGGGTAAAAGTCCCACAAAATTGGAAGCAACGTCTCCAAAATGACCTTTACAGTGCTGACGGGGACGTTAAACCTCAAATCAAACAAACAAATACTTTTCGACACGCAGAGGAAGTTGTATCTGCGTTATCGACACGCAGGCCAGATTGGCTGATCGGAAATTGCGATTTATGCGCAGTATCGCGTTTTTTCGTAAAGAAAATTCATTGGCTAAAATGTAATTCGCAGTTGAAACTCGTGAACTGCGTGTGTGTATCTCACGCGTTACAAACGCGAGACAAGTAAGTGTGCGCTGGCAACATAATCGCAAACATATCTGTACTTTTAGCAAACAGTATAGTACCAGTTCGGACGCCGCGTTCTGCGGCGTCCGATCTGGGTCTACACTGTTTGCCGATATTCCACGGTCTTATTTGGCACAAACCCCGAAGACATATATTCTGGTGGCGGGCCCATATTTAATAGACTTATTGGCGTGCTGTGATGTCAAGAATATATTGCTTTATTTAAATTGAGTGCAAAGAGGTATAAGACATTGTGAAAATAGGCATTTTGTTCAATATGCCTTCAATGATTGGCAGTAGGCAACCAAATTTCTTCCTTTCATATTGTAATGCGTACTCACGTTCAGATTTTTTCTATTACCTTTAATACAAACTTTTAAGTCCATGAGAAGTGGAGTGTTTAAAAAATATGTTAGTTATACTCTTTTTCTCTGGCGTGTAAATTTGTTTCATTTGTTCTTTGATTCAAAACGTAACGATTATAGTTGTATTTTGTTCCTCTGATCATAATACTCAGCAAAGGAGAATTCTGTAAATATTTAGATACATTCTTTGATATCCAAAATGTACTGGCACAAACGATATAAACATTATAGATTTAAATGCTTTCTAATAAACACTTACAACCCACATTTTCATGAACGACGACTATCTTTGCGGAACACAAATACATACTCGTAGCTTTGCAGATATAATGATAACACGCCCTTGAGTGATAATGGCACATTACGAAAACACGCCTATACAAATACATTGTAAATTTTTCCGCCGAATAAACTGAATTTATAGATGAAAACATGTGATATTTTTCTTTTATCTGCTGAAAATATAGATTGTGGGTACTCGTTAGAACCGCCTCATCGAGGCGGTTCTAACAAGTACCCATAATCTATATTTTAGATCAGAAATAAGAAAAATAATGTTTACCCCTGTAAACCCCAGTTTTCTACATAAAAGTGGGGTTCGAGTGGGTCAAATTATATAGGCGTGTTTTCGTGATGGTCTTTCATTGCTCTGGAAAAGTTGTTTCAGTAGACTTTTCCCATTTTCCAGTGTATTCAATGGTTTCATGTAGTTGATGTAGGTGCAGCTTTATGTTTTCGTGTGTGCCTTCATGTCACAGTTTCCTCTTCCTTTCTGTCGATGGCCGGAGAAACCTTCGTTCTTTGTCCATGGCATTTCCCGAGTATTTTTTTTTTCTATTAGAATACGAGGGCTGATTGATATGTTGTGAGCCTCGTATTAAAGGAGGTACGCAGGGATGTTCTTTTTAAGTCCTACTTTTCTCTCACTATATAGGGCCCAATACCCAATGTACCCAATGACTGGTCTCATTTGGTCAGTTTACGGGATGTTGTGCGTACTTTGTCTTCATTCTACCTTTTTAGTATCCTCATAATTCTTCATGCCGTTTAGTCATTAACCGCTTGACGCTTATGACCCACAAAGAGGGTTGACGCGTCGTTAAATACGAAATCATCATCATCATCTTCATTCTACCAGTTTACAATTAGAAATATTTTCATTCTTAGTGCTTTTACAGAATAAAATCCTATAGTGAGCTATTGTGACGTAATGTTGTTCATACTTCAATGAATACATTGACTCACGCGACGTATGTGACGTCAAAATAAACAATGGTTCTTTCGAATATGATCGGGCGACATTAGTTATTGTGCCAAACAATGCCTTTCCACTGTCAATAGGAAAATATGTGCAATTGCTTTCTTGTTTCAACTTCATCACACAAACCAGAACTTTTCGACAAATAATGGATGAAAAAAGATGTAAACATATGTTACTAAGGGGATTTTCCGCCTTTTTTTCAAATGGAGACAACTTTCAGGACTTTTTGTTCGCTTTTCTTAGGCTCAGTTCCACTGAAAAAAGGGGTTAACTTTTAAAGGAAAAATGAGCAATTTTTTTCCTTTAAGAGTTGACCCCTATTGACATGGGAGACAAAATGCTTTTGCAGGAATTGCCTCTGAAGATGTATACATTCCCCTTAAGATAGTTCATCAGGAAAACACGTCTTTATAATTTTGACCCCCGTGGACCCCACTTTTATATAATAAAACTGGGGATTCCGAGGGTATACCTTATTTTTCTTATTTCTGCTCTAAAATATAGATTGTGGGTACTCGTTAGAACCGCCTCGATGAGGCGGTTCTAACGAGTACCCACAATCTATATTTGGAGCAGAAATAAGCAAAATATCACAATTTTTCGTCTTAAAAGTTTCATTTTTTTCGGCGTTAAAGATGGCAATGTAATTGTATAGGCGTGTTTGCGCAATATTATTCATTTACATTCATTTTGTAGTATGAACAACATCGGACCACGAGCAAAATTTAGACGAACCCGCAACACCGGCTTTGCTTATGTCCCATTGTTGTTCATACGTCAATGAATGTCACATACTTTGCTCCTGACGCAGTGTTGTTCATACTTCAATGAATGTCACTTACTTTGCGCGTGACCCAATGATGGTCATACTTCAATGAATGTCGATTAGGTTACATTCATTTCTTCAATGAAGTAACATGTTCTCCAGAGTGTTCCAGTTTTCAAAATTAACTGAACTCTGCGTAAGCCTGGTAGACCTTGATTCATAAATATTAAACTTCCAATAAATAAAGTCTCAGGTGAGGAAAAGCTTGATCTTTATCTAGTTAGGTGACTCTGTTATAGTTATTTGACTCTGTTATTGAAATTACAACAACTGATAGTTGTTTGATATTGATGATTATGTCAGACATGTGCAACGGCAACGTGACAATGTAAAGGTGCACAAGAATTATTCTATGCAATAGTTTTTAAAACATGTTATTGAAGGGACATTGGCGAACAGTGTAGAGGCTGATCAGACGTCACAGTACGCGTCGTCTCTTAAGGGTCGTTAAATAAGTATCCGACCTTACCTACTTAGAGTCTAGCTTGACTTCTTCTTTTTCCACATAGTCACCCCGCAGGAATAAGCACTTCCTTCATCGATGTTCCAAGTCTAAAAGTCTATTTTTGTAGAATTCAGGGTCTTTAGAGTCGATCCATTCTTCAACCGCTGCCTTAAGCTCTTCATCTGACCCTAAGTGACTGACATCCATGCAATTCTTTCTTCAAGTTAGGAAACACAAATAATCACTGGGTGCCAGTACAGGAGAAGAGGGTGGATGGGATAAGGGTTTGAAACCGTTACGCTTCATTGCGTCCACAGAAACTTTGGAAGTCTGGATTCTAGCATTGTCATGTGACAACAGCACACCTTTTGTAATTTTTCCACGCCTTACTGCACTATAGCTGACGTAATTCGTCCAAAATACTAACATAATAGTCCCCGTTAATAGTCTGGCCATGAGGTAAATAGTCCATCAACAGAACCCCCTAGCTATCCCAAAACACAGTTTCCATGACCTTGCCATCTGAATGCTACGTCTTGAATTTCTTTGGGTGCGGTGAACCGTACCAGTCCATTGTTTGCTCTTCTGTATAGTGTCAGGGTAATAGTGATGGAGCCAAGCGTCGTCCCCGGTAACAATTCTTTCAAGAAAGTCTACTGGATCAGAATCATAACTTTCCTAAAGTGACTCAAACATGGACACTTGGACAGCTCGTTCTTTACTAAGGCATTTTGGCACCAAGCGCTCTGAAAGCTTCCTCACATCCAGCAGTTCATGTATAATGGTAAAAACGCTACCCTCAGGTAAAAATTCTACCCTCAATCTAGCCATTTCTGAAAGTTTTATTCGCCTGTCCTGCTTTACTAGTTCGCTTAGGTTTCTACTAGTGGCGTTATCAGTAGCGTCCACAGGGCTTCCACTATGGTGCTCGTGTTCCAACCTTACCCTGTCACGTTTAAAATCTGCCAACCATTTTTTTAACAAATGAATTTGAAGAAGTCTCTCCGTAAGCATTACGGTTCATCTTCTTTTTCAAAAACAGGTATATAATCACTGCTCTGTACTCAATTTGCGAATAAAATTCGGCAAAACTGGCCCCCGCCATGTTAGTTTACCTCGCACGGACAACAAATACTAGACTTAAGGATAAAAGAAATTGTTTAACCTTGTATAAGGCATTGATGAGCGTGTACTTGCCATGACCCTCGTACTTACAGCAGTCAAAACAAACTAGACGACCCAAAAACAGAAATGCGTATGTCCAAAAAATGACAATTCTATGTGTCAAAAATAGGTACATTGGCGAATGGTGCACAGTACGCTTCAAAGATTTATTTTTTTAAGTTACAATTGACAATAGACTCTTCCACCTTATAGCTTAGGACCAGTCAATTTCCAGTAATGGGGATGTCAGATTTGTTTTGCCTGTGATAACTTTTTTTCAAATAATCAAATAGTGTAAGCCCAGATCAGACGCGCAGCGTGCAAAGTATGGTTTCTTTGCCAATTTAAGTTCCTGTACCATTACTGAATTTTATGAATTATTATCTTCATGTCTTACTGTCACCACAAAGCTTAATTTTTGCGACAAAACTGTTGAAAGATCAGGGAGAAATCTGATTTGGTCTTATGAAAATTCGAACTAGGCTTGGCTTCATGCGGACTGAACAAATTATTTATCTTAATCGCGACGGAAGTAAGGGCGAGGATTGTGGCCACGTAAAATCGATTTAAGCCCCCAAGTGGAATTCGTTTCACTGACAGTTCCAAGGCGGCTCTTCTGTCGCGGTTTAATTTTGTTAGTGTTTGTGTTTGGGTGTTTGGGTCGCTTATATTATTTTATTTTGGATAGCCAATTAGCCATTTTGTGGGAAAGTAACTATCCTTTTGGCTTTCCGCTGTTGAGGTTTCCATTAGGGTCTATTGTTTCATGTTTGTGTTTCTTTCCCTTTGGTGTCTCTGTTGGGAGCTGTGGGTTAATTGTATCGATTCCTGATCAGTACCTCCACATCTATTTTTTATATTAAGCATTTATCAAGACGTTTTCGTGCATTTAATCTGTCAACGTATTACTTTCCACTTTTCTTACAAAAGTAAAACTTAGTAATAATTTAATAAATGGACATTTCATAGAGAAGACGCCCTCTTTTCTACATGTTTCGCAAACAAATGCTTTTTTCGTTTCACTTTCGAAGAGCATAGAAATAACACAAAATGGTCAAGTCAGAATGTGTGTGAAGCTCCCTACTTTTTACTTGACAATAGTTGAACCATTTTTGTACCAAATTTAGACCAAATGTGTACGAGTTGCGCGACCCCCTGTGGCTGATTTGTTCTTGTTCTGTTAATAAAGAGGCATTCTGTAGAAAGGCAATCTAAAGTTACTGAAGCTTTCAGCTCGACGTTTAGTTACTCTGGATCAGTCAAATTTACCCTTCAGAACTCTAAATAGATAAAGCAAATTCTTGTGATACCGAAGCCCCGTTTTTATACTTACATTTATCCAGTTTAGACGGGTTTATTCCATGCAAAATTTATGATAAACGAGATGATTTTTATTTTGAGATTATTAATATACCTTTGTTCCTCGTGCGGCGTCCTTCGTTGTTTATATATCTAAGTATATTCGTTTTACCAGAATATCTAGTCCTGTAACTGGCTTCAAAACACGTAATATATTATTAACCGGTAAGCTACCTAATCAGGGGTTAGCAGTATCATAAGCTATAGAAAGCCTCTTCGGCTTACCTTAGCAAGGCTCACTGGCGAGGATATATCTTTATAGTATATTAAGGCTCCGTTGTCTGTCTGTCGTTTGTCTGTCGCCTGTTGTTTGTCGTCTGTCGCCCGTCAACATTTTCAAACATCTCCCCTGAATCAAACATCTCCCCTGAAACTACTTGGATGATTGAAATAACTTTTCATATGGAGCGTGTGTCCAGGTCACATGACGAAGATAGCCACCATGTCCATATTAGTTGAGAGCCCTTTAAAAGTCTCCACCTCCGGAACCAGTAAACCGATTGTCGTGAAACTTGGCATGTTGCATAACAGACTTAAGCCAATCATAGTTTATCAAAATTATAATTTTTGGATGACCTTGACCTATTTTAGGCCAAGGTCAAAATTGGTTAAACAGGCTTTTACATGAGAAAAATCAAAAACATGTATTTGGACCAAAGTCACTCTGTTATAAAACTATTTATTCTTAAAAAACGTGTAGGCTGATTGAGGTCAAATTTCATATGAATCCTTTATAGAATAGAAGGAATGAACATTTGTTCAACAGGTCCGGTGTCATATAATATTTTGACCCGCCTAAAAAGTGACCCGTGGGTCATAATATTATGACCCGCGGGTCAATATATTATTATAATATTTTGACCCTCCCTATAATATTTTGACCCCCCTCCCTAACTTCACAAAAGTTACATTTAAATGACCAAATATGGTGAGGTAACTGTTATGCAGTAAAACTATGACAATTGTGGTGGTTTTTCCTGCTGATTTTTACACTTGGGCAGTGTATGAGGGGTGGGATGGGATAGGCTTGTAATACACTAGATTCAGTAAGGTTCAGTATGTGGGAGGGGTTGTTACTTAATGACTTGAAATTGGGGGGGGGGGGGTCAAATTATTTTAGCTATAATAAAATGACCCACCCTAATTATCTGTTATTGATATACTAGTATTTGAGTTCACTAAAAAAAAAAACAAAAAAACTTTTAAAGCTGCTGGCCCACGGCTCAATATCGAAAATATATTTTTTTTAAAAATCGCCTAAAACAGCTTATTGTGGAAGGAAATATAAAAAAATACGATCCAATGTTGAAAGCTTAAGAAATTTTCTGTATATTTGTAATTAAATGTCTTCAAATCCAAAAGCGTTTGCAACGGTTTTGAATATAGATATGTGGTACCACACCACGCTAAATCGTTATTTTCAAAGTGAAATATATCTAAATTGTGCGTAGATTATCCGATAATATTATGATCATTATATTTACTTATACACAGCCTTTCAAATACTACCTTTAGATTTTATTCCTATTTTTGACATGAAATCCGTGGGCTAGCAGCTTTAATTGAATGAGATGGCTTGTAATACACTAGATTCAGTAAGGTTCAGTATGTGGGAGGGGTTGTTACTTAATGACTTGAAATTGTGGGGGGGGGGGGGGGGGGTCAAATTATTATAGTTATAATAAAATGACCCACCCTTTTTATCTGCTATTGATATACTGGTATTTAATTGAATTAGATTGCTTGTAATAGAAAAGATTCAGTAAGGTTCAGTATGTGGGTTGGGTTGTATCTTAATGACCTGAAATCGGGGGGGGGGGGGGGGAGGGGTCCAAATTATTATAGCTATAATAAAATGACCCACCCTTACTATTTGTAATTAGTGTACTGGTATTTGAGTTCACTCAGTTAAATTAAAACTTAAATTGCTTTGTATGGCTAGAAATAGACTAGGTTAAGTAAGGTTCAGCATTGGGGATCTAAGTAATGACTAGTAGGGGGGGTAATTTTTTTATACCTATAATAAAATGACCTACCCTTACTATTTGTTACAATACTGGTATATTATTTCACTAAATTAAAGGAGCAGTCCCTATAAGGCCAATTTTATGGCCCCTTTTGATTTTCTTTAAACTTTGCAGACTCAACATAGGATGTATTTGCTTCAATGTGGTGAAATTTCAGATCCGCAGATGTAATGGTATTGGCTCTATGAGCAACCAAAGTGGGTGGGGTAATTCTACCCCATTGAGGGACCTTTGGTTCATACGCTATTATCTCTAGCACAAAGTATCCTGGCAAGTGGGTCTTTTTAGTATTGTTTAGACCTTTATAGATGTTAAACATAATGTATATGTTTTTGTGGAAAAATTCTTCACTTTACCATTATACTCACTTATAAGTCATACCTAAATTCCACCTAAATTTACTTACCGTCTTTACGCAAAACCACAACGTAAGTTGATTTCCAAAGCTATTGCAAAGGTACTTGACAGGGATAATTAAGATATAATAGGCATTGCCAAATTATGAGCATTTCTTTCTTCTATAATTACATATAGAGTTATCTGCCCTTGAATCCATTTTTGTCATATTTTCTGTCATATTTAAAATCTATAAATATATGCAAAAAGGATTCTTCAAAACCAGTCAAAAATGAGCAAACAATGGTTTTCTGTCGATATAATGAAGCTATTAGGTGATTTATACATATCTTTTTTGATAATGACTTAAAACAATATGGGTGGGTCAAATACACCCCTTTGCTATTTCTACTGCAAAATTTCCTTGGCTTTATGTCAATTCATCTTCACAAATCATAATTGTGAACAGTAAGAACTAGTGCATACTATATTTGATGGTAGAAACAATAACTGTTCACATTCGTTACAACAAAAATGTCTAGAAATAAAGAAATTGATCTTTTATTGGATGGCAACACTTATTATGCCCCCGGAATCGAGATTCGGGGGGCAAATAGTTTTTGATCTTTCTGTCTGCCTACAAAACCATTAACATTGGGCATAACTATTGAATGGTGATAGATAGAGCTTTCATATTTCACATGTGTATATCTTATAACAAGACCTTTCCAGTGGTACCATAATTTTTGATCTGGTAACCTTGACCTTTGACCTACTTTTTCCAAAATTTTTAAAAACTTTAACATTGGCCATAACTTTCGATAGGCAAGTGATAGGGCTTTCATATTTCACAAGTGCAGTCCTAGTCGCAAGACCTTTCTAGTGGTAGCATAATTTTTTACCTTGTGACCTTGACATTCGACCTACTTTTTAAAAACTTTAACATTGGCCATAACTTTCGATTGGTAAGTGGTAGGGCTTTCATATTTCAAATATGCATTCCTTGTCACAAGACCTGTCTAGTGGTACGATAGCTTTTGACCTCGTGACCTTAACCTTGACATTTGACCTACTTTTAAAAAACTTTAACATAGTTCATAACTTTTGATTGGTAAGTGATAGGGCTTTCATATTTTACATGTGCATTCTTTTTCACAAGACCTTTCCAGTGGTACCATAATTTTGACCTCATGACTTTTACCTTGAAGTTTGACCTACTTTTTAACAACTTTAACATTGGCCATAACTTTCGATTGATAAGTGATAGGGCTTTCATATTTCACATGTGCATTCTATGTCACAAGACCTTTCCAATGATCTCATATTTTTTTACCTTGTGACCTTGACCTACTTTTTTAAGACTTGAACATTGACCATTTCTTTCGATTGCTTAGTGGTACTGCTTTCATATTTAGCATGCGCTGTCCAGGGGTTATCAGTGTTTCAGAAACACATCTTCTTTTTACATGAATTTTTATATTTATTCGTTTGCTTTACATCACATTCTATTAAAAGTAAATAGCCTTGATAGGTCAGTGGCTAGTGCGTTAGACTTACAATCTAAAGGTGCTTGGTTCAAATCCGGCCACCAAAAGAATGATGGCATTGGGGAAAAGTCCTAACAAGCTGCAGGGAAAAGTACTAAAATATGATTGGGGGGAAAACGTGTTAAATGGGAAAAAGGTGCAGGATGCAGGTTAAGAAGTTTCCTCAACTAGCTGAAAATGAGCTTAGGGATTTGAGCATGGGCATATATCAGCTAAAACAAGCTCAGTGTTACTCAGATGAGCATTTCAATGAGAATGGGCGGTATCAAATCTTGATGCCTAAGGAGGAGGAAAGTATATTTAAAGCCCAGATTCTTTCCAGGCATACTTCCAGCAAAACGTTTTGTTTGTTTGATATGAGGTTTAACGTCCCCGTCAACACTGTAAAGGTCATTTTGGAGACGGTGCTTCCAATTTTGTGTTTTTTCCCCGACATTGAGATGAAATGACATCTCAAGCCCTGTCGCCCAATGAAACCAATAGGGTTTACTAGCATGGACAGCGGTTCCTGGACAGCCTCGCACCGCGGTTCTTGGACAGGCTTAGATCCTCTAAGCGGTTTACCAGTACTAGTGTGCGGGCCGGATTCAGCTCTGCGTGGAAGCATCATGCAGCCCATATATTTCTTCAAGCCCCTATGGGCGGGGGCTGACCAGCAAAACGTTATAGTTTATGGATCGAGTGCAGTCAGGGACTAAATCCATTAGTGGGTGGTACTGTCGGTGCCGAACCGGCCCCGATAGCTCAGTTGGTAGAGTGTCCGCTCCGGGGAACGGGAGGTCACAGGTTCGATCCCGGGCCGCGACATACCAAAGTCGTTAAAAATGGTACTAGCTGCTCCTCGCTTGGCACTCAGATTTACGGGGTAGAGCTAGGACTGGTCAACCCAGTGTCAGGATAATGCGACTGGGTGTGGTATCATGTAATGTGTCTGGGACATAATACTTCAGTGAGGCAGCACTATAAACGTGAGCATTGAGCTCCCTGTCGCAACCAGAAACCGTCGTGATATGACTGAAAAATTGCTGAAAGCGACGTTAAACCAGAATTCACACACACACACACTGTCGGTGCCGAAGTGGGGCACGCACAGTTGGTTGCTGTGCACATATAGCATATGTACTCTGGTACTTAAGTTTCTTTAGATACAATACAGAAAATAATGACGCTAAACTTAACAGAGCTCACATAGACCACGTCGTAGATGCAGCCATAGACACTTGGAGTGCATCAAGTGTGTCTGATGAAGATGAATAGAAAGGATGGATGGTTACCGGGTATATACATAGCACTAAATTCATTTGTAACAGTAACATCCTTCTCAGTCTGGTTGAGAACAGGATAGAAGACAAACACACCAAAGTCAAACATCAGACTTGTTAACCCTTGAACAAAAGTAAAAAGGAAAGGTTCAAGGAAAGTCACAATCACAAGATGTGGCCAAATCAAGGACAGACAAAACACATATGCAAAAATCAACAATTTTTTCCTCACAAGGGGTGATAAAAAATGTTAAACAAAAGACACACAGCAAATGTAACACACAAAGGGGACATCAACAACCCAAAGTATTATATGAACCACCTCAGAACCACTGCCTTAGAATGGTCAGTAGCACAGACTACCAGTGGGATGAATGACCCTATATGTCCAGCCAACCATCACCATGAGTTCAGGTGTAAAATATTGAATGGTTGTTTCGTTTGCTGGATTTTTACCATAACTGTCGGCTTCTAAATCGGGATCTGCTTCCTGTCAAATCCCTAAGCAATTGTTGGTCAGCCAAAGCTGATACCGGTAATCTATTTAAGACTGGCTGTCGAACTCACTTGATAGGTAAATTCAACAACACCTACCAGTTGGTCGACCATGTATGTGGTGTCAAGAGTTAAATGAAAGGCTCAAAGAGTACCAGAATCAAAGGTCAGAGACTATTGAAGGCTCCAAAATGATATACAAGCGAAGGGACTGGGTAAGCCAGTGCTTGAAGGGCTCTGCAAGCATCATTTCTTGATTTACCTGAAAGCATAAA
This sequence comes from Lucinisca nassula, assembly GCA_963580285.1. Taxonomy (NCBI): domain Eukaryota; kingdom Metazoa; phylum Mollusca; class Bivalvia; order Lucinida; family Lucinidae; genus Lucinisca; species Lucinisca nassula. The sequence continues at coordinate 127,640,788 of OY757011.1, read as the reverse complement.
TGGAATCTGGACAAGATGAACCACCGTTTTCTACTAACCATTTTGGCTGCAGTTCCAAGTACATGTAAAATCAACAGAAAAGCTTCAAATTAACTGTTTTGATGTAATGCAAGATTTATTAAGTTCAGTAATATTTCAATGTTATAGGTAAGTATGACCTAAAAGGAGACTTATTCTAAAGATTATGAGAAAGTTTCATTTTTTCTAACTTCATCTTAATTGTCAGTAAGATAGATTTATGAAGAGGAGTTGACATAAAGCCAAGGAAGTTTTGCAGTAGAAATAGCAAAAGGGTATATTTAACCCACCATTATTGTTTAAGTCATTATCAAAGAAGATATTTACAAATCACCTAGTAGCTTCATAAGATCGACAGAAAAGCATTGTGTGCTGAATATTTGACTGTTTTGAAGAATCCTTTTGCCATATATCAATAGATTTTAAATATGACAGAAAATATGTCAAAAAATGGATTCAGGGGCAGATAACTCTATAAGTAATTATAGGAGAAAGAAATGCTCATAATTTGGCAATGTCCATTATATCTTAATTATCCCTGTCAAGTACTTTTGCAGTAGCTTTGGAAATAAACTTATGTTGTGGTTTTGCATAAAGACGGTCAGTAAATTTAGCTGAAATTTAGGTACGACTTGTAAGTGAGTATAGTGGTAAAACGAAGAATTGTTCCACAAAAACATATACATTATGTTTAACATCTATAAAGGTCTAAACAATACTAAAAAGGCCCACTTGCCAGGATGCTTTGTGCTAGAAATAATAGCGTAAGAACCACGGGTCTCTCAATGGGGTAGAATTACCCCACCCACTTTGGTTGCTCATAGAGCCAATACCATTACATCTGTGGATCTGAAATTTCACCACATTACAGCAAATACATCCTATTTTGAGTCTGCAAAGTTTAAAGAAAATCAAAAGGGGCCATAAAATGGGCCTTATAGGGACTGCTCCTTTAAGTTTAAATCAATTATACATACGTATAATAAAATGACCTACCCTAACCATCCGTTGTTCATACTGGTATATGAATTAATTTAAAGCTAGAATGCTAGAAATACACTAGGTTCAGTAAAGTTCAGAAGATGTGGGGGGGGGGGGGGCAAATTAATATAGCAATACCTATCAATCTGTTATTCAAATGCTGTTTTTTTTAGTAGACTCAATTAAATTATTAAAGTTGAAATTGTCTTAAAAAGATGAACACGAGGTTCTGTATGGGGTTCTAAGTTAATGAGTTACTTAGTTAACTCATATGAACAGGGAGGGGGTGGGGGTCAAGGGGGCCTCTGTGGCAGAGTGGTTAAAGTTTGTTTGTTTGAGCTCCATTAAAGTGAATTCTTCACATGAGGAAGCCTTCCAGCTGCTTTACAGAAGGTCGGGGTGCTACCGTGATGAAATAATACTTGGCTGGACGTCCAATCTGGAGTCTTCTCCAACACCAAAGTTGGAAGTCGACGCGTCATTAGAACCGAAACATAACAACGGGGTCAAAATATAGCTTTGACCCCCCTTCTTAGCAGCAACACCCATTTCAAATGAGAATATTATTCTTCATTATCTTGTTAAATGTGATATAATGATGATAATGATATTATTGTCCAGTACTTTGTAAATTGTACTGGGGGGGGGGGGTTCATTTTATTATAGCTATAATATTTTGCCCCCCCCCCCCCCCCCCACTTTCTTGGCAGTAACACCCATTTCAAAAGAGAATATTATTCTGCATTAATTTTGTCAAATGTGAAATAATCTATTGATATTATTGTCCAGTACTATTATTTTGAGTCCATTTCCTTAGTTGAAAAAAGATATGTATTGGGGGGGGGGGGTCATTTTATTATAGCTATAATATTTTCACCCCCCTACCCATGTTGTCAGATCTGCAATAGACTCCTTGCAATTCCCATTTCTTATCTTGTCAATACCTATTTATCGATAAAAGTCCACGTCTGATTTGTTTTGCTGAAGTTTAAGGCGCGGGTCAAAATATTATAGGGGGGGGGGGGGGGGTCAAAATATTACTGTAATATATTGACCCGCGGGTCAAAATATTACACGGGTCAAAATATTATCTGACACCGGGTAACATGGCCATGATGGCTACCATGGCACTAAATGGTAAAAAGTCATCACAAAGCTTCTCTTTTTAAACCAGTGGGCAAATTGCCTTGAAACTTGAAATGTCGCATAGAAGACTGGACTATAACAATTTATTCAAATGATGAGTCAGGGTTGACCTTGACCTACTTTACGCCAAGGTTGAATTTAGTCGCATTTACATCGGAAAAATGAAAATTGTTATTTTTTAAACTTTTATTGCTGGTGAATTACAGTCACTTCGTTCCCATGCCACCTCGATCCGTAGCCACCTCGGCCCCATTCAATGTCGCCCCACAGGCAACACGTCCCCAGCCAAATCGACCCAGAGTCACTTCGGCCTCTAGACACCTAGGCACAACAGTCACTTAGTCCCTACCTTTTATTTTCGGGTGGAGTTTCAAAAATGATGTATTGTTCTATGCAATTACCATTGCCTGTGAACTTAAATGGGCCGCGTCAAGCGATTTTGGTACTTATCGCCTATGCTAGCAGCGAAGGTTCAGGCGAGCCTGCGCATCCGCGCAGTCTCGCCAGAACCTTAGCTGCTCGCTCATACAAGCAGTGAATCAAGAGGAACCTTCAGACAGAAAGCCATGTCCCTGACCCCTCTGAATGGCTGGGCTTGCGCAGTTAAAATTTGTCATGACGGAATGCTCGAAGACACAAATTCGCTTGGCGGGCTCAAATGGTTTATGCAATCAGCGTAACAACGTAATGAAGCTGAATTAGTACCAAGGTTACTCATTGGTCTTGGTCCAGGGTCTCCCAGATATGAGCCCCGCCAAGCGAATTTGTGTCTTCGAGCATTCCGTCATGACAAATTTTAACTGCGCATGCCCAGCCATTCAGAGGGGCCAGGGATATGGCTTTCTGTCTGAAGGTTCCTCTTGATTAACTGCTTGTATGAGCGAGCACCGAAGGTTCTGGCGAGACTGCGCGGATTCGCAGGCTCGCCTGAACCTTCGCTGCTCGCATAGGCGATAAGCGGCAAAATCGCTTGACGGGGCCCATATGAGAATATTGAAAACTTTAAGTAAAATTTCGTATGACGCCTTTTAAGGTCACATGATTAAGATTGCTGGCATGGTAAAAACCTTTCAGGAATCTTCTCAGAATCCAAATTGTCCCATATATAATGAGCACTCAGGTGAGCGGTTCAGGGTCATTTCTGTCCTGAACTAAGTTTTATAGACGGCCATTTTGATTTAGTTTAAAATGCAATATTGGGGTAAAATCATTGCTGCAAAAAGGCCTATCGGAATCTGAATTTTACGGCGGCCTAGTATATAAATTCAGAAGAATACATCAGAATCCACTTTCGAAAAATCATTATTCGATGTAAAAAGATTGGGTACAATATAAATGTTATATGGCATTGTTACAACGCATAATGTAGTAATGTAGTAATTTCTTCATTTTGAAATTTTTACTACATTATGCGTTGGCATAGTCGACGCGAAATGAAATAAAATGTCGTTTTTACTTCATTATGCGTCGATACTAAGAGGTTTGAGCAAAATGAAAGAATTATTTCATTTTGCGGCGATGGGTGGCATACTTAATTTTACTTCATTATGCGTCAACAGTTTGTTTGTTTGATTTGAGGTTAAACGTTCCCGTCAAGACTATTTAGGTCATTTTGGAGACATTGCTTCAAATTTTATGGGACTTTTACCCGATATTGAGATGAAATGACATCTCAATCGCTGCCGTCCAATTAAAAGCAATAGGGTTTATATGCATGGATGGGCCGACTCGCAGCAGTTTTCCTGGACAGGCTTAGACCTTCTAAGCAGATTACGAGGACTCATGTACGGGCGGTATCAGCTCTGCGTGGAAGCATCGTGCAGCCCATCTATTTATACCCCCGGCATACGAAGTATGCAAGGGGGTATATAGTTTTTGTCCATTCTGTCTGTCTGTCTGTCTGTCTGTCTGTCTGTCTGTCTGTCTGCCTGTCTGTCTTTTGTTTGATTTGTTTGATTTGAGGTTTAACGTCCCCGTCAACACTATTTAGGTCATTTTGGAGACGTCGCTTCGATTTTAATTCTACTGGCTTAATCAAATACAATGAAATTCCACTATTAAGACCACCTAAAATTAATACAAATTTTGTTTTTAAAGCATATTTGGAAGGTTAAAGCTACATTTTCTTTGTGATTTTGACCTTCAGTGTGCTTTTGTGGAAGACCGTCTTTTGGACTGTTCAACTGTGGTCTTAAAGACCACTTTTGAACCGTCTCAAATGTGGTCTAAATTGTAGGAATTTAACTGTATTGCTTCCTAAGTCTTTTCGAAGACAGCTATGTTCTACCATCATTACTTCATTATGCGCCGATATGGTGCATATCAACGCGAAATGAAATAATTTTTTTACTTCATTTCGCGTCGACTATGCCAACGCATAATGTAGTAAAAAAAATCAAAATGAAGAAATTACTACATTACATTATGCGTTGTATCATGGCATACTTCTTGCATAGTGAGTGCTTGCATGGTAGTTAACCCAATCGCGGCTGATAACTTTGCTTCCCTCTTTAATTGCACGCCGGTGGGTCGGGGTTCAGACTCTATGACGGCGCCAGCCTAAAGACTTTACTTTCTAAGGACAGTCGATTGGTGTTTGATGCTCCGTCTCTGGTAGGGCCCACCGGAGTCCAGCTGTGTGTTTTCACAGTTTTGCTTCAGCATTTCTTTTATTTCATGCTGTCGAGTCCGTTTTATTTCCATGTTCTGAGAGATGTTGCCCTGATGAGTTACAATCCCTTCACCCGGGTCGAACATATTATTTGTCTAAATCACGACAAAACTAAGGGAGAGAATTTTGGCCACGAAAAATCGTCTAAAGCTCCAGTTTCATTTCAACAAACCGTACCAAGGCGGTGCTTCGGTTGTTTTATTATTGTCGTTGTTTGTCATTGCATGTATGTTATGTTAATATCCTTTGTTTTATTCTTGGATAGCCGTTGGTCATTTTGTAGGAATCCAATTGCCCCTTGGCCGTCCGCTTGTTTTGTTAATTGCTTTATCTTGGCGTTTCTTTCATTTTTTGGTGTCTTGGATGGGAGTTTTAGTCTTAACCCTTTCTGTACCAAATGGAGCTTCCTCCTTATATATTGCATGAGTCCATTTCAATATAAAGGGGTGTTAGGTTGTGTTTTTTTTTTTTTTTTTTCAAAATTAATTAGGAAATGAAAGAACTTTGGAGGCCCTGATCAGACACCGCGTTCTGCGGCGTCTGATCTGGGACTGCACTGTTTGCCAAATACCCGTTTTGGGGTTTCTGTGTTAAATACAATTCCTAGTCATTGCCTTAACTTCAGTTTTTAAACTGTTTGTCATTTCTCACATATGGGACGCGGGGCATGTGTGGATAAGATCTAATGACTGTTTTCATAATAATAGGTCCGTAAAAAATCACCCCTCTAAGCCTCACTTTATATAGAGAAAACTAGGGTTTATATTGGCATACAATATTTTGCTTATTTCTGCTCTTAGACATACGTTGCGGGTATAGTCTTTCAAAACGCAGTGAGTCGTGGTTGCACTTTTAATTTTGGACTCGTCCGTGTTTTAGGTAAGTCGCCATTAGTTGGTATTTTACGTTGGGCGATAATTTTTTTGTGACATTCGTAGTGAATTGCATTTTCCACTTGGCCACAACTTCTACATAATGGCCTTGTCAAAAATCTTGTTTAGATGTTTACAAATCTGTGAAAAAAAGATATCCGAAAGCTGCCTCCCTTAAAACATGGAATAGTCTTGTCACGCTTGAGCTTTGAACTCTCAAAGGTCGTTGATAAACTTTAGTCGTTACTTTAAAGTGTATGGAACAAATATGTTTTGGCTAAATTGTGTGTTTGTTTGATTTTAGGTTTAACGTCCCCGTCAACACTGTAAAGGTCATTTTGGAGACGTTCCTTCCAATTGTGTGGGACTTTTACCCGGCATTGAGATGAAATGACACTGATCTCAAGCCCTGTCGCCCAATGAAACCAATAGGGTTTATAAGCATGAACTCGCACCGCTTTGCCTGGGCAGGCTTAGATCCTCTTAGCTGTTTACCAGTACTCGTGTAGGGGTCGGTTTTACTTAGATTTTTTTGTATATGACACAAAAGTCATCTGTCCAAAAGCTTCGTCAGGTGCATTACTTATTTTAAGAGGTAAAAACTTCTTTTACATGTTCATGTACATACGAGATTCGTTGCGGTTTTATATACATGTATATCTAACGGACAAAAGAGACAAGGATCAGGCGCCGAGCTATGCTGGGACTCGACTTGGTCTACTCTGGTCGTGAATGTCCCTTTTATAGGCCACCATGCATATAGGTTCAAAGGGTTTCGGAGATGCTACATTACGCAAACAAGCCTATACAATTACATTGTCACCTTTATCGCCGAAAAAATGAAAATTTTATGATCGTGTGATATTTTTCTTATTTCTGCTCTGAAATATAGATTGTGGGTACTCGTTAAAACCGCCTCGATGTGATATTTTTCTTATTTCTGCTCCAAATATATAGTGTGGGCACTCGTAAGAACCGCCTCATCGAGGCGGTTCTAACGAGTACCAAAACTATATTTTAGAGCAGAAATAAGAAAAAATAAAGTCGATTAGGCGGTTCTTACGAGTGCCCACACTCTATATTTGGAGCAGAAATAAGAAAAATAAGGTATACCCACGGAATCCCCAGTTTTACTATATAAAAGTGGGGTTCGAAGCTGTCAAAATTATATAGGCGTGTTTTCGTGATGACTACGCTTACATACAATGCTGATTTAGGGCTCATAATAGTGTTCTTACAGCCATTACGATAACACATCCGCGTGATATAGTGCGTTTTCCCATACCTCAAAAAAGGTAATTTTATGATGAAAATTTGTTATATTTTCTTATTTATACGCCAAACATAGTGTGTGGGTACTCGATAGAACGAGGCGGTTTTAACGAGTACCCACAACCTATGTCTTGGAGACGGTTACCCCCGTAAACCACAGGTTTCTCTGTATAAAGTTGAGTTTAGGGGGAGTCTTTGCTTCACGGGCTTATTCACATGACAGTCATCGGATTATGGTATCGGTAGAAGGCGACGCCAGAACCAACAGTCCATGATAAACATTAGTTTGTGCATTCCAAAAATCTGTATCCATTGGGACCATCGAGACTAGCTAAGGTAATAGACAAACGGTGCTTAATTCCGAAGACGTGCTTGTCTTTCCACATTAACGTTTCCAAGCTTATGAAAAAGATCCTCGAATGCATGTAAACACTATGAGATGTACTTTTACTCAGAGCTTAGCTGATCAAAACATCAATCGCAGTTTACTTCATTTACCAAATTAATTCGTCGGCAACTCTCATTAGTGAGTCAATTCGTTTACAGCTCTTTATACCCATGATTCCAATTGTTCACTAACTGTCTTTATATCTCGTGGGATGAATGTCATATCCGAGCCCTTTACGAGACAAAATGTCTGTCGAGGTTGCTAGCAGAAACGACAAAAAGTGACCCACTCAGCTAAACACACTATTTTTACTATCCGAGCACTGACCATGAAGACGCTGATCAGACCGCAAAAGTACAATTACGAAACCACGCCTATACAAATACATTGTAAACTTTACCGCCGAAAAAATGAAACTTTTTAAGATGAAAAATTGTGATATTTTTTATTTCTGCTCAAAATATAGACAGTGGTACTCTTTCGAACCGCCTCATCGAGGCGGTTCTACCGAGTACCCACAATCTATATTTTAGAGCAGAAATAAGAACAAGAGAACCATAAAGGCCCTGGATCGCTCACCTGATCCATAGTGTAACAAGTGGGCCCCGGGGATGGCCATCTTTGGCCCCAGGCTATAATATGCATACTCTTGAGGGAGGTCTAAAAGGTGAAGCTTCATTCCAAATATCAAAGACCAGAGCTTTCTGGTTTCAATCAAGAAGATTTTTAAAGGGTTTCCTTATATAAGTCTATATGAAACCTCTGGGCCATTTTCGGCCCGGGCTATAATTTGTACGATTTTGGTCTTGGCCCACTAGACACAGTCTATATGAAACCTCTGGGCCATTTTCGGCCCGGGCTATAATTTGTACAATTTTTGTCTAGGCCCACTAGACAAAGCTTAATACCAAATATCAAGGAACTGAGCCTTCTGGTTTCGACAAGAAGAGTTTTAAAGGTTTTCCCTATATATACTCCTAGGACTGACGATTTCAAGTTGGATTGTTACAATCCAAAAATTTTGGCTGTCGAGATATATCTCATGGTCTGTGGAAATAGGACTCATAAAATAAGCACAGACTGACGGAAGATGACAGCTGCCGCTGCTACAAGCCTGTGAGCTTCCCTAGAATTGTACATGTGACCAATAAAGTTAAACTTAGCACATGTGAGCAGGTTGATCTGTGTCCTCTGACTGTAAATATCAGAAACAACAGCTTTTATTGTGGCACTGCTCATTTATGTATAATTTTCAATTCCCGGTTAGCTTTTTGAGACCATGTCTGTCTTACATTTATGTGTCTATTAGGGGTATATAAACTATTCAATTTTTACTATACACCAGTCAACATTAAATCAGTCAGTTTTAATGAGGGATGAAAGGATAAATAAACAGAACATGTGATCAATCATTTCTTAGATTTGAGGGTTTTGCGTTAGTCACAGGACTGTATACGCCAATGTAAAACCAAAGGGCCCCGGGGGTGGGGACATTTATGGCCCCAGGACTTTCATTTGAACAATCTTGATAGAAGTCCACAAGACGAAGCTTCATACCAAATATCAAACACCTGAGCCTTCTGGTTTCAGACAAGAAGACGTTTAAAGGTTTTCCCTATATAAGTCAATGTAAAACAAAAGGGCCCGGGTCGGGTCATTTTGGCCCCAGGGCAACAATTTGAACAATCTTGGTACGGGTCCACTAGATAAAGCTACATACCAAATATCAAAGACCTGATCCTTGCGGTTTTAGAGGAGAAGGTTTTTTTAAGATTATTCTGAATAAGTCAATGTTAAACCATAGGGGACGGAGGCATCTTTGGCCCAGGCTATAATTTGAACAGTCTTGATAGAAGTCAACTAGATGAGGTTTCACACCAAATATCAAAGACCTGGGCCTTGCGGTTTCAGAGAAGAAGATTTTTTAAAGATTTTTCCAATATAAGTCAATGTAAAACCAAAGGGCCACGCGTCGGGGGCATTTTTGGCGCGATGAACAATCTTGGTAGAGGTCAAGGATCAGTGGGCCTTGTGGTTTCAGAGGAGAAGATGTTTTCTATATAAGTCAATGTAAAACTAAAGTGGCCCGGAGTGGGCCCTTTTTGGCCCCAGGGCTATAATTTGAACAATCGTGATTGAGGTCCACAAGACGACGCTTCATACCAAATATCAAACAGCTGAGCCTTCTGGTTTCAGATAAGAAGAATTTTAAAGGTTTTCTATATATAAGTCAATGTAAAACCAAAGGACCCCGAGTCGGGGGCATTTTTGGCCCCATGGCTATAATTTGAACAATCTTGGTAGAGGTCCACTAGATCTCTATATGACAGGCGAGCTAAAAATAAGGTATACCCCTGAAAACCAGTTTTACTAAATAACAGTGGGATTCAAGGGGTCAGAATTTTTAGGCGTGTTTTCGTGAGTGAAATTCCGAAGTGAAGTTTAATTTCAAGGACTTTTAACGTGTTTTATTCAGTAATTCCCATAATCATAACACAGTCATGTGATCTGCTACATTCTAACAGATTGATATTAACATATGTAGTACCATTCTTATAACGGCTACAAATATAGATTGTAGATGTTCATTAGAACTTCAAACGAAGAAGACATGGATAATATCATAACTAATGATAAATGGGAATGCTTCGTGCAGTTGGCCATTTTGTGGGAAAGTAACTGTCATTTTGGCTTTCCGCTGTTGATGTTTCCATTAGGGTCTGTTGTTTCATGTTTGTGTTTCTTTCCTTGGTGTCTATGATGGGAGCTGTGGGTTAATTGTATCGATTCTTGATTATTGCCTTCACTTCTATTCAGAACCCAATTTTGTAAAATAATTCATCGACATAGAAGGATTGGGTACAACATAAATGTTATACGACTTACTGCAAGCATGGTAGTTAACCCAATCACGTTTGACAACTTTGCCTCCCTCTTTATGTAACATTGGTTGGTGCCTGATGCTCTGTTTCTGGTCGGGTCCATTGGTATCTAACTGTTGGTTTTCTGTTGCTCCAGCGTTTCAGTTGTTTCTTGCTGTCGAGTCCTCACCGGGGTTTCATCTCTGTGTTTGTTTGATTTTTGTATTCTCGGAGATGTTGCACTGATGAGTAAGGTGGCCTTCATGCGGAATGAACAAGTTATTTGTAAATCGCGACGGAAGTAAGGACGAGGATTGCGGCCGCATAAAATCGATTTAAGCCCCCCTGTGGAATTCGTTTCACTGACCGTTCCAATGCGGTTCTTCTGTCGGGGTTTATTTTTGTTATTGTTTGTCTTTGAGTGTGTGTTTGGCTTATATTATTATGCTTTGGATAGCCATGTGGCCAATTTGTGGGAAAGTATCTGTTCATTTGGCTTTCCGCTATTGATGTTTTCATTAGGGTCTACTTATTTCATGTTTGTGTTCCTTTCCCTTTGGTGTCACTGCTGGGAGCTGTGGGTTAATTGTATCGATTCATGATCATTGCCTTCACTCCTATTATCAATACAATTAATTCACGCCTCCCATCATAGACATCAATGGGATAGAAACACCAAACATAAAATAACTTCACTATAATGAAAACTTAACAAACGATTTGCCAAAAGGACTGTCATCACTAATTCTAGACTGACCATCTAATTAGTTCTGCTGCCAACTTATGCGGCCTCTATCCGTAGCAGTAATCTAAAAAGGGTCAAATCATTTATTATGGACTTTCGTGTCAACTATCTGGCCTGACTACCTACAAGGAATGAGTGGTTTACATAGTAAATATATGGTTAGTGTCTTTAATAACAACATATAATCGGTGAGCCTTAGACAACTTTATAGGGGCGAGCTCTAGCGAGCCCCTATAAAACTGGCGCGGTGAACCGATTATATTTTATTATAAAAGACACTAATATACTGCAACTCGAAACAATCAATGGGTTTTGCAATAATTAAGCAAATTTAAGCAAATAAGACAACAGACAGTGTGGCATGTTAAACGGCATTCAATGCCATGGCGCGCAAACGTAGTATAACGTGACGTCAAATAGTTCAAAGTTTCTGACGTCACCGCGCCACAGACACGTTGAAAACAACATGGACGCTCGGATAAAAGTTTATCAGCGCTTTACATTCTGTATGAAAATTTGCAAATGAATAGTTTATTTTAGCTTTATAAATTATATTCGAGGTTGCGACGCAACCGCAGTAGCGGTGCACACTTATTCCAACGGATCGTTCAAACCAAGAAAGTCTGAGAAGGTAATAATTTAGCTTAAATATCTGAAAATCTATATGAATAAATAATGCAAAGATTATAACTTGCTGTTTCGTTGTTTTCCCGTGTATAAAAGGTTATATTGATTACACTTAGAAATAAGGGATCTGAAAAGTAGGTCCGGTCTTTTAACGGTCCCTAGACGTATTATAGGTCAGTAGAAGGTATTATAGGTCACTTCCGATTATAGCGTGCAGTTATTCGACCCCCATTATTAGGTTACTAGAATGCCTGATTGCGGTATTCGTTTCCCTTGCAAACCTAGAATTCACCGAAATAACTATTATTTTTTCAGTTTGCAGTGTAAATCAATGCAGGGACCTGTTAACGTATTGTCGTAAGTAAGGACTAAGAGCCTGATGTTGAGTAACGGAGCTTTCCTATATGTTAGCTTGGATTTTTACGATTGATAGCAGTTTGTAAAGGCACAAAGTCGGCTTAATTGTCGAATATTTCAATAACGTCTAAATTGGAATTCTAATCGGCTTATTTCCGTTGTGTTCCGTTCGGATCTTTCAGCACTCCTAGTATACAAACAAACTGACACTTCCTATATGTGCATGAAAAGCCAACAAATGTTAAGAGTTTAAATATTTGTTCTCAAAATAGACTGAAAGTAGTTCTAGCCATTTTGAAAAGAAGAGCTTCTAAAACATATTTACAATCAACTCTGAAAACCTGATTGATTTGTCTGATCCGAAATGTGCCATGACGAAGTCGCTGATAGAAACAGGAGCCATCAACACAACAATGAAAGCGAAATGAATTGAAAAGAACATGATAAACTTTGATAAGAGTAGGTAAATGTCAGACACTGAAAATGAATATGTGTGTCATTAAATCAAATGAAATAAAACAAACCGTGTCAGATGTACAGAAGCCTGAATTCGTTTCTTGAATATTTGAACCTTCTTCATGGTCAATTCATCTGCAATGTGCCCTCAAGTGAGTTGAGCATTAAAACGATTCATAACCTCAGGACCAAATTTTGGAGCAACCCTCCTGCTTTTCTACTGTTTAACGGAATGTTTTTTTTTTTTTTTTTTTTGTTTCGCTACCATAGTGTAAATTCAAGCCACTGCTATATGTATCAATTCTTTCTCTTGTTTTCCCTCAAAAACAAATATGTGAGCCCAACCAGGCGGTTCTAACTAGAGCCCAACAATTTATATTTGGTCCAAAAATAGGAAACAAATCGAGCATTCTCTTAGAGTAAGACACCATTTAAGCACACGGGTATGTTAATGTTATGACTTTCTTTATCGAATTTATCAGTATCGTCGGCAACGCAACTTTAATGTACACTTTACATGAATTCATTTCATTTTTTATTTATAAAGTTTTGGTTACGGCGCAAAAATAGTATTAACGAACGTCTGTTTTTTACTGACGTTTAACGTCCCCGTCAGCAATATTTATGTCATTTTTTTGAGACGTTATTTCCAATTTTGTGGAACTTTTACCCGACATTGAGATGAAATGAGTTCGAAAGCCCTGTCACCCAATGAAACCAAAAGGGTTTATACCGAGGCCCCGTTTTTGAATTTACATCTATCTATTGTAGATAGGTTCGTTTCTTGCAAAATAAATGATAAACGTGATGATTTTGATTTTGAGATTGTAAATTTTCCTTTTTTGGATGGTGACTTTCCTCGTGCGCCATCCTATGGCGTTTATATTTTGCGATTTATTCGATTTGCCAGAGTGTGTAGTCATGTAACTGACTGCAATACTTGTTATAAATTGTTAACTGCTAAACTTCTTAATGACGGTTTTCGGTACCATAAACTACGCAAAGCCTTTTCAAACTTTTACAGGCGTCATTCTGATTTAATTTCAAAATTCAATATTGGACTTAAATCTCTTCTGCAACAAGGTCTATCGGAACCTGAATTTTATGGTGACTTAGTATATAAATTCCGAAAAACATTTAACCGCAATGCCTTCAGCAACCAATTTCGTAAAATCATTCTTCGATATAAAATGATTAGATAAAACATAAATGTTATACGACAGACTGCATGCATGGTAGTTAACCCAATCACGGTTGACAAAAGCTTCCCTCTTTAATTGCACGCCGCTGGGTCAGGCGTTAGATTCTATAACGGTTCAAGCGTAAAGGCTTACTGAGAATTAGAGAGAATCTAATTCTATGTTATGTTGGTTGGTGTCTGATGCTCTGTCTCTGGTCGGACCCATCGGAGTCTAGCTGTTGGTTTTCATTTGCTCCAGCATTTCAGTGGATTATTGCTGTCGAGTCCTCACCGTTGTTTCATCTCTGTGGTTGTTTGAATTTTTTGTGTTCACGGAGATGTTGCACTGATGAAATAGGAGGCCTTCGTGCGTACTGAACAAACTGTTTGTCTAAATCGCAACGGAAGTAATGGCGAGGATTGTGGCCACGTAAAATCGATTTCAGCCCCCTCACTCCCAGTGGAATTCGTTTCACTGACCGTTCCAAAATAGAAGTGGAGGCAATGATCAGGAATCGATACAATTAACCCACAGCTCCCATCAGAGACACTAAAGGGAAAAAAACACAAACATGAAAAAACAATATAACATCTATTGCGGAAAGCCGAAAGGACAGTTACTTTCCCACAAATTGGCCAATAGGCTATCCAAAATAAAATAAAATAAGCGACACAATCACCCAAAGACAAACCATAACAAAACTAAACCGCGACAGAAGAACCGCCTTGGAACCGTCCGCGAAAACGAATTCCACAGGGGGGGGGGGCTTTAATCGATTTTACTTGGCCACAATTCTAGCCCTTACTTCCGTCGCGATTTAGCCGAATTAGTTGTTCAGTCCGCATGAAGGCCTCCAAACTCATTAGTGCAACATCTCAGTGATCACAAATAATCAAACAACCACAGGGATGAAACAACGGTGAGAACTCGACAGCAAGAAACCACTGAAATGCTGGAGCAAAAGAAAACCAACAGTTAGACTCCGATGGGCCTGACCAGAGACAGAACATCAGGAACCAACCAACAATACATTGAATTAGAAGTCTCTAATCCTCAATAAGCTTTTACGCTGGAACCGTCATAGAATCTGAGGCCTGACCCACCGGCGTGCAATTAAAGAGGGAAGCAAAGTTGTCAATCGTGATTGGGTTAACTATACCATGCATGCAGTCTGTCGTATAACATTTATAATCTTTTTTTATATCGAAGAACGATTTTACGAAATTGGGCGCTGAAGTCATTGCGGTTTTATATTTTTCTTAATATAGATACTAAAATAAATGAAAAAGGTAGTCGCCATCAAATTCGGGTTCCGACAGACCTTGTAGCAGCAGAGATTTAAGTCCAATATTGAATTTTGAAATTAAATCAGAGTGACATCTATAAAATTTTGAAAAGGCTTTGCGTAGTTTATGGTACCGATAACCCTGATTAAGAAGTTTAGCCGTTAACAATATATTACGAGTGTTGAAGTCTGTTACAGGACTACACACTCTGGCAAATCGAATTAATTGCGAAATATAAACGCCATCGTATGGCGCACGAGGTACATCACCATCCAAAAAAGGAAAATTTACAATCTCAAAATCAAAATGATCGCGTTTGTCATATATTTTGCAAGAAACAAACCCATCTAGAATAGATAGATGAAAATCCAAAAATCAGAGAAATTTGCTTTATTTAGCTGAAGTTTTGAGGGGGTAAATTTGACTGATCAAACCATCGAAATATGTATTATCAATATTTAATAAATCATCCAAATATCTAGAAGTGGAGCTAAAAGCTTCAATGATTTCAGACTGGTTTTCAGCAGAAAGGGACATCATGAAGTTTCTTTCATAACAAAACAAAAACAGACCAGCCACAAGAGGTGCGCAATTAGTACCCGTCGGAATACCCACAACTTGTCTAAATAACTTAGTACCAAATCTTATGTAAATATTGTCAAGTAGAAAGGTGAGAGCTTCACAAACTTTCTGAAATTACCATAAAGTATAATTTTTATGCTCTTCAGAAGTGAAACAAGCATGTCTTACATTACATGCAAGATACAGGGAGTCTTCCCCATGGAATGTCCATCCAATTAAATCATTAAGTTTTTCTTTTATAAGATTATGAGGAAGTGTAGTGTAAAGGGTGGAAAAATAATAGGTAGACAGACTTGAAGCATGAAAACGCCTGGATTTCAATTTATTTAAAACTTCATTAGAATTTTTTATAGACCAAAACAGATTTCTACCTGATCTTTCGAAGACTTTGTCGCAATATTTTATCACATGTTTTTTGATGGAGGTAAAACATGAAGTTAATAATTTGGAGAGTTCAGTGGTGGTACAAGAGCTTGAATTTGCAATAAACCGTGCATTGTATGGTCTTTTATGAAGTTTAGGTAACCACTATAACGTAGGAAGCTTGTCTTGGCCTTCTGTAACACAGACAGCAAACCTGTTGGCTGAATGACAAATGTGGTCATCAACTAAAGCCCTCTCTACAGCTAAAAGCTGAAGTTCATAGGCCTTAGTACCACCAAGTTCTTGCTAAAGAGTGTTAACATAGTGAAGCCGTCAAACAACGACAACATTGTTAGCGGCCTTATCAGCTGAAGCCAAAACAAACTTCCTATGAAATTCTTAAATACCTAGTTTAAGGTGACGTAAAGACGGTTTAGGTTTAGGAGGTAATATGTTCGAATTTTGCGAATAAAAAGAAATACGTTTGTTCACAAATTTCAGAATGTTAAGTTTCCATTCCTTAAGAGCTTTATGCTCAACATACTCTCGTTTACACCATCGATTACCAAATCCATTCAAGGCAGCAGCGATTTCATATCTACATTTATTGAAATCAATTTTATAAGGAAAAAGGCGGCGCTTTCGCGGATTATTTTTGTTATGGTGTGTCTTTGAGTGTTTATATCGCTTATATTACTTTGTTTTGGGTAGCCAGTTGGCCATTTTATGGGAAAGTAACTGTCCTTTTGGCTTTCCTGATCATTGCCTTCACTTCAATTAAATGAATGGACGGTCCGACTCGCACCACTTTGCCTGAGCTTGCTTGGACCTTCTCAGCGGTTTATCAGTACTCATGTTTAGCCGGTTTCAGCTCTGCGTGGAACCACCATGCAGCCAAATCTTAATATCTCCAAACCCTGATAGGCGGGGGCCTTATTAACCAACGTACGCAGTCATAGCGTTAAACAGCTGCCAGCGTGATGTTATGTTAAGACGTTTGTTTATATATTGGGTCAGTTGTCCAAATTAGCGACGATATTAACAAACGCATCGTTATTCGGGTTAAATAGTCTAATGTGTTTGCCGAGATAATGTGAGTAGTGTCCTGATCTTTGTTTTACTTCTACTTTGTAAATGCAATACTACACTTTTTGTCAGTAAAATTCTCACTGTATTTGCTACTGCACTTGCTAAAACAGTTAGCATTTTGATCGCCAGCGAGCTCGTGAAGCTAAAGATACATTGAGTAAAGGGGTCCTAATTTTTTAAACCACGTCTCTGAACTAGTGTATCTGGGACACGATGACAAGAATACACGGTTAACTTTTTAAAAAGATTAAAACCTCAATTTACGCGCCATAAAGCGTCATCTTTAAGCGCTAACGGATACATTGGCACATGAAGAGGTTTGGAAAAGCTACAACAAAAGTAAATACGCCAAACGTTTAAGCCATTTTGCCATAAACAGAATATTTTGCTGTGCATGTATATATAGCAGAAATCTATTTCAAGATGCACGGGGGTCAGGGTGAGTTTTTCCCTTAAAAAATGACTGAACCTTTTTCAGACAAAGAAAGTCCTGATGCGACACTGCAGGAAGTGGCCTGGACAGTCAAGGTGCTGGTTGGAACATATGAGTATTTAAACGAAGCATAGTTTTTGCATGTTCTTATACTAGGTCTGAGTAATACAGGCAGAAACATTCGATCTTATTCGCACAGGCGCCTAGGAAAAGTACTGTTGTAATAAAGTCATCGTTGCATAAAAACAGACTCATTAAGTCAGCATCATTATTTTATTCAATATCAGAGTACCTCCATTGAAGAGTCTGAGATCATTGCCTCCACTTCTATTCTGAAGAGGCTAGTATTCGGTACCGTATGAAAATGTTCAGCCTGAAAAAAAAAAGATAAAAAGAGGCACGCGACCATGATATAAGGTTAAATCAAGGGTTTGTGGTATTTCAAATAACATCAGACAGAGAAGTCAAGCAACGTTAGAAAGTAAACACCATGTACATGAAAAAATATAGAAATAGACGCTAAGGAAAAGCCACAATCAAAGATTACCGCCTACAAATTGTACCAAGAAGAAGAATATATAACAATTAAGAAAAAAGAACGGGAAATAAATGATCACAAACAGTCAAACAACCAGCCCCTGTTCCCCATCAAGAGGCGATCACGGCGCAACCGACACAATGAATGTAAATTAAATGAATAATAATAATTATTGTTTATAATAATAATAATAATAATAATAGTAATAATAATAATAATAATAATAATAATAACAATATTATTAATACACAATCATAAGCACAAACAACATGAAAAGCCCCAAAGCCCCGTCGGAAAATTCGACAAAACTCATTAAAATAAAGATCAGAACCACCGCCTTAGGACGGTCAGTAGCAATAACCACATTACGCAAACACGCCTATACGAATACATTGCCACCTTTATTGTCGAAAAAATGAAAATTTTATGATGGAAAAATGTGATATTTTTCTTATTTCTGCTCCAAATATAGATTGTGGGCACTCGTTAGAACCGCCTCATAGAGGCGGTCCTAACGAGTGCCCACAATCTATATTTTAGAGCAGAAATAAGAAAAATAAGGTATACCCCCAGAAACCCCAGTTTTACTGTATAAAAGTGGGGTTCAAAGGGGTCAAAATTATATAGGCGTGTTTTCATGATGATTTGGGAGTCCCAACCTTCACTCTAGATTCTAATATTATTTTCAATACTCAGCGGAAACGAATTCCACTGGGGGGCTTAAATCGATTTTACGTGTCCACAATCCTTGGCCTTGCTTCAGTGAGCTGGAACTAAAGAAAATCACCAGGTAGACCACGAAGACTTAAGCCAAAGACAAACCACCAGGTACGCAACAACCATTCCATGTAATAAAAAAAAAGTTTTTAAGTTGCGTCCACGTCGAGTCAGAGACATGCCCGACCCCCCCCACCCCACCCCACCCCCAACAGACTACACTCGTGCAATGAAAGAAGGAATCATAATCATTAACGATAACTGGATTAAAAACTAAAAATGTTGTGCTGTCTGCCGCATAACAATTATATTGTACATCATGTTTATTGCGTTTAATTTTATTTTTGAATTGATTCGGAAAATCAGATTTCTTCGTTATTTTTCGTAATTTATAAGCCAAATCTCCATAAACCTCTGGTTCTGCTATGCCCTGTTGCAGAAATGTCTTTAAATTAGCTTTGTATTTTTCGACTAGTTCGGTGATTTCGATTAAAGGAGCAGTCCCTATAAGGCCCATTTTATGGCCCCTCTTGATTTTCTTCAAACTTTGCATACTCAACATAGGATGTATTTGCTGTAATGTGGTGAAATTTCAGATCCACAGATGTAATGTTATTGGCTCTATGAGCAACCAAAGTGTGTGGGGTAATTCTACCCCATTGAGAGACCTGTGGTTCTAAAGCTATTTTCTGTAGCACAAAACATCCAGGCAAGTGGGTCTTTTTTAATATTGTTTAGACCTTCATAGATGACAAACATAATGTATATGTTTTTGTGGAAATTTTTTTCACTTTACCACTATACTCACTTATAAGTCGAACCTATGTTTCAGCTAAATTTACTGACCGTCTTTGCCCAAAACCACAACATAAGTTTATTTCCGAAGCTATTGCAAAAGTACTCGACAGGGATAATTAAGACATAATAGGCATTGCCAAATTATGAGCATTTCTTTCTTCTGTAATTACTTATAGAGTTATCTGCCCCTGAATCCAGTTTTTGTCACATTTTATGTCATATATGAAATCTATAAATATATTGCAAAAGGATTCTTCAAAACAGTCAAAAACTCGGCAAACAATGGTTTTCTGTTGATATAATGAAGCTATTAGGTGCTTTGTAAATACCTTTTTTAATAATGACTCAAACAATATGAGTGGTTTACATACACCCCTTTGCTATTTCTACTGCAAAAATTCAAGTCCTTGGCTTTATGTAAACTCATCTTCACAAATCACACACGTGAAGAGTAAGCACTAGCGCATACTACAATTGATGGTCGAAACAATATTTGCTCATATTCGTTACACCAGAAATGTCTAGCAAAAAAGAAATTGGTCTTTTATTGAATGACAACACTTACTTTTGCATGAGTTTCTATATCTATTCTTTTACTCTACATCACATTCTATTAAAAGTAAATAGCCTCGATATCTCAGTGGCTAGTGCGTTCTACTTACAATTGCGAGGTTGTTGGTTCAAATCCGGCCACCAGAGGCAAGCTGTGTCCTTGGGCAAGACACGTAACTTGGCACTGCAACACTCCACTCAGGTGTAAAAGTGTAGCAGTGGAGCAAAAGTCACTGCCTGTCACTCGCGCACGTGATAACACCGAAATGTGTGTTTGAGAGCGATTCAATTTGCTTGAAGCTTTCTTGGCAATCGAACTAAAATAAATTGGTATAAACTTAGTAAATATAATTTAGTAGTCCTATTGTTAAAAAGTGATTTGCCCTATTTACACGTTTTCGAAAACTGCTTCAAATAATTTATTTGTTTGATTCAGCTATTGTTGCAACAAGTGTTATTCAAAAAGTCCAAAAAATGACAGTTTAGTATACTAATGCATACCGTAGGTATCTGTTTTAACAATTTCGTTGATAACGGGTAATGAAAATAATTTGAAACCTTAAAGTTTCAATCTTATATTATTTGTATCATTAATATCTAATTCATTATGGTGTCAGATACAAACCATAGTTACTTTTTTATTCCTTTGTGAAGCCTGCTTCGAGGTAATTAAGCAAATAATATTTTATTCTATTCAGTTTTGCCCACTTATGGCCAATTTTCCTACAAACTGTATTCCATGTGAGGATTCGTGGGTTCAATGCCGCATTCTCCCGACTTTGGAATGAGACTAACCCTTTGATAGAACATCTGATGTGTGGGAATGTGTGGCGGCCGTATAAAGTCTCCCTGCCCTACATCATAGTGTAGTTTATATTTTTCTTGTCCTTTGGGATCATTGATTCCATTGTGGAATTTTGAAAATATTTGAGGGTCACTGACGAGGCATAATTGGCCGGAACTAGCTAGCCTGGCCCAGAAAACATGTACACTTCATATTTTCCCGTTCTGTGGTGTATGTCTTCCTTCCAAAGGATAACCCTTTATAGAACATATTTGGAATGAAGTGGGGCGCGCACAGTTAGTTGTTGTGCACAAAGCATCTGTACAAGGGTACTTAAGACACAATACAGAAAATAATGACACTAAACCTACCAGAGCTCACATAGACCACGTCGTAGATGCAGCCATAGACACTTAGAATGCATCAGGTGAGTCTGGTGAAGATAAAAAAGTATAGATGGTTACTGGGTATATACATAGCACTAAATGCATTTGTAACAGTAACATCCGTCTCTGTCTCATAGACAACAGGGTAGAAGAGAAACGCACCAAAGTCAAACGTCAGACTTGTGAACCCATTAACAAAAGTAAAAAGGAAAGGTTCAGGGAAAGCAACAATCACAAGATGTGGCCAAAGCAAGGACAGACAAAATAGAAGTGAAGGCAATGATCAGGATTCGATACAATTAACCAACAGCTCCCATCAGAGACACCAAAGGGAAAGAAACACAAACATGAAACAACAGACCCCAATGGAAACATCAATAGCGGAAAGCCAAAAGGAAAGTGACTTTCCCACAAAATGGCCAATTGGCCATCCAAAACAAAATAATATAAGCGATACAAACACTCAAAGACAGACCATAACACAAATAAACCACGACAGAAGAACCGCCTTGGAACGTTCAGTGATGGGGGCCTTAAATCGATTTTAGGTGGCCACAATCCTCGCCCTTACTGCCGTCGCGATTTAGACAAATAATTTGTTCAGTCCCCATGAAGGATTCGTAACTCATCATTGAAACATCTCCGTGAACACAAAAAAATCAAACAACCACAGAGATGAAACAACGATGAGGACTCAACAGCAAGAAACCATTTAAATGCTGGAGCAAAAGAAAACCAACAGTTAGACTCCGATTTACACATATAACATGCAAAAATCAACAATTTCTAACTCACAAGGGGTGATTAAAATGTGAAACAAAAGACACACAGCCAATGTAACACACATCAACAGGTATTACATGTATTACATGAACCACATCAGAACCACTGCCTTTGAATGGTCGGTAGCACAGACTACCAGTGGGATGGAGGACCCTCTACGTCCAGCCAACATTCACCATGGGTTCAGGTGTAAAATAGTGAATGCTTGCTTCGTTTACTGAATTTCTACCATAAATTTCGGTGTCTAAATCAGGATGTGTGTAGTGACTCTGCTTCCTGTCAAATCCCTAAGCAATTGTTGGTCAGCCAAAACTGATAATCTATTGAAAATTGGCTGTCAAAACCACTTGATAGGTAAATTCATAAAAAAACACCTAACAGTTGGTAAGTAGATAAAAGATCAATACATATGTGTGGTATCAAGAGTAAAATGAAAGACTCAAAGAGTACCGGAATCAAAGGCCAGAGACTACTGAAGGCTCCAAAATGATATACAAGTGAAGGGACAGAGTAAGCAAGTGCTTGTTGGCTCTGCAAGCAATCATTTCTTGGTTAACCTGAAAGCATATATGAAGCCTAAAACTGCTGTGGAATCTGGACAAGATGAACCACAATTTTCTACTAACCATTTTGGCTGCAGTTCCAAATACAAGCAAAATCAACTGAAAAGCTTCAAAATAAATGTTGTGATGTAATGCAAGATTTACTAAGTCCAGTAATATTTCAAAGTTATAGGTAAGTATGACCTAAAAGGAGACTTATTCTAAAGATTATGAGAAAGTTTCATTTTTTCTAACTTCATCAAAATTGTCAGTCAGATAGATTTATTAAGAGAAGTGACATAAAGCCAAGAAATTTTGCAGTAGGATTAGCGAAGGGGTGTGTGTAAGTCACCCATATTGTTTAACTCATTATTAAAGAAAATATTTACAAATCACGTAATAGCTTCAAAAGAACAACAGAAAACCATTGTTTGCTGAGTTTTTGACTGTTTTGAAGAATCATTTTGCCATATATCTATAGATTTTAAATATGACAGAAAATATGACGAAAAACTGGATTCAGGGGCAGATAACTCTATAAGTAATTACAGAAGAAAGAAATGCTCATAATTTGGCAATGCCAATTATATCTAAGTTATCCCTGTCAAGTGGTTTTGCAATAGCTTTGGAAATAAACTTTTGTTGTGGTTTTGCGTAAAGACGGTCAGTAAATTTAGCTGAAATTTAGGTACGACTTACAAGTGAGTATAGTGGTAAAGTGAAAAAATTTTCCACAAAAACATATACATTATGTTTAACATCTATAATGGTCTAAACATCAATAAAAAGACCCACTTGCCAGGATGCTTTGTGCTAGAGATAAAAGCGTAAGAACCACACGTCTCTTAATGGGGTAGAATTACCCCACCCACTTTGGTTGCTCATAGAGCCAATAAAATTAAATCTGTGGATCTGAAATTTCACCACATTACAGCAAATACATCCTATGTTGAGTATGCAAAGTTTGAAGAAAATCAAGAGGGGCCATAAAATGGGCCTTATAGGGACTGCTCCTTTAGAAAATACTTTTCAATGTATATGGTACCGATGGCCAAGTTTAACCTATTTAGTATCGGAAACCCCAAAACGGGTAGTTGGCAAACAGTGCAGGCACAGATCAGACGCCGCAGAACGCGGCGTCTGATCAGGGCCTCCACTGTTTGCCAAAAGTTCAGTCATTTTCGACCGCCCCCGCCCATCTGGGCTTGAAGAAATAGATGGGCTGCAGGCAGAGCTGAAACCGTCCGCACACTAGTACTGGTCAACCGCGTAGAGGATCTCAGCCTGTCCAGGAACCGCGGTGCGAGTCGGCCCGTCCACGCTTATAAACCTTATTGGTTTCATTGGGCGACAGGGATTAAGATGTCATTTCATCTCAATGTCGGGTAAAAGTCCCACAAAATTGGAAGCAACGTCTCCAAAATGACCTTTACAGTGTTGACGGGGACGTTAAACCTCAAATCAAACAAACAAATCAGTCATTTTCGAAATAAATTTTGATGAAAACACAACCTGACACCCCTAAATTTTGAAATGAACTCCTGCTATATATAAGGAGGAAGATTCCATTTGGTACAAAAACGGTTAAGAAGCTAAGCAGTAAGAAGTCTATTCCGAATATTAAAATCGGCAACATGAGATGAAACACTAGCGAAACGAATAAGTTGAGAAATATATACTTGCTGTTACGAAAGAAGATATATATACTCCATCTGAAGGAGAACGGGGGACATACTAATATTACATAGTTACTCTAAAAGAATCTGAACGCAGTTCAATTGTTAATCGTTATTTTGCCTTTACGGGGACAGTAAAAACAATAGTATGAAATCAGCATATGAAATTCGATGTCATTGTTTCCTAGAATTTGGCAGCCTGTACGCTATTTAAGGTCATCCGCTCGCCAAACAGGATGGCCCTTAGAGAAAAGAAAGAACGTCTGGGTGTGAAAACTTACCAATTTAATACTCAGTCGAGTGAAATACTTCACTTGAGATATGGCTAGAAAACCTATCTGCAGAGTAACAACCCGATAACACTATAAAAACTTGTTTTTCGCTTTGCCAATCAATGAACGATGCGATGAAAAGCCTAGACATTTAAGGTTAGCAGTCAGTCACATTTTTCTAACGCTGTTATCACCACGATTTAATTAGCAGAACGTATGAAATTATCCAGTTTATGCTGGACTTGCAGGCAGTGCCTGTTACTCGTCACTTGAATAGTTTGTATCACCTTGTAGAAATGCAGACACAATCAGTTTGATATATATCAGAGCAACTGCATCAGACTAATTTACTAATAAACAAGATTTTCGCGCTAAAATAGAATTATAACTTTGCGATCCTTTCTGAATGTGAATAATTTTTGACAGTGTGTTCGAAAAGAACGGGGAATGGAAACAAAACAGAAACCATATCGGTATACATAGTATGATTCAGCGGTAATATGAAGACACGTGGATATGCAATGCAGTTCGGCTTCAATTATTCGATTACATTGGGGACTGTGATTTTTTATCTAGAGATGGCTAGTGGGCCTTTACCAGACATTGAGATAAACTTTTATCCATCTCCGGCTCTGCCGCCCAGTGAAACCAAAAGGGTTTATACATTTATGCACGGGACTGTCCGACTCGAACTACTTTGCCTGGGCAGGCTTAGACCCTCTTCGCGGATTACCAGTACTCATGTGCGGTCGGTTTCAGCTCTGCGTGAAAGCACCATGCAGCCCAATCTAATTCAATAAGCCCCGATAGGCGGGGGCCAGAGGTCTGATCATAGCGCCCGGTCATGATACATAATAGAGATCACTCGAGCTTCTACAAAAGAAATGTATAATTTGTGTACTCTTTAGGATCGCCTCATTAGGCAAATGATTTCTAACAACATACCGTGCGGGAAATCACTAAAGGGATACCTTGATAAACAGTGCAGGCCCAGATCAGACGCCGCAGAGCGCGGCGTCTTATCAGAGCCTTCATTGTTTGCTAACAGAAGTTCCGTCAAAATAAGAATAAAAATAAAATAGGCCTAACACCCCTTATATGTCAAATGGACTTGTCCAACATATAGTAATGGAAGTCCACTAGCGTACAATGGCTTTAGAACCTCCCGAAAATATTCCAATATATGGAATATCTGGAACTATAAAAATAATTCTTAGGACTTTTAAAGCGAGTTAGAATTAGCCAAGGTAAACGAGTCATTCGTGTTCGAATTAATGGAACATGGCTGTACAAATATAAGATAGAGGATCTAACATGAGTGTCCATGTATCTTTGAATTTTTTAAACGAGTTGTGAAAAAGGGTTAAAATGCGAAGCTTTGCCCAGCATTTTATTCTTTTTCCTCAACGAGTTTAATAAATTCAATAATGCATGAACACTCATGCAAGATTCTATCACTCATTTGTCATTAAAAACGATTTTTTCACGATTTTTGTACAAAAATGTAAATCTTCCGCCTTTAGTAAACGCGACGTCGTTAAGGACATCGTACATGTTACTAATTTTCGTATCTAATCATTTGCTGGATTATCGAACTTATTACATAGAGTTTATTTATAATGATAAAAATAATAATGATAAAGACTTTATTTACAGTGGGTGACACAATTAGCTACAAGCTACTCTTCCTTGAGGCCCACTTAACAAATATACACAATTGACACAACAACAAAAAAAAATAATTAATATATAAAATACGTCATACATTCACAGATCAGCAAGCTCCCCAAGTCAGAGGTGAAAATGTCTATCTTTATAGGCCTGCAGCTACACTTTTCCTCACGAGAAGGGAAGTCCATCACGGTCACAAGTGCGTGTAATGAATAACCCTCCATACCCCACTGGCAACTGAGGCTCACATAGGCATACATTAGTCTTCTCATTCCCGCCCAAAGACACGTGCCGCGGGTACTCGTCAAAACGGCCTCAGTATATATGAGGTGGCTTCTAATGAGCACCCACAACCCATATCCTGAGCACAAATAAGAAAAATATCACAAATTTTCAACCTAAACACAGGCCGTTCCGTAACCCGCCCTTACCGAAAAACGAAATGAAAGAACGAGCTCCGGCTCCTGAGCAGCTGCGTGTATAAGATTTACACGCATAATTCAAGCATGTAATACACACACTTCCCCACCTATACACGACTTCACACAGGCCAGGAGCTTGCAAAAGTTCTCGATATATGCAAACGAAAAAAAAAGACATAGAACATTATTGACATTTCATCCACTTGATGCATCGATTATGGAAAGTAGAAGTAAAACAAAGATCAGGAATAGATACAATTAACTTACTCCATCCATAAAAGACACCAAAGGGAAAGAAATACAAACATTATTTGACATTTTAATATAATCGGGTAAGATATTCCAGATTAATGTGCCGGAGTATGATATGCTACATTTGAATAATTCTTTATTTGGTTTGGGAATCACAAAATTGCTATTTGAAGATGACCTTAAACTTCGAGCTTCGTTATTTACGACCGTTGGTTCGAACATATTACGAATGTATAAAGGCGGTTCCTGGATATAAACTTTATACATAAATTTTGCCTTCCTAAAAAATATCCGTTCATAGATTGTTAATATCTTCACTGCATTAAAACTATTAACCATATCATCTATTTCATAGTTAAGAATAATTCTGCAGGCCCTTTTCTGGAGTCTGTAAATTTTTGCAAGATTTCTTTGCGAAGTATTACCCCATATGATGTTACAAAAGTCTAAATGGGGCTGAATATACGAGTTGTAGAATTTGACCCGGTTTTCAATAGTTAAATATTCCTTAATCTTAGAGAGAAGCCACAAATAGGAAGACACCTTTTTGGTTACGAAATTTATATGGTATGACCATGAGAGATTATTATCTACATAAACACCTAATATTTTGTCATAAGAAATCATCTGAAGATTTACATCCTTATAGTTCAAGTGCAATGAATCATTGTCTAATTTACTTCGTTTTTGTTAGGTGGTTATAAGCATTACTTTGTTTTTGGAAGAATTTATCACCATACCGTTGTGTTTGCACCAGACATCAAGATTTAAAAGTGCCTTTTGAATATTGGTTTGTACAGCCTCTTTTGAAATGTTAATATCAAATAAAGTGGTGTCGTCAGCATACATGTCTGTTGTAACGTCATTTGTATATAGAGGAAGGTCATTAATAAACATTAAAAACCAAAGCGGGCCAAGTATTGAGCCCTGCAGCACGCCATATATCTATGTTCTGATAAAACATTATTTATTGATACTCGTTGTGTGCGATTCATTAAATATGACGAAAACCAATTGAAGGCTTTTTCACTAAGATTATATAATTTTAGTTTCTGAAAAAGAATATTATGGTCTACAAGATCAAAAGCCTTTTTAAAATCAACCAAAACTACCCCGACCAATTTACTATTATCCAGAGACTGGAGCCACCTGCCAATCATGTTTACTAGAGCCGTTTCACAAGAGTGGGCGGATCTAAAACCGGACTGAGTTTGGTGAAGAAGGTTATGCTCATTAAGATAGCTCGTCAATGACAAATGAACGTGTTTTTTTTTTTTTTTTTTTTTTTTTTTTTCAAGTATTTTAGATAATACAGGAAGAACAGATATTGGTCTATAATTATTGACGTCATCGCATGGTCCATTTTTGTGAAGTGGAGAAACTTTAGCATCTTTCCATTTGTCCGGAAACAATGATTTTTGAATGCTGCAGTTGCAAATAAAAGTTATAGATTCTGCAATTTCCGAAGCTGCCATTTTCAGAAGACGGGGCCCGATATTATCCGTTCCCGTTGCCTTTGTTGTGTCGAATGATTTAAGAAACTTTTCAACTTTATTTAACTCTATGCATGGGATATTGAAATCATCGTTATTTGGAATTTTACTCCTACAAAATGCTGCTAAGTTTTCGTGATTTGAAGGAAATATAGGCTCTTTGATACTATCGGCTACTTGGTTGATTTGGTTGTTTTGATCGGTTACGGTGAAATAATTCACAAGTGTTCTAAGGCTTCCGAGTAAAAAACGATTGAGCGATAGCGAACGAGTTTTTTACACGAAAGCCTTAGAACACGAGTGAATTATTTCTCCGTAATCAAACAAAACCACAAAATAAACTGTTTATTACATTTCCATTCATGTTTTATCTTTGAATTTTCAAATTCAACCATTCTGATTTCCAACCAAAGTAGGTCCAGTCAGGGTATGGATTTCAGGAGGCGTGGTTAAGTTTTAAATCAGTCGCCATCTTGTTTTCATTTCAATGCAAAAATCATCCTGTCATGGAAATACAGATGCACAAATGTCATGAAATTAGAACTGTATTTTAAAGAAAATTATACTTTATCATCGTGTTGCTGGTCTCTCCTCAAAAACGTCAAATGGACGCGAAAATTGAAATCTGATTTCTTTGATTTTATCAGATTTTCCGCCAAACGTCAACTATTGTTATTGTTGTTACCAACGACGTCAGCAACGTCGCCTACCAATTATGACGTTTAAACGTTCGAAAATGAGACATGAAATAATTCACTGTTGAGCGATTATCGGGTTTTCTTCCACTGAGAAAAATAGGTAATTCATTGTTAGAAATGTAATAAATGGCGTTATTAAATTCTCAGACGCGACGTCATATGATAAAATGTACGTTATTCACTGTTTCTAGTGAGAACTGGCCCCCAGGTTATAAAATATTTTTTATGCTCAACTCAACTGATAATGAAATCTGTTATGCTCGGTAATATTAAAAATGCAAACAAATCAGGCAACGTTCCTGCTCAGATCAGGACAGAATGTTATTTATCCTACTCATAAATTTATGAGCAGCACAAATTTCATGCTCAAGTGAGTTGGACATAAATAATGATGTATAACCTCGGGGCCTGATCAGTTACTTTTGCAAGAACATTATACAAAAGCAATTTGATAGTGCCATTTTTTATTCGAATAGTTAAAGTTTTTCATTAGAGGCCTCCGTGGTGTAGTGGATAACCTACTCCCCAGGGGCCATGGGATCGATTCCGGGCTTCGCCAGACTTTCGGATGAGTCCTGTATTTACATGATCTTAGTTGTTGATGGGACGTAAAACTGAAAAACACATACAGTTTATCATTATGCAGACCTAGAAGCCTCCGTGGTGCAGTGGTTACGTTACTCGCCTTGTAAACCAGGGGTCGCAGGATCAATCCCGGGCTTCACCAGACTTTCGGATGAGTCTTTAAACCGAGGTCCCGTCTCCATATGACCTTAGCTGTTGGTGGGACGTAAAACGCAAACACTCACTCATTATGCAGAATATTTTTGTACGCTGTCAGATGCTAATAGAATGTACTGTATTTGACAAATCTGCAAATATCTCTTAGATTTTAGATTTAGGGAATAAGAGCACCTTCAGGGGAGGCAACTCCTGCGAAAGTATTTTTGTCTCCGATGCCAATAGGGGTCAACTCTTAAAGGGAAGACAGTGGGTGCAGAGCTTATAGAAAAGCGAACAGGAAGTCCCAAATGTTGTCTCCTTTTGAAAAATGGCGGAAAAATCTGCCAGGTGTTCCTATTTCACTCAAGGATACGATAAATCGACTGATACTGGAGAGCATTTTGATTTTGATACTTGTTCAATCCTCATAATGCTGAACTCGGTCTTTAAATAGCATAAACTCGTCTCTCAGGGGCCTCTTTGGAGTCCATAGTGTTTTCAATTCTGATTCTGAATCCAGGGTCAAGGTTGAATTCATGCAACGTGTATTGTTGAAAATCGTGAAAAAGCATATTGAAATTAATGCGCGATCAGCGAAGAATTATATCAGTAAGGCATCCACCATCCACGCAGTCTGAATAAAATTTTACATTTTTGCATATACCGTAAGACGTGCACTTAGAGTACAGTGAAGACCTGTCAGGCTGCTCAGAAGTACCTCAGTCTGTTTTTTTTTTTTTTTTTTACTTGGCGCAGTTGTAAAATACTAAGTTGTGTTTTGACTTGGTACTTGTGGTACTTGTACATGTGGTTGTGCGTGTGTGGTGGGGGTCATTTAAGGAGCTAAATCTTTCCATTTTTTGAATGGTTGTGCAGTAGAATGCCGCAATTAAGACCAGCTATAATTAAAACAACTAAAAGCATACATTTAAATGATTTCAGCTGTTCGTTCTTCGTACAAACAAGGCACGATGCTGAGTCCGTCAGCGGGACAGGTGTTGGTTGACATCATGAATGATCATGGCTTGGAACAGGTTGTTGACTTCTCAGGACAGTTTGGGGATATTCAATCCCCGGACAAACTAAGTGATCATGATATTGTCTCTGGATTTTTGATAATCTTTATACCACCTATAAAAAACCTCGTAGAAAGGTGTACTTATATCAAAAGGGTAACTATGAAACTGTGAGGAAGGATGCCCTAAAAATTTGCAAGAGAGAAATACTTTAATGGTCATTCAGATGCTCGGTCTGTCCAGGAGAACTTTGATTTGATAAAGTCTTCCATTCAAGCTTCATCCTAAAATCATATCCCCTCCAAAACTAGCAGGTCTGTATCTTCAAATCCTTGGATCACACCAGAAATAAGAAGAAAAATTCGAAGGAGAAATAAGATTCATGCTAAGGCAAAAAAGTTGGGAAGTGGTAAACTCAGAGTAAAATTTGAAAACTTGAGACGAGAAATTAAAAATGACATCAAAAATCAGCATGATCTATATGTAAATAACTTGGTAGGTGATGTAAAGGCGAATCCTAGAACATTCTACAGATATATCAATAGCCAGAAGATAGGCAAGGTATCCCACCCCTTTATAAAATAGGAGGGAACGGGGTCGCTGAATCGGACTCTGAAAGGGCAGAGGAATTGGTTGGTCCATTCAATGATGCATTTAATAAAACTGAGTTCAACGAGGTTGAATTGACTGGAAGATCGGCCCCTTTCATGGAAAATATTGTTGTATCCTCGGCGGGAGTGATCAAGTTACTTAACGGCTTGAACCCTTCTAAAGCTTTAGGGCCTGATGAGCTTCATCCAAGAGTCCTGAAGGAACTACCAAACGAGTTAGGTCAAGTTTTTGCTCATCTTTTCCAACAATCTCTCGATACGGGTGAAATTCCCAAAGAATGGCTCCTAGCGAACATCTGTCCACTTTTCAAAAAAGGGACAGGGGTCTTGCCCGTAATTATCGCCCGGTGTCACCGACCTGTATTCTATGTAAATTGCTTGAACACATAGTTTGCTCAAACATCCTGGCCCACTTGGATGAACATAAACTTTTGTCGGACAGACAACATGCATTTAGGAAAAGGCATAGTTGCGAAACTCAGTTGAGCATGGTTATTAATGATTGGGCAAAACTCCTGGACAAAGGGGGGGGGGTGGGGGGGGGGGCAGGTGGACACATTTATTCTGGACTTCGAGAAGGCTTTTGACACCCCTACTCATGAACTACTTAAATCCAAACTATTTGGTTATGGAATTGGAGGGAAGACTCTCAAATGGATAGATTCCTTCCTTTGCCACAGAAAACAGCGTGTTATTGTTAATGGTGAATCTTCAGTATGGGCGCCAGTTTTGTCTTGAGTCCCGCAAAGGACTGTTCTTGGTCATCTTTTGTTCTCCCTGTACATCAATGATATTTCCACTGACATTGACCCAGAAATAAGACTGTTCGCAGACTACTTTGTTTGTTACCGGGAAATTAGAGATACAGATGACTCACTGACGCTTCAGGCTGACAAAGATAGATTAGGATGTTGGGCCCGAAAATGGGGCATGAGATTTCAGCAAGTTAAATGCAATATTATGCAGATAACTAGGAAGAGATCTAATAAAGTTGAGGCTTCTTACACTTTAAAGGGAACGGTCCTCGAAAATGTGAATTCCATTAAATACCTTGGTGTGACAATCACGATTTGAGATGGAATACACACATGAGCAACATGTGTTCAAAGGCGAATTGAACACTTGGTTTCCAGAGGCGAAATCTTCATCAGTGTCCTCATGATGTGAAAGAGACAGCATACAGGGGACATGTTCGCCCAATCTTGGAATATGGTAGTTACATCTGGGACCCAAGCGGAGTGGTCCTTAATGAAGAAATTGAAAAAGTTCAGAATAGAGCTGCTAGATTTGTAACTGGAAATTACTGCTTGGAAACTGGGAGCATTGCTGGAATTCTAGGAAAATTAAGATGGGAATCTCTCAAGAAAAGGAGAAGAGACAGTAGGCTCCTACTCTTATACAAAGGTCTAAAGGGTGCTGCCAGCATTCCAACAGATGACCTTGTTCCCCCGGCTAGGCACTGTAGAAAGCACCATTCGATGACGTTTCAGACCCTTACTGCAAGAACGGACATTTATAAAGAATCGTTCTTCTCCCGAACCATTAGAGATTGGAATGCCCTTCCCGATTCGATTATTTCGACGGCTGAATGTGCTGAGGATTGTGTAGCTAAGTTTACCTCTTCGGTTAAACCTAGGGACTAACTTCCCATATCACAGGTCCTGGTGTATGAATGCCGTTTGACATGTCACCAGTAACAATTCTGATTCTGATTTGATTCTGTGTTTTAAAACAGAATTAAAGTTCTCTAGAATGAGATCCCCTTTGGGAACAGTCCCAAAAGTGGTCTTGATGTAGTATTTTGATTGTATTCTGTGACCTTGGCTTTTCCATTCTATTTTACTGTAGATTAAGAGTATTTTATAGGACGTGTCATTTGTAGACATTGCGCGGAATCTTAGTAAACATCCCCAGTTTTACACTAATCAATTACATGTACATGTATCTGTCCTTCCCCAAATCTGGATAACTTTGACAAGTGCATTTATTATTTAGGGTGTTATTAGTTGGTAATTAACTTACTAATCGCCAATGTGGTGTGCTCGGGGAACTGGTCATTAATAAATCAACAGAGTGAAATGTAAAATTACTTAAATTGAAGTATGAACCCTCTTTAAGTCACATA
Organism: Lucinisca nassula; assembly: GCA_963580285.1. Taxonomy (NCBI): domain Eukaryota; kingdom Metazoa; phylum Mollusca; class Bivalvia; order Lucinida; family Lucinidae; genus Lucinisca; species Lucinisca nassula. The sequence goes on along the minus strand of OY757011.1, from coordinate 127,607,401 downwards.
TAATAATGGTAAAATGAGAAGTAATTAAGTGTGTCCAGCTTCTTATTCAGTGGAATGATAAAATATATTTATCATATGACGTCGCGTCTAAGAGTGTAATAAAGCCATTTATTGCATACTTTCTATAGAATACATAGGAAAATCACATTAGAATCTTTCAATACCGACTTATTTTTCGCTATGTTGATGGCACAGTCACGTGACTGTGCCAAAAATCCAGATAATATGGGTTATGGGTTTTTGGCACTGCCTTTCAATATTGGCACCACTTTACTCTGTTACTATACAAATAGAATATTTCTATATAGCTCGTGCTTCACAAGCTTCAAAATGGGCGTTGAAAAGACACTCGAATCACTGTCAAACCGACTTTTGGACCTAAAGAGAGCGATAGCAGTAGATTATATGAATATCTGAATCGACGGAATACTAATCCGACTCACTGAAAGCCTACCAGACAATCTTACATCGGTATCTGGGTCATCAACTGTTGGCGAAAATCTTAAGGACGATCGATGCCTTCAAGTACAGCAGGGATGTCCTCATATCAAAAAGAAAATCTCTGAAGCAATAAGGTCTTAGCAACAAGGTTATGCATGCAGATCCCTTCACTGATGAAGAGCTGGAAGTCTCTGATAGGAAAGGGTGCCCCCCCCCCCAACACAAACACATCCCAACCCCACGCAATGAAAATGTCCCACTTCTCAAAGCTGCTTCCGAAGCAAAGTCACTTGTTTTCTTTTTAAATGAATTCTGCCTTTTAGGCTTGTATTGTGGCCAAACTTTCGTTAATTTTGTTTTCATTGATAATTTTCTAGATGTTGCATAGACTTTATCCCGAAAAGTCTCGTAAATAGCTTCAATAACGAAATGCGGGCGTTGTCAGCATTGAGCGTTGCTAACGTAAACAAATCAAAAAATATGTAGTGTCTAAGGGAAACAACTCCATTTGCGTGTACAAACAAGTCATGGTTTTCGCAAACAACTTTTATACTTTCCTTTTCGTTCTTTCTTTTTTTCTGCTACTTTGTATTATTGCTCACTAATGTTATCATTAATTTCATTGACTCTAATGTGTTGTTTCCTATGCAGTCGATTCACAGTATAGCAAGTATGTAATAAAAATGTTATGATATGGTCAAGGTGTGCCTCTAAGTCATATTGGCACCGGTAAGTCATAATATGACAATATGACAAACCGGTGCCAGTACGACTTAGAGGCACACCTTGACCATATAATAACCACTAAGTAATAAATTATTTAATCCATTAGTGGATTAAATATGCAAAATAGTTAGATACGCCCTGTAACGTAACATGTACGACGTCCTTATCGACGTCGCGTTTACTTATGGCGGAATATTGACATTTTATTAGAACAATCTTGAATAAAATACGTTATAAATGTCAAATAATAAATAGAATCTTGCATTCATGCTCAAGTATTATTGCACGACCAGCAGAAAAAGCGACCGACTGAAGTCGCTTGATTTTCTAAGAGTGCCCTAAAATCACCGTGTCATTCTGTCATTCTGTTAGTCTGTCCGTCCGTAACCCGTTTGTGAAAATTGGTTATAGTGACTTAACCGCTTGGAATATTTAAATATTTTTGGCATACTGATAGATATCAATGAGATCTAACCAATGAACTTGCGAAATATTACAATCCATTTAGTATAGCCTCGCCGAGGCGAAAAATGTGAAAATTTCGAACTGCTTGTCCTCGGAAACCGTTGGGCCGATTGAAGTCAAATTCCATATGGAGCCTCTATGGGATGGGGGAAACCAAAATTTGCTTATGGGGTCCAGGTCACATGACCAATATGGCCGCCAAGCCATATATGGTAAAAACCCTTCAAAAATAGTCTTCTCCAGAACCACTGGGCAGATTTCCACGAAACTTGATAAAAGCATCTGGGACGTAGGACCATCATAAATTGCTAAAATGGTGACCCTGGGTTGACCTTGAATTTCTTTGCGCCTAGGTCGAACTTTGACACATATGCTTTTGTATTGGAAAAGTGAGAATGCATTTTATCCTGCAAACGATTCAGAATACAGTACTAAAGTATAAGATATATTTATGCTCCTTACGATAAGGCGCATTTATTGGAGGAACCGTTTTAGGTCCAGGTCACATGACCAAAATGGTCGCCATACCCATATATGGTAACACTCATAAAGCTAAAAGCATCCGGCGGGTCGTGCACTTCAGCTGAAGCACTGGTTAAATTTATTAAACGCGATGAGGAAAAGAGTTAAAATGCTCGGCAAAGCCTCGCATTTTATCTCTTTTCCTCAACTCGTTTAATAAATTCAATATAACATGAGCTCTCATGTAAGATCCTCTATATGTACACCACGACCCCTTTACACCACTTTTGTTGATATTTACGAGGGTAAGCTGAAAAGTTCTGAGCCTGACCAAGATCCAATGGTTTGTCCATGCTGAAAGTGCCTTATTTTTCAACATAGTCTCCCTTCCTGTCCACACACTTCCTCCAGTGATGCTGGAGTCCTTGGATCCCAGTGGTATTGAAGGTCTCATCTTGGTCCCTGACAAAACTCCTCCTAAGCAGCTATCACCTCCTCGTCTGACCCATAATGCTGCCCAGCCAAGTGCTTTTTCATGTTTGGAAACAGGAAATAATCTGATGGAGCTAGATCAGGTGAATACGGAGGTTGATCGACAAGTGTGAAGCCACAGTCATGCACAGCAGCCCTTGCGACAACCGATTTATGAGCAGGCGCATTGTCCTGATGGAACAAGACCCCTTTTGTCAATTTTCCGGGTCACTGATGCCATCACCTTCCCTGCAGAGGAGACGACCTTTGCCTTCTTTGGAGGGGGTGAACCAGGGTGCTTCCATTGCATAGATTGTCTTTTGGTCTCTGGCTCAAAGTGATTACCCAACACTCGTCCTGAGTGACAAAACGTGCAAGAAAACCATCTTGGTCTGCTTCAAGAATAGCCAAGTTGGCTTGTGACAGGTTCAGTCTGGTCAACCTTTGGTCAGGCGTCAAAAGCCGTGGCACCCATCTGGCGGAAACCTTCGACATTCCTAATTCACTGTAGACTGTTCTAAACTCGTTTACGGGAGATGCCAACAGTGTTAGCTAACTGATTCACAGTTAAACGCCTGTCATCCATCACGGCCCTGTGCACTTGGCTGATGGTTTCCTCAGTTAGTGCCGTTGTGGGTCGTCCATCACCGGTCATCATCTTCAAGGCTGTCCTTGCCCATCTTAAAATTTGCTGCCCACCTTTTCACGGTTGCATACGAAGGAGCATCATCCCCTAATGCAGCAACCATATCGGCATGAATGTCCTTAGGAGCTAACCCCTTTTTATGGAGGTACTTGATAACACCACGATGCCAGATTTTGTCCATTTGCTCAAAAACGTGCTAGTATCAATTTTCAAAGTTTAGAATTTCTACGTTATTGCAGGTAAACTTGAACTCATTTGAGTCCAATCAAGTAATAAAGGTTTGGATTTAATGAATACAAAATTTCATGGCTGTTCGATGCCTGCATCTTGGTCAGGCTCAAAACTTTTTAGCCTACCTCGTAAAGCAGAAACCGTGTTAATCAAACAAAAGTGTTATATCCAAACACATATATATGTACAGATGATGTAGCAAAAGATCATGTATGGTCATATTTCTATATCATTTATACGTGTTGCATCGTTCTTTCATTACGAAAACACGCCTATACTAATGCATTGTAAATTTTACCGCCGCAAAAAAAAAAAAAAAAAAAAAAAAAATCAGATAAAAAATTGTGATTTTTTTCTAATTTCTCCTCAAAATATAGATTGTGGGTACACGTAAGAACCGCCACATCGAGACGGTCCTCACGAATACCCACAATCTATATTTTAGAGCAGAAATAAGAAAAATAAGGTTTACCCATGTAAACCCCAGTTTTACTATATAAACGTGGGGTTCATGGGGGGTCAGAATCATGTAGGCGTGCTGTCGTGATGTTAAACCATGTTATTCTCAAAACCATGTTATAACAAAGTATGGTTATAACAAAGTGTGTTATAACGAGGTTGTGGTATAGTTATTCAATTACTCTAGACCCAGATATGGTAGTTCATAATTGTCTCATCAGGACACTTTTATTCGTCCTGCATATGATTATTCAGTTTAAACCCTCTATTTAGATGTATGAACGTGTCGAAATTGAAATATGGAAGTGTCAACATCTTAACTCTTATCTTGCTGTTCACGACAACAACCCCTATCTTTGCAAACAGTGTAGATCCAGATCAGATGGCTTCTGAAGAAGCCATCTGATCAGGATCTACACTGTTTTACATTCATTTTATGAATTTGTAGGAATAAATTACATCAAGTAATCTGATTGGTTCAAAGTCATAGATGGGTGTGGCTAAAATGAATATTCAGCAAGAGAATGGTTAAATCAAGTGCGATGTGTGTATTGATGTGTGTAGAAAAGTTTTCTATGTTTTCACTTTTTTTTTCTTTTTTGATTCTGATTTGAAAAAAAATAAAATAAAAAACAGATCCAAGCAAGTTATATTAAATCGTAAATTATATCCATTGCCTTCCTCAGTGAAGTTACTTTCGTGTTTTAAGGCGATAAGACGTCTTCGATGGTGAGATGATATTGATCTCCAAAAGAATTTACTTTTTAAGTAATTTTATACGAACGTTGCTTAGATTCAGTTTTTTCTACGAGACAATATTAGATGTTAGCGTTCCATTATCTGAGCAGTTCCATTTCTAAATTTATAGGACATTTCATCATAGCTCCAAGTAAAGAAGACACAGATAACATAATCAAAGGATTTTTGCTAGATTGTTTATCATTCGACCCAAAGTTACTAACTACAGAAGCTTCCGTCCTGCTATTGTCCACATAACTTTCGCTGATCGTATAAAAATCCAGGTACTGGTTATTTATAGCAGCACTAGTCTTCTTCTTCTGACGTCTTTGCGCTGTGTAATAAGTAAAATGGGGACTGTATTTGTGAACTGGGACATTGGCAAACAATGTAGCCCCAGATCAGACGCCATATAACACGGCGTCTGATCAGGGTCTACACTGTTTGCTTAAAATACTGTAATTTAAGTGTTAAACGAAACAGTTAAAGTCTCAATTTAGGACTATTTTCTTAGCCTACAATCAGAGACAACCGACCCACCAGTGCTGTCAGAGCTTATATTCTATTATTATTTCTAAAGAGAAACATATGTTGTGGGTTCTAACGAGTACCAACAATCTATATCTAAGAGCAGAAATAAGAAAAAAGGTTTACTCCTGTACAATATAAAAGTGGGGTTCATTGGGGTCAAAATTATATAGGCGTGTTTTCGTGATGATGGAAAAAAGTTTCGCCAGTGTAAACATTGTAAATAAAAAAAATGTAGTGTTATCATTAGTGAGTTAGGCGATTCTATTTATTTTAACATTAAATAAGAAAGAACTTCCTATTTATTTCACAAACAGTTGTCTTGATTCGAATCAAGCATTGGGGTAAATGCACCATCAGTATTCGAGACATTTGCGTTTCAGAGTTCATTGTTACCATATACAGGCGACACCCAACTGGCTTACAACTCTGATTCAACGTCGAAACAGTGTTTCTTCCAACTTAATTCATTGAGTTCGTGCTTGGTTTAAAACTTTGAGTGCTGTGTAAAAGAATTCTTATTGTAAAACATTGACTTGGCGCATGAGCATGGACATTGGCCAGATCAGACGCTATACTGTTTGCAATATACTGTACAGGAATATAAGGCTTAAACGAAACAGTTTGAACCATTTTGTCAGCCTGCCAATACCCAGAGACGAACGACCCACCAGTATTGTCCAGCTTTGATATAAATTAGTGTAATGTTCATTGAAATTAGCTTATGTAGATATGTAGATTCTCATTACGAAACATAGTTTTTGATTTGATTTGAGGTTTAACGTCCCCGTCAACACTGTATAGGTCATTTTGGAGACGTTACTTCCAATTTTGTGGGACTTTTACCCGACATTGAGATTAAATTACATCTCAAGCCCCATCGCCAAATGAAACAAATAGGGCTTATAAGCATGGACGGTCCGACTCGCACCGCTTTGACTGGGCAGGCTTAGATTCTCTAAGCGATTTCCAGTACTCGTGTGCGGTCGGATTCAGCTCTGCGTGGAAGTATCATTTAGCCCTTTTATTTCTTTAAGCCCCGATAGGCGTGGGCGAACGAAACATAGTGCGTTCATGTATGTCTCAAAAACTGGCATTTTAGCTCACCTGACCGAAGGTCTTGATGAGCTTTTGCGACCGCGAGCCGGCGTCGTCGTGTTTCGTCCGTCGTGCGTCGTGCTTGCGTAAACTTTTCTTATTAACATTCTAGAGGTCACAGTTTTAGTCCAATCATGACTTGGTCGGAATAATCAATATAACAATATTTCGGTCAAGTTCGAACATGGGTTATGTCGGATCAAAAAGTAGGTCAAATCATAGAAAAACATTTTTAACACGCTAGGGGCCACCGTTTGGGTCCAAGCATAATCAGTCTTTCTCAGAATCACCAACTTGACAATATCTCGGTCAAGTTCGAATATGGGTCATGTCGGGGCATGAAGTAGATCACTAGGTCTAATCTTAAAAACATTGTTAACAGTCCAGAGGCCACAATGTTAGTTCAATCATCATCAAACTTGCTCAGAATAATCATCTTGACAGTATCTCGGTTAAGTTTGAATAAGGGTCATGTCTTGTCAAAAAGTAGGTAATTAGATCAAATCATAGAAATATATTGCGAACACTCTAGAGGTCACAGTTACTGTACATCATCAGATTTGCTCAGAATTATTATCATAGCAACATCTCAGTCAGGTTTGAATACGGATCATGTCGGATTTAAAAGGCGGTCAGTAGGTCAAATCATAAAAAACAAGAGGACCAAGCTGGTCCTGTATCGCTCACCTGAGCTAACAGATTCAAAGTTTCAGGAAGTGCCAACCTTTACTGAAGGATTTATGGGAGGATATGGTGATGACAGGGTAAGCAATTTCTGCAAATCAAGTAGAATGTAACTCTATGATAAATAGGCGGAACGCACCCGTTTTCAAACTCATTCAAGCTTTTATTCTTGACTTGCTAAGAAGATCCGATATAACTGATGTGGCTATGATGATGACAAGTTAAAAAATAAACAATTAACTGCTGCAATCAAAGGGATGTTACTCTGTGACAAATAGACAAACCTCACGAGTTTTCAAACCCCTCCGAGCTTTTCTGCCTGATTATTTGTTTGTAAGTTTCATGAAGATCCGATCAAAACTGAAGGGGCAGCAGTGCTAACAAGGTCGAAAATTGGCATTTTTAAGTAATCAAAGGCACGTAACTCTATGATAAATGTGCTGACTTGGCCAGTATTCAAACTCATCCGAGGTTTTATTCCCAGCCACCTTACATATAAATTTCAGAAAGATCCAATCAAAAGTGAAGGGGCTACGGTGATGACAAGGTCAAAATTTGGCATTTTTAGCAATCAAAGGGATGTTACTCTAAGATAAATGGGCCGACTTGGCCAGTTTTAGAACTCATCTGAGGTTTCATCCCAAGCCACCTTACATATAAGTTTCAGAAGAAGAGGACCAGGCTAGCTTGGTCCTGTATCGGTCACCTGAGCTAACAGATTCAAAGTTTAAGGAAGTGCCAACCTTTACTGAAGGACATGGTGATGACAGGGTAAGCATTTTCTGCAAATCAAGTAGAATGTAACTCTATGATAAACAGGCTGACCTCACCACTTTTCAAACTAATTCAAGCTTTTATTCCTTGCTAAGAAGATCCGATCTAAACTGAAGTGGCTATGGTGATGACAAGTTCAAAAACAAGAGTTTTCAAACTCCACCAAGCTTTCTGGCTGGCTTCCTTGTTTGTAAGTTTCAAGAAGATCCGTTCAAAACTACAGGGGCAGCAGTGATGACAAGGTCGAAAATATGCATTTTCAGCAATCAAAGGCACGTCACTCTATGATAAATGTGCCGACTTGGTCGGTATTCGAACTCATCTGAGGTTTTATTCCCAGCCACCTTTCATGTAAGTTTCAGAAAGATCCGATCAAAACTGAAGGGGCTACGGTGACTACAAGGTCATAATTTGGCATTTTCAGCAATCAAAGGGGTGCTTTTCTATGAAAAATGGGCCAACTTGGCTGGTTTTCGAACTCATCCGAGGTTTAATCCCCAGCAACCTTACACATACGTTTCAGAAAGATCCGATCAAAACTTAAGGGGCTACGGTGATGACAAGGTCAAAAATTGACATTTTCAGCAATCAAAGGGACATAACTCTATAAAAAATAGGCCGACTGGTTTTTGAACTCATCCAAGATTTTATCCCCAGCCACCATACTTATAAGTTTCAGAAAGATCCGATCAAAACTGAAAAGCTACGTTGATGACAAGGTAAAGAATCAGCATTTTCAGCAATCTAAGGGAGGTAACTCTATGATAAATGGGCAGACTTGGCCGGTATTGGAACTCATCAGAGGTTTTATCCCCAGCCACCTTACCTACATATAAATTTCAGAAAGATCCGATCAAAACTGAAAGGGCTACGGTGATGACAAGGTCAAAAATCGACATTTTCAGCATTCAAAGCGACTTTTACTCTATAATAAATGGGCCGGCTTGGCTTGTTTTCGAACTCTTCCGAGGTTTTATCATTAGCCATCTTACATACATGTATAAGTTTCAGAAAGATCCGATCAAAACTGAAGAGGCTACAGTGATGACAAGGTCAAAAATCGACATTTTAAGCAATCAAAGGGTCGTAACTCTAAGAAAAATGGGCCGACTTGGCCGGTTTTCTAACTCATCCGAGGTTTTATCCCCAGCCACCTTACATATAAGTTTCAAAAAGATTCGATCAAAACTAAAGGGGCTACGGTGATGACAAGGTCAAAAATCGGCATTTTCAGTAATCAAAGGGATGTAACTCTACGATAGATGGGCCGACTTAGCCGGTTTTCGAACTCATACGAGGTTTCATCCCCAGCCACCTTACATATAAGTTTCAGAAAGATCCGATCAAATCTGAAAGCGCTATGGTGATGACAAGCATTTTCCCATAGTAAGTCTACGGGACAATGTGGTTGCCATAACAACCAAAGTTTTAGAGCAATTTCGAAAAAAGTTTATGTCATCAATGCCCAACCAGAGGCATGCTACAGATGAGAAATGATTGAGATCAGCCTGCAGGCTGCAGAGATATAGCTGCTCAAAAGTGTGGACGGAAGGACGGACGACAGAGGACCCACTATACTATAAGCTCCCCTGGAGCCTTCGTCCAAGGTGAGCTAAAAATTGGCATTTCAGCAATCAAAGGGACGTAACTCTATGATAAATGGGCCGACTTTCGAACTCATCCGAGTTTTTATCCCTAGCCACCTTACATATAAGTTTCAGAAAGATTCGATAAATCGGCATTTTCAGCAATCAAAGGGATGTAACCCTATGATAAATTGGCTGACTTGGCCGGTTTTCAAAGTCATCCCAGGTTTTATCCCCAGCCACCTTACATAAGGGTTTCAGAAAGATCCGATCAAAACTGAAGGGGCTACGGTGATGACAAGGTCGAAAATCAGCATTTTCAGCAATCAAAGGGAATGTACACTATGTTAAATGGGCGGACTTGGCCGGTTTTCGAACTCATCCGAGGTTTTATCCCCAGCCACCTTATATATAAGTTTCAGAAAGATCCGATCAAAACTGAAGGGGCTACAGTGATGACAAGGTCGAAATTGGCATTTTCAGCAATCAAAGGGACGTAACTCTATGATAAATGGACCGACTTGGCCGGCTTTCAAACTCATCCGAGGATTTATCCCCAGCCACCTTACATAAAAGTTTCAGAAAGATCCGATCAAAACTGAAGGGGCTACGGTGATGACAAGGTCGAAAATCAGCATTTTCAGCAATCAAAGGGAAGTAACACTATGTTAAATGGGCCGACTTGGCCGATTTTCGAACTCATTTGAGGTTTTATCTCCTGTCACCTTACATATAAGTTTCAGAAAGATCCGATCAAAACTGAAGGGGCTACCGTGATGACAAGGTCAAAAATCGGCATTTTCAGCAATCAAAGGGACCTAACTCTATGATAAATGGGCGGACTTGGTCGGTTTTCGAACTCTTGCGAGGTTTAATCCCCAGCCACCTTACATATAAGTTTTAGAAAGTTCCGATCAAAACGGAAGGGGCTACGGTGATGACAAGGCCGAAAATGGGCATTTTCAGCAATCAGAGGGACGTAACTCTATGATAAATGGGCCAACTTGGCCGGTTTTAAAACTAATCCGAGATTTTATCCCCAGTCACCTTACATATAAGTTTCAGAGAGATCCGATCAAAACTGAAGGCGCTACAGTGATGACAAGCATTTTTCCATAGTAAGTGTATGGGACCTTGTGGTTGCCATAGGAACCAAAGTTTTTGAGCGATTTCGAAAAAAAGTTTATGTCATCAATGCACCACCAGAGGCATGCTACAGATGAGAAATGATTGAGATCAGCCTGGACGACGGAGGACCCACTATACTATAAGCTCCCCTGGAGCCTTCGGCCCAGGTGAGCTAAAAAACTTGTGAACACTCTAGAGGCTACAATTTTGGTCCAATCATCATCAGTATTGCTCGGATAGCTTATCTTGATAATATCTCGGTCAAATTTTAATATGGGTCATGTCGGGTCAAAATGTAGGTCAGTAGGTCAAATCAAAGAAAAGCCCTTGTGAACAATCCTGAGACCGCAGCTTTAGTCCCATCATCATCAAACTTACTCAGAATGATCATCTTGACAATATCTTGGTCAGGTGAGGTATTTTATGAATATAGTGGTAACATATTACATGTCTGCAAAGGTTATGAAGGTGTCGTCAGACGGCTTAGTACAAGGTGCCCAGATGGTTACACACAGGTCAGATCTATATTGCTAAAGGGAACATTCGTATGCATCATTCTTAAAAAAGATAACAATTTCGACGTTTCCATGGGCAGATCATCTAACTTCGCTCCACTGAAAATGATAGCCACCAGAACTGAAAATTATGCAAGCCCTAAAATGATTTCTTCTCCGATATAGCTAGACTAATTTTGAAATAATTTCACAGAAATGTTCCTTGGGAAACTGTCAACCAAAATTGCTCAAACCTGCCATTCCACCTTATATTACCTACCATTTCATTTTTACAATAATGATCAAGTGAGCGATTTATGACCATTATGTATCACTTGTTTCATTTTTTTTTTCTTATTTCTGCATCGAACCGGCAGTTATAACGAGTACACAAATTCTATAATTTTGAGCATAAATAAGGAAAACATTATAGACAGTCTAAGTCGCATTACGAAAACACACCATTGTGACATTGAGCATTCCTTTATGGTTAAAAAACTGCCATTTTTCATATTTGCTTTTATATATTTATTTTCATATTTTTGCATAAAACAGCGATTGAAAGTGCTCTTTAGAACCGCCAAATCCATTTCTCCAAGCGCCGACGGGTGGGAGCTAAATCTGGGTCTATATCTTGCCAATATCCGAAAAATGGGACGCTAAGCATATATGGGTTAAATATGGTCTATAAAAGGGTTATCCTTTGGAAGCAAGGAATACACCACGGAAGTGAAAAATATGGAGTGTACACGTTTTCTGGGCCAGACTAGCTAGTTTCGGCCAATTAGGCATCATCAGTGACCCTCAGATATTTTCAAAATTCCACAATGGAATCAATGATCCCAAAGGACAAAAAAATATAACCGATGGTTATTCATGGCGCCACGCGAGGAGGCATAGCGTTTCTATAAAATACAGGTATGCGGTTAGTACTCATTAGAATCGCCTCATCGAGGCGCTTTTAATGTAACCGAATCATTGGTGTTCGCGCCACTGAAGTTTTACTGTAGATATAGATTATATTTTCAAGAAAATATAATCTACACTATTACAACTCTGTTTTGTTCCAGTTTTGAACGCTAAAGCGACAATATCCATTAACCTAAGGCAACAGCATTTTGATAGACTAATTTCATCAACTTACAGACAAGAACTCTTTTTGTCTCCTAATTTGATTTGGCCAAATTTGGGGAATATATGCCTTATGTCCGCCGAATGAAGGTTCCAACAGCCTGCGTATCTGCTAAGTCGGGACAGGGTCTTCACTTGACACATGTATAGTATGCATAGTTATAGCCCAAAGACCTTTCAATCAGATAGAGAAGGCCACGTTCTGTCCTGCGGGCTGATGCATTTGTCTTCTCTTTGCACACGTGTCTGAAAACAAATTTTCGCATGCTATAACTTAAGTACCACCAACTATAAGAAGAATAACCACGTCACTGCCGGTGTACCATGGACACATCCATTGGTCCGTAGCGGAAAATGGACCCTACATCAAACAGTAATGTGAATCTGACAACACAATCATTGTTTAGGTGCGTGCAGCGTGAATTTTTAATGGCTCAAACACCTATAGGCCATGAAAAAGTGTTGAAGACAGGAGTGGTTCGAGTGACCGATGGTTATTCATGGCGCCACGCGAGGAGGCATAACGTTTCTATAAAATACCGATATGCTGTAGGTACTCATTAGAATCGCCTCATCGATGTGCATTTAATGTAACCGAATCATCGGTGTTCGCGCCACTGAAGTTTTACTATAGATGTAGAGTGTTGATTCCCTTTAGGATAACATACACATGTGATTGATTGATTGTTTTGGGCTTAATGTCACGCTAACCATTGCGGATCATTTTGTGCCGTTTCCCAGAGAAATTAAAGGAAGGGATAGTACAGGAGGTGAAACTGAGGGACAAGGGAGAAAGTGTAGAAATTAGAAGAAATATTCTTGCACACCATACAAGGAAATCCGTGATTTTACCCTAGGATAGAAATTTATGTTCTGACCCTGGTGCTCCGACCCAGGCAACTAAGATAAGTGCGCTTCAATTCCATTCAACTGCCGGAACTACTTCCGCACTACTTTTATTTTGCAAATAATATACATGTGCGAGCTGTCAAAACTTACCGGCAAAAAACGAAATAAAACAATAAATAAGAATGATAATTATTTGACGCATTTATTGTTAAAGGCCACTGAATACAGGACTTTTGTATGAAAACTTAAAAAGAAGAAGTAGTTCTGCTATTTGCTACATAATAAAAACTGAATGTTTGGGAGGTGCTGTGCAAGAAAAAGGAATCCAATATGGGATTCTGTTGTAGATGGGCGTTTCCAACCCTCGGAATAACCGTGCTGAGCGGAACCTCGTCGTAGCCTCGGTTCCGCTCAGCTCGGTCATCCCTCGGTTTGGAAACGCCAATCTACAACAGAACCCCATATCAGATTCTTATAATATCCACCTCTGCGCGTACCTGCTGCTGGAAGCCTTCTTTTTGCTGAGAATCATATATCTTATCTCGTATGGTGAAAGTTCGCTATTAAGATCAACTAAAGCTGAGACTAGCCCTGCTTTAAAACGCTTGTATAATATAACGGGTTCCAATTCTTTCTTAGAGTTTTCTTCAAGTAAGAGACCACCTCAATTGGTACTTTTCAAAAGTTTGATCAGTCTCAAAGATGGTCTTAATAATGGGTTTTTAATATGTATGCAATCTTTCTTCAAATGGAACCTTTCTAGTTTGATTTGAATACTGTAAGCAAATGCGAAACAGGATACATCACCGGTAATTACTGACCAGAGATCTAATTTTTCCTTGATGGCTTTTAGCTGTAGCGGTACCGATGGTTGGAATGCATTGTTCACTGTTACGGTAAGCAAATGATATGGTATCCTCTATGGGGCATGTTACAGGATACGTTACCAGATCAATTTTGTTTAATTCCACTGGGTGATTTATATTGGAAGAACGTTGAATGGCGTCATGATTATAATACAAATACGGCTTAATTATTTATTGGCACCGTGATTATAAACATCAGTAGCTGTTCTTTTTGACACATTCTGTACACAAAGAAAAAAGTGAAAACTGTATATTTGTAATGAATAATAAATATGCTGGATGTAACAATATGCGATATTTTCATTCGTCTTTAGTGGCCGTAGAATATTTTAACTAACCAATAAAATATTTTCCATGTGATGCACACCCAAAAAAACCCAATTTCATAAAAAGAAAATTGGTGTTTATATCAGTTTTACTTATTTCTGCTCCAAAACATAGGTTGTGGGTAAGGGTAAAACGCCTTATGAACCTCATCAAAGAGGTCGTTCTAACGAGCACCACAACCTATGTTTGGGGTATAAATGAGAAAAATATAAAGAAATTAGAATCATTATAGAAAACTAACCTCTTTTTGGGAGATATCATCACGAAAGCACTTCTATATATTTATGACCCCCTTCAATCCAACTTTTATATAGCAAAACTGGGGTTTATGGGGGTAAACCTTATTTTTCTTATTTCTGCTCTAAACTTTAGAATGTGGGTACTCGTTAGAACCGCCTCGATGAGGCGGTCTAACGTGTACCCACAATCTATATTTTGAGCAGAAATAAGAAACATATCACAATTTTTTATTGAAATAAGAAACATATAACATTTTTTATTTATTGGCACTGTGATTATAAACATAAGTAGCTGTTCTTTTTGACACATTCTGTACACAAAGAAAAAGGTGAAAACTTTATATTTGTAATGAATAATAAATATGCTGGATGTAACAATACGCGATATTTTCATTTGTTTTTAGTGGCCGGAGAATATTATATTTAACCAATAAAATATTTTTTCAGGCATGCATACCCAAATAAACCCAATTTCATAAAAAGAAAATTGGTGTTTATATCATTTTACTTATTTCTGCTCCAAGACATAGGCTGTGGGTACGTGTTAAACCGCCTCTTGTAGCTCCTCAAAGAGTCGTTCTTACGAGCACCACAACCTATGTTTGGGGTATGAATGAGAAAAATATAAAGACAATTATTAGAAAACTAACCTCTTTTTGGGAGATATCATCACTAAAGCACTCCTATATAATTATGACCCCCTTCAACCCCACTTTATACAGCAAAACTGGGGTTTTGGGGGGTAAACCTTATTTTTCTTATTTCTGCTCTAAAATATAGAATGTGGGTACTCGTTAGAACCGCCACGATGTACCCACAATCTATATTTTGAGCAGATATAAGAAAAATATCACAATTTTATGATGAAAGTATTTGATACTTTTCTTTTTCTAGTAACACACACACACACACACACCCACACACACACACACACACAAAATAGATTGAGGGTGATCGATAGAACTGCATCGACGAGACGGTTCTTACGAGTACCCACAATCTATGCTTTTGAGCAAAAATATTGAAGTTAATGTCTACCACTGTAAACACCTTTTTCTCTATAAAAAGTGGGGCACAGAGGGGTTTTCATTGCACTGACGTATTAATCTGATGAGCAAATCCGCACACCATTTAAAGTTTCTATATGTAAACTTGGGAAAATGTGTTATGTAATCACCTGTGGGAAAGCCAAATACGATGAAACTTCGATACGTCTAACACGGATACATGTACATATAGCTTGTTTAACATTGCTACTTCGAACCCCTTCTAAGTCCCTAGAGAATTCGAATTCCGTATATTTAGGATAACTTATGGATTTTTTATAATTTTACCCAGACCAGGTGTGTTGTGTGTACTCATTAGAATCGCCTCTTTGAGACGATTCTAATGAGTACCCGCTATATACCATCATTTTATAAATGATCGACAAGATATGGGCCCCGTCAAGCGATTTTTGTACTTATCGCCTATGCGAGCAACGAAGGTTCAGGCGAGCTCATACAAGCAGTGAATCAAGAAGAACCTTCAGACAGAAAGCTCATGCGCAGTTAAAATTTGTCATGACGGAATGCTCGAAGACACAAATTCGCTTGGCGGGGGCTCATATTATTTTGTCATCCCCAGTATGCTTCATAGCCAGACTCTATGTAACATAGTCTGTCAGTCATTAAGCCATTTTATTACCCAGTCTCTTGTATAAAGCGTTATGGCGTATTTTTGGCAATGGGATGAGTTTAAATCAGTTTCAAACTAAATGAATTATATGACCGTCCAATATTTTTGTGACTCGAACTCTTGATTCACCCTAACCATTCATAGTCATTAATATTATATTTCACCCCATTTACACAGACCAATTCTTAACATGAAAATTGTACATGATCTATAAATAAAAGTGTTTATTTTTTATGTCTCTAGCAGTATTTACATTTCACATTTCGACTATGGCATTACGATAACACACCCGTGCGACATAGTGCATTTTTCCACATCTCAAAGTTGGCTACTTTTCTGATGAAAATTTGTGATATTTTTCTTATTTATCCTGCAAACATAGGTTGTGGGTGCTCGTTAGAACCGCCTCATTGAGGCGGTTCTAACGAGTACCCACAACCTATGTCTTGGAGCAAAAATAAGGAAAATAATGTATACCCCCGTAAACCCCAGTTTTCTCTATATAGAGTTGGGTTTAGGGGGTGTTCATTTCACGAACTTGTTCACGTGATGAGCATTTAAAGTTTTTGCATAGACCCTTTCAGACTTCGGGAAAAATTAAAATTGGCTCTGATTATTTTACATACAATATTAAAAATCCATTTGACGGATATTATAAGGGCGCGACCCGGTGCGTAAGGAACGTAGTGGAAAGTTGTGTTTCAAACTTGCCAATTCGTACATTTTACTGTGCCCTGACGTTGGAAGAAATAGAAACCCCATATGCTAACTCAGAAGCACTTTAGTCACAACAATAAATATATATCTTATTATTATGTTTCTCACCAATTCAAATGAATTTTATAACAGTTTCGTTTAAAAAGGACAGACTTTTGCATACAGGCAAACAGTGTGGAGCCTGATAAGACTGCTCCTGATCTTGTTCCACACTGTTTTCAACAAAGACTATTAAAGTAACCAACAGTCAACAAAGCAGACGACAACTGTTTTGATCGGCATCAGAAGGGATAAGAAAATGACCACACTGTCCATTTGAAAACAACTGATACTTTAATTAAAGAGTCAGGCCATGTAAGATATCATTATCTCACATGTTTGCGTTTTCCAAATCCTAACATGATATATAAGTTTATCCTTCTTTTTTCAGCATGATCGATTATAAATTGGCAGGATCTCTGGAAAAACTAAAAGTCAAGGCATGTAGAGGGAACAGACTGCTGAGTAATCCATGTTTCTACAACAGTGGGATTTGCCATATGTATATAGATTGAATAATAATTATTATTCACGTTATTTTTACTTAGACGTTTTATGCTCTCATACCATTCTGCTGTGTGGATCATGAAATTATTGTGAAAATGCAATAATGTGTCAAACAATGCATATCAATGAAGGTTTGAATTGTGATAGTTCAAGGTGTGCATTTGGTTCTCCATTGCGTGGATTTAGTAACTGACAGGAAATAAATGACGCCAGATAAACATGGAAGGATATTTCATCTGCCGACCAATGACAGTTTTGATCATGTCTGTTTTGCTTGGTAAGTCTCTTTGTTTTCATAACACTTCATCTTCTCTTTTTTCTCAAAAATATATAGATTGAGTCTATGTTTGATTTGTTTGTATTTTGTCTAAATTGAGAATTTCTCTGATGGGTGCTGTGGGTTAATTGTATCGATTCCTTATCATTGCCTCCACTTCTATTTAACATCCCCGTCAACACTATTTAGCTAATTTTGAGGCGTTGCTTTAATTTTGTGAGACTTTTATCCGACATTGAAACTCTTCTGCCAAATGCAACCAGGGTTTATAGGCATGGACAGCGCGAGTCGCATCACTTTGCCTGGGCAGGCTTACTGTCTAACTGTTTGTTTTCTTTTGCTGCAGCATTTCAGTGGTTTCTGTCGAGTCCTCACCGTTGTTTCATCTCTGTGGTTGTTTGGTTTTGTGTTCACGGAGATGTTGCACTGATGAGTTAGGAGGCGTACATGCGGACTGAACAAATTATTTGTCTTAATTGCGACGGAAGTAAGGGCGAGGTTTGTGGCCACGTAAAAACGATTTAACCCCCCCCCCCCCACCCCCGTGGAATTCTTTTCCACTGACCGTTCCAAGGCGGTTCTTCTGTCGCGGTTTATTTTTGTTATGGTTTGTCTTTGGGTGTTTGTGTCGCTTACATTATTTTATTTTGGATAGCCTTTTGGCCACTTTGTGGGAAAGTAACTGTCCTTTTGGCTTCCCGCTGTTCATGTTTGTGTTTCTTTCCCTTTGGTGTCTCTGATTGGGGCTGTGGGTTAATTCTATCGATTCCTGATCATTCCCTCCACTTCTATTTAGGCATTCTAAGCGGTTTCCCAGTACCCTTATGCGGTCGGTTTCAGCTCTGCGTGGCAGCACCATACAGCCCAATCTATTTTGTTCAAATCATACATGTAGATTTTGGGTACTCGTTAGAACCACCGCAATGTAGCGGTGTAAAGAGAATCAACAATTTACGTTTGAAGCCAAGGCATGAAAAATACGAAAAATACCATTTTTTTCATAAAATCAGGAAAACACGCCTATATAATTCTGAACCCCTTGAACCCCATTTTATACGGTACAACTTGGGTTTATTGAGTAGGGGGGCTTTTTCTTATTTCTGTTCTTAAATAAAGATTGTGGGTACTCGTTAGAACCACCTCAATGAGGCGGTTCTAACGAGTACCCACACTCCATATTTTGAGCAGAAATAAGAAAAAATCACAATTTTTTCATCTTAAAATTTCCATTTTGGGAGGTAAAATTCACAATGTATTTGTATAGGCGGGTTTTCGTAATGAATAGTTAACCCTCTTTATACCGACATTCGACATAACGACAAAAATCGTTATAATGACAATCCCTTAACGTAACGTTAGACATGTTAATGAGATTGTTTAATATTTCAAGAAACAAGTTGTGCTGCTCGTTGTTTGATTTTCGGTATGTGTGTGAGAATTCGGGTTTAACGTCGCTTTCAATAATTTTTCAGTCATATCACGACGGTGTCTGGTTGCGATAGTGCTGCCTCACTGAAGTATCATGTCCCAGACACATTACATGATACCACACCCAGTTACATTATCCTGACACTGGGTCGACCAGTCGTAGCTCTACCCCGTAAATCTGAGTGCCAAGCGAAGAGCAGCTAGTACCATTTTTAACGACTTTGGTATGTCGCGGCCCTGGATCGAACCATTGACCTCCCGTTCCCCGGAGCGGACACTCCACCAACTGAGCTATCGGGACCGGCTTGATTTTCGGTAATACGGTCATGTTATGAATAAGTCACTGAATGGACTATTGGATCTTTACTCGGAAAAATGACTACCCGAATAAAAAGTTTGCTTAATATTTGAAGATCGGCTCGTTTGTTTGGATTCTCAAGACCAATTCAACACTTGTTTGGTAATATCGAGCCGATCAGTTAACCTAACCACACATTTTATTATTATTATTTTTATTATTATTATTTTATGGGCAGGCAAAAAATAAGCGTTTTACTTTTGAAGCTAACCTTTCGTCAGGAACTGACTACTGCTCTTCTTGAATCAGCGGAAGGGAGAGGTAGTTTGAGCCTTTAAGGTTAGCATTACGAAAACATGTCTATACAAATACATTTTAAGATGAAAAGGTTTGATATTTTTCTTATTTCTGCTCAAAATAGAGATTGTGGGTAGTCGTTAGAACCGCCTCTATGAGGCGGTTCTAACGGGTATCCACAATATATATTTAAGAGCAGGAATAAGAAAAATTAGGTATACCCCTGCAAACCCCAGTTTTACTATATAGAAGTGGGGTTCAAGGGGGTCAAAATTATATAGGCGTATTTTGGTGATGTTTTAACGTCAGATCAAAAGGCATATTGGGGATACTATCACTGCACGCTGCAGACTAAAAGTATGTTTTGTGTACTCATTAGAATCGCCTCATCGATGCGATTCAAATGAGTACATACAACATCTCCTTTCTAAACTATCCTGAATAGATATATATCTGTAACATCTGGTAAATGAGTCACCAGGGCTCAAACCACTGATGTTCTGTATTTAAATTCAATATCATTAGCCTCCCCATTGAAAGTTGCAAAGTGATACTAAGTACGCTGATGAGCATTTACCGTTCTTTGTTTTATATCCCAAAATGGCGTGTAAGCAATCTCTTGGGAGGGCACGGTCAACCATTGGTATCTATTTCTCTTTTATCAAGATGCAAAACGTGACATCTCTTTTCTTTTCTTTTTTTATCTCAGTCGGCAAAAGAGAAAAATGTCAATTAAAGGCTTTGTTTGTTTCTGTTGGAGTTTAACGACCCAGTCAACACTATTTAAGGTCATTATTTAGCCGGCCAGTTTACCTATCCACACTTTTCCTGGGCATAGGCTTATACGTAAGCGGTTCCTGGGCAGGCTTATACGTATACCAGAACAGTGCTCCCTCTTTCGCCAGAAACTGACAACTGCCCTTCTTGAATCAGCGGAAGGGAGAGAATGACCGTAGAAAAGATTTCATGATAAATCTCCCCGAAAGAATGTTGCCGACCCCGGCAGGTATCGATACCGCGTCCTCCTGATCACCAGTCACACGCGCATTCGACTAAGCTACCGAGGCCGGCAAACCAATTATAGGTAATTAACAAACGACGTTTCTAACAAACAGCAATGACATACGCGATTGCTCAAAAAGAAAATGACGAAAAGGACGTCATAGTTGTTCTTAATACTCCTTGGCTTGAGATATTGTTGACCATGCACAGAGTGTCGTATATACGAGTCCATGGCTTCGCATTTATTCACAAATATGTCTTTTTCACGCCGTAATCACGGTTCATTTTCTGCGAGAGATTCGATAACCATAGAGTAATCAGACGTGATAATAAGATTTGCATTATCTTGTGCTTACAATGGAGAAGTAGTCTGGAGAGGGCTGTCTAAATGACATGTGAACCACTCAAGCGAAAACGTGTCATTGAGCACGTTTCAAACCATCCTGGTTCCAGGCTCAGTGAGAATATGCACAATGGAGCAATTGACCAATGGTCGCCAACTTAGAGCACAGCAAACGCCCAGAGACGCAGTCTAATCTGGTCTTTTTGCTGTGCGCACAAATACGAAGAAACGTTTATACTTGGCGTCACGCATGTATTATTTGTTTAAAAGAACAATGATTCAATTTAATTGTCTAATAAGACAGCAGTGCATGTAAGAAAACAATATTCGAAAGAAAACAATAGATGCAAGCGACTTCGAGACAATTGTGCACGCTGGATGTTTTACTATTGAATAACAAAATGCTGATGACGTACATGTACTCTCGTATATATTCATTCGCTGTGTTGTCGGTAATTGTGGCTCTTTCTGGGCCTCCTTTTTATTTTATTTTGCGTCAGGCTAGCAAGTCTTCGTGATTTTGTGTGATGAATACACCTGTGAACCCCGCTTTATATTGCAATAGAAGCATCGCTAACATTACATTACACCCAACCACTGCAGGCAAAAACAACTCCAAAATCAATTATGCAATTTTCAGGGGTCAGTTGTTCAAAGCATCGTTAGCTTAATGAGCTCGTTAGTGGTCATATTGTTAACTGTTCTAGCAAGTTTAATGTGTAAAATTTTGGTACATTTTTTCAGCGAAAATTTTAGCATATTTGCCATAATAAATGATCAAAATTTTAACGATACGTTAACTAACGACGTCGTTAGTTTTGAACAACTGGCCCCTGGTGTTTCTAGAACAGACAACCTTAGAAATAGGACAGTTAGTATCCTAAAGCCTTGATAAATATGTGACAATAATTTTCTAATCTCTGGTACAGAAACTACAGGCGGCGGCCTCGATAGCTCAGTGGTTAGCGCGTTCGACTTATAATCGAGCGGTTGCGGTTCAAGTCGAATCCGGTGAGCGAGATGAGTCCTATGTCACTGACTAAGTATTTTAAGCTTTTCTGCATTCATATTTCGTATCCGTCTGCAGTCTCTTTTAACGTTCTATATCTTCTGTCCTGCCTGATGTCTTTGCTCTCCGAAAAGCTCTCTTCTTTCTACATGAAAGTTTCTTGGCATTCCGTGTGATCCAAGGTTGGCTGAAGCGTGTTAAGCGTGTATCTTTGAGGGAACGTTTGCTGAGACGGCCTCGGAGCAGAAGTTTCTAAATGTATCCCTAAATGTATGGTTTATGTCAGAACTTGGTGAGTTGTTGTCAATGACGGACTTTGAAAACTCATTAATACTGTCACGCAAACTTTCAATGTTTGTATGTTTCCACGAGAAAAACCGTCTAGAAGGAGGTTTATTCCGAAAACCTATGGTGCTGGCTTGAACAAATACCTCGGCATGGTCATTGACACCTGGCAGACGTTTACATACTCTGTCATGGAGGGCCGGTTTGTAATGAATATGTCCAAGGTGTTATGTCCTTTTGGGGGAAAGTTGACATTCTGTTCGGAACCAATGTCGTAGATATGGTCGAGTAGGAGCTGGTTGACAGTATTTTGGTTGTTGTTGCCTGTGGTTGTATTGGCTGCCCAAGCAATATCATGTAAGTTGATATAGCCAAACTAGTCACCACTAGGAAAACATGTCCGTAAGAAATAATGGCGTCCAACATGGTGTCAGAAAATGATAAATATTATGTAAAAATGATAACATGTTTATTATTTCTGCTTTCAATATAGAATGTGGGTGCGCGTTAGAACCGCCTCAATGAGGCGGTTCTAACGAGTACCCACAATCTATGTTTTTGAGCAAAAAAAACCCAGATAATGTAAACCCCCGTAAACCCAACTTTTCTCTATATAAAGTGGGGTGTAGGGGGTCTTCGTTTCACGGAATTGTTATCGTGATGTTTTTCTGATGAACATTTGTGATATTTTCTCTTATCTATTCCACAACTTCGGCTGTGGTGCTCGTTGGAACCGGCACAACCAGTGTCTTTTAGCAGAAATATGATATATTATGTGTACACCTGTAAATTCTAGTCATGTTTATATGAAATGGGGGTTTACAGGGTGTTTTTAACGTGTTGTGAAGACACACACAAAGCTTGAAAACACCAAATTTCCAATTTCATTATAGTAAGACGCAGTAAATGAACAATTCTTAGGAAACGGCCAACACATGAAAACGTATAACAGTGTTGCGTTGGGCTGCTCTTTTCTTCTGGCCAAGGCATTTTCGTTTATCAGACACAAAGTGACATATATACAGCAAAATTCCGCAGTTAAGACCACCTTTGGGACTGTTCAAAAGTGGTCTCTAAGACCACTTTTGAACAGTCTCAAAGGTGGTCCCTGATCAGAGGACCCTGTGGGTGCAAAACACAAAGAAAGATTAAGTGCACCCTTAAAAATAGGCTCTTTAAAGCAGAATTAGTCTTAATTTTAGGTGGTCTTAAACTACCTTAACTTCATAAAAGACCATACAAAGCACGGTTTATTGCAAATTCAAGCTCTTGTACCACCACTGAACTCTCAAATTATTAACTTCATGTTATACTGCCATCAAAAAACATGTGATAAAATATTGCGACAAAGTCTTCTAAAGATCAGGTAGAATTCTGTGTTGGTTTATTAAAAATTCTAATGAAGTTTTAAATAAATTAAAATCCAGGCCTTTTCGTGCTTCATGTCTTTCTACTTATGATTTTTCCACACTTTACACTACACTTCCTTATAATCTTATAAAAGAAAAACTTAATGATTTAACTGAAAGGACATTTCATAGGGAAGACTCCTTCTATCTTGCATATAATGTAAGAAATGCTTTTTTCACTTCTGAAGAGCATAAAATCTATACTTTATGATCATGTCAGAAAGTGTGTGAAACTCTCATCTTTCTACTTGACAATATTAACATAAGATTTGGTACTAAGCTATGGGTATTCAGATGGGTACTAATTGCGCACCACATGTGACTGATCTGTTTTTGTTTTGTTATGAGAGAGACTTCATGATGTCCGTTTCTGCTGAAAAACCAGTCTGAAATCATTGAAGCTTTTAGCTCCACTTCTAGATATATGGATAATTTATTAAATATTGATAATACCTATTTCGATGGTTTGATCAGTCAGATTTACCCCCAGAACTTCAGTTAAATAAAGCAAACTCTTCTGATACCGAGGCCCCGTTTTTGCATTTACATCTGTCTATTGTAGATGGGTTTGTTTCTTGCAAAATTCATGATAAACGCGATGAATTTGATTTTGAGATTGTAAACTTTCCTTATTTGGATGGTGATGTTCCTCGTGCGCCATCCTATGGCGTTTATATTTGCCAATTAATTCGATTTGCCAGAGTGTGTTGCCATGTAACTGACTTCAATACTCGTAATAAATTGTTAACGGCTAAACTTCATAATCAGGGTTATCGGTACCTTAAACTACGCAAAGCCTTTTCAAAATTGTATAGATGTCATTCTGATTTAATTTCAAAATTCAGTATTGGACTTAAATCTCTTTTGCATCAAGGTCTTTCGGAACCCGAATTTTATGATAACTTAGTATATAAATTCAGAAAAATTCATAACCGCAATGACTTCAGCACACAATTTCGTAAAATAATCCTTTGATATAAAAAGATTTGGTACAACATAAATGTTATGCGACAGACTGCATCCATGGAAGTTAACCCAATCACGGTTGACAACTTTGCTTCCCTCTTTAATTGCATGCCGGTGGGTCAGGCCTCAGATTCTATGACGGTTCCAACGTAAAGGCTTATGTTGGTTGGAACCTGGTGCTCTGTCTCTGGTTGGGCACATCGGAGTCTAACTGTTGGTTTTCTTTTGCTCCAGCATTTTAGTTGTTTCTTGCTGTTGAGTCCTTACCGTTGTTTCATCTCTGTGGTTATTTGATTTTTGTGTTCATGGAGATGTTGCGTGGATGTTGCACTGATGAGTTAGGAGGCCTTCATGCGGCCTGAACAAATTATTTGTCTTAATCGCGATGGAAGTAAGGGCGAGGATTGTGGCCACGAACAATCGATTTTGCCCCCCCCCCCCCCCCCCCCCCCGTGAATTTCGTTTCCGCTGACCGTTCCAAGGCGGTTTTTCTGTCGCGGTTTATTTTTTATTTTTGTTATGGTTTGTCTTTGGGTGTTTGTGTCCTTTATATTATTTTATTTTGGATAACCAATTGGCCATTTTGTGGGAAAGTAACTGTCCTTTTGGCTTTCCGCTGTTGGTGTTTCCTTTGAGGTCTGTTGCTTTATGTTTGTGTTTCTTTCCCTTTTGTGCCTCTGATGGGAGCTGTGGGTTAATTGTATCGATTCATGATCAGTCCCTCCACTTCCATTTTAATAGCGGAATTTCACGGTACCTTGTTGGTTCTTGAAGGGATAAAACGTCCAAATTTGTGTGTGTGTGTGTGTGTGTGTGTGTGTGTGTGTGTGTGTGTGTGTGTGTGTGTGTGTGTGTGTGTGTGTGTGTGTGTGTGTGTGTGTGTGTGTGTGTGTGTGTGTGTTTTTCACGTGTTTGTGGTTTCATGTTTACACTCTGGGCATTTGAAAAGAAAGTAATAATAATAATAATGGTTATTTTTCATGAAAGCTATCATATTTTCTTATTTATAGTTCAAACATAGGTTAAGGATCCTCTATGAGGCAGTTCTAACGAGTACCCACAACCTATGTCTCAGAGCAGAAATAAGAAAGATAATGTATACGCCGTAAACCAAATTTTCTCTTCTAGATGTGGGATTAAGAGGGGTGTTAACTACATGGACTTGTCAACCTGATGTTCACGACAATTGGTCCGTGTCAAGAACCAACTTTACCGATTGCTCAAATTATAAGGGTTTATCATTTTACCTTAAAGCGTGAATTCTCGTTAGAACCCACTTCAACGTAGCAATTCTAATGAGCATTCGTAATACAATGAACAAACCTTGTCCTTCATAGCGCTATGAAAAATGCATTTATCTGGCATGGATATTCTAGATACATAAGTTCAATCCACATATTATCATATCGACTTTAAGACGGCTTGCAATCATAGCAGAACAGATTTAAATGTCAGACAGAGTAATGTCTCTTGATACAATTGAACTATACTTTGGGATTAATAACACTGCGCAAGTTTTTCTTTCTTTTTTCACGATATGAGCGTGAATCGAAGTCCGAGTCCGAGCTATAGTGTACTCGTATCTACATTGACACTTTCAGGTATTCATTCCCAAAGTGCAAACAAATTAAGAAAGAAAAAAAGAAACTTATTCATTAATTTTGTTTTTGGGTATATACTGAAAAAAGTATATAACACTAAAAGTTGAATTTGGAATTTTTTGCTAGAGACTTTGAGATTCTTAGAACTGCATTTTATTTCCAACTATTCTTTTATTTCATCGGGGCTTGAAGAAATAGATGGGCTGCATGATGCTTCCACGCAGAGCTGAAACATACCCGCACACGAGTACTGGTAAACCGCTTAGAGGATTTAAGCCTGCCCAGGCAAAGCGGTGACCTTTACAGTGTTGACGGGGACGTTAAACCTCAAATCAAACAAACAAAACTATTCTTTTATTTTTTAAATTTCTTTTTTGTTCAAAATAATTACCAGACTCAGTCCTTACAGAGAAAAGTAAAAATATCACAGTGGCCTCCAATTTTAAGCAAGCAACCTGCAGTCATGTCCAGAAAGAGGTAAATCCCATATTTGCTTTTTCATTTGAGGTTTAACGTCAAAACTATTTAGGTCATTTTGCAGGTCACGTTGCTTCCAAAATTTGTGGCACTTTCATCCGACATCGAGATGGCATGATCTCAAGCCCGGCGCCCGCACATTGGGACTGGAAGAAATATGTGGGCTACATGATGCTTCCACTAAGAGCTGAAACCGACCGCACACGAGTACTGGTAAACCGCTTAGAGGATTTAAGCCTGTCCAAGCAAACCGGTGTTAGTCGGACCGTCCGTGCTTATAAACTCTATTGGTTTCGTTGGACGACAGGGCTTGAGATGTCATTTCATCTCAATGTCGGGAAAAGTCCCAAAGAATTGGAAGCAACGTCTCCAAAATGACCTATAAAGTGTTGACGGGGATGTAAAACCTGATATCAAACAAACTAATGATATCAAGCCATGCAGCTCAATGAAACCAGTAGGTTATATATGCACGGACGGTCGGCCTGGTAGTGGGCAGGCTCAGACTTCCTAAGCGATTTACCAGTAGTCATGTGCTGCCGCTTTCAGCTCTGTGTGCATATAAACCCACCTGTATTAAGCAAGCACTCGTCTTCAGCAAACACAGTCACAATGTCATTAGTGTACTGCAGCACGCTTAATACAGGTTGGACGCACATTACGATAACAAACCCGTGTGACATCGTGCATTCTTTCATATCACCAAAATGGTTACTTTTCCGATGAAAATTTGTTATATTTTTCTTATTTATACTCGAATCATAGGTTGTGGGTGCTCGTTAGAACCGCCTCGTTGTGGCGGTTCTAACGAGCGGTTCTAACGAGAACCCACAACCTATGTCTTGGAACAGAAATTAGCAATATAATGAATACCCCTGTGAACCCAAGTTTTCTCCGTATAAAAGGAGGAGTGTTCGATTCACGGACTTGTTAACCTGATGTGAACATTATATACAATTATAAAATGGATTTCGATATATTTGAAGTGTATGGTATAAACCGTTGTTTATTATCAGTCCAGTTACCTCGTGCATGTATTCCTCTGAGACTTCATACGATATTGCTCTGCGATCGAAACTATTGAAAGTCTATGACATGAACTAAGATAGCATGACAGAACGTCTTTTCTCACAAATTCCACTGTCGTAAAATATATAGAAATATTTCGTCCCAAATATATTTCAAACTACTGCGACGAAAATAGATTTCAAGTGATATCTGTATCATAAGCCACCTGTTCATTTTCTTCTTGTGTTGGTGTCAATTCAGAATAGAAGAAAAAAAGATGTTTACAATGTAACTGTTTAAATTGTTTGGACAGTGTCTTATACTTTCGGTCGCATACCTTGGACAGTCAAAGAAGAAATGATGTGGGTTTTCAAATGTTCCACACTGGCAAAGGGACTCTGCAATGATATTCTTCTTGATGAATGAATGACAGTTAATCTTCCCCTTCACAGTATACCCCTTTTGCAGAAAAGCTGAGTGTATTGAGTATCAAAAGGAAAGTCCCAGAAATTGCCCACCTCATTCAAATATGGCGAAACAAATGACATGCGTATCTGTTTCTCTTTTGACTGCCTTCCCAGGCTCTAAGATCTTGTTTATTACTGCCTGTTTGACGTCGTCTATATTTTGGTTAGCTTTGCTCAATGAGGCGGTTCTAACGAGCACCCACAACTTATGTTCGCGATATAAAAGAGAAAAAAACCACGGCATCATGCAAACATGGTTATATGGTTTTGATCCCCTTGAACCCCACTTTAATATAGTAAAACTAGGGTTTACAGGGGTAAACCTTATTTGTCTTATTTCTGCTCTAAAATATAGATTGTGGTTACTCGTTAGAACCGCCTCGATGAGGCGGTTCTAATGCGCACCCACAATCTATATTTTGAGCAGAAATAAGAAAAATATATCAATTTTTCATCTTACATTTGTCAGTTTAACGGCGGTAAAAATTACAGTGTATTTGTATAGGCGTGTTTTCGTAATGTTTGAACCAGAAAGGTAGCCATTTTGGAGACAATGTCACACGGGTTTGTTATCGTAATGAATATGTCTTTGAGCATATGTACTCACTGAAAACTCAGACCAGTCCGTGTACCATTCAATCATTGTATAGCCTTCCTGTTCTATATGAAGACATTCTGTGTCAAGTAGCATCCATTTAGCGCATAGCAGACTTTGATCAGACTGTTACTTTGAGTCTTCACTGCGGCACTTGTTCGAAGAGTCCTCTTCGATTGGCATACATACAATAAGCCAAAGAAAATTAATATTTTAAGTTTTAAGTTGAATGGGAACACCTGGCAGATTGTTCCGCCATTTTTCGAAGGGAGACAACTTGCGAGACTTCCTGTTCGCTTTCAATGAAAAAAGGGGTCTGCTCTTAAAGGAAAGAATTTGCTCCTCAGGAGCAAATTCTTTCCTTTAAGAGTTGACAACCTAATGACATGGGAGACAAAATACTTTTGCAGGAGTTGCCTCCCCTGAGGGTGTATCCATTCCCCTCAAGAACTAACTTTGTTTCATCTTACGAGCTTTCAAAGTGCCGTTTTCAATACAAGTGAAGGCGCCACTTTCAGAGTTAATGCATCGAAACATAATTGCATCTTATAGCCTAAGAAAAACAATCATTTCTCTGATTTGCATTGCTTACCATCTTGAAGCTAGATAAACAGTTTGAAGCTCTATTCCAGAGAATCTCTTATTCCATTGCGTACTGAATGGAATCTAGCACAAATCCATTTCATACGACACACACACACACACACACACACACACACACACACACACACACACACACACACACACACACACACACACATACACACACACACACACACACACACACACGCACGCAAAATGCACCGACAACCCGCAAAGTTGAATAAGGCAATAAGAATCTCTCGATACAGTGGAATTACGCTACATGTAAAAGGACCTGGTAAAATTAAGACTACATTTAGATCTTCTTGAAAAAAACGAAGCGTCTAATGACAAATTTTGTCAATAGCGATGATACGTAAAAATGGCTATTGTCAAATGATTGGCAATAACCAAAATACACTAGATTCGCTATTGACAAACGTTGAAATCGCTATTAACAAATGCATGTTTCTATTCGTTAACATGGCTATTGACAAACGTTTTTTATAGCGATTTCACGTACATGTAAAAACCACTATTGACAATTGTTTGTCAACAGCGAAAGAACGTAAAATGGCTATTGAAAAACGTTTGTCAGTAGCCATTTTAACGTTAATTGGCTATTGACAAACGTTTTTTCAAAAGCCATTTTAACGTGAAATCGCCGTTTATTAGTTATTGACAAACTTTCGTCAATAGCCACTACGAAAAAGTTTCAGTCTTCATTGCATTGTGTTTTCTACGCTAGGCGTCATGTGATATAATAAAGCTGGAATAGAAAGCATTATCTTACATTGATGGGTGATCCTAGTATGTCCTCTTGAGTAAAGAGTACGTCTCGCATTTGCAACAACAAAAAGCTCAGGCGCATACACAGTATCATTTAAGCGTATTTATTGTCTGAAGAAAAGTAGAGGCGACGCTAAGGTAGTTTCATACGAGGCCTGTGTGAAAAGTAAAAGATGGCCTGGGCTCGTGTAATGAGTTATTGTCACATAGTGTAGACATAGATAACGCGGAGTCTGATCAGGATCTACATATTTTGATAAAGATAATGGAACATAAGTGTTTAACGAAACAGTTACGGTCGCAGATTAGACTATTTCCCAGTGTACACTCAGAGAAAATTGACCGCATCATGTTAACAGGTCTGCGAAACGGGAACCCACTAACCCCCGCTTTATATAGAGAAAACTGGGGTTACACTATTTTGCTTATATCTGCTCCATGACAAAGGTTGTGGTTACTCGTTAGAACGGCCTCAAATGAGGCGGTTCTAACGAGTGCCCGCAACCTTTATTCGGAGTATAAATAAGACTCACGTAAATTTTTTTCCATCTTTGGAGAAATGAACTAACGCACTATGTCACACATCACGAAAACACACCTTTATAATTTTGACCCCTTTGAACCCCACTTTTATATAGTAAAACTGTGGTTTACAGGAGTAAATCTTATTTTTTTCTTATTTCTGCTCTAAAATATAGATTGTGGGTACTCGTTAGAACCGCCTCGACCCACAATCTATATTTTGAGCAGAAAAAAGAAAAATATCACAGTTTTTTTACCTTAAAATTTTCGTATTTTTTCGGCTGTTTTTTCGCTCATCGGGGCTTGGATAAATAGATTGTGCTGCATGATGCTTCCACGCAGAGCTGAAACCGACCGCCGACGAGTACTGGTAAACCGCTTAGAGGATTTAAGCATGCCCAGGCAAAGCGTTGTTAGTCGGTCCGTCCATGCTTATAAACCGTATTGGTTTCATTAGGCGACAGAGCTTGAGATGTCATTCCATGTCAATGTAGGGTAAAAGTCCCACAAAATTGGAAGCAACGTCTCCAAAATGACCTATAAAGTGTTGACTGGGACGTTAAACCTCAAACCAAACAAACCCACGTGGATAGCGAGCTAGAGGACAATAAGCAATTCTTTTCGAACATCCCTCGAATGTCACATGGGTGAACTAGTGCTGTATATGCTTCAGCTCGTATGGGTTATAAACTTGTGGCTCGGACTATATTTGGACCATGCTGTGCTTCATTTCGAACGATACGAATTTCTACAAAACTGTTTGCATTTTTTTTCTAGTGTAAATTATTATTTTCCCAAAATTGCCAATTATTTAAATGCCATTCTAGGCTACAAATAAGTTAATCAGTGAAATTACTTTAACCCTGCTTTAAGCGAATGCAGATTAGCATACAAATTCATTATGTTTGTATTAAATCAAGCAAAGTTTACAAATAATTTCTCTAGCTTAAGGAAAGCTCCGTTTATGTCTTATTGAAGAGGTCTAATTTGAAAGTCTAAATCAGTTTTCCCTAATAAATTGCTTCCCACAAACAAATAAGATTTGTCCATGGCAAACATTAAAATAAACAAACAAAAAATAACGCAGAGCTTCAATACATAGATGAATGTCCGTGACACTGATCTTTGTTTGTGCCAATACTGGTCTGCTCTTCATAACGAAAATACGCCTATTCAAATATATTGTAAATTTTGTCACCAAAAAAAAGCCGAACATTTAAAGATGAAACATTGTTATATTTTTCTTATTTCTGCTCAAAATATAGATTGTGGGTACACGTTAGAACCGCCTCATCGAGGCGGTTCTAACGAGTACCCACAATCTATATTTTAGAGCAGAAATAAAAACAATAAGGTGATGAGGCGGTTCTAACGTGTACCCACAATCTATATTTTGAGCAGAAATAAGTAAAATAAGGTTTACCCCTGTAAACCCCAGTTTTACTATATAAAAGGGGGTTCACAGGGGTTAAAATTATATAGGCGTGTTTTCATGATGTTTAGTAGGTGTTTGCAAGCATTCAGATTACTCACCCGTGTGCTAAAATGGCATCTGTCATTTCTCCAAAACAAACAGTTTTCCAAACTTTGTTATATCTTTCTTAATCGAAACATAGATTGTAGGTACTCGTAAGAAACGCCTCACTGAGTTGGTTCAAACGTGAAGAGTTTCTAACGAATACCCACAATCAATGGTTTCAGCCAAAATGAGTAAAATAATTTGTACCGCTGTAAACCCTACTTTTCTCCACATAAATTGGTGGTTACCGGGTATGTTTACTACAGGGACTTGTTAGCCTGATGTTCACAGATTTTCAGGGATTTTACTCGTACTTCGCAGTTTCCAAAACATGTAAACATAGCAATTGTACATGTTGATGTGGTTCAACTATCGAAAATGCCTAACATGTTTTCTTTGACTGTACAACGACAAATCGTTAGTAGATATTCGAACTTTATTCATAATTTAATCTTAGAATTACCATTTTATGGAAACATAATGTACAATCTTCAGATGAACAAACACATCAGTGTACATCCGAGATAATCAAAGATTCTAGTAAAAGGTCCCCATGGGCTTTTGGGTAAGAGCACCGGCTTAACCACTAGGTCTCTCCCCGCTGTGCTTTGCACCTCGCTCGGGCCACCTACGGGACGCTAAATTCTGCAACGGAAGGTCAGGTATTTTTCTTCGGGTACTCAGTTTGCCCACCTCTGATTAACGTTCGTCTCGAAATAAGTGAAGTAATCTTGGAATCAGTTCCGTGCTATAGAAACCCAGCCCTTGCCATTGGTCGCCTTTGTTAATGGCATTACGCCCGTGTTTATTATAAAATGTTTCATACTATATTAACCACTGTGGGGAGAGGAGTTACTCATGTTGTATAATTGTGTCCACTTCACATTGTGAGGAAAATGCAATAAAAAACGTTTAACCTATGATAATATTGTTATTTTGTGATTCTTTTATTGTAATGTGTCCGAAATTCACCAACATCAAAGGAGAATAATATGTGATGTTTCAAATCGGAAACTTGTACAGTCGAACTTCAATGGCTCGAACACCTTTGGGACCTCGAAAATCAGTTCGAGACAGGGGTAGTTCGAGCCACTGAGGGTACTGCCAGGAGGCATAACGAGATACTTTTAGACATATTTTCGGTGTTTTATAATGAAAATGTATGCTGTGTGTACTCATTAGAATCGCCTCATCGAGGCGATTCTAATGAGTACACACAGCATACATTTGCAAGATAAAAGACTAAAATCTCCTTAATTATCTTCCACTATTTCTTATGTAGAGGATTTCGCTAGGGGCTCAAGAATGGGTTCGACATATCCATGGTAAACGAGCCATCGGTGTTCGAGCCATCGAAGTTCTACTGTACTTAATTATATTTAACAGGTCTCATTCCAGTTAAATGAGTGTCTGCTTGTTTGCCGTAATATCCCATATTATATAAATTTGTTTTGTTTGGTTTTGGTTTGGAGTTTGATAGCCCTGATAACAGTATTAATGTCACAACGATCCGACCAGATTACCGAACCACACCTTTTTCCGGGGAGGCTGGCACAAAGACTGTTTGCCAGACTAGTGCATATTCGTATACGTTCGCTGAAAACTGACAACTGTCCGTCATATATCAGTGGAAGGGAAGGTGAGTGAGTGTGTGAGTTTGAGTTTTACGTCCCACCAACAGCTGAGGACATACTAAGACGAGACCTCGGTTTAAAGACTCATCCGAAAGTCTGGATAAGCCCGTGATCGAAGTAACGACCCCTGGTTTATGAGGCGAGTAGCATAACCACTACTCCACGGAGGCTTCGATGGAAGGGAGTGTCTGCAATGGAAAATATTTCACGATAAAATGGGTCCGGACCGTGCGAAAACACGCCTGTACGAATACATTGTAAACTTTATCTCCGAAAAATAAGAACATTTTAAGGTAAACAAGATTGTCAAGATGGCCCTTTATCGCTCAACTGTGTCCCAGAAAATCATGAGCGATGTTTACAAAAAAAAAGAAAAAAAATGTGAAGTAAGGCAAGACATGTTTATTTACCTGATTGATATAAATATCGGTTATCAATATACATGTACATCAGTTGAACCAGTTGAACTTTTCAGGATGGAATCTTGATGAGCATAATGTGTTGTATACACTAGACTTACTTGAATCAATGCAGTTACTCTTTGTTCATGCTGTAGTCATAATTTGACAAAGGAATCAGTATTTGTAGCTATGATTTCCTTTTTAACAGTATAACCTTGTATGACGAAGTTTACATAAGAAATACAGCAGACATGAAATAACTGTTTTCATATCAAAATAGAGGTAGAGGCAATGATCAGGAATCGATACAATTAACCCACAGCTCCCATCAGAGACACCAAAGGGACAGAAACACAAACATGAAGCAACAGAGCCTAACGGAAACACCAACAGCGGAAAGCCAAAAGGACAGTTACACAATGGCCAAAAAGCTATCAAAAATAAAATAATATAAGCGACACAAACACCCAAGACAAACCATAACAAAAATAAACCGCGACAGAAGAACCGCCTTGTAACGGTCAGCGGAAACGAATGCGGGGGGGGGGGGGGGGGGGGGCTTAAATCGATTTTACGTGGCCACAATCCTCGCCCTTACTTCCGTCGCGATTAAGACAAATAAATTTGTTCAGTCCGCATGAAGGCCTCCTAACTCATCAGTGCAACATCCCCGTGAACACAAAAATCAAAC
Organism: Lucinisca nassula; assembly: GCA_963580285.1. Taxonomy (NCBI): domain Eukaryota; kingdom Metazoa; phylum Mollusca; class Bivalvia; order Lucinida; family Lucinidae; genus Lucinisca; species Lucinisca nassula. The sequence continues at coordinate 127,572,518 of OY757011.1, read as the reverse complement.
AACCACAGAGATGAAACAATGGTGAAGACTCGACAGCAAGAAACAACAGTAATGCTGGAGCAAAAGAAAACCAACATTTAGATTCCAATGGGCCCGACCAGAGACAGGAGCATCAGGTACCAACCAACACAAGCATTTACGTTGGAACCGTCATAGAATCTGAGACCTGAACTACCGGCGTGCAATTAAAGACGGAAGCAAAGTTGTCAACCGTGATTGGGTTAACTACCATGCATGCAGTCTCACGTGTAGCATTTATGTTGTACCCAATCTTTTTATATCGAAGAGTGATTTTACGAAATTGGGTGTTGAAGTCATTGCGGTTATAAATTTTTCTAAATTTTTCTAAATGTATATACTAAGTCACCATAAAATTCGGGTTCCAATAGATCTTGTTGCAGAAGAGATTTAAGTCCAGTGTTGAATTTTGAAATTAAATCAGAATGACGTCTATAAAATTTTGAAAAGGCTTTGCGTAGTTTATGGTACCGATAACCCTGATTAAGAAGTTTAGCCGTTAACAATTTATTACGAGTGTTGAAGTCAGTTACTTGACTAAACATTCTGGCAAATCGAATTAATTGTGAAATATAAACGCCATACGTTGAACATCACCATCCAAAAAAGGAAAGTTTGCAATCTCAAAATCAAAACCATCGAAACAACGTGTCTAAATAACTTAGTACCAAATCTTATGTAAATATTGTCAAGTAGAAAGGTGACAGCTTCACACGCCTTCTGACATGACCATCAAGTATAGTTTTTATGCTCTTCGGAAGTGAAAAACGCATGTCCTAGAACGGGTACATAATTTGACAGGGTCACTGATGAGGCTTTATTAGCCGAAACTACGTAGTATGGCCCATCTTCTTTCTTATGAATGTTTTCATTGCTCTTAAAGGAACTCATTTTTGATTTTTAATTGAATAATCTTGGAAGAGGTCTACTAAATTAAGCTTCATACAAAACATCAAAGACCTGGTCCTTATGGTTTAACACAAGAGGATTTTTAAAGGTTTTCCCGATATTAGTCTATATAAAACATGTGGGCCCCGGAGCTTTGCCATGCATGACCCTATATTGTGAACAATCTTGGTAATGGTTCACTACATGAAGTTTCATACCAAATATCAGAGACCTGGGCCTTCGGGTTTCCGACATTAAGATCTTTAAAGGTTTTCCGTTTTTAAGTCTATGTGACACATGTGGGATTTTGACCCCCAAGGCCATAATTTGAACAATCTTGGTAGAGATCCACTACATGATCATACTAAATATCAAATACCTGGGCCATCTGGTTTCAACGACAGGATTTTTAAGGGGTTTTCTATATAAGTCTATGTAAAACATGTGGGCCCCACGATGGGGCCATTTTTAGCCCCAAAGCTATAATTTGAACAATCCAGGAAGAGGTCTACTAGATGAAGCTTCATACCAATCATCAAAGATCTGAGCCTTCTGATTTTTAAAGGTTTTCCCTTTATAAGCCTGTATATAATTTGGTCCCGGGACGGGGCCATTTTTGGCTCGGTATCAGAAGAATTTGCTTTATTTAACTGAAGTTCTGGGGGTAAATTTGATTGATCAAACCATCGAAATAGGTATTATCAATATTTAATAAATCATCCAAATATCTAGAAGTGGAGCTAAAAGCTTCAATGATTTCAGGCTTGTTATCAGCAGAAAGGGACATCATGAAGTCTCTCTCATAATAATTTGAATAAGCTTGGTATAGGTCCCTAGATGAAGCTTCGTACCAAATATCAAAGACCTGGGCCTTCTGGTTTAAGACAAGAAGATTTTCTAAGGTTTTCCCTATATAAGTCTATGTAAAACACGCGGGTCCTGTTGCGGGGCCATTTTGGCCTCAACGCTGTTATTTGAAGAGTCGTTGTAGAGGTCCTGTAGATGAAGCTTCATACCAAATATCTAAGACTTGGGCCTTGCGGTTTCAGAAAAGAAGCGTTTTTAAGTTTTCAGTTAAAATCTACTTTTGACTCCTGTGACCTAGATGTGTAATGGACCGTATTTGAAAGAGGACCAGCTAAGAATAATTCCTGTGAAGTTTGATCAAAATCCAATCAGTGGCTTAGAAGCAGATGGCGTTCGAAGAAACTGTTTACGTACGGGGCGACGGACAAAATGTGATAACAAAAGCTCACCTTGTCACTACATAACATATGAGCTAAACATTGTGATGTTTGTTTTTCATTTCTGCTCAAACAATAGACTGTGGATATACACGATTACCCGCAATCTATATTTTAGAACAGAAATAGGAAAAATAAGGTTTACCCCTGTAAACCCCAGTTTTACTATGCAAAAGTGGGATCCAAGGGGGTCAAAATTATATAGGTGTGTTTTCGTCATGTATCCGTGTTTTAGTATATAAAAGTTTGGTTCAAGAGGGTAAGAACTATATAGGCGTGTATTCGTGATGGAAACCTGCTGTTCTATCTGGCGAACAACCTAGATCAGACGCCGAATTATGCGGCGACTGATCAGGATCTATCCAATGTTCCTGCAATGGGAAATTTTTTGCGTTTTTTGGGGTGGAGCTACAGGCCAATTGATAAATAGCACTACATTGTAAGTGCTTCATACTTTACACTCTGGAGCTCTAAGTCACGACTGATAATTCAGAGTCAATTCAGAGTCAGTAGTACATTGTACATGTCTATCAGTAGGCAACCCATATTTTGCAATTTTCCGCCGTCCATTTTATAAGTCCGTTTCGAAATTTGGACTGTTAGGTTTGAAGTTTTACGAAATCGATTTGGAAAATATTTTTTATCAGTGAAGGCTGTAATCATGCTAATGTCCCGTTTTTAGATTTCCTGTAAAGTAGGTTATATGTAATACATTATAGTACATGTCTGTGAATACAGACCTTAACCCTTCTCTTGCTGAATATTCATTTAAGCCACACCCATTTCTGTCTATCAACCAATCAAATTACTTGATGTAATTTATTGCTACCAATTCATAAACTAAATGCCAAACAGTGTAGATCCTGATCAGATGGCTTCTTCAGAAGCCATCTGATCTGGATCTACACTGTTTGCAAAGATAGGGGTTTTTATGAACAGCAAGATAAAGGTTAATTATACAGACGAAGCAAATGTACCCATGGCAACAGATACAACCACGCAACTAGCAGTTTAGCAATCCCTAATTTAGCAATAGACTTCTCCCCGTCACGTTTGAAACGAGAATCAAACACTCGCCGAAAGGTTTGTCGCACCTTACTGAACTTTCCATCATGTGCTTCTGGACAGAGTTTAGGGATGATTGACAACATAGGCGGAACGACTGCGTAGTGAGTATGTCATTCAATGAGGATGTCATTCAATGAGGGTGTCGCGACACCCTCTCGACAAACAAATTAAGTTTGACTATACACTACACCAGCAAATCTTGGAGCAGGTACAATCCGCCAAATATCTTGGTATCACCCTCATTGATGATCTCGATCGGGATCAACACGTTTTAGAAATAACATCAAAAACAATTAGGACTTTAGGATTTCTTAGACGAAACTTGGCTTTTGCACCTAGGCAGACAAAGGATGTTGCATATAAAATATTGGTTCCCCCTCAGCTTGAATATGCATCCCCCATTTGGCATCCCTATGTTAAAACTCAGATTCAGCAGGTGGATAAGGTGCAGAGGACAGCTGCTCGATGAACCTGCCGACGATGGCGTAATAGAAGTAGCGTCGGTGACATGCTTAACGAGCTAGAATGGCCGTCGTTAGAGGCCCGACGTGAGAAGTCCTCTTTAACCTTTAATACATTTTAAGCCCCCGCATCGGATGATGCCGGGGGCATAGAGTTTTTCGGTTTTCCGTCCGTGAATACGTGCGTACGTGCGTACGGTTGTCCGAATGTACGTCCTTCTGTACGAAAGTGTGTACGTACGTACGTAATCCTGTTAGACTCAGGTTAAGGTTTTTGTACAATGTAGAACTTGAGCTCATATTTTCCAAACCATACAATAGATTTGGTTTATATTTAGTATGATGATAGATATAGGTCCAAAGTTTTATTCAGCAATACCCCCACCCATACCCATAACCTCAAGGTCAAGGTCACGAACTTAGAAATTTCTAACGTTTAAGACCCAGGTTAAGGTATTTGTACCACGTAGAACTTGAGATCATATTTTCAAAACCATACAATGGATTTGGTTTATATTTAGTATGATGATAGATATAGGTCCAAAGTTTTATTCAGCAATACCCCCACCCATACCCATAACCCCAAGGTCAAGGTCACGAACTTAGAAATTTCTAACGTTTAAGACCCAGGTTAAGGTATTTGTACCACGTAGAACTTGAGCTCATATTTTCATAACCATACAATGGATTTGGTTTATATTTACTATGATGATACATATAGGTCCAATGGTTTATTCAGCAATATCCCCACCCATACCCATTACCTCAAGGTCAAGGTCACAGAATTAGAAAATTTTTAATGTTTATGACTTTGGATAAGGTATTTGTACCACCAATTTCAATATAACTTCACACATATGTTCCTTATAAAATATCTCGTGCAAGTTCGACTTTTAAGGTCATGGCCTCAAGGTCAAGGACACAGTGGCTATTTTTAGAAAAACTTTGTCATTGCTCTAGCGCCTACATTTCTTCACTGATTTCAATATAACTTCACACAAATGTTCCTTATGACAATATCTTGAGCGCGTTCGACTTTCAATGTCATCACCTCAAGGTCAAGGTCACTGCGGCTATTTTTAGAAAAACTTTGTCATCGCTCTAGCGCCTACATTTCTTCACCGATTTCAATATAACTTCACACAAATGTTTCTTCTGACAATATCTCGAGCTATTTTGACTTTCAAGGTCAAGGTCACTGTGGCTATTTTTAGAAAAACTTTGTCATCGCTCTAGCGCTTATATTTCTTGACTAATTTCAATATAACTTCATACAAATGTTCCTTATGACAATATCTCTAGCGAGTTCCACTTTCAAGGTCAAGGTCACTGTGGCTATGTTTAGAAAAAACTTTGTCATCCCTCTAGCGCTTACATTTCTTCACCGATTTCAATATAACTTCACACAAATGTTCCTTATGACAATATCTCGAGCCAATTTGACTTTCAAGGTCAAGGTCACTATGGCTTTTTTTAGAAAACTTTGTCATCGCGCTCTAGTTTATATTATATTTTTGAGAGCTCATATTTCTTTAACCATGTGATGGATTTGCTACATATTTGGAATGATGATAGATACATTTCAGAAGTTTCATTCACCCATAACCCCGACCCTGCCGCATGACCTTAAGGTGATGGGGGTGAGGTAGGTCCCTGGGCGGGGGCATTTGTGTTGTATTGACACATTTCTAGTTTATACTTTTTTCGTCTTTTATACATTCAGGTACATTGGCCGTTAATAAAGACAAATACTTGACCCCTGTGACAGTTTCAACCCGAACAAGGGCATCAAAAGTAAACAACTCGCAGTATCATAGGTACCAGTCCTACAGTGATGCCCTGAAAAATCCTTTTTACCTGGGAGTATTCCCCAGTGGAATGTTCTTCCCTCCTCTGTCGTGAATGCTAAGACTGCAGAGGAGTTCAAAGCCCGTACAGTGTAGGATTGAGACTCAGAGGTTACGTTTTAGTATACCTCTGTTATTCAGATTGTAAATAGTTTTAAGGACTCATCCAGTGACTTTTTTTAGCTAAATTCTAATTTAGCTACGCACCCAACTGAGGTAATGGCCAAATATGACCGACTTAGTATAAGAAGATATATAGATAGATAGAGTAGACAACTGACGTCATTTTAATAAGATTTTTGAATATGCACCGCAAATCTGAACAAGGAGGGATTGCAGTGTTATAATTTTTTTTTTTTTGACAATCGCTAAGCTCCGCCCCCACTTTCCGTGTTAAGCGGAAATTTACCGGTATTCAAGGGTTATGGTATCTTTGTACTTTGACAAGCATGTCGCTTCTGGCGTAAAATCTTGTTCAGCGTGTCATTGTGTTTTTGATGTATTTGCCATTAATGAACCGACGACAGATGTTGCTTTGCTAAACTGCTAGTCGCGCGGTTATAAGCTGCGTATTTTGTGATAACTGAAGGATAGTTTTCCTTCTTTCTGCCTATAAACCTATGGTTTTGGGTATTCATTAGAACCGCCTCGTCGGTTCTAATGAATGCCCACAACATAGGTTTTTATGGAGAATTGACAAACACTATCCTTCAGTTTTCACAAAATATCAACCTTATTTGTAGCCACGGTACTTCTCTGCTTTGAATTCACAGTTCAAACTCCAGCTTCCTAAAACTATACTTTATATAGCATTTATTTGTTTGTGTTTAGGTTTAACGTCCCCGGCAACACTTTATAGGTCATTTTGGAGACGTTGCTTCCAATTTTGTGGGACTTTACCGGACATGGAGATGAAATGACATCCCAAGCCCTGCCGTCCAATTAAACCAATAGGGTTTACATGTATATGCAATGACGGTCCAACCCGCATCACTCTGGGCAAGCTTAGAACCTCTATGCGGTTTACCAGTCCTAATGTGCGGTTGGTTTCAGCTCTGCGTGGAAGCATCGTGCAGCCCAGTCTATTTCTTCTATCCCCGATGGGCGGGGCCGCTTTATGTAGCATATAACTGATAGTACAACGACTTAATATTTCATACTTCGTTGCTCTCTTTCAAGAATAATACCTCATGTATTTTATCTTATGTGTAGCATTTCATTTTTTACAGTGCATGTATTCACAATTCACGTTTGACAGATCATAGTATATTTAATTATGAAATAAAAACTATTAACTGTCAACCATAGAGTTAAACTGTCAGTTCCATACTATTCATATTATGCATATACATTACGAAAAACGTTATACAAATACATTGTAAATATACCGCCGAAAAAGCGAACATTTTAAGATGAAAAAAATTGTGATATTTTTGTTATTTGTGCTCAAAATAGAGATTGTGGATACTCGTTGGAACAGCCTCAATCAGAACCGCCTCAACTGAGTAAGGAGTACCCACAACCTATATTTTGGAGCAGAAGTAAGAAAATATATGGCTTACCCAATTACAAGTTGGGTTCAATGGGGTCAAAATGATAAAGGCGTGTTTTCGTGATGTACGTAAATAGCACCTAAAGGAAAGTGTGATATGTACTTTGAACCCTGGCTCGTCAAATGTGAAATTCGAAGACAAAAACTGTGCCGTGTGGCGGCGGTAAAACGTCTCCCCGTACATCAACCATAGTGTAGTTTATATTTTACTTTTGATCCTTTGAGATCAGCGTGAATATTCTGAGAAATCAGAAATAAATTATTGGTTTAGACTCATATTCTAGACACGTTTTTAATTATTTGGACCCCATTTTGATTTAGATCAGTCTTTGTATCGACTGCCTATTCGAAATTTGCAAAATTGCAGTATGTTTCCTCTGGCTTTCTTTGCCGGATCATTACAGGGTCACTGATGAGGCTTTAATAGCCGAAACTACGTAGTATGACCCATCTTCTTTCTTATGAATGTTTTCATTGCTCTTAAAGGAACTCATTTTCGATTTTTATTTGCCTTCACTGCGGCTGGTGTTGTGCCGTGTGGCGGCGGTAAAACGTCTCCCCGTACATCAACCATAGTGTAGTTTATATTTTACTTTTGATCCTTTGAGATCAGCGTGAATATTCTGAGAAATCAGAAATAAATTATTGGTTTAGACTCATATTCTAGACACGTTTTTAATTATTTGGACCCCATTTTGATTTAGATCAGTCTTTGTATCGACTGCCTATTCGAAATTTGCAAAATTGCAGTATGTTTCCTCTGGCTTTCTTTGCCGGATCATTACAGGGTCACTGATGAGGCTTTAATAGCCGAAACTACGTAGTATGACCCATCTTCTTTCTTATGAATGTTTTCATTGCTCTTAAAGGAACTCATTTTCGATTTTTATTTGCCTTCACTGCGGCTGGTGTTGTGCCGTGTGGCGGCGGTAAAACGTCTCCCCGTACATCAACCATAGTGTAGTTTATATTTTACTTTTGATCCTTTGAGATCAGCGTGAATATTCTGAGAAATCAGAAATAAATTATTGGTTTAGACTCATATTCTAGACACGTTTTTAATTATTTGGACCCCATTTTGATTTAGATCAGTCTTTGTATCGACTGCCTATTCGAAATTTGCAAAATTGCAGTATGTTTCCTCTGGCTTTCTTTGCCGGATCATTACAGGGTCACTGATGAGGCTTTAATAGCCGAAACTACGTAGTATGACCCATCTTCTTTCTTATGAATGTTTTCATTGCTCTTAAAGGAACTCATTTTCGATTTTTATTTGCAAGAATACGCAGTGGGAATCAAAGAGAATAAAATAATGTATTAACGCATACTGGCAACTGTGTATTATCACCCTACAAAAGTTCAACCACTGAATAGATGTTGGTCTCAGGGCGATTATGAAAATAATGTGCCCTCTAGGAAGTGGGTACATCAACAGTTGATATATTCTAGTTTAATAACACTTCAGCACTTGGAACGGAAACGTCATTCGTGTCATCAAAAGAGATCTCCTTATTGCTTTCTATAGTAATGATCCCATTTAAAAGGGGGGCTACTCTTTTGAACAGTCCCAAAGGTGGTTTTAATATAGGAATTTAACTTGAATTCACTTTGTCATATGGGAGTGTCATCACGTAAACATGTCCGTGAAATGAATACCCCCTTAAACCCCACTTTATATAGAGAAAACTTGGGTTTACTGGGGTATACATTATTTGTCTTATTTTTGCCCAAAGACATAGGTTATGAGTACTCGTTAGAACCGCCTCATTGAGGCGGTTCTAACGAGCACCCACAACCTATGTTAGGAGTAGAAATAAGAAAACTACCATAAATTTTCCTCAGAAAAGTTGCCATTTTGAAAATGTGAAAAATTGCACTGTGTCGCACGGGTGTGTTATCGTAATGTATCTTAATGAAATGGACTGATAAATGAGAAACAGAAGAAATAAAAACATACAACTCCCTGCTCAGTACCTGTTGCAAGCACAACATACCTTGACCAACAAACAGTCGGTTACCCCGACGTCGACAGACACGCGTAAGCGACATCCTACTACTGGAGTAGCCGACAATAAGTGTTACAAAGGTTTACTATCGTTTGCATATTTTTCTAAGCACTGACAACTTTGTGATTCAATTTGTGGCATAACCTCGCATGAGATTTAAATAACTTAAAAAAATGCCGGAGGTCCCCTTGTCTTTGTCTCAAACCCATCATAACTTCTAAAGATCTCATACATCAGTGTCATACAAGGGGGTTTCAGAGGTAAAATGGCGTATATGTGAAATATATTTGTTACAAGTATTAGCTTTTACAAAAAGCTTGAGTCTAGGCTTAGCACATATTAATTTGTGTAGTCATAGGATTGGAGTGAGTGAGATTTAGTTTTACGTCCCACCAACAGCTAAGGTCATACGGAGACGGGACCTCGGTTTAAAGACTCATCCGAAAGTCTGGAGAAGCCCGGGATCGATCCTGCGATCCCTGGTTTACAAGGCGAGTAGCGTAACCACTGCACCACGGAGGCTTCTGTCATAGGATTGGAAAGTCAAATGATAAAGTTGTTCATGTGTATCCTGTACAAGTGTGCCAGTAAATACTGAAACTTGTATAATAGCCAAAGGTTCCAAAAGTTGACTCCAGTTTCATATATAAACAAAACTATGAAAACTATATCTTTTCCTATGACAACCACATGTACGAGGTGAAAACAAACAAAAAAAGATGTACATGTTCTGTATCATCGGGGGGAAATCAACACCATGTGAACCCAGAAAACTCATGGAAGTGTTCCGGTCAATCCCGGTTATTAATCATTATAACAAATAGCACTGACAACATAGCATTCAGCCAGTAATGGCCTTTTCTTTAATTTTTCTGGAGCAAAAGTAAGCCTTAGATAGTCTACACCCGTAGGTGTAGACAATAACACGGAATACATGCTTATAGAAAATAACATGGAACTAGTCATGACCTTTTCTTAAATGCTTCCGGAGCAAAAGTCATCCTTAAGATAGTCTACGCCAGAGGTTGTAATAAGAGGTTGTAATGTATTTTTAGTCCATTCAGAGTGTAAGTCCCATACACAAAGAGATTTCCATTTTAGGAATGCCAAAGTGACTTTTTAGCTAACCTGTCACGTAGTGACATGGTGAGTTTTTGTGATCACATTTTGTCCGTCGTCAGTGCGTTCGTACGTCCGTGCGAGCGTCCGTCCGTAAACAATTTCTTCAAACAATACCTCTTCCTAAACTACTCATCGGATTTTGACCAAACTTCACAGGAATGATCCTTAGTCGGTCCCCTATCAAATTTGTCCAAATTGTTACGGGCCAACACAAATCTAGGTCGCAGGAGCCAAAAACATAGGATTTTTTTACCAAAAACTTAAAAACACTTCTTCTCTGAAACCACAAAGCACAAGTCTTGGATATTTGGTATAAAGCTTCATCTAGTAGATCTCTGTCAGGATTATTCAACCTGTAACCCTTGGGCCAAAATGGCCCCACCCCGGGGCCCACATTTTGCATAGACTTATATAGGGAAAACCTTTAAAAATCTTCTTGTCTGAAACCATACTAATACTTGTAACACAGGACCCAGGTCTTTGATATTTGATCGGCCCCCGCCTATCGGGGCTTGAAGAAATAGATGGGCTGCATGATGCTTCCACGCAGAGCTGAAACCGACCCGCACACGAGTACGGGTAAACCGCTTAGAGGATCTAAATAGAAGTGGGGGCAATGATTAGGAATCGATACAATCAACCCACAGCTCCCATCAGAGACACCAAAGGGAAAGAAACACAAACATGAAACAACAGACCTAATGGAAAACATCAATAGCGGAAAGCCAAAAGGACATGTACTTTCCCACAAAATGGCCAATAGGCTATCCAAAATAAAATAATTTAAGTGACACAAACACCCAAAGACAAACAATAACAAAAATAAACAGCGACAGAAGAACCGCCTTGGAAAGGTCAGCGGAAACGAATTCCACTGGGGTGGGGGGGGGGGGGGTGCTTAAATCGATTTTACGTGGCCACAATCCTCGCCCTTACTTCCGTCGCGATTTAGTCAAATACATGTAATTTGTTAAGTTGTTCAGTCCGCATGAAGGCTTCCTAACTCATCAGTGCAACATCTCCGTGAACACAAATAATCAAACAACCGCAAAGATGAAACAACGGTGAGGACTTGACAGCAAGAAACTAAGCCTGCCTAGGCAAAGCGGTGCGAGAATCGGACAGTCCATGCTTAAAATCCCTTTTTGTTTCATTGGGCGACAGGGCTTGAGATGTCATTTCATCTCAATGTCGGGTAAAAGTCCCACAAAATTTGAAGCAACGTCTCCATAATGACCTTTACCGTGCTGACGGGGACGTTGAACCTCAAATCAAACATAACAAAACTTTGATTTTTGGTATAAAGCTTCACTATAACAGTTAATATTTTGACCACTAACGAGCTCGTTATTGTTTACGATGTTTCGAACAAATGGGTTTGATCTGAGTCTCCGCTAGTCATATCAGGTCTTCTTGTAGAATTGTCAAGCCGTTGCTCAAATGTTAAATGCATTGACATTATGCATGTAGCTTTGTTGTTTACGCAATGAGAAGCATAACAAGATAGCCCTCAGTTTCGGTGCTAGATAGATGCAAATTGATGCGACAATTAGATTCTAGTTGTCTGTGGAAAGTAGTTCTTGGCCATTAGCCTAACGAGATTGTCTCTGATAATCGAAACCCAGCCAATCATGAGAAGAAACTTAATTCGTTTAATGGTCATTTCCAACAGAAGTGTGGCTTTTTGTATGCAAAGAATGAAGCATCCGTAATACTGTTAGGAGCGCTTGACATGAAGTTGAGAAAATGAGTGAAAAAGACAAATGATTCGGCCATGCTTGTTGAGGGTCATGCTTGTTACTCAATGTAAATACGTATACATTGCACGACCCGCAGAAAAAGCAACCGACTGAAGTCGGTTTTTTCTAAGAGTGCCCTAAAATCACCGTGTCATTCTGTCAGTCTGTCAATCTGTCGTTCTGTCTGTCCGTCCGTAACCCGTTTGTGAAAATTGGTGATAGTGACTTAACCGCTTGGAATATTTAAACAATTTTTGGCATACTGATAGATATCAATGAGATCTAACCAATGAACTTACGAAATATTACATTCCATTTAGTATAGCCTCGCCGAGGCGAAAAATGTGAAAATTTTCGAACATTTTTGAACTGCTTCTCCTCGGAAACCGTTGGGCCGATTGAAGTCAAATTTCATATGGAGCCTCTATGGGATGGGGGAAACCAAAATTTGCTCATGGGGTCAAGGTCACATGACCAAAATGGCCGCCAAGCCATATATGGTTTGTCTGTCTGTCCGTCCGTAACCCGTAAGTGAAAATTGGTGATAGTGACTTAACCGCTTGGAATATTTAAACAATTTTTGGCATACTGATAGATATCAACGAGATCTAACCAATGAACTTGCGAAATATTACATTCCATTTAGTATAGCTTCGCCGAGGCGAAAAATGTGAAAATTTTCGAACTGCTTCTCCTCGGAAACCGTTGGGCCGATTGAAGTCAAATTTCATATGGAGCCTCTATGGGATAGGGAAACCAAAATTTGCTCATGGGGTCCAGGTCACATGACCAAAATGGCCGCCAAGCCATATATGGTAAAAACCCTTCAAAAATAGTCATCTCCAGAACCACTGGGCAGATTTCCACGAAACTTGATAAATAGCATCTGGGATGTAGGCCTATCATAAATTGCTAAAATGGTGACCCTGGGTTGACCTTGACCTTCTTTGGGTCCGTCTGTAACCCGTTTGTGAAAATTGGTGATAGTGACTTAACCGCTTGGAATATTTAAACAATTTTTGGCATACTGATAGATATCAATGAGATCTAACCAATGAACTTACGAAATATTACATTCCATTTAGTATAGCCTCGCCGAGGCGAAAAATGTGAAAATTTTCGAACTGCTTCTCCTCGGAAACCGTTGGGCCGATTGAAGTCAAATTTCATATGGAACCTCTATGGGATGGGTGAAACCAAAATTTGCTCATGGGGTCAAGGTCACATGACCAAAATGGCCGCCAAGCCATATATGGTTTGTCTGTCTGTCCGTCCGTAACCCGTTTGTGAAAATGGTGAAAGTGACTTAACCGCTTGGAATATTTAAACAATTTTTGGCATACTGATAGATATCAATGAGATCTAACCAATGAACTTGCGAAATATTACATTCCATTTAGTATAGCTTCGCCGAGGCGAAAAATGTGAAAATTTTCGAACTGCTTCTCCTCGGAAACCGTTGGGCCGATTGAAATCAAATTTCATATGGAGCCTCTATGGGATGGGGGAAACCAAATATTGCTCATGGGGTCCAGGACACATGACCAAAATGGCCACCAAGCCATATATGGTCTGTCTATATGTCCGTCCGTAATCCGTTTGTGAAAATTGGTGATAGTGACTTAACCGCTTGGAATATTTAAACAATTTTTGGCATACTGATAAATATCAATGAGATCTTATCAATGAACTTGCGAAATATTACATTCCATTTAGTACAGCCTCGCCGAGGCGAAAAATGTGAAAATTTTCGAACTGCTTCTCCTCGGAAATCGTTGGGCCGATTGAAGTCAAATTTCATATGGAGCCTCTACGGGATGGGGGAAACCAAAATTTCCTCATGGGGTCCAGGTCACATGACCAAAATGGCCGCCAAGCAATATTTGGTAAAAACCCTTCAAAAATAGTCTTCTCCAGAACCACTGTGCAGATTTCCACGAAACTTGATAAATAGCATCTGGAACGTAGGCCCATCATAAATTGCTAAAATGGTGACCCTGGGTTGACCTTGACCTTCTTTGTGCCTAGGTCAAACTTTGACACATATGCTTTTGTGTTGGATTTTATCCTGCAAACGATTCAGAATACAGTACTAAAGTATAAGATATATTTTTGCCTCTTACGATAAGGCGCATTAATTGGGGGAACCGTTTTATGTCCAGGTCACATGACCAAAATGGCCGCCATACCCATATATGGTAACACTCATAAAGCTAAAAGCATCCGGCGGGTCGTGCACTTCAGCTGAAGCACTGGTTCTACTTTATATTCAAAAATGACATATACAATGTTGGCGGGGACATTCAGCCTCAAATCAAACAAATCTACTTTACATTACGAAAATACGCCTATTCAAATACATTGCAAAAATTTTACCGCCGAAAAAAAAAGAAATAATTTTCATATGAAAAAGTGTGAATTTTTTTTCTTATTTCTGCCCAAAATATAGATTTGAGGGTACACGTTAGGACCACCCCGTCGAGAATTTTCAGCTAAAAATACAAATTGAGGGTACACGAGGCGGTTCTAACGAGTACCAACGATCTATATTTTAGAGAAGTAATAGAAAATAAGGTTAAGCCCTGTAAACCCAAGTTTTACTATATAAAAGTGGGGTTCAATGGGGGTCAGAGTTATATAGGCGTGTTTTCTTGATTGGAAAGCGTCATAGTCGAGCCATAACGTTGGCAAATCCGTGCAATGAACACGCCTATATGGTTTGACCCGCTTGAACCCAACTGTTGTATAGTATAACTGGAATTTACTGGGGTAAACCTTTTTTTACCTTATTTCGGCTCTAAAATATACATTGTGGGTACTCGTAAGGACCGTCTCGATAAGGCGGATCTAACGTGCACTCACAATCTAAATTTTGATCTGCAATAAGAAAAATATCACACTTTTTCGTCTTAATGTTTTCCATTTTTACGGCGGTTAAATTTACATGTATTTGTATAGGCGTGTTTTCGTAATGTATTGATAAACCTTTTTTTATAGAAAAAGAATGGTTTGAAAGGTTATATATCATTTTAATTACTCTTGCTTCAAAAACACGAGTATCCACAATCCATCCTTGGAGCAGAAATGGGAAAAGTATCAAAAGAATAGCATCTTAACAGGAAAGAAAGAAAGAAAGCATTACATCAGATAGAAATGTTAACCGAATTACGAACACACGCATATACCAATACATTGTAACCTTTATCTCAGAAAAAATGAAAATTTTAAGATGAAAAAGTGTGATATTTTTTTCATTTCTGCTCAAAATATAGATTATGGGTACCCGTTAGGACCGCCTCATCGACTTCTATTTTGTAGGCTTCTTCCACCTCTGATTAACAATCGGCTTGATATAAACAAAATAATCATGAAATAGTCATAAAACCAAATCAAAAAAGCCTACTAGACACATTTAAGCCACGCCGTATCTTATTCGATGCCACGTTGATGGGACGTCGTCCATACGGTTTACGTCTGGTGTGTATGGTGAGAGGAAATGCAGTAAAATTCCGCTATTAAGACCACCTAAATTTAAGACTTAATCTGGTTTTGAAAGCTTATTGAGAAGGTTTCAGTTATTATTTCTTTGTGTTTCCTACCCTTAGTGTCTCCTAATAAGAGACCACCTTTGGGGATGTTCAAAAGTGGTCTTTCAGACCACTTTTGAACAGTCCTAAGGTGGTCTGGTCTAAAGACCATATTTGAACAGTCGAAAAGGTGGTCTCAATATAGGAATTTTACTGTTATAGAAACTATGACCTTATTATAAATCAATCTTATTCTATGAGAGATGGCTTTATCCTGGAAAGGCTGTGCTACCAACGAGCGTAAATCTGATTATCGTACACATGATGCGATACTAATGTAAAGAAAATAGTTGTCCAAAACGTTCATACTTCACTAAGAATTAATTGGGATTCCATCAATTGACATTTGTTGTCAAAATGCCTTATTTTTGCTTCTAATCAATTAGGTCAGTGCGAAGGTGATACGTACCTTTTGGCAATGGGATGATTCATTTCCATACGTACAAGATTAACAAGTCCGGATAACGAGCACTCCTTTAAATTCCGCTTTGTGTAGAGATGGCATACATTAGTTTAATAATTTCTGCTCCAAAGTCCGGATAACGAGCACTCCTGTAAATTCCGCTTTATGTGGAGATGGCATACATTATTTTAATAATTTCTGCTCCAAGACATAGGTTATGAGTATCCTTGAGAACCGCCTCGTTGAGGCGACTCTAACTACCACCCAAAACCTATGTTTGGATTGGTATATCCCCCTGTAAACCCTGGGGGTGTCATTTCAACGTTATGAACGGTCAAATGGCCTTTGTAATCAAAATGTGCCAGATTACAATCATGTGGGTGGCATACGGTGTCGTGCTTTCCACCAATACACAATGCCGAGTACAATAAATAGTAATGGCACGGTTCCACGTTAAGATATTTAAACTTCCGATATTTGTTGACGAGTTTAAAAAATTGTAGTGAATGCAATGATCAGGAACCGATACATTAAAGTCACAGCTACCATCAGGGACACCAAAGGGGAAGATAGACAAACATAAAATAATAGACCCTTATGGAAACATCAACAATGGAAAGCCAAAAGGGCAGTTATTTTCCCACAAAATGGCCATTTGGCTATCCAAAACAAAAACAATATAAGCGATACAAACACTCAAAGACAAACCATAACACAAATAAAACTAAACCGCGACAGAAGAACCGCCTCGAAACAGCCAGTGAAACGAATTCCACTGGGGTGCCTTAATCGATTTTACGGGACCGCAACCCTCGCCCTTACTTCCGTCGCGATTTAGACCAATAATAATCAGTCCGCACGAAGGTCTCCTAACTCATTCGTTCAACATCTCCGAGAACAAAGCTGAATCTGAAAAGGTTTTTGTCTTATAGTACCCTCCCTGCAGCCTAGACATGGCGCCGTTGATTTGTTTTATATTTCTGAAATTGAAAACCAAAAAAAAAAAAAAAAAAAAATAGATCTGGTATGAGATATAGTTTCAAAAGTGCAATTGGGTCTGCAGTACACGAGCAAATTATTGGTGTACCCAAAGTGTTTCCGAAATTGGCCAAAACGATTGAAACGTGTTCTGGCTAAATAGCTAAATGTGAATACTTGACCAAACATATAATGTTTTATTAAATAGCTCGGAGAAAACTTGTTATTTGTAGAAGTGTTCGAACATTACTCGTATACCACAACAAATATCGGACGTTTATATATTTTTACGAGGAACCGTTTGTCAAGGCAATGAGACCATTTTAACGATCTTATCTTTCAAACAAGAAATTAAATTTACTTCGGGTAATGATGGAAAAGTACCCAGATGCTAAAACATTCAGCAACCAGATCTAGAATGTTTATGAAATGTAAGCTTTGTCTGACGGAACTCTTGCCTCACTCGTATTAATGGTTATTTATATAAAGCCGGTAGAATACAATAATATATGAGCCCCGCCAAGCGAATTTGTGTCTTCGAGCATTCCGTCATGATAAATTTTAACTGCGCATGCCCAGCCATTCAGATATGGCTTTCTGTCTGAAGGTTCCTCTTGACTCACTGCGGATGCGCAGGCTCGCCTGAACCTTCGCTGCTCGCATAGGCGATAAGTACCAAAATCGCTTGACGGGGCCCAATTAATGGTGTACTAGATAACAAACTTTAGTCCAAAATTAATGTCCGAGAGACGATCTAAATGCCACTGCTGTTGAATTGATCGACATGCATTGCAACAAAAGCAACTGTTTGATGAGTTCGCTTCACGACTTAAAGCGTTCGCTCGCTTTGAGGTCAGTGAAATCGTCGGCCAGGCATTTCTCTTCAACAACACCAAGTTAGGGTATGCCGAGAACTTCCAGTATCGGGCTTATCAGAAATCTTGTTGCATAAGCTCTGTTAGTCAGAACGATTTTAATAACAACAGCAAAAAAAAAAACATATTTAAATACTATATTCGCAAGTGAATGTTTAAATCGAAATGACCCATTTTTGTGTTTGTCGGCGGGAAGAGAGTATGTAGAGGCTGTCGCCAAAAGTAATGAGTTCACATAAACTGTATTGGCATACAAATTTGTCATGCTTAACTTTGTGATTAATCAAAAACTCTGGTTTACCACAGTAAAGTACTGTTAATGATTACGTTAACCTTTAATAACAAATGTTATCTAGCAACTTGTGGTTTTGGACACATCCGTTTGAATTATTTACTATTGACCTGCTGAATACATTAATTTCCCACACCAATTTCCGATTATCAATCAATCAAATTATTTGATGTTATATATTCATTGAAATACGCAAACTGGGTGACAAACAGTATAGATTCCGACCAGATCATTCAAACACTGTTTCCTAAGGTAGGGCTTATCGTTTTCAGCAGGAAACAAGTTAAAAGTTATCCAAGTATAGTGGGTTCTTTGTAAGTTTTACAAAAAAAAAAAAAAAAAAAAAGAGAAATTAATAAACTGTGTTAAGCAAACTGTGAAACCGTTAACCAGAAGCCGGTTCGGGTTCGATGATCAGAAGCCGCTTCGCGTCTTGCGGCATCTGATTTGGGTCTTTACCGTCTCCAAGTGGTACTTTGTGGGATTGCAAATCTTCCACTGACCGTTCCAAGGCGGCTCTTCTGTGGCGATTTATTTATGTTGTTGTTTGTTACTTACTGTGTGTATCACTTGTGTCTTTTGGTTTTGGATGGCCATATGGCCATTTTGTGGGAAAGTAACTGTCCTTATGGCCTTCCTTTGTTTAGGTTTCCATTATGGTCTGGTCGCTTAATGTTTGTATTTCTTTCCCTTTGGTGTCTTTTATGGATGGAGTAAGTTAATTGTATCAATTCCTGATCTTTGTTTTACTTCTACTTTGCAAGGCTTATATGGGATAAATCTTGAATCATTACGAAAACACGCCTTTTCAAATATATTAGAAAAATTTTAACACCAAAAATAGAAGTTTTTCAGATACAAATCCTGATATTTTTCAGATTTTTGCTCAAAACATAGAATGTGGGTACTCGTTAGGCGGTACATAGAATGTGGGTACTCGTTAGAACCGCCTCAGCGAGGCGGTTCTAACGTGTACCCACCATCTATGTTAATGAGCAGAAAGCCGAAAAATAATGTACAAATTATATAGGCGTGTTTCGTGATGGCTCACCAGCAGAAGCAGTAAGTCACGCAGAATTATAGCAAATATTACATATCGGTGCATATTCCAACGCAATTCAATTTTGAAGGTATGAAATAAAACGTCAACTTAATTTGCCCGAGGAACATTACATCATAGATGTGCATATCGCGCTAAAAGTGTCTAGTTGATAAGAAAAAGATTCTTCCTACCAACATCTTCCAGGAAAATACCACTTTTAATTTCCCAGGACATAAGATATGTAATACAACTCTTTGGTATGCATTGATCTTGCTTACGAAACTAATAAAATGGATGAACTATTGATAATTTGATATTTCTGTACAGATTTTACAGTGTTTGATTAATATTTTCGGCTTTAAATCAAAGATTGTGGTATTTTTGGTTAATTAGCTATTCCTATGAGTGTTAGGTTTGTCTGTATCGGCGCATATAATTCTCGTGAGAACAGAATAATTATATTATCTTGTCGGTTAGGATGTATTTTAACTATACTCATACATGACGAATAGACTCTGCCACAGAAAAAGTTGGTCAGGTCCAAAACCGCGTCTGGCTATTTTCATGTATGGCAAGTTTTACATAACGTCGTGTATTTTAAGCAAACAATTTAGACCCGGATCAGACGCCACGTCAACACTGTTTGTCAATGTCTAATATTTGGGACGCCAGGCGCATATGAGGTAAATAATTCATCAGCTGTTAAATTATGTTACCTATGTCAAGCCTGTACTTTTAGTTCATGAATGCGTTTTTTTCTTAATTTTCCTCAGCAACAGAGTTATGCTTTATGCTTCTAGAATGCACTTGTTTCAGTAAAGTAGTGCCCCGGATGACATGAGACTGAAACAAGGAATTCTAAACAATTTTATTCTAATACGAACATATGCCGAAAATGTGACTTAAATAAATTGAAAATGTGCTTAAAAATTCCTTGTTGAGTTTTCTATCCCATCATTTATTATGTATTATCGATCCATGTAGACCAGTGATTGTTTCCGCTGAAAGTTTCACAGATAAAAAAACAGATGTAAAGGCAATGATCAGGAATCGATACAATTACCTCTCACCTCCCATCCAAGACACCAAATGAAAAAAACGCAAACATAAAATAACTTCACTATGATGAATACTTAAGAAACGGAAAGTCAAAAGGCCAAATGGCTATCCAAAATAAGAAGATATTAGCAAAACACATCACGCTAACAAGTCCGTGAAATGAACACCCCCTTACACCCCAATTTATATACAGAAAACAGGGGTTTACTGGGGTATACATTAGTTTCTTTATTTCTGCTACTAGACATAGGTTGTGGGTACTCGTTAGAACCGCCTCAGTGAGGCGGTTCTAACGAGCACCCACAACCTATTTATTTAGTATAAATAAGGATAATACCACAACTTTTCATCAGAAAATTGACCGTTTCGGAGATGTAAAAAATGCACTATCACGCACGGATATGTTGTCGTAATGTACATGCAAAATGCAAAGACGAACTATAACGGTACTAAACCACAAAAGACGAACCGCCTTGAAACGGACAGTAAAAATTAAAGGCTTAAATCGATTTTAAGTGGACACAACCCTCATCCTTGGTTCTGTCGTGGCTGTTCAGTCCGCATGGAGGTCCGCGTTGAGCTAGGACTGACTATCGATGCCAATTTTGACTATCGCGGTAGTACCGCTATCGTGGAAACTACTTCAATCAGTCCTTTTTATAACGACATTCGTTATAACGAAAAAACTCGTTTCAACGACAATTTCCAAGCTCAAGGATTAGCTTCGGTTCCGATTCGCGTGGGCTTCCCTCGGGCTGAAAACGCCCAAATCGATTCTATAGTCATTAAAAGATTCTTGTTATCTAATACATACTCCAAGAAACAAATGTTATAACTATTTGTTAAAATCTCCTCACCGAGGCAAAATATTAGGGAACAAATACTGCGTTTTAACGAGGGTCCTTTGTATCATGATACTATCACTATCGCGGCATGCTATCATGATACAATATCACGATACAATCGTGATACTATTGAGTTCTCTTTAAATTATTCATAGACGGTATTTGACTCACATATAATGGCTAAGAGGTGACAGAATGGGTTAGGAAAAAGCAACAGCTTAAAGTTATGTTTACTGTGTGTTTCAATATCAGATACATTACCTAGGTGCTACTACAGAAGAAAATCATGGGGCTGATATCACTTTATTTACCCCCAACCCCGACAACATTAAATGTCCTCGAGGACGCGCGGCTAAAACTTTAGATTGTTGCCTCTAACTATTTACGGAATTTAAGTACTGAATTTTGCCGTGTATATTACACGCACTCATATACATGAATAGTATGCAGCGAAATTTAAAAAAAAAAATGTTATGTATGACACACGCCAGTTTTGTCCAGATGTCCCGGTAAGTAAAAGAACCATTGAATTCATTAATGACTTACAAAGTAAGTTAGCCCCTTCTCTCACTGACAATATTCATTGAGGTGAATTCATCTTCACTGGGCATATTTCCCATTCTCAACACAAAAGGAACTTCAGCACACGTAATAAATTGTTAACTGCTAAACTTCTAAATCAGGGTTATTGGTATCATAAACTACGCAAACCCTTTACTAAATTTTGCAGACGTGATTACAGTTTAATTTCAAAATTCAGTGTGGAACGTAAATCTCTTCTGCAACAAAGTCTATGGGAAACCGACTTTTATGGTAACTTAGTATATAAATTCAGAAAAATATATACTTGCAATGATTTCAGTACCCAATTTCATAAAATTATTCATCGAAATAAAAAGATTGGGTACAACACAAATAGTATACGACAGACTGCATACATGGTAGTTAACCCAATCACGATTGATGACTTTGCTTCCCAATTTAATTGCACACGGTGGTTCATGCCTCAGATTCTATGACGGTTGCAGCGTAAGGGCTTAGGAGGCCATCATGCGGACTGAACAATAATTTGTTTAAATCGCGAAGGAAGTAAGGGCGAGGATTGTTGCCACGTAAATCGTTTTAAGCCCCCAGTCTGGCCCAGTAAGACTTGCACACGCCATTTTTTCAGGTCTGTGTCCAAAGGATAACCTTTTTAAAAAAAATTAATAAAGGTGTAAACCCTCAAACCTATCTGTTTATATAACCCAGACGTTTGGACGAATCATTTCTTGGCTTATCACCATTAATGCATGTTTTGTCCGGAAGACGAATACGTGAACAACAATCATTACTAAACTAATGTTCAATACCAGAACGAAACAGAAGCAGAAATGATTGAAGTGACCCTAGTATTTTATCGATGTTGGTTAATAATTCACGGATTAATGATTTTTTCTAAGTTTGGTAATTCTTATCTCCATATGTTTTTGCGCATTATGGCAAGTTTGACAGGCAACAGTTTATCCTCGGGGAGTCAATTATTATTAACAAAAAGTAAGGGATGGCATTAGCTTAATCAAACTTTTTAGTTAAAGTGCTAATTAATTAGCACACCCAATTGAACGTATACCTGGTAGACGCACATATCATAATGCCGAAAAATACTTCTCAACTCCTCATTTACCTCTATTTGGGCGTATAAGAGCTTTGAAAATAGGTCAGTTTACAATTTTAAGGGTGTTAGTTTTTCGTAAGATGCGTTTTGTGGCGCCTTATCTGGGTTTTCACTGTTTGCAAGCTTCTTTTAAACGGACGCAATGCCAATTTGGATAAACCCAAATATGACAATGGAATTTATGGTTGTAAGTTTGGAGTCGTCCATTTCCAATAATAGAGGTGTCGCCCTTATATTTGTTTGTGGCGAATTTTACAAAAATGAATGTTCTTTAAGCAAACAGTGTAGATCAAGATCAGACGCCGCGTTCTGCGGCGTCTGATCTTGGCCTTCACTATTTGACAATGTCCCAGAAAAGGGCCGATAGGTATTAGGTCCATATATAAGAGTATATTTAAGTGTGAATTCGGGTTTAACGTCGCTTGCAACAATTTTTCAGTCATATCACGACGGTGTCTGGTTGCGACAGGGAGCTCAATGCTCACTTTTAAAGTGCTGCCTCACTGAAGTATCATGTCCCAGACACATTACATGATACCACACCCAGTCACATTATCCTGATACTGGGTCGACCAGTGCTAGCTCTACCCCGTGGATCTGAGTGCCAAGCGAGGAGCAGCTAGTACCGTTTTTAACGACTTTGGTATGCCGCGGCAGGGATCGAACCCGTGACCTCCCGTTCCCCGGAGCGGACACTCTACCAACTGAGATATCGGGGCCGGTATGTAACACAGAAAAGAAGCGGTATTTGTTGACTATGCTTAATGGGGCTCTGATGTCATTCAACTAGTTGTTTTGCTCTTGGAGGCATTGGATGGCAGTGGCCACTGATTATATCTTTTTTCCGGCCATACTTTTTTTATCGTCTTAGGATAGAGCGGAAAGTGCAGAAGACCACGGACATTGTCATTTTATACAGCTATAAATTGCAAGGAGGTACACTTGCACAAGATTCTTAAATGAGCCCCGCCAAGCGAATTTGGGTCTTCGAGCATTCCGTCATGACAAATTTTAACTGCGCATGCCCAGCCATTCAGAGGGGCCAGGGATATGGCTTTCTGTCTGAAGGTTCCTCTTGATGCATTGCTTGTATGAGCGAGTAGCGAAGGTTCTGGCGAGACTGCGCGGATGCGCAGGCTCGCTGAACCTTCGCTGCTCGCATAGGCGATAAGTACCAAAATCGCTTGACGGGGCCCAAATAGATAACTATGTTTTTCGGCATTTTTACCGCCTCAAAGTGAAATAATTTGTAATATTTCATCCTTTTACCCAGAACTTACTTCATTTCAGATTACCGTGCTAATCCGATATAATTTCTACTGCTTTCATGACGGGTTTCTAGAACCCTACTGCTGTGTTTACCAGGCATACACTGCCAATATGATGAGTGCTGCTCTCCCATCGGGATATCAAACCATGTATGCTTACTCCGTACTTCTTTCTTTGAATTTCAATTGTGTGTGAAAACTACACAGATGTCATTTTTTATCTTTTCACAATGAAGTATGCTACAAAAGCTATTGTAGATTCTATTTGAATCGAATTGAAAGTATTTGAGTTCCGACTATCTTCGATGCACAGTTTATCAGTTTGGACAGATCTACTTTTCGGACATGGCATTCTATCTACAAATTATTGTTAATACCGCGGATTATTAACTTGACAATGTATGATTAATCGGAAATTTCAAGGAATTTTACGTGACAGGCAAGAAGATTGGGAAGCATACAGATTTCTTATTCCGATGGCTAGCATGACAAATGAACGTTTACACCGGAAGTATCCAACGCTTAGCGTTAAATCAAATTCTCTAGGCCAGGATTACTTCCGGTGTTTCGTTCATAATAACAACAGCTTTGAGGAAAAGAATGCTATAATTGTCAAAGAGAATAATCTGAAATCAAGGATAAGCCTGTAAGGATGTAAACTTAAAAATGAATAAATATAGTTTCTGTCATTACTTAATTTTATTTGCGAAATAATTCGAAATAGATGTAAAATCTGAAAGGTGTCGAAGAATATTTGGCAGTTACCTGATACACACAGATATATGAACAAAACTATAAATTATGTTGTTGTTGTCGAAAATTATTTCCGATTTCGTTAAACAGTTACGTGGTACATCTACATACATGCATATAGTCAATGCTACAGACTTATTAAATGTTATCGAAGACTAGTTCAGGTTTTGCTGGACAATTACCTGATATCATACGTTCATCTATATGGAGAATACTAAAAGTCTTAAAATTTTGTCAAAGACTATTTCGGATTTTCGACAGTCACCAGCTACAGCTATGTACAGTGAAACTTCAATAGCTCGAGGACGGATAGGACTGATACCCCGGTTAATTCGAACTGGTGCTTGACGGTTCTTGAAGAATTCTTCCAATAGTTGAAGATATTCATATATTTTGATATCTTTGGAAAGTTTTCCTGATTTTGTCTTTCAAAGGTTTGTTGTGTGTACTCATTAGAGTAAACACAGCAACCCTTTATTTCATAGAATATTGTAAAGTTCTTGTTAGGTGATCCCTATTTTGTCCTATTACAGTAAAATTCCTATATTAAAACCACCTTTGGCACTGTTCAAAAGTGGTCTTAAAGACAACTTTTGAACAGTCCCAAAGATGGTCTCTGACCAGAGGACACTGTAAAGAGACAAGACAAAGAAAGAATAACTCAAACTTTCTAAATAAGCTTTTTAAAGCAGAATTATTCTCAATTTTTGATAGTCTTAATAGCGGAATTTTGCTGTATTTTGCGCTATGATTCACACTCGGTTGTTCGATTAATTCCTTTCTCGAATAAATGTTTTCTATCCCAAAGATATTCGATTTATAAGACGTCGACTATGTTAAGAATCCCCATGACCTTTTATCCCATACTCTACCAGTGCTATCTGTTGGACAAGTCCATTTGTCATAAAGGGGATGCCAGATCAATTTTTTATTATTGTTATCGTTTTTATTCCTTTTTTTTTGACGGAAAATTATGTTAGCAAATAGCGCAGGTCCTGATCAGACGCCGCGTTCTGTGGCGACTGATCTGGGCCTGCACGGGTTTGCCAATGTACCCCTTAGGGGTTCCCGCATGCTATGTGTTATACAGCAATTCATTCAATTGTTTGTTATGTATCATAAGTTTATGATGAATCAGTTGCATAAATTATCTGATTTTACTTATAAGGGCGTTGTTTCAGAATGAACTTGTCACTGACTTTTGATGCGACTTAAACATTCGAATTGACATGTACAAATTACAACACCTTATCGCGCCGGCCGTAGTACGAATGTGCATTTGGTGTCGCAGATAAGATTGGCAGGGCGGGTCAGTTTATCAACCAGGGTTTTTCATGCATGAACATTTACCGGGTCCCTTTTCCGCGTTACGTAACTTATACTACAAAACAGACATTTTGCAACAATTGTTTCAAGCTGTACCTGTTGATAATATTATTTTATTCTTAAAAGAAATTGGAATTTTTCATATGATTTTTTTTCTTCAGATTTTCATACACTATCATTCCAACTTTTTTACCTTTAATACCCTTATAATTCTACCTACCTTTTGTTCATTAACAGCTTGACGCTTATGACCAACAAAGAGGGTTGACACGTCCTTAAACACTAAATCATCATCACCATTATTGCCGGGTCCCGAGGAAGCTGTTTGAACATGAGGCCGCTAGGCCGAATGTTCAAATATCTTCCGAGGGAACCGGCAAATGTTAATGTAATGAAGATGATGATCGTTGTTCTTGCATAACTTACAATTCCAACGCCAAATTGTGACGAAAACGCCCCAAAACTAAAAATAAAGCTTCAAATGCGACCGTAAAACCACTGGTGTAGAACGTTGTTTACATTGAGCAAGTTCAGTTGACCAACAAGGGTTAACTCTACTGACGCCAAACATCTACTCTTGTCAAATGTCAACAAAAACAATCGAGTTGACCCTCGAGTAAAACGAAAGTATAAACAACATGGCAGGCGTAAATGGCATACTCGCTCTATTCATTTTCGATCGATTATAACAGTAAATAACATGTTTTCAAGTTGGATGTGATTTTTCCAAAGATTGTCCGTAAATGCAGAGCCAAAATTTCTAATAATTGGCATATGTACCGGAGTCTGACATAATCGAATTTTGGATTGCGATTACAATTCACCGTCCGCCAACTTTGTTGTTGTTGTTATTCCTAGGTGTTACATGAACTCTAGTAGGTCAGCTTAACTCGCTCATTGACGCCAGTTATGCAGTGACCCTCTGACGTCATCATAATTCAAAAATGCTACGTGCAGGGCGATAACGTAACGGCGCACAACTTAACGTAAAAAAAGCAAGGCCCATCTTGTGATATCAAACGTTAAAAACCCATGTTCACACAGCACGCGAATTTCATGATTTTAACATGGATTTTTTTGTTTGAGCACGATTTCCGGCCCATTCACAGCTATATTGATGGAACAAGTGTGTGTGTTTTTCGATATATGTCAAAATTGCTGGGTCCACAATAAGATTTGGTTTAGTGCCTTTCGCATTTGTTATGGCATGCGAACCAAGTGGCCATATACGCTGTAGCTTTGTTTGTGTTACAATTGAATTCATACAAACGGGTGACTTGGTTTACCTTATTCCAAAGGCTCGTGAAACTATAGCCCCGCCCTACCAGTCTTATCTGCGACTACTATACTATTTCAGCAAATATATATTCGTAGAGAGCCAAGTCTAGTGCTATGCGGGAGGAATTAAGGCTGAGCGAATTTTATTGGTCTCGTCTTGTTAATTTGATAACTGATGACACTGATGTGGTTATCTAATTTCTATAGTAATATATATTCCCATATTAAGACCATCATTGGCATTGTTAAAAAGTGGTCTTATTTCTGCTCAAAATATAGATTGTGGTACTAACGAGTGCCCACAATCTGTATTTTAGAGCAGAAATAATAAAAATAAGGTATACCCTCGTAAACCTCATTATAAAAGTGGAGTTCAAGAGGCTATAGGCGTGTTTTCGTGATGAATTGACAGCTACCCTCTATTCAGCAGAATGGACAAAAGGCATTATTATGTTTTCATGTTCAATCTCTACGACAGAATGTTCTCGACTTAGCAGATATCGAACCTACGACCTTTTAGGACGCGCATCCTACTGTGCAACCAAGGACGGTTCAGTGGAAAGAAAAGAAACGTTGCTTCGCATCACGACAACATGCCTATAAAATATGACCCCCTAATTCCCAACATCACGAAAACACACCTATATGATTTTGACCCCATTGAACCCCACTTTTGTATAGAAAAACTGGGGTTTGCAGGGGTGTACCTTTCCTTATTCCTGCTCTCAAATATACGATGAGGCGGTTCTAACGAGTACCCACAATCTATATTTTAAGCAGAAATATAAAAAATATTACAATTTTTCACCTTAAAATTTTCTTTTTTTTTTTTTTTTCTTCAGCGGTAGAGTTTACAATGTATTTATATAGGCATGTTTTCGTAATGCAGTTCTAGGTATTAAAATGAAGTTTAGAGGGGTAATAGTTTTTTCTTAGTTCTGCTCAAAACACATAGATTATGGGGACTCGCGACTTCTCACAATCTATATTTTGAGCAGAAATGTTAAAAATATCATATATTTATCAGAAAACTAACAATTTTCGGAGACATTTGATATCACGACAAAACTCAACATTAGCACAGTTTCAAAGGAAGTCATCCTTAGAGATGTTCAAGAATATTGCATTTTATACATCCGAGAAACAAGTGTTTTGGCTATTTGCTGGAATTGCGCCCATGTTACATAATCATTTTGACCGTACATTAAATAATGCAGACGCCCCAAACTTTTTACGAATACTGTTTGAATTGTTTCTTTTGGCTTAATTAATTTGAAACAGTATGTTATAATGTGATCATTGTCCTACGTTCGCCTTGAAAATAATGAGCCGCGTCACATGCAAATTGACCGGATGACGTGCCATATGAGCCTAGTATTGAATATATGCAGCCTCACATAAACTATCACTATTTGCAGCCACGGTAGCCGTAAGGGCCGAGAAAAAATTATCATTCTGTTGCAGAGGACGGGCTGGTCTGAGTACATACGTAATTTTATAATATAGACGGATACGAAAATCATATAGCCATATTTTTGAATGACTTGGTTTAAATTATGTAATTCACAGACGACAACTGTCGTTTACATTATGTAAGGCGCGTCAAGAATGAATTATTTAACATGCCTAATATGCAATGGAGCTTGTATTCAGAGCTCCGCCCTCACTCATAGAACAGACAACAATACCATTAAGAAAACATGCCTATACAAATACATTGTAACCTTATCACCGAGAAAATGCAAATTTTTGGATGAAAAAATGTGATATTTTTCTTATTTTCGCTCAAAATATAGATTGTGGGTACTCGTTAGAACCGCCTCGTTGGGGCGGTTCTAACAAGTACCCACAATCTTTATTTTAGAGCAGAAATAAGAAAAATAAAGTTTACCCCTGCAAACCCCAATTTAACTTTATAAAAGTGGGGGTCAAGGGAGTCAATATTATATAGGCTTGTTTTCGTGATGCTGCACTATTATTGGCGTGACATGTCACGAGAATCGTCTGCCACATGTAATGATTTTTTGTTTGTTTGTTTGATTTGAGGTTTAACGTCCCCGTCAACACTGTATAGGTCATTTTGGAGACGTTGCTTCCAATTTTGTGGGACTTTTACCCGACATTGAGATGAAATGACATCTCAAGCCCTGTCACCCAATGAAACCAATAGGGTTTATTAGCATGGACGGACAGCCCTACACCGCGGTTCCTGGACAGGCAAAGATCCTCTTAGCGGTTTACCAGTACTAGTGTGCGGGCCGGATTCAGCTCTGCCACATGTAATGACATGCCTTTTTTCTGTGAACGACAAAAATCATTAAAATCAATAACATTGACGCCTATACAAAAAAAAAGTTGTATGTCCGCTGACGCGACCGATCCTGATTATTTTTTGTCCCGACCTGGCCATTTTATTGCCATCCAGAAAAAAATAATGAAAAAAGATTTTCTTACCATTTTCTAGCACTCTTGTCAAACTATTCTTTTTCTTCCCTGATGCTTTAGCCTCGTAATTTGAATGTTTTCAGGTAATATTAGTTGAAAATTAGCCGTTTTAATGTTTTTTTGTTTGTTTTTTTTTTTTTTTGTTGTTTGCTTTTTTACCATCGATTAAAATTTTGACAAAATATAAAAACTCTTGCGACCTATCGACCCATACCCGTTTTCGGTATTTTAGTGGAAACACAGCTATTTTTGAGGCCTAATAGCATTCAGCAGTTTCAACCATTTTAAACATTTTATCATGTTATGGGTATCATTGCTGTTGTAAAGCTTGTATAATGTATATGCCTTGTGTTCATTTGAAGTACCTTTTTCATTGATTCGGTTTCACGCCATATTATGTGACATGTCGGGAATAAATCACATATATTTATGTGCGTCTTGTCAGAAATATGTTTACTTAATTTTGTATATGCTTCGCTGATCAGAAGACACGAATCTATACATATATGTCTTATCTGTTAATTAACCGTTTATATAGTAACAGTTGATCTTCATTAGCTCAAACTTCACTGTACTGTTTTATTTGTTATAACAGTAGTTTGAGATAACTGCAGTGAGATATTCCAATAGAAAGCGTTGCGATGATTCATATCAACTTTTTTTTATTCTATGGATGCTTCATATGAACCACAGGCAGCTGCGTACAAGGATGGCAAATTTCTGGCGAAAGAATGTGCACTGTACTGATCAACCGCTTACGTATAAGCCTTCCCAGGAAAAGTGTGGGTAGATAAACTGACCGGCTCAAAAAAAAACACGGATGACAAAAAACAACCACTCAGACAGAATTCAACCTTTTTTGTATGCTGCCAAAGAGCGCACGCGAAACTCAGATTAGACTGGCAGATGCCGCTGATCTGACACTTCGTCGAAAACCGCAGACAAACTTTGACCAGATGCAGCTTACTCATGATCTTACAAGACTATTTCTGATATAACAAAACTAACCAGTTTTGACTCAGGGAACTGGTTTATTCAAAATTTCATACAGCATTGGCTCTACAAACACATGCCAGTTCACATGTTATAAATATCTTCAGTGCAGAGAATGTTAGAGAGATAGCTGCGAGGATAGCGACAAGGTAATGCACCAACCGGTGAGTAAATTATACATGGGAAAGAAAACAAGAGGTAATTTACTATCTTAACAGCGAACATGAAAGTTCTGATCAGATCTGCACGAATCCACAGGCTCAGCGGCACCATTGGTGTTCGCAAAAAGATGACTAGGACGACATTTGATTTCACTGTTATTTTCGTTTGTGTTGGCGGTGGGGGGGGGGGGGGAGGTTTAAAAGCCCGCCTAATATTGCAACCATAATATGGAACCGAACAGTCCATCAACATCACTGTTTCGGGTCGGCCTCCGCCCATCGGGGCTTGAAGAAATAGAGGGGCTGCATGATGCTTCCACACAGAGCTGAAACCGACCGCAGACGTGTACTGGTAAACTGCTTACAGAATCTAAAATAGAAGTGGAGGCAATGATCAGGAATCGACACAATTAACCCACAGCTCCCATCAGAGACACCAAAGGGAAAGAAACACAAACACGAAACAACAGACCCTAATGAAAACAACTTCAATAAAGGAAAGCCAAAGGGACAGTTACTTTTCCACAAAATGGCCAATAGGCTATCCAAAATAAAATAATATAAGCGACACAAACACCCAAAGACAAACCATAACAAACATATATTGCGACGGAATAACAGCCTTGGAACGGTCAGCGGAAACGAATTCCACTGGGGGCTTAAATCGATTTTACGTTGCCACAATCCTCGCCCTTACTTTCGTCGCGATTAAGACAAATAATTTGTTCAGTCCGCATGAAGGCCTCCTAACTCATCAATGCAACATCTCCGTGAACACAAAAAATCAAACAAACTCAGAGATGAAACAACGATGAGGACTCGACAGCAAGAAACCACTGAAATGATGGAGCAAAAGAAAGCCAACAGTTAGACTCCGATGGGCCCGACCAGAGACACAGCCTGCCCAGGCAAAGCGGTGCGAGTCGGACCGACTGCCTATAAATCCTATTGGTTTCATTGGGCGACACGGCTTTAGATGTCATTTAATCTCAATGTCGGGTAAAAGTCTCACAAAATTGGAAGCAACGTCCCCACAATGACCTATACAGTGTTGACGGGAACGTTAAACCTCAAATGAAACAAACAAAACTGTTCCGGGTAGGCTTTGGTATCTTTTACGTAGAAACAATTGCACTTTCTTTCTGTAGTAAGTGTTAAGTCCATATCATAACATGATATACGTTGAAAAGTTTGAACGTGTTATATGTCATTCTAAAAATGGAAAACCACAGACACAGTAAGGCAAACAGAAGCAAAAACGGCCACACTTTCTAGAAGTATGGTTGGAACAGGATGCCCAGAATATAGCACGAAAATCTATGTTTGAAAACTAGTAAGAAAAGGCCACTCGGGAAAGGTCACAATCCAAGAACGCAGCCATCTCAAGTCACCTATAGAGAGTGACACGGAGGTACGCACAAAAACAGACGAAACATGAACCAACGGAACAAAGCCAAGTAACAAATAAGACACTGCAAAAGAACAACCGCCTTGGGACGGTTAGTAGAAAAAACTACTGGGGGAGGGGGCTTCAACTCCGGAGTTTATGAAATTTCAACCCTCGACCTCAGTTCCAGTACAGTAATAGCATATTGATCCGCCTGGAGGCTTTCTAGCTCAACAGTGAGTCTTGATAAAATACATGGTAAAAATGGTTATGTATAGATTAATATTATCATGACTCAGGGTTGAGGACTCAACAACAATCCGACGTCAGAGCAGAAGAAAACCACCAGTTAGATCACAGAGGTCGAACCCAGGAAATATCCGGCTCCACCTTTCCCGAATTCAAAGGATTTAGGGTGGAACCGTTATCAACGAGTCCGGCCCAACGCCGTGCAACCAAAGAGCGAAGCAAAGTTGTCTTCTGTAAAAGGTCCGACAAGCCAAGTTGAAAGAAGATATCAAACATCGTATGATTATGACCGTCGGGAATGTTACCGTAATTATATATTGAACTGCCGAGGAAATCACGAGCAGTACAAACAATAGGGGTTCAAAAGCTAGCCTTCGACATGTATTCCGATGGAGTATCATATTAGAATAACTTAGTGGCAATTAACGGAGATAGTTCAAGAAAACGTGAAATTACACGAAAGAGAGGAAAGTTTCACTGTTAAGACAAAAAGTAGCCGGCCTTATCACGCTGTGGGAACTCGACTAGGAGACACTCGTCATGATTCATCATTACGTTAGAAAATCAACGTAATAAAACTTCTTGCAAATCTCACTTCATATAGAACACAAACATTACGACAACAGGCCTATTCAGATATATTGGTAAAATTTTACCATCATAAATGACTTTTTTCAGATAAATTCCTGATTTTTTGCTTCCTGTTTCTGCTGAAAATATAGATTGTGGGTATTCGTTAGAGGCGTGTTTAACGAGTACCCAGTATCCATGTTTTTAAGCAGAAATAAGAAACATAATGTATACCCCTGTAAACCCCAGTTTTACTATATAAAAGTGGCGCTAAGATGTCAACATTTTCCTGAGGTACAATGAGTATGTGACAATGCCCTTCTTTCTCCTCCAAAACGGATTGTTAGAGGCGGTTTTTACCAGGGCTCACAATGTACGTTTTGGACGGAAGCAACAAGCCATCGTACAGTTTAGTCAGAAAATATAATAAAACAATGAAAACATTATTCCATTTGTATTTTATTATTACAAACTCAGGCTTACGGATCCACACAACTTTTTAACCTAAACACTAGAGTACAAGTTAATATGTTAGCTAGGGTCACTACTGTTTAATTAATAATGATTATTTCTGTATGAAATATATTAATATTATGCTGAAAGTTACATTTCAGAAGAAACCTTGCGAAAACAATAATTAATTTTCGTACGTCACGGGATTAAATATTAATTGTAATGGTAATATAGTATTTTGTTTATTTTTCTCTCTATAAAATATCTTCACAAGTTGTGGCGGCCGTAAATAGTCTCCCTGTCCTTAATCGTGGGTTATACTTTCTAGTCCTTTGTTATCAATGATTCCATTGTGGACTTTTGAAAATATTGGAGGGTCACTGATTAGGCCTAATTGGCCGAAACTAGCTAGTCTGGTCCAGAAAACATGTACACTTCATATTTTCCAGTTCTGTGGTGTATTCCTTGCTTCCAAAGGATAACCCTTTTATAGAACATATTTGTATTCCTTGCTTCCAAAGGATTACCTTACTGTAGAACATATTGTTTTCGAACAGCTTCTATTGGATATCCCAAAAACAATGCACTAGAAATCAGTGCAGGCCAAGATTAGACCTTCAAACGCGGGGTCTGATACGGATTTACGTGCAACTTTTTGCATAATGAAAAACGTCATTTACTATTATGGAATAAATGTCTGACATTAAGTCACATGACACTATATACCGGTATAAATTGGAGCATTTTTTGTTCTCTTTCTTCTTCTCCTTTACGCGGAAATGTTATCCATACAACTTATGTTTCTTGAAACATGTAGGGGGTATATCATGATAAGCACCGGCATCTTGATTTCGAATTCGTACCTCTTCATTGGACGCCATTCATAACGATAAAACACCAGTGCGACATAGTGAATTTTTTCCATATCTCCACAATGGCTACTTTTCTGATGAAAATCCAAGATACTTTTCTAATTCATACTGCAAACAAAGGTTGTGGGTGCTCGTTAGAACCGCCTCATTGAGGCGGTTCTCACGAGTACCCATAATCTATGTCTTTGAGTAAAAATAAGAAAAATAATGATTACCCCAGTTTTCTCTATTTATAGTGGGGTGTGTTCATTTCACGGACGTGTTCAAGTCAAGATATGGGGGCTTACTACTTTACGAGAGTATTTCAAATTATTCATACTAAATCTAGTCATATAAACTTGCAAAATTATGCAGATCCTGCAGCCAAAAAACAACAACAAAAATGACAAACAAACAAACACAAAAAACACCCATCTACATGAAAAAAATACATTTACTATTTCGTATGAGTTTTGTATTGTCTATTCTGCACGGTGTTACGATTACACATCCATGCGACATGGTGCAATCTTTCATATCTCCCAAAAGGTCAATGTTCTGATTAAAATGTGTGACAGTGGTTATATTTATACTCAAACCTGAGTTGTATATACAATTGCTCGTTAGTTCTAACATGTACCATGAACCTACATCGTATGCCTTAGAGCTGAAATAAGCAAACACGGTGTATATCCGTGTAAAACCCGTTTTTCCTTTTTATGAAAAGGAGTTTCCCGGGTGTTCATTACACGGACTTGTTAACGTGATGAAGAAACATTAACAATAACTTTAATCAGGCACATTCAAAGAGTGGCGTTTTCTGGAGCAACGAGATAATAATATGGTTTAAGCTCCTTTTACCGCATAAATGCATCCAATTTGAAATATACACACTGGCATAATAACAGACTCTGAGATTATAAAACCATTTCATGTAAAACGGAACTTCGCATAAAATTTGTCTTTCGGATCAGTGTGGCTAGTTTAATATTTTATAAAATTGCGAGAAAGTCGTGCAAAGTAGAGCACTGCTTAATTTAAGTTACTACGCAGTTGTTTTCTGTACATAATAAGCCCTTTGTTTTGAAAGGCAGTATCATAGCTTATTGCTTAAATAGTTTAGAAAGACAGCATCTACCAGCATGCCGATTACATGCTCTGCTTACTTGAAAATCGCAAAGTAATTCCATCCATTTTTATATTTATTTAAAAGTACGCAGGTGGAGTTTTATAATCTCTTGGTCAAATGCTATGTGGTTTTTATCACAGTCTGACGTCACATTCGTTGCTATCTATACCGTTCGAGGTGAAACTGTCAACTCCTTTGGATATTTGAGCTATAGGTGGAACATAATCATCTTCATATATCGTCTTCGGAGGAGAAACTATAGGTGGTACATACTCATCTTCAAATACCTTCTTCGGAGGAGAAACTATAGGTGGTACATATTCATCTTCAAATACCGTCTTAGGAGGAGGAACCGGTGCCTTCTGAAGTGATTTACAGATTTCTCCTACATACAGACAATTTGCTACCACCATTACTAAAAGGGCCGCTATGTACGTCGCAAGACAGTAAGGAAAACCTATATATCGGTTCAAGCGTGGATCGCCTTCCATAACCTCCAGCATATTAGCAATCCAAAGAAATTCGTCGACGATGATGCTAATCATAAGGCCACCTAAAAGAAAAGACATATACTGGTATCATTTAACTAAAGATGGTATGATAATGTGATATCTGAAAATGTGTTAATCTTTCGGGTTTCTGCTTGACATATCACGAAAACAAGCGTATATAATTTTGACCCCCTTGAACCCCACTTTTATGTCTACAGGGGTATACCTTAATAGAAAATTATCACAATTTTTCATCTTAAATTTTTTGTTGTTTTTTTTTTCGGCGGTAAAGTTTACAATGTATTTTTAGACGCGTAATTTCGTAATGACTAATGTGTCCCCAACCAATGGGAGGTATATCTTTTTTGAAGCGGTTCCGTTTGCGTCGGCGTCGGCTTTGGCGTTGGCGTTGGCATCGCGTAGCCTGTTTCAAACACTATGTCTCCTGAACCTATGGTTACATTCTGACTACAAATTTCATGGTTACATCACTGGGATGGGAGAAGACAGTACTTTTTAAGGCCTGGACCACATTTTCATGGGCACAGCTCCCCAATTTTAGACCAGAATAGCTGTCTGAACCCTGTCTTATGAACGAATCCATAGAGTTTGGTCAAATTTGGTACACTATATCACTATTACCTGCCAAAGATTTAATTAGGTACTTCTGTTGTGGTTTATTATTATTATAATTTGTCTTTGCATGTATGTACTGCTAATACATATTTGTTCTTGATAGCCGTTTGGCCAATTTTTCGGAAAAGAGACTGTCATTTTGGCTTTCCATTCGTGACTTTTTCATTAAGGTGAAGCGATTTCATGTTAGTGTTTCTTTCCCGTTGGTGTCTTGGATATGGGATGTAAGGTAATTGTATTGATTCCTGGTCATTGCCTTTACTTCTATGTGGGTGACTATGACCTTACTTTCAAGACTCGGGCCCAGAAAACCCGTCATTGTTTGCTTGTCTGCATCCTATCTCGTAAACATATTGATGGCATTTAGTCAAACTTGGTACACTATATAATCGCAACTGTCCAAAAGTTTAGTTAGATTTTAGTAACCTTGACCTATTTTTCAAGGACACGGTCCCCCGCGCTCCCCCCCCCCTCACCCCAACCGTCAAATTTGGTTTGTCTGCACCCTATCCCATGCATGAATTCATGAAATTTTGTCAGTCTTACAATATATCATTTCAACCCACCAAGAAAAACCATTGTTTAGATTTTGGTGATCTTGACCTATGTTTAAAGTCACAGATTCTCGAAAACTGCAAAATTTAGCCAAAACTGGCTGGTCGGCACCCCTGTCTTATTTAAGAAATGGCCAAACTTGTAGCTGAGAAAAGATTTGATTAGACTTTGAGGTCTTGGATTTTTTAAGGTTAACGGCTCCCATAAACTGTCAGTTTTGGACCAAAACGGCTTGTATGTACCTTAGATTTTGGCGCCATAAACCTAGCTTTCACAGTCAAAGGAGGTTTATGTCATATTTATTGAGTGAGGTGACAATGTTTTCCTTTTGAAAAAAAATCTATTTTACATTAGATTTTGTATTGAGTTATTTTGACAAATTTGGCGACGGAAATAAGGGCGAGGATTGTGGCCACATAAAATCGATTTAAGCCCCCAGTGGAATTCGTTTCACCGACCGTTCCAAGGCGGTTTATTTTTGTTATGGTTTGTCTTTGAGTGTTTGTATCGCTTATATTATTCTGTTTTGGATAGCCAATTGGCCATTTTGTGGGAAAGTAACTGTCCTTTTGGCTTTCCGCTATTGATGTTTCCATTAGGGTCTGTTGTTTCATATTTGTGTTTTTCCTTTGGTTAATTGTATCGATTCCTGATCATTTTTGGGTAATTCCGATGGGTACAAATGGCGCACACCTTTTGGCTGATATGTTCTTGCTTTGTTATGAAAGAATCTTCATATCATTTTCTGATAAAAGGCAATCTGAAATAGCTCGACGTCTAAAGATTTGGATTATTCATTAAAAGAACATCTACTTCGATGGTTTGATCAATCACATTTACATTTCACAGCTCAAGTTAATAAAACACAATTCATCTGATACCGAAGCCCCTTTTTATTTACATTACATTTATTTAAGACGGGGTTATTTTAGGCACAATTTATGATAATTTGAGTATGAGCTTGTTTTTTTGTTGTTGTTGTTGTTGTTGTTGTTTTTTTTTTTTTGGGGGGGGGGGGGGGTAAACTATTCCTATTGCGGCATCCTACGTTGTATATCAAAATTAATTCGGTTTGCCAGAGTATCTTGCTATGTTATTGCCCCCATCACTCGTATTAAATTATGAACAGCTAACCCTTATCATGCTGTTCACGACAACCCCTATCTTTGAAAACAGTGTAGATCCAGACAAGAAGCCATCTGATCAGGATCTACACTGTTTGTTTTTCAATTTATGAATTTGTAGGAATATATTACATCAAGAAATCTGATTGGTTCAAAGTCAGAAATGGGTGTGGCTAAACTGAATATTCGGCAAGAGAAGGGTTAACTTCTAAATCAAGACTATCGGTATCAGAAGCTCCGTTAAGCGTTTTCTAAATTTTGGTATAATATATGCACATGCAATTTATATAGTACTCAAATTCGTAAACTCATTCTACCGTATAAAATATTGGATACAACATAAATGTAAAACGACGGACTGTATGCATGGCAGTGAACCAAATCACGTTTGGTAGCTTTGCTTTCCTCTGGAATTACACTCCAACCGGTCGAACCTCAGTCTTAATTACGGCTCCAGCAACAAGATTTTTAAGTAAGTCGGTTGGTATTTAAATTGGGCTGCGTGGTTCTTCCACGCAGAGCTGACACTCTGCGTGGTTCTTCCACTCAGAGCTGACACTGAGTGCTAGTAAACCGCTTAGAAGGTCTAAGCCTGTCCAGGCAAAGTGATTCGAGTCGGACCCCACAAACACATAAACCCTGTAGGTTCCATTGGACGGCAGGGCTTGAGATGTCACTTCATCACAATGTCGGATAAAAGTTCCACAAAACTGGGAGAAACGTCTCCAAAATGATCTATATAGTGTTGACGGGGACGTTAAACCTCAAATCAAACAAACAAAAAATTGTGATGCATTGTCTCTCACCGGGCCCACCGGGTCCAACTGTTGGTTTCTTTTGCATTCTGTTATTCTATGCTGTTGAATCCTCATCGTCGTCGGATATGTTGCACTGATGAGTAGTTTTACTACTGAGCGTCCCAAGGCGGTCATTCTTTTGCAGCGTCATATTTGTTATCTGGCTTTGGGCCATTGGTTCATGTTTCGTCTGTTTTAGTGTGTGCCTCCGTGTCACTTTCTATAGGTGACTTGAGACGGCTGCGTTCAAGCTTAGATTGTGGCCTTTCCTGAGTGACCTTTTCTTACTTGATAGAAACCTTTACGCGGACTGAACAAATCACTTTTGACAGACGTAAAGGCGTTTAAATTATAATGTCGTTGTTCTATGTTTGCGCTTCTTTTCCCTTGGAGTGTTGGATGAAAAGTGTAAGGTCATTGTACGAGTATAATGTATCGATTCCCGATTACTGTCATCACTTTTATTTGCTCAGTACGTATACGCGCGCGCGCGTGTGTGTGGTCTTATAGAGAGAGAGAGAGAGAGAGAGAGAGAGAGAGAGAGAGAGAGAGAGAGAGAGAGAGAGAGAGAAACTGTCAGAAATTGATCTAAATTACTTACCAGCCAGTGCTAAAGGCAGTACACTGCCTGCTGTCAGCCTAGGAAATTTTACGTCTTTCTGTTTCAGCTTGTAACGCTGCATTACCATTATAATGAAGGTGATGGCCAATACTGTGGTCATGTATACTTGTTGGGCAATGATGCTACGGTACTCTGCATCTGCAAAGAGAGTTTAACTTAGAAGGTACATACTACAACCTCTTTACAACATTATTATTGGGTGCAAAGCAGACATTACGAACACACACCTATACAAATAAATTGTAACCTTTATCGCCGAAAAAAAAAAAAAAATTTTAAGATGAAAAATTGTGATATTTTTCTTATTTCTGCTCAAAATATAGATTGTGGGTTCTCGTTAGAACAGAGTTCCAAGATTCTATATTTTAGAGCAGAAATAATAAAAAATAAGGTTATAAGGTTTACCCCTGTAAACCCCAGTTTTACTATATAAAAGTCGGGTTCAATCTGGTTAAACTTATACAGGCGTGATTTTGTGATGTATACAAATACATTGTAAACTGTACCGCCGAAAAACGAAACTTTTACGATGAAAAAGTGTGAAATGTTCTTATATCTAAAAATACAGATAGAGCGTACTCATTAGCATCGCCTCTTCGATGTGGTTCTAACGAGTACCCACAATCTATATTTTAGAGCAGAAATAAGAAAAATAAGGTTTTACCCCTGTTAACCCCAGTTTTACTATATAAAAACGGGGTTCAAGGATAGGCGTGTTTTCGTGATGTATCGCGTTCGTTGTTTGTTAAACAAGTGTATCATGTGCAAAACGAATGGGTACATTTTCGCTTAATGTGGTTCAAATTATATCCCTTTCGCAGGACGTGTCCTAAATACCGCCCCTTCAACCACCGTTTCCCAGAAACAGGTTCTTGATGACAATTGCATCATGCAATTATCCAATATAAAAGAGTCGATAAGCCAAAGGCAGGTACATTCGGCTATGCAATCAACAGCGTAATTAACAAATAAAGATGTTTCGGGCCAATCAGTTGCAAGCGGCAGGCTACAAGGCCACAAATAAACCAGCTAGTAACCCCGTTTGATCTGCAAGGCTAAATTTTACTTAATGGATAATAATGATTAGCTACATATCTGCACAAAACAAAGAGTATACTAGAACAACCTTGTTGTAAGTCAAACATGTCTGTGTATGGGGGTGGGGTGGTGTCTGCCTCATCACATTCGCAAGTCGATGCAAAAAATACCCTTTTAAACTGAATTTAACCCATTGCATGTGGGAAAACTTGGCAAACAGTGCAGGCGCCCTGCTCTATTTGGTCACAGAATTTTCCGTCAAAAATATTAAACAAGAGGTCCATGATGGACCTAATTCGCTCACTTGAGTTATGGTATACTAACATTGTTGTTTACAGGTTTTTCTTATTTAGCTCTGACGGCCATTTTGTACAGAGGAACAGAGCCTCTTAAGCACTTTTGGTAGAGGAGTCACTCAAGGAAATTTTCTGTCGAAGCTAGTTTGAAACTGAGACATTGGAGAAATTATTTAATGATTTTTCTGTCTTTACCTCTGTAGTCATATGGACATTTTGTTCAGCAGAGCAAACCCTTTTCAGTAATTTAAGCAACCATCAGTACATGACTGATTGTTTTGAGTATAATGACATGTCACCCTTGTTGGTCATTTTGTGTCGTCTTCCAGAGAAATTAATGCGTAACTATACCAAATTTAGTGACGCAGAGGCCTTTCTGATATTTAATCTTCATCAGTGTGTCTAAACCCCAAAGTTTTGAAACTGAAACGGATGATGGACAAGACCCGGCAAACACAGCACATCCCCCTCCGAGCACACACCGACCGACGTAGCTCATGAGACAGGTCAACTGGAGGCATCAGGCATGAGACGCCTACCAGGGAACTTATGGGAAAGTAACTGTCCTTATGGCCTTCCTTTATTTAGGTTTCCATTATGGTCTGGTCGCTCAATGTTTGTATTTCTTTCCCTTTGGTGTCTTTGATGGGTGGAGTAAGTAAATTGTATCGATTCCTGATCTTTATTTTACTTCTACTTTATAGGCGTCCCCCACCGAGCCAACATCAGCAAAGATACCGACCCAGTGGTTGCAATTAATGCGTAACTATACCAAATTTAGAAAGGGAGAAAGTGAGTGATAGTGGAGAAAGACAAAATTAATGGAAGTGTTGAAACAGAAGAAAGCAAGACTCCCCCTCCCTCTACCCTTACCTTCTGCAAGCACAGCAGGCCTATCCCTACTGTAAGCTAATATCAGTTGGACGTCCCAGTGACGCAAAATACACCTCACCATTGTAATCATCAGTACAATAATACCTACTTTGAGATGGGATGTTTCAATGGAACAAACCTAAGATGAGCCATACTGATTAATCAATTTTGGTACAAAAATAAAAGAGAAGCATTTCTTTGAATTGGGTTTGAAATAGCGCCTTTGACTTTATATTTGGCTCTACTGGGCATTTTGTTCAGCGGAGCAAAAGCATTTTAGCAGTTTTGGTCGAGGGTTAACCAAGGAGCACACCTGTGAAATTATTATAAAATCGGACCATCAGCCTTGGAGATGTTGTTAAATGGCGTTTTTTTCTTTTTAAATGTATTTTTTTTTAGTTCTGGCGGCCATTTTGTTCCGCGGAGCAAAACCATTTCAACAATTTTGGTAGAGGGTCACCGAAGGATACTCCTGTGAAATTATTTTAAAATTGGCACTTCTATTTCGGAGATGTCATTTGAAGAAATTGTTGACGGACGGACAAAAAGCGATCAAAAAAAAAAAAAAAAAAAAAAAAACACGAAAAAATAGGCCTACCATCCCA
Source organism: Lucinisca nassula (assembly GCA_963580285.1). Classification (NCBI taxonomy): domain Eukaryota; kingdom Metazoa; phylum Mollusca; class Bivalvia; order Lucinida; family Lucinidae; genus Lucinisca; species Lucinisca nassula. Next base: position 127,529,935 of record OY757011.1, on the reverse strand, counting down.
TGTATGACAAATGGACTTGTCCAACATATAACAATGGAAGAGTCCACCAGTATACAATAGGTTAGTATTGGGAAATGTGGAGTTTACAAGGATATGCATTATTCTCCGCTTTTGATGAGTATCCAAAACTATGTCTTGGAGCAGAAATAAGAGAAATAATGTAAACCTCATTTTTTCTCCATATAAATGGGGGTTTAGAGGGGTTTTCATAACAAGGACTTGTTTACATGATGTTAAAATTGCCAGTTCTACATATATGAAAGACGTCTTTGAAGCACTCAAGTGAATTATTATAATGTTTTTAAATGAAGCTGAACGCAAAATCATTTCAAAAACCATTCATAGTATAACACGCCCGTGCGTCATAGTAGATTCTGTTATATTTCCGAAAAAATGTCATTGTATCCCATTTTTCATATACAAGATAGGTCCTCAGTTCATGGAAGAAATGTCTTTCTTATATGACCACGCGGCAGCTTTCTTCTATGAGCAAATGGCCAGACTCATTTGCATATAAATTTCGCATATTGTTCTCTGAGTGACAATCAAAAGATGGCTCTTTCAAAGATATTGTCAAAGACAGGTTCAAATGCTAGATATCGTGCTGCCATCAACATCAAGCTCCAGAGATCTGAATCCATTCCATTGTTCAGCCATATTCCAGGGAGGTTCGCCTGCACTGTGAGCTGGTGAGGGGACACAATCGGTGTCACGGAGCAATCATTAAACTAAAAATATAATTGAAGGCAGGTTCGCTTGCAGTACCATCATTATAGTTCACAAATTAATCCAAAAACGGCGGAGAATTTACGATCATAAATGACCTTGAATCTGACAGTTTACAGAGTTTCGGAGCAATTAAAATAGTTTCCTATTAAATTGTTTATTTTTATTAGGTTAAAATTCAATGAACTGAACAGTTTGAAAGATAATTTTAGGACAATACATTATTCATTTGTTGCTTCTGTGTCTGTTTGTTGTATTTGTTTACCCTTTGGTTTCTCCTACGCTGAGAGTGCGCGACATTCAAAGTTATTTTGCATGTGGGACAGTCTCTTTCGCTGTGCCGATTTTGAAGCCGAAATATGACTTTTGTTACGTCGGTTACTCGCTTTTGACCTGAAAAGTGGGAGAAAAATTATCCATCATGAGTCTGTATATGTAGGATAGGGAAATCTCACTCTCATCCCTGGTTGAAATTCAGATTCTTTGGGTGAAATTTCTGTCCTACATAAACAGTAAAGTTCTACATGAACATGATTCTAAAATTCTTTTTCTAGAGTTATTTCTGATGAAAACGTATGTCGTGCGTATTCTCTAGAACTGCCTCACACGGGAGGTTTGAGGTCGGGAGGTGGGAGGTACATGCAACTGTATCGATTCGGAATCAATGACTTCACTTCTATTGGCAATTTTAAGCATTTTAAAATCTAGTAAAACAAGTGTACTTTATTGTTCATTTTTCGGAAAGACGGTATGAAAATAAAAATCAAAAATGAGTTCCTTTAAGAGCAATGAAAACATTCATAAGAAAGAAAATGGGTCATACTACGTAGTTTCGGCTAATAAAGCCCCATCAGTGACCCTGTAATGATCCGACAAAGAAAGCTAGACGAAACATACTGCAATTTTGCGAATTTCGAATAGGCAGTCGATTCAAAGACTGATATAAATCAAAATGGGGTCCAAATAATTAAAAGCCGGTCTAGAATATGAGTCTAAACCAATAATTTATTTCTGATTTCTCAGAATATTATCGCTGATCTCAAAGGACCAAAAGTAAAATATAAACTGCACTATGGTTGATGTACGGGGAAACGTTTTACGGCCGCGACACGGCACAACACCAGCTGCAGTGAAGGCAAATAAAAATCAAAAATGAGTTCCTTTAAGAGCAATGAAAACATTCATAAGAAAGAAAATGGGTCATCCTACGTAGTTTCGGCTAATAAAGCCTCATCAGTGACCCTGTAATGATCCGACAAAGAAAGCCAGACGAAACATACTGCAATTTTGCGAATTTCGAATAGGCAGTCGATTCAAAGACTGATATAAATCAAAATGGGGTCCAAATAATTAAAAGCCTGTCTAGAATATGAGTCTAAACCAATAATTTATTTCTGATTTCTCAGAATATTCTCGCTGATCTCAAAGGACCAAAAGTAAAATATAAACTGCACTATGGTTGATGTACGGGAAGACGTTTTACAGCCGCCACACGGCACAACACCAGCTGCAGTGAAGGCAAATAAAAATCAAAAATGAAAATCCATAAAAAGCAAACGGGTAGCAAAATATTTTCTGGTGAGCTCATATAAAAGGCTCAATATTTTGAAATAACTGCGTCAAGCTAAATGTGGCTTTAGACATGTTAGTTCGGCTGAGACTCAGTCTTCGCTCTGCACTTTAGGAATGGCCCGTGCACCAACATTAGTCAATACACACAGAGTGACTGTATTTTTGTTGAGTGGGTCCGCAGGCTGACTTTAATCGTCCCTGTCCACACACGTAGCGCATTCTGATATCTTTCTTTAATATCCTGCAAACATAGGTTTAGGGTGTATGTTAGATCCGCCTCATTGAGAACCTGCTGATTGTGGCGGTTCTAACGAGCAATCACGATCTATGATTCAAGCAGAAATAAGAAAAAAATAGTGTATACCTTTACTCTACATAAGGTGGTGGTTTAAATGCTGTTCATTGCACGAACTTGTCCATCACCAAAACACGCCTATAAAATTCTGGCTCCCTTGAACCCCACTTTTATATAGTAAAACTGGGGTTTACAGGGGTAGACCATATTTTTTCTCATTTCTGCTCTAAAATATAGATTGTGGGTAATTTTTAAAACCGCCTCGATGAGGCGGTTCTAACGAGTACCCACAACCTCTGTTAGGAGTAGAAATAAGAAAAATATGAAAATTTTTCATCTTAAAATTTTCGTTTCTTTCGGCGGTAAATTTTACAATTTATTTGTATAGGCGTGTTGTCGTAATGAATGGAATTGAAAAAAGAACATTCTTGCTATTTCAACAGGACCTAAATAAAATTATCACATTACCTATACGTAGACGCATTTCTTTTCCAACGAATTTGGATTTCAACACATAGTCCTGATGAATGTTGTGCTTTGACATTATCTCACATGCTTTCGATTTGCAATTTACTTCATAGAAAACTGCCACATATCTCTCCGTGTTGCCATGAACCAGAATCTGCCACCCTGGAGCTGCCAAGGAGATTAGTTGAAGGATCACGGCAAGAAATAAACACATATATTCCACACGGCGATACCATGCAGTTTTATATTCCATCTTCTACACAAATTAAACAAAATATAGCTAACTAAGCAATTTCTTTAAAAAAGATATTTTGAATGTCATTATGCAAATTAGGTCTATAAAAGGGTTGTCCTATTAGTCCGATTATAATATTTTAATGTTAATGAAACGCACTTTTTTGTAATTTCGGGAGTAAAATGTCTTCACGCAGTCAATCCGTTAACTAGTCGAATAACCAACTACACCGCTGCATCTTTTGTAAAATAATTAAAACTTCACTGTTATATACGCATTTGTTTTTCTTTTAACCTATGTTAAAATGTAACATTTTGACAAACTACAATATATGGGCCGCGTCAAGCGATTTTGGTACTTATCGCCTATGCGAGCAGCGAAGGTTCAGGCGAGCCTGCGCATCCGCGCAGTCTCGCCAGAACCTTCGCTGCTCGCTCGTACAAGCAGTGAGTCAAGAGGAACCTTCAGAAAGAAAGCCATATCCCTGGCCCCTCTGAATGGCTGGGCATGCGCAGTTAAAATTTATCATGACGGAATGCTCGAAGACCCAAATTCGCTTGGCGGGGCTCTTATAATAGGAGCCGGGGTACGGCATTTCCTACAATTTACATGATCGCCCAGCGAAGACTCAGATCACCCTGTGCATCTGCGAGGTCTGATCAGAGTCTTCATTGTGCGCTCTAAGGATTGCTAAGGGCCCAATGCTCCTTCATGCAGCAAGAACAGTCTCTGGTCAAACTCTATCTGGATGCACAGGCTGATCTGATTCTTCGCTAGGCGCACATGTAAAATGTAGGAAATGTTGTGCCCGGTTCAATTATGATAATAGAAACTGTTAATTATCCATTTGAATAATTGTTTGTGTTGCAGACCGCGTACTACAAGTCAAATGCGTCTGATGTATGAGGGAATATTTACATCAGAAAACCCCTATAGTTAAAGGTGACCTATTGAGACGAAATGTTGTTGACATTGACTTATGCGACGTCACATGATTATTCGGTGACATCAAAAATCTCTAATATGATTGTACGATGGCGATTTATGACGTCAACTGCGAGATTCCGATAGTACTAGGAAAACTGCGTGCATTTTTCCCCTGTTTCAATTTAAGCCCTCAAACCAGATTGTTTCGCCAAGGAATCAATGAAAAAATGTACATGTCAATATTAGTAATAAAGGTAATTTATTTAACGTTCATTGAACTATGCACAACATCGGGTCAAGAACAAATTTTAAGTTAACCCCTTCGTGTTCATAAACGGTGTCCGTGACCCATTGCACTAGTAAAGTAGAAGTAAAACAAAGATCAGGAATTGATACAATTAACTTAATCCACCCATAAAAGACACCAAAGGGAAAGAAATACAAACATTAAGCGACCAGATCATAATGGAAACCTAAACAAAGGAAGGCCATAAGGACAGTTACTTTCCCACAAAATGGCCATATGGCCGTCCAAAATTAAAAGACACAAGTGATACACACAGTAAGTAACAAACAACAACATAAATAAATCGCCACAGAAGAGCCGCTTAGGAACAGGTCTGCACATACGAAGTAATGCGAGTCCCTTAAACCCTAGCGGTTGCTCCGGGCGATAGTGCTTGAGATGCCAATTTATCGGGGTTCGCCTAAACATTGCTCGTGACCCAATGTTAGTCGTAAATGAACGTTAAAAATACATCGTTTTTAAAAAGGCGGTCAAACGTCAATGTCAAGGTCACAAGGTAAAAAATTATGCTACCACTGGAAAATACTTGTTACAGGGAATGCACATGTGTCTCAAACCAATCAAATGTTATGGTCAATGTTAGAGTTTTTTTTTTAAGTAGGTAAAATGTCAAGGTCAGGGTGTTACGAGATGAAAATTTCACTAGTTTTTGTTTCCAAGTAAGCATTTACTTTGTATTGACAGTTCAGTAAAAACGGTAATATGACACGCAAGAAAATCATGCTTCACGGTGTCTGGTTTTTGCGTAAACATTCAAGTGGTATTTGTGCTATTCATACAGGCGAGACTAAGGTTTTGCAAAAAAGACTATTTTGTTTTATGGGCTCAGCATAAATTAGGACCAGCAACTTAGCAAATACTTTGGGTCACGTGCAAGCGGTAACTTGGCCTTTTAAAGAAAAAAAATTTATTTCTGTATTAAAATAAGGTCGTTTGTTTAGAAGGTATTGATAACTTAAGATACCTGAATCTTGTTCACCTGAAAATACCCGTTGGCATTAACGTTAGAATGTCTAAATTGTCGGGAAAGCCGAAAGAAGTATTTGTTAAAATTTATTTCTAATTATTTTGTAGAATATGCTTGTTTGTCGTGATATATAGTAAGTTATGTGCAACCGCAAGCCGCAGTTGATTTGCGCATTTGTTGCTCGTTTTGTGAACCGACCTCGTCGAGGGTATTCGATGACTAGTAGGTCGGTGTCCGTTTTGTCCTGATGCCTTGGAGGGAGATAATGAACACAATATTAAGTTGCCTCCCTTGCGTAAAAGAAACAAATCTAAAGGTCTCCATTTCCCTTGAGGGGAATGGGTACACTAGATTATATCAGGGCTAAAAGCATGTTCGTATAAAATAATTAGGATCAATATGTATATTTTAAAAATGCAAAGTTCAATTGACTTTAAGAACTATGAAAATGTCTTCCTGGCACGTGGGCTAAAATTCATGGGTGTTTAGCATGTTGACATACTTCTAGAAAACAACCAATAATGTTCGAAATTAAAAGAATAAATATAAAACATACATATTAAAAATGTATTTTTGTTGTTGGAAGAAAAAAATAAATATTCACTTTGTAATTAAATTACATTTCAAAATGGTCAATTTTTGAACGTCTATTTCTCCATTGTCCCTCATTAGAAACATACCATTTTTACACCAAAATATACTTAAGCGTATGTACTAGCAACGACGAGACGTGATATTTTCAAAAGCTGGCATTATAACATTATATCCATGCCGATATAACCCCTGTCAACATGTAGTGTTCACTATACATTGTCATCCATGTACACAGTATGACGCACGGATTAAATTTAGCACTGGGGTAAATAGGCGTAACGAGAATAAAAATTATGTCAAATCGTTATTATGGCTTTTGGACAAATCAAACAATTTTCCTCTCTTGTATCTATTTAATGCATAATAATATTCACCAAATTAACGGAGGAATAAAGGAATCATGATCTGGGCATAAAATATTTAGACTAAAATCCGTTGTGCAGGATATTTTTACCCACGATTAGCATGTTTATACCCCTGTTTTTCCTGGAGAATTTAACCAACCATGTATACAGTAATGGCTGTCAATATGACCGTTCGGTGGGTGTTTAAAAGAATGGATATAATGTTATTATGGACGATTTTGGAAAAACTACTCATCCTTGCTAGGAATATACTTTAGGTTAATGTGAAAACTAATGTTTCCGAGGAAGGACAATGGAGAAACCGATGTTCAAAAATTGACCATTTTGAAAGGTAATTTTCTAATAAAGTAATTTATTATTTTTTCTTCTAACAACAAAAATACACTTTTTAATAAGCATATTTTATGATTTTTCATATAATTTGGAACATTATGGGTTGCTTTTCTAGAAACTTGTCGACATTCTGAACAACCGTAAATTTTAGCTCACGTGTCAAGTTGACATTTGTATATACCTTAAACCGATAAAATTTCTTGGTGTATGATTTCAATATGAACCTGCTAATTTTTTGATGAGCCCATGTTGTGGGTACTTGGTTAAAATTTCCTTCGAAATGCATTATGATTCTCGTGATTGGGCATAGGTTCGTATGTATTTGCTGCACACAATTGATGCGGGTTTTTTACTACATTACATGAGTCATTTATGTGCAATTGTATTTGTTAGGAGTCTCTGCAGTACAGTAGGCAAGCCACACGCCCGACAAATCAGGAATCGTGAGTTCAATCCCAGCTTTCTCCAAGCTTCCGGAGTTGTCTCTAAACCGGGGCCTCAGCTCCGTATGATCTTAGCTGTTTATGGGGACCTTGTTAACGCAAACACACTCACTATTTCACACATGTATTTTTATATATAAGATAAGTTCTTATTATTGTAGTTGATATTATTAATTTTGCAAGCACTGCATAAGTAGTTCTTGTCTCAGCGGTAATAAATTACCATTGATAAGTTAGGCATATGGCGAGCACGTGTCCGGATGTGCGTCGCAGTTTTGATGGCGTAAATGCGTCGTGACTTCGATTCGAATATGTTTATCACAGGCATTGGTTGTCGATATGCTGAGCATACATTGTCCACGGGTGAGATAACACGTCGCGATGGAAATGACAATAATTCGAACGGGTGCCTATTGTATGTAATTTAAGAAATCGCATCGACAAGCATATGGTGCATGATGTTTACATGAGCAATCTGTTGAATTTATATGTTGTAAACCGTCTGTGTACTAAGGATGGTGTTTATGGTAGTGTCGAATGGTGTCTATGGTAGCGCAATGGACGGCACTGTATCGGTCGGCGCTTTTGCGTAGCCCGATCCGGCCCTTTCTGTTGCCTGCTATGTACGATAAGTAAAAATTATGTTATGGTGTTGCATGCGGGGCATTTCCGACCGAAAATGCGCAGGACCCTGGTTGATGATTCATATATTATTGGAAATAATACCAGGATTTATATCGGTACATGAAATGCTGTTGTATATCAAGTATTTTATTAATTGTAGGCATTAGAAGAACTGTTGGGCGGTTAGTCTTGAACAATGAAGTTTCTACCACCCACCCATGGTTAGCAGGAGGTTATCAGCTGTTGCTGAATTGCCAGTATTAAAATCTGTGGCATGCCAATAGTGACTTAAGGCTTTCCTTAGTTAATTCATTGTGGCACTTGTGTGCAGAAATATGTTACCTTGACGATTCACTCTGAGAGACTGTTCTGCGCGTCGTGCGCAACTGATATTGCAAATGCTGTGCAATTTGTAGATGGACTGTATGCCAGCCAAATCGAGACAGTTAATTGTGTTTTATTTATTTATTCATTTATTTATTTATTTATTTATTTATTTAACGTGTTATTCATTTATTTTATTCTTTTCCTGAATCATCCACTTGAGCTAAGACAGTGTGCTGGACTTGGCCACTCCTTCATATAATACCCTTGTCTTAGACCAAGAGGGATAGACTAGGAAATGTTTGTCAAAATACTACATGTGACTGTGATGTTTGTAAATATCATATACATGCATGTGGTTGGATGAGTTAAATTAGAATTTCCTCTGTGATTTTGCCCCACAATCAGAAATCCACAAATAGGATAGTCGCACTCCGTTGTTCCGGCAGCATATATGTTTGGCAAGTGTATGGCAAAGCATATCTGTTACACAAGGCCAGGAGGACTAACATTATGGCACCACTGGAAAGATCTTATGACACGGAATGCACATGTGAAATATGAAAGCCCTATCACATACGAAACGAAAGTCATGGTCAATGTTTAAGTTTTTAAAAAGTAGGTCAGACGTCAAGATCAAGGTCACGGGGTCAAAAACAATGGTACCACTGGAACGGTCTTTTGACAGGGAATGCAAATATGAAATATGAAATCCATAACTATTACAAATCAAGTGTTAAAGATTTTAAAAGGTAGATCAGACGTCAAGGTCAAGGTCACGATGTCAAAAATTATCGGACCACTGGAAAGGTCTTGTGACAAGGAATGCACATATGAAATATGAAATAAAACTTCGGAAACAAAGAACTCATAAAAGAACGAAAATCGGAGACTCTGGTTTTATTGAGTCTCTTCATACCCAGCAATATAGTTTTCAAGGCGGCATACGCTTCCTAGCACCGGCTTAAGCGATATTCAGTTACAGTTCAATGTTATGCCCACTGCTAAGGCTTTTGTGGACAGACAACTGACAAACACACCAAAACTAGAAATGTCTTTGATTCCGGGGACATAAAAATATCCCAAAATATGCGTTATATTACGCTGTCAACTAAAGGACGAGTCAGATTAGAACAGATTGGGTTGCGTGGTGCTTCCGTGCAAAGCTGAAACCTACCAAACATGAGTACTGGTCTAAATCAGAAGAGAAAGCAATGATAAGGAATCGATGCAATTAACCCACACCTCCCATCAAAGACACCAAATGGAAAGAAAACGAACATGATACAACTAGACCTTAATGGAAACATCATTAGCGGAAAGCCAAAAGGACAGTTACCTCCCACAACATGGCCAAATGGCTATCCAAAACAAAAATATATTAGAGATACACAAGTTCAAATACGAACTATAACAAAAATAAACCACGACAGAAGAACCGCCATGGAACGGACAATGAGTGTGTTTAAATTGATGTTACGCGGCCGCAATCCTCGCCCTTACTTCCGTCGCGATTTAGACATGTACATCACGAAACGATTGAAATATAATCCAACAGACGGTCTCGGGTTGGCCCTTTGTGAACGAGGCCAATCAGCCAAGCCTGCCCAGGCAAAGTTGTGCCGAGTCGGACCGTTCCAGCATATAAACCCCTCAAGCGGTAGGGCTTGAGATGTCGTTTTATCTCAGTGTCGGGTAAAAGCAAAACTGGATGCAAAATCTCCAAAATCACCTATAGTTTTGACCGGGACGTTAACCTCAACGCAAACAAACAAACAAACGAGCCATTGCTGTTCAAATCATTCAAGTTTTTTTTTTTTGTTTGTTTTATCCTCGTAAATACATGTATCATCGTCATTTTTTTCTGTGGCGAACATCAGAACATGATGTGTACATGTAGTTGCATTTACATTCTATAACAAAGCGCTACAGTCGAAAGAACAGACTTTATCATATGACGTCGCGTCTGGGAGTGTAATAACGCCATGTAATATTTTCGATAATCCACTAGTGGATTAAATATGCAAATTACCTAGATACGTCCCGTAACGTTACATGTTCGACGTTCTTAACGACGTCGCGTTTACTAATGGAGGAATGTTAACAATCGTGAATAAAATGCGTTTTAAATGTCATATGATAAATAGAATCTTGCATTCGTGCTCATGTTTATTGAATTTATTAAACACGTTGAGGAAAAGGGGTAAAATCCTCGGCAGAGTCTCGCATTTTATCCCTTTTCCTCAACTCGTTTAATAAATTCAATAATACATGAGCACTCATGTTTTTTGTTTGTTTGATTTGAGGTTTAACGTCCGCGTCAACACTGTAAAGGTCATTTTGGAGACCTTGCTACCAATTTTGTGGGACTTTCACCCGACATTGAGATGAAATGACATCTCAAGCCCTGTCGTCCAATGAAACCAATAGGGTTTATTGGCATGGACGGTCCGCCTCGCACTGCGGTTCCTGAACAGGCTTAGATCCTCTAAGCGGTTTACCAGTACTAGTATGCGGGCCGGTTTCAGCTCTGCGTGGAAGCATCATGCAGCCCATATATCTCTTCAAGCCCCTATGTGCGGGGGCCGATGAGCACTCATGTAAGATCCTCTATATAATAAAGCATGTTCATATGAGTATTGCGAGTTGGTAAGTGTGACCAGTTGGGTCAGATGTTTAGTGATCGCGTGAATTACATGTATTTACATGCCCTGAGGTACACAATGTAACCAAAAACTCAAGTTGAGAGCCGCAAACAAAGCTACATTGCCGTCCAGGCTAGTCTTAGTCTTTTTTGCTTTCTTTATGCAGACCAATTTACGTCTCCGCCAACTTATTTTGTCTGAATAGAATTTTTCTATGGACGCCGCCGATATGTCACAAAGTGCAACTGCATGTTACATGATTTGACGTGTCATATAGCTTCATCACAGATTTTACTTAAGGAAACAAACGTTTACAAGAACAAATACATGTAAATAAATCATCATCCTTGCATTCACATAACGTTGTTCTAAAACTGCATCACGAAAACACGCCAATAAAATTTTGACCCCCTCGAACTCCACTTTTATATGGTAAAACTGGGGTTTACGAGGGTAATAGGCGGTGCTAACGAATACCCACAATCTATATTTTAGAGCAGAAATAAGAAAAATATCCCAATTTTTCATATTAAAATTTCATTTTTTCGGTGATAAAGGTTACAATGTATTTGTATAGGCGTGTTTTCGTAATGGATTCAGGTTTGAGTGTCTGCATTGATGTTCACTTGTTAGTGAGGTTAACATGCAGATAAACCCGTTGTTTTTATGTGTTCATTTCTAGTTTAAAGTTAAGAATATGGGTACATATTCGAACCGCCTCAAATTTTGGAGCCAATACAAACTTTGAGTGACAACAGGGAATATATCAAATTTTCATAAGGAAAATTGCCCACTCACCACGTTAGGAGGTAATTAAAGTTATCACTCTTGAACCCAAGTTTGTTATAGAGAAACATGTGTGGTTTAGAATGGTATATGTTATGTTCTTGAATTCTGCTCTAGATAAATTGTGTGGGTGCTCATTAGAACCGCCTCTTCTTACCAACAAGAAGACAAAAGGTCTCGAATTTTCCTCTGATCTAATCATTCTTCATGTCCTTGAAGATCTTGGTATCTCAGACGGGCGTGGCTTCCTAATGTTCTGCGCAATCATATATGCTTCAAAAGGGTATTTGGTTTAAGTATATTTTGTTGCTAAGCTCCAGTCACACCAAACTAGTTCTTAGACCATCCGGTCAAGTCCTAACAAAATCGTTAAACGGACTGTGGTCGAGGTAGAAACGTGTAAGTTTTACCCAGTTATGCCTGAAATACGTTTCTGTATCGACCATAAGAAGTCCTCAATACGACCAGCCTGTCTGTATCGCGTCCACAGTTCATTCGTATCAAGTTCAGATCGGACAGATCTGCCCGTTCATATCATGCGAACAACATTTCCGAGCAGTCCAAGCCCGTTCGTTGTCGTTTTAGATCCGCTTGTATCTAGTTCTGTCCCTCACCGGTACGGTCAAGCCACTTCTAGATAGTTTGTAACTCGACCACACAGTTCATAGAAAGTTCATCTTTTTCTGACTACGTCCTCATATCGTCCCAAGTGCGCGAGGAGCGTTATTACAATCGCGTCCTGGCCGGATGGCTATAAAAATTCAGCGCGTTCTTGTCAGTCCTTATTCCCGATCGCCGCATCAAGCTGTGTAGAGCAAGTCCATGGAAATTGTAATTACCATTGTTATAGTCATCACCTACGTGTGATCTTATAAGAATCTAATATGGGTGTGAGGGGTGGATGGGAAAATCCGTCCCAAGGGACACTGTCCGGCATCACGAGGCTTGCCGAATGATGCCGGACAGTGATTTTTCTATCCACCCCTCACACCCATATAGGATTCTTTTTCTTGCATACCTTCCACTTCTAAGCGCGGATTTTTAATGCTGCAGTCATTTCGGTTACAGACGTCCACCATATTGTGATGCCACTACATGAATGTTTAGTGACGTCTCGTAACCTGCATGACGTCAGCCTTAACGACGGCGCATATGGGGTCGTATTCAACCAGCATATTATCAAACACGCGATTATATTCGATTTTGGGTCGGAACACCAGGGTCAGAACATAAATTTCTATCCCAGGGTAAAATCACCGATTTCCTTGTCTGGTGTGCTAGAAATGAAACTTTATTGTATCAAGCACATTGCATCTTTCTTATCACAATGCTTCAGTTACGGAGCGGAGCCAAAAAGACGGAACCTGTTAATAGAAAGCAACCACTACCCCCATCCTACAACTCCTTTGAAGCACAAACGGACCGATCTCTTTCAACACATACTGCTAGTTGCTACCCGACTGCACGTCGTCGCACGATTCTAATAGGGTTGAAGTACGGCAGTTCCGGTCAAAGTACGTCCATTTCGTTTTCACTACGGTCACCTCGTTTTAGAACGTTGTCACGACTAAATGGACGGCAAAATGCCAACAGGGCCCAAGGTTCTGAAGCATCATTCCCGTCCAAGCATTATCCACCTTCGTAAATAGATCGTAAAAAGGTTGCTGCTACGTCAACCCCTTTTGGAGACAGTTCGAGTCCGTTTAACAAACAAAAAACAAAAAAACAACAGATCAGAACGCAGTCAGAACGAGTTTGGTGTGACTACGTCCATGTAAAAAAGATACAAGCAAAAGTTCCATCATCTGTGATGGTCCTTACCGGATACGAAGTACAATTTAAAATAATTACGCAAATGATATTAAACTGAAATACTTTTAAAAATATTAATGTATTATCAAACTGACAGAGGTCAGACACATAAGAATGAATATAGGCGAAATATCTGTGTACTTGGGCATAATAAAACCTGAAATAAAACATGTTCCAGTAGCCAAGACACACGCCAGCTAATGTACCTCAATAGTCCTACCAGAGCATTGGTTTTGCGCTCGTTTGGATAGTATGACAAGCGAAGATAAAGATCAGACTATGCGGGCGCGCAGTCTGATCTGAGTTCGCACGTCACAAAAGACTCCTGGCGGGTTTGCTCATGACCCGGTGCATCTAGCTGGGCCGAGAGTTATTGATATATATGACGACTTATATATTTATCAATTTCCTCAAAGTTCAGTGAACCTAATTCATATTCATAACGATTTCATGTCCTCCTCTTACATTAACCCCTTTTTGTACCAAATGGAATCTTCCTCCTTATATAAAACATGAGTTCGTTTCAAAATTTAGGGGTGTCAGGTTGTGTTTTCTTCAAATTTTATTGGGAAAATGGCTTAACTTTTCGCAAACAGTGTAGGCCCTGTTCTGCGGCGTCTGATCTGGGCATACACTGTTTGCCAATTACACGTTTTGGGGTTTCTGGTACTCAATGGGTTAAACCGTATTTAGAAAGTTTAAGTAGAGATGTTCGCATAATTTCAGACACTTTTCACACCGTGACAACTTATTATCGCTTTTTTGTATTCCTCTATCTGATGAATCCCAAAGAAATGAGTGTATGTGTTTGAATTTTACGTCCCACCAACAGCTAAGGTAATACGGAGACGGACCTCGGTTTAAAGACTCACCTGAAAGTCTGGAGAAGCCCGGGATCGATCCCACGACCCCTGGTTTATGATGCGAGTATAACCGCTACACCACGGAGGCTTCTAAATCCCAAGGCCAAAGATGTGTTCTGTTAAATGTAACAAATCCACTCCTCAGGAACAAATATCTCCTTCCCTTTAACCCATATATGACAAAGGATTCTTCAATCCGAAAAGTTTGGAGTGGTCCATTTCCAATTATAGGGTGTCAGATTTCTTTTGTTTGTGGTAAATTTTACATAAACAAACAGTGTAGACCCAGATCAGATGCTACGTTCTGTGGCGTCTGATCTGGGTCTGCACTGTTTGCCAATGTCCCAGAAAAGGGCCGCTAGGCATATATGGGTTGAGAAAAGATTTGCCCTTTTCATGGAGTAATTCCAATTCTAAAAAGTAACCCACTTTCCCTTTATTAAAAGATGTGTTCTTAAACTTAAAATGGAACAATTCCGATCAAAAGGAACAAAGCCTTCCCTATAGGAGGAACGGGTGACTGTTAATGGAAAAATCCGATCCTAAGAAAAAAAATATTCCCTTTTGAAAGGAAGACAGAATTTCTTCAAAAAGTTGCTTCGCGACTCCACACCGTACAACCGGCTGCGTCGAAGACAGATTACTGTCTCTAAGACAGATCGCGGAAAACGTTTCATAGAAAGGGTAGGTGAAGTTTTTTTGTTTGTATAAATCGAGAAGGCAATCTGTTGACTTTTGCTGCTATTGGAGAAGAAACTAAATGCCTGGAGATACCGCAACAAAAGTCTGACTATATTTCAAAGCCAGATAAGGCTTTTCCAGTTCGTTGAAAAATATTTTCATCGAAACTTTTATGAATTTTTGTTTTTGGCGTCAAGTGTACGTCTACGCAACAAAATATGTTACATTCGCTTACTCATGCTAAAACTTCGATTATTCGACAGCATTTCTGCCAAATTGGACCGTATAACTCGGTTAAATAAACAAACTACGCCCCCCTAAAGAGACCAGGTGTCCAAAACAATGCTGTCTCTAACTACAGATTGTTTTTTATACGACTGTCCACCAACACAGATCAGAGATTTCTAAGGCTAACATTGATGACAGATCAGAATTTTGGTTACATCTTCAATAAAGAAGAATTTTGGATGACTTAACACTGGCAACTTCAGTGGAAGCTATTTCATGCCAGCTCCAGGGCATTACTTGTAATAATGCTGCAATTGAGTAACATAGAGGCTGCTCTCTAATCATTTATATTTCCTGCCAACACACAAATTGTGCAATCAGTAGAAGCCTCCGTGGTGTAGTGGTTATGCTACTTGCCTTGTAAACCAGGATTCGCGGGATCGATCCCGGGCTTCTCCAGACTTTCGGATGTGTCTTTAAACCGAGGTCCCGTCTCCTTAGGTGACCTTAGCTGTTAGTGAGATGTACAACACTCTCTCTCTCTCTCTCTTTCTCTCTCACTCTCTTGTGCAATAAGTAAACGTCTGAGGCGTTATTTGTTTAATTTTCTTCTGCCTGTACTTTTTCTTTCCTAGATGTTACAGGACTCAGAAATTTCTGTGTTGTAATTAGTTAGGGATTCGATATTGAAAGTAAGCAGCTGACGTTCGTGCGAATATCTGGTTGTGCCATTTTTTACCATCAAATGCCATGTATTTTTATTGCACGAACAAGGTTGCACAATGCAATAATGAACCTTAAATAGGTCGTTATGCAAATGGTGCAGAGGCGACCATGTACAATAAGATGAGTAAATTATAGAAAACACGCCTATAAAAATACAATATAACCCACAAGCGGCGCCGAGTGAATTAAAGTTAACCCTTTTTGTACCAAATGGAATCTTTCACCTTAAATATGGCAGGAGTCCATTTCGATATTTAGGGGTGTCAGGCTGTGTTTTCTTCAGAATTTATTCAGAAAATGGTTAAGCTTTTTACAAACATTGTAGGCCCTGATCAGACGCCGCATTACCGCCTTCTGAAGTGTCTGATCTGGGCCTGCACTGTTTGCAAAGGTACCTCTTTAAGGGTTTCTGGTACTGAATTTGTTAACACAGACGCACGTACCATCTTGTTGTACATGATCGCCTCTGTACCGTTTGCATTCTGAAGTGTCTGATCTGGGCCTGCACTGTTTGCAAAGGTACCTCTTTAGGGGTTTCTGGTACTGAATTGGTTAATACAGACTAACATACCATCTTGTTGTTCATGGTCGCCTCTGCACCGTTTGCATAACGACCTATTTAATGTTCATTATTGCATTGTGCAACCTTGTTCGTGCAATAAAAATACATGGCGTTTGATGTTTAAAAAAAACGACACAACAAGATATTCGCACGAACGTCAGCTGTTTACTTTCAATATCGAATTCCTAACTACATTAGAACTTCGATGGCTCGAACACCGATGGCTCGTTTACCATGGAAGAGTCGAAACCCGTTCTTGAGCCCCTAGCGAAATCCTCTACATAAGAAACAGTGGGGGATATTTAAGGAGATTTTAGTCTTCTATCTTGCAAATGTATGCTGTGTGTACTCATTAGAATCGCCTCATTGAGGCCATTATATAACACCGAAAAGATGTCTAAAAGTTTTAATCTCGTTATGCCTATTGGCAGTAACCCTCGGTGGCTCGAACTGCCCATGTCTCGAACGGAATTTCGAGTTCCCAAAGGTGTTCGAGCCATTGAAGTTCGACTGTACATGTAATGTACAACACAGAGTGTCGCCCCCGCCCATAGGCGCTTGGAGAAATATATGGGCTGCATGATGCTTCCAAGCAGAGCTGAATTCGGCCCCCACACTAGTACTGGTAAACCGCTTAGAGGATCTAAGCCCGTTCAGGAACCGCGGTGCGAGGCGAGGTTTAAAGACACATCCGAAAGTCTGGAGAAGCCCGGGATCAATCCTGCAAATCCTGGCCTTCATGCGGACTGAACAAATTATTTGTCTAAATCGCGGCGGAAGTAAGGGCGAGGATTGTGGCAACGTTAAATCGATTTGAGCCCCCCAGTGGAAATCATTCCACTGACCGTTCCAAGGCGGTTCTTCTGTGGCGATTTATTTATGTTGTTGTTTGTTACTAACTGTGTGTATCACTTGTGTCTTTTAATTTTGGATGGCCATATGGCCATTTTGTGGGAAAGTAACTGTCCTTATGGCCTTCCTTTGTTTAGGTTTCCATTATGGTCTGGTCGGTTAATGTTTGTATTTCTTTCCATTTGGTGTCTTTGTTGGGTGGAGTAAGTTAATTGTATCGATTCCTGATCTTTGTTTTACTTCTACTTTACAAGGCAAGTAGCATAACCACTACACCACGGAGGCTTCTACTTATTGCACAATTTGTGTGTTGGCAGGAAATATAAATGATTAGAGAGCACCTCTATGCTACTCAAATTGCAGCATTATTACAAGTAATGCCCTGGAGCTAGCATGAAATAGATTCCACCGAAGTTGCCGATATTAAGTCATCCAGAATTCGTCTTTATTGAAGATGTAACCGAAATCGTCTGATCTGTCATCAATGTTAGCCTTCGAAATCTCTGATCTGTGTTGGTGGACAGTCGTATAAAAAACAATCTGTAGTTAGAGACAGCATTTTTTTGGACACCTGGTCTCTTTAAGGGGGCGTGGTTGTTTATTTAACCGAGTTATACGGTCAAATTTGGCAGAAATGCTGCTGAATAATCGTAGTTTTAGCATGAGTAAGTGAATGTGACATATTTTGTTGCGTAAACGTACACTTGACGCCGAAAACAAAAATTCATAAAATTTTCGATGAAAATATTTTTCAACGAACTGGAAAAGCCTTATCTGACTTAGAATATATAGTCAGAATTCTGCTGCGGTATCTCCAGGCATTTAGTTTCTTCTCCAATAGCAGCAAAAGTCAACAGATTGCCTTCTCGATTTATACAAACAAAAAAACTTCACCTACCCTTTCTATGAAACGTTTTCCGCGATCTGTCTTAGAGACAGTAATCTGTCTTCGACGCAGCCGGTTGTACGGTGTGGACTCCCCTTAAAATAACTTTAAGGACGGGTTCTTTCGGAAACGAGCATCTGTTTGCAATAAGACAACGATAACACAGCCGTGCGACATAGTGCATTTTATCACATCTCCAAAATGGCTACTTTTATGATGAAAATTCGTAATATTATTCTTATTTATACTGCGAACATAGGCTATGGGTGCTCGTTAGAACCGCCTCACTGAGGTGAGGCGGTTCTAACGAGTACCAACAACCTGTCTTGGAGCAGAAATAAGAAAAATAATGTATATACCCGTAAACCCAAATTTTCTCTAAAGTGGGATTTAAGCGGTGTTCATTACACGGACTTGTTCATATGATGACATAACAATAACACAGCCGTGTGACATAGTGCATTTTTTCACATCTTCTCTGATGAAAATCCGTAATATTTATCTTGTTTTTCTTCAGACATTGGTTGTCAGTGCTCATTAGAACCGCCTCGTTGAGGCCAGTTTTCTCTGTATAAAGTGTGGTTTATGGGGCGTTCATTTCTTTTGGTCGATCGACAACGCAAATGATCGACCCGAAAATGACATAAACGCCCCATACTGTCCTTTGATGGTGAAAATGTAGCATCCGGTGAAAATGTGCCTTCGGACATTTGTTCAGTGAAGACGCGCTTTAATCTCAAGCTATGACATGGATGATTTATGCTGTACTACTGCGTTACATTTTATGACGAACCTATAAGAACATTACTTTGTGATCTAAAAGTGTATTTCTGTTAATACCATTTCCAACCTAGCTGTCTAATTAATTACCAGAAAACGCCCTTATACGTTTTGTTCTCAAAGGTGTCATTTTGTTATCCCTTGCGAATGTTCATCATTTGATAATAATCTTAACAAGCCTTTTTTCGATACATAGAAGATAAACCCTTTTTTGTTCCAAATAGAATCTTTCTCCTTGTATAATGCATGAGTCCATTCAAAATTTAGGCCTGTCAGGTTGAGTTTTCTTCAAAATTGATTCGGAAAAAGACTGAGCGTTTTGAAAACAGTGTAGGTCCTGATCAGATCTGCGGCGTCTGATCTGGGCCTGCACTGTTTGTCAGGATACCCGTTTTGGGGTTTCTGGTACAAAATGGGTTACTATAGTACGCTGGTGTTTCGTTTGTTTTTGTTTGGAACAGAACAGTCATCTCCTTAATTAATCCACTTGATGAGCAATCTTGTAGTCCCTACTCGCTCCTCTTGTAGACCCACGCATTACCCTTCTCATCACGAAAACACACCTTTGTAGTTTTGACCCGATAATGGTAAAACTGGATTTTACAGACGTACACATTTTTCTTATTTCTGCTCAAAGCTTAGGTTGTGGGGACCATTGAGCAGAAATATGAAAAATATCAGAATTTTTTTAACTGAAAATTTTCGTTTTTTTTTTTTTTTTGTGGGGTGATAAAATTTCCAATATATTTGAATAGGCGTGTTTTTGTTATGTAGGCACCGTTGAATACCCTTGTAGACTTTCTGAGTACCGTGGTAAACCCTCCAGTGAGTACCCTTATATACCAGTCTGAGTACACTTGTCGGGCCCCACAGGGTGCCATCGAATTGTAGACTGTGGGTAGTCGTTACAACTGGTTCCGGCGAGTACACACAATCTGTTAGAGCAGTAGAAGTACCTATCAATTGATTGATCGAGCCATTGACGGTCTTAATGCCAGGTAAGAATCCACATTACGATAATACCTCCGTGCGACATAGTGCATTATTCCACATCTCCAAAATGGCTACTTTTCTGATGAAATCCGTTATATTCTTCTTATTAACACTGCAACCATAGGTTGTGGGTGCTCGTTAGAACCGCCTCAATGATGCGGTTCTAACGAGCACCCACAACCTTTGTCTTAGAGTAGAAATAAGAAAATAGTGTATACCCCGGTAAGCCCCAAATTTCTCTGTATAAAGCGGGGTTTACGGGGTAGTTTATTTCACGGACTTGTTCACGTGATGACAACGGGGATGATGCTGTATGGCTATTTTTCAGTTTTTTTGTTTTATATAAGTATAGCTTTTACAAAAAGCTATGTCTACGCTAATCATATATTACAATGTGAATGTCTAGAGTTATATTCCAGAAATGTTTTATACAATAAAATGGAAATATTCTAATTGCCATCCTGCCGACTGAAGTACTATGTCTAAAATCACGGTCAAAGTTTCAAATATTGTACTTTTGTCAAAACATACTTTTTCATCCTTAAAAAGCACATGTGCAGCTCCAGTATGCTGGGCGCATCTTATCAAATGGACTGCTTGAAAACTCGGTTGGAGAAGTTAACTAGGCAACTTTCCTAGACTTTATAGAAGACTAATTGAGCCCCGCCAAGCGAATTTGTGTCTTCGAGCATTCCGTCATGATAAATTTTAACTGCGCATGCCCAGCCATTCAGAGGGGCCAGGGATATGGCTTTCTGTCTGAAGGTTCCTCTTGATTCACTGTTTGTATGAGCGAGCAGCGAAGGTTCTGGCGAGACTGCGCGGATGCGCAGGCTCGCCTGAACCTTCGCTGCTCGCATAGGCGATAAGTACCAAAATCGCTTGACGGGGCCCAATCGATGATTGTTTGAATGGATGTTTAACGTGTCCGTTAACACTATTTCGGTCATTCTGGAGACGTCGCTTCCAATTTTGTGGGAGATCAAATGACATATCAAGCCCTGCCGCCAATGAAACCGATATGGTTTTTATGCATGTACATTTCGACTCGTATCACTTTGCCTGGGCAGGCTTAAGCCTTCTAAGTGGTTTACCAGTACTCAAGTGCGGTCGATTTCAGCTCTGCGTGGAAGCATCATGCAGGCAAATCTATTATCTAAATGAAGATTAACCTAAAAATTTTGTTAAGGGCGAGGCAAGTTTTTGTTTAGCTCACCAGAGCCGAAGGCTCCTGGGGAGCTTATAGGATAGGATGTGGTCCATCGTGGTGGAGAGTTTGTAGATGTATATTTTGTATTAGCCTGTACAAATATGACAGCAAATATGGTCCTGTACAAAATTTATATAATATGTGATAGCAAATATGTCCCAGAGCTCTGTCCGTTGACCTCTTTCTTTGGTTAAAAGTTTATACTTGTTATAGGCTATTTTCCTTCTTGAGAAAGTTTATTCTTAAGGTCAAACCTGCAAAAAGGGGAACTAATGGCTGCACTCCCGTGTTAAACCCAACCTCTATAATGTCACAAAAAGCATGGTGTGTGCCATGCTAAGAATCGCCTGATCGAGGCTATTCTAATCACAAAACAACAACAAACTAAAGTGATACACACTCAATTGATTATTCGTAACCATTTCTCAATTATCTGGAGCTAACGAAACATTCACTAGTGACTCCAGAACAAGCGTAGTTCGAATCAGCCATGGTAAACAAGCCATGAGTTTTTGAAGTTTCACTATATTGCTGTTTAACATTACGCAAACACGCCTATACAAATACATTGCCACCTTCATCGCCGTAAATATGAAAATTTTATGATGAAAAATTGTGATATTTTTCTTATTTCTGCTCAAAATATAGATTGTGGGCACTCGTTAGAACCGCCTCATCGAGGCGGTTCTAACGAGTACCCACAATCTATATTTTAGAGAAGAAATAAGAAAAATAAGATATACCCCCGGAAACCCCAGATTTACTATATAACAGTGGGGTTCAAGGAGATCAAAATTATATAGGCGTGTTTTCGTGATGAAGTAGGGTATATTGACCAACCATGCACTGTGTTGTATAACATCTGTGAGCTTCCGCTGTAGCAGAGGGTCTCTCGTTTCAAAGTTACCAAATGAGTGGTCTCAATTTCGCCCAGTTGCGCAAAATATAGACTCATCAGAAACAGCTCCCTCAAGACGAGTTCCAAAGGGAAACCATAACCTATGTAGCATGGACTTCATCACGAAAACACGCCTATATAATTTTGACCCCCTTGAACCCAACTTTTATACAGTAAAACTGGGGTTTGCGGGGGTATACCTTATTTTTCTTATTTCTGCTCTAAAATATAGATTGTGGGTACTCGTAAGAACCGCCTTGATGAGGCGGTTCTTACGAGTGCCAACAATCTATATTTTGAGCAGAAATAAAAAAATTCACAATTTTTCATCATAAAATTTTCATTTTTTTCGGCGATAAAGGTGGCAATGTATTTGTATAGGCGAGTTTGCGTAATGTTGAAAGCATGGCTAATGAGGAGTAACAAGGATAAATGGGTCGATTGTTTAGAAATCGGCCCAAAGTTACTAACTACAAAAGCTTCCTGCCTGCTATTGTCCGCGTGACTATCGTTGATCACGTACAAAGTCAATGTACAGATTATTTATAGCAGGACAAGTCTTCTCCTTGTGATATCAGAGTGTTGTATAAAAAGTTCAATCTAGACTGGGCACGTAGTGGATCATTGGCAAACAGTGTAGACCCAGATCTGACGCCGCATAACACGGCTTCTGATCAGGGTCAACGCAGCTTGAAATACTGTAATTTAAGGATTAAAAGAAACAGTTTAAGCCAGAGTTCCCGGCCTAGAATCAGAGACAATCAATCGACCCACCCGTGCTTGTTGGATAGATTTTTGTATTGCTGTATTAAACCAAATGCTATGGGCAATTGTTAGAATCGCCCAAAATATATGTTTCTGACAAGAAAATAAAGAAAATTACCCCTAAAGTTATATATGCCCAGCGGTTCTAATCTGGGACATTGACAAACAGTGCAGAACGAGATCAGACGCCGCAGAACGATCTGGGTCTATACTGTTTGCATGAAAATCATTCATTTTTGTAAAATTTGCCACAAAAAAAAAAAAAACCTAAGACCCCTATAATTGGAAATGTACCACTCCAAACTTACAAGGTGGAAGATTCCATTGTCATATATGGGTTATTTTCCTTATCTTTAGCTTAGATAACACATTTCAATTCTTGAAGGATGCCTTTTCTGTAGTGAAAGGATCACATGTTTCGAAACAAAACAATCTTAACGAATAGTTATTGCTGAGCTGTGCAAAAGAACGGATTATATTGAGTGCATCAGTCGAACAAATTATACGTTTTGTTGAGTCGAGTAATGCGTAAAACTGACCTTTGTTGCTCAGGCCTTCGGTAAAGATTGCAGTCGTATCGAGCCGTATTCATTACGCAAACACGCCTGTACAAAAACATTGCCAACTTTATCGACTTAATGAAAATTTCATGATGAAAAAGTGTGATATTTTTCTTATTTCTGCTAAAAATATAGATTGTGGGCACTCGTTAGAACCGCCTCATTGAGGCGGTTCTAACGAGTACCCACAATCTATATTTTAGAGCAGAAATAAGAAAAATAAGGTATACCCCCGGAAACCCCAGTTTTACTATATAAAAGTGCGGTTCAAGGGGGTCAAAATTATATAGGTGGGTTTTATGTGATGGCCAGTAATGCATAAATACAGTAAAATTCCTATATTAAAACCAGATTTAGGACCGTTCAAAAGTGGTCTTCAAATCTACTTTGAACAGTCTCAAAGCAGAATACACTGTTTTCAGGAAAAAAAAAAAACAAAGAAAGAATAATTACACCCTTCGAAATAAGCTTTTTAAACCAGAATCAGTTTTTTTTATTTTAGATGGTCTTAACTGCGGAATTTGACTGTACAGTAAATTTCCTAAATTAAGACCAACTTTGGAAATGTTAAGAAAGACCACTTTTGAACAGTCTTAATTTAAAGGTCACTTTTGAACAGTCATGAAGGGATTTTATCTTTCTAGAGTACCCGGGGAAAAAGAACAACTAAAACATTTTAAATATGCTTTTAAAAGTAGAATTTGTTTAAATTTTATTTTAGCTGGTCTTATTTGCGAAGTTTTACTGTTTTTTGTTGGGCTGTAGTTAAAAACGGGTACCAAGATCACTACCCATTTAGTTGATCCGTATGATCTTAGCTGTTGGTGGGACGTAAAGCTGAAACACACACGTAACGTGAAACCAAGCCCAGTTCGTTGTCTCAGTCGTCAAACGCTGCTGTATTTGCCGTTCCTGATGTTTTTAAGATCCAGCAATATCGTGTTAACAGATCAGTCACCAATGCCTTCTTCTAACCAAATGAAAAAAAAAAAAAGGTTTTCGAAGGATACACATTATTTTAGATTGTATGTGAGGCTGTTCTAACGAGCAACTACAATCTATAGTGTAGCTAATACAAGAGCACCGCATGCGGGTGCCAACGCTCGGCTGCAAAAATTCTAAGTCGAAAAAGAGGCATAACTGTGCCAAAAATATTCTGAGGGTTACCTCACCTATTGGTATGAGTTCCCCTTTTCATAATGAACAACTGGTCCGAGTTTCAAGTAAATATGTTCAGGAATGACATAGATATTACAAAATGTCCAAGTTTTTGCACAACGACGCAGACGACGACGACGATGACGACGCAGACGATGCCAGAGCTATGACAATGCCTTGTCGTTTTCTTCGAAAACAGCCGAGCTAATAAGGGACATGTCTTGTTTTGTGTAATGAAAGATGCTTTAAAATACATATGGAGTGTTTTCATTGCGTTTAACATTTATTCAAAGTGACAAAGAATATATATGATCAACTGTAACTCCGAAAAAGTGCAATTAATATCGAGGAATTGACAAAGTGATTAAAACGATTACAAGTACATGAACGCTCGTGTAAACCTACTTTAATATTAAGAAATTGGTGATTATGTCCCTCCACAAAGGGAAATGGGACATATTGTTTTTGTGCGGATCACAATAGCATCGACGTTAGCGTCGGTTTTGCCTGTTTCAAACACTTTATCTTCTCAGCCAATATATGGACACTGACCAAACTTGTATGGTTACATCACTTGGACAAATGAAAACAGTCATCAGGATTTGATGGTCTCGACCTCGTTTTCAAGGTTGCTGCCTCTCGAGAACCTTTAGTTTTGGCCAAAATGGTTTGTCTGCACCTTATCTCATGAATTGATCGAGGAATTTGGTCAAACTTAGTACAATATATCATCGCAGCCCGCCAAAAATTTGATTAGATTTGAATGCCATTGACTTCAGCATCAAAGTCAAAGACTCGTGAATGTTGTCAAATTTGGGCCAAACATAGCCTGTCTGCCCTCTATCTCATGAAAAAATCGAGGAGTTTATCAAACCCTGTACAATATAGCATTGCAACCCGCCAAAGATTTCATTAGATTTGAACCACCTTGACTTCAGCTTCAAGGTCATAGGCTTATGAAAAGCTGTCAAATTTGGGCCAAAATTACCATGTCTGCACCATATCTCTTGAATAAATGAATGAATGAATTATAGTCAACTTGGTACACTCTATTATTGCAAACTACCGAATTGTTTTTATTAGAATTTGGTAATTTTGACTTAATTTTCAAGGTCACATTCTTGTCTAGATCGATTTTGTAGTTGGGGGCACAGTTTTTTTTTTTCTGAAAACATTTCTAGTTTCTTTATTCATGCTTAAGTTTAAAAGATAGATTGTTGTGAGGATTTTCGTAAGGTCCGCTTAAATTGTAATGTGCATGCAAGATTAATGTTCTTTTTTATGTCTGGTCTAGTCTAATTTGTGACAACTGTAAAATGGTTAACTGTAGCATATTAATTTTCTCTGTGCATGACTGTCCCATTAAATTACAATAAATTATGACATGCAGTAGACCTGTACAAAAATATACCAATTTTAAATGAACTCATATAAACCTACCGCTTTTTTATTGGCAAAAAGTTTAACTGTGATCAAACGTTGCCTGATCTGGGTGTACACCGTATGCTTAAAACCCTACACCAGACCTAATAAACCTGGCATCCCAATATTTGCAAATGGACCGGTTTTAAGCTATTAGGTGGTAGATAATGGCCAAAGCTACATGTATTTGAAAAGTTACTTTGCAAAATTGAGAAAACTTGTTACATTAGGTAAACAAGTCCGTGTAATAAACACCCCTATAAAACTCATCGAGGCGATTCTTATGCGCACAATAAACACACATTCTTGTATAAATACCTATGCGCATGACTGTTTGAAGCCATTGTCAAATGGACCGAAAGCCGTGCTCAAACAGCAAAAACCATGTTCAAATCATGAAATTCGCGTGCTGTTTGAACATGGATTTTGAGCGTTTGATATCACAAGACTGACCTTGCTTTGTTTACGTTACGTTGAGCGACGTAACGTTATCGCCCTTAACGTAGCGTTTTAGGGTTCTATGATGACGCCGGATGATTACTGCGTAACAACGTAATTGTAAACAACATTCTGAACTGGCCGCCATGTTGGTTCGCCGGTCGCATTTGATGAGTTTACATGGAGCTTTTGGGCGTTTTCGTCAAAATTGTCTGTCGGAATCGTAAGTTATGCAAGAACAACGATCAACCATGGTTATTTCATTGCACTAACATTTGCAGGATCCCTCGGAAGATATTTGAACATTCGGCCTGCCGGCCTCATGTTCAAACAATTTCCTCGGGACCCGGCGAATGTTAATGCATGAAAAACCATGGTTGATCCCTATATTTTCTATAAAATCAGAAAGTTATACCAAATACAGTGAAAGTCCGCTATTAAGGCCACCTAAAATTATACTCATTCTGCTTTATGACAGAAGTGTAGGCAATGATCAGGAATCGATACAATTAACCCACACCTCCATCAGAAACATCAAAGGGAAAGAAACACAAACGTGAAATTACTAGACACTAATGGAAACATCAATAGCGGAAAGCCAAAAGGACAGTTACTTTCCCACAAAATGGCCCATTGGCTATCCTAAACAAAACAATAATAAGCGATACACACACTCAAAGGCAAACCATAACAAAAATAAACCGCGACAGAAGAGCCGCCTTGGATCGGTCAGTGAAAAGCTTATTTAGTAGGCTGCAGTTATTTTTTCATTTTTAGTGAAACGAATTATTAAAAAGCTTATTTAGTAGGCTTCAGTTATTCTTTCAATGTGTTTCATGCATAGAGGCCTCTGGTCTTAATATAGGTATTTTTCTGCAGCCGTGAAACGAATCGTAATTGTTCGAGCCATCGAAGTTCCTAGTAAGTAGATTTAAGGTCTTGTGGTATGGGAACACTATTTCGTAGAATTGATACAACTGAAACTGTACCAGCCAACGACAAATTCTCTTTTCAATTCTGTATTTAGGATGAAAAAGAGAGAAAAAAAAAAACATTGCCGCTCACCTATGATAACATATGGTTTTAAAAAATCTAAAGACTTTGTAATGGACAACGTTTTTCTAGTCAGCTTTCCTGTTCTTGGAAACATCCATTGGTCCCACATTTTTTTTTTTTCAATAATGACTGCTCAGTTTCAATATTGACAGCTCAGTTTGTGCAGAAGCGAAAAGTGTGTCATATACACGTTACAATGCTTCTTGTCGTACTCTTGGGTCGACTGTGTATCAGTCAACCCGGTTATAAAGCGCAGTAGCAATTCAATGCTGAAGTCCACTGAACTATTGCTGACTATGCGGAAAGCCAGGTAACGGTTATTTATAGAAGTTTAGCTGTGCTATTCTTATCGCTGTGAGGTCAGAGCGTTGCTTAAGAGGGTTGTCTACAGAGACTGGACTGGAGTGGTGTGTTTGGTTTGGCAAATAGTGTATACCCAGATCAGACGCCGCAGAGCGCGGCGTATGATCAGAGTCTATACTGTTTGCTTTCAGTACAGTACAGGAATTTAAGGGTTAAAAGAAATAGCCAAAGTCCCCCGTTCAGGACCATTTTTCAAGCTATCGACCCACCAAAACTGTCAGTGATTTGGTTTAATTTTCAATGTTGCTTGCTCAGTTTGTGTAGATTCGAAGTGTGTCCTTAAAGACTATGAAAATGTTTTCCTGGCACGTGGGCTAAAATTCATGGGTGTTTAGCATGCTGACATATTTCTAGAAAAACAACCAAAATGTTCCAAATTAAATCAATAAATATAAAACATGCATTTTAAAAAAGTATTTTTGTTGTTGGAATTGATTTCGTAAGAAAATTACATTTCAAAATGGTATATTTTTGAACGTCTGTTCCTCGATTGTCCATCATTAGAAACATACCATTTTACACCAAAATATACTTCAGTGTGTGTACTAGCAGCGACGAGACGTGATTTTTCACAACACTGGCCGATAGAACCCCTATCAACATGTAGAGTTCACTATTCATGGATTAATTAAGCACTGGGGTAAATCAGCGTAGCGATAATAAAAATTCTGTCAAATCGTTTTGATGGCTTTTGGCCAAAAAAAATCCCCACTTGTATCTATTAAATACCAAATTAACGGAAGAATAAAGGAAAGCATGACCTGAGCATAACAATATTTAGAATAAAAATCCGTTTTGCAGGATATTTTTACCCACGATTAGCACGTTTATACCTCTGATTTACCCCGACCATATATACAGTAATTGCTGTCAATATGACCGAAAATGATAACTATAATGTTATTATGGCAGTTTTTGGAAAGCCTACTTCTCATCGTTACTAGGACATGGAATATACTTTAGGTTGAGGTAAAAACTGAATGTTTCCGAGGAAGGGCAATGGGGAAACCAATGTTCAAAACTTGACCATTTTGAAAGGTAATTTTCTAATAAAGTAATCTATTATTTTTTCTTCTAACAACAAAAATACACTTTTTAATAAGCATATTTTATGATTATTCATATAATTTTAGAACATTATGATTTGCTTTTCTAGAAACTTGTCGTCATTCTGAACAACCTTAAATTTTAGCTCACTTGTCAGGTTGACATTTGTTTTACCTTAACATGTTACATTGTTTCTTGTGTATTAGTTAACTTTTAAAGCGACAGAGAAATTTTATGAGCAGACGTAAATTTTATGTGTGGAATTATGTTGCAGAGAAAGTTAGGGCTGACATTACATGTGAATTGTCTACTTAGCAGACGATTTACGATTTACTTGTAATGCTTAGCTTTATTTTGTCTGGAAGATATGAAAAACATATTTGAAAATGGCAACCGTAATCACGTGATTGCCATTTTTTGTGCAATTGCCCTGCTTTACCAAATTTAGCACTAGATAAGTCCATCTTGCATGTTTTGACAGGAAAAGGCAATGCCACATTGACCTACCATATCGGCCTATCATCATGTGAACAAGTCCGTGAAATGAAACACCCCCTTAAACCCTAAACTTGGGTTTACGGGGGTATAAACTATTTTTCTTATTTCTGCTCCAAGACATAGGTTTTTGGTACTCGTTAGAACCGCCTCAATGAGGCGGTTCTAACGAGAACCCACAACCTATGTTTGCAGTATAAATAAGAAATATTTCACGGATTTTTACCACAAAAGTAGCCATTTTGGACATATGAAAAATGCACTATGTCACACGGGTGTGTTATCGTAATGAATGGTAGCGTAATCCGTCTGTGTTTAGTGCGATAGCATCTATTGTTTATCCTTACATGATCTGAAATTCCAATGGCAATCATAAACTAACATTTACTTTTCCAGACTGAATAAAATATTAATGTAGATCAGACGGTACAGTAAATATTACGTATTATGTCGATATTATGTGCAATTATTAATTACAGACCAACAATTCCAGACTCGGACTAACATCGCAGCAGACTGCATTAGTCACCACAAATCACGTTACTAAGTCAATGTACTGAACCGTAATGATCAATCTCCGCGAAAAAATATTGCTGGTCTTTCAGTGTGGAGACAATAATTTGAAAACATTTTCTCTCTATCGCCATTTTAAATTGCTCCAGAGGCCCCCTTTTAGAATCCTTTTAGAAAGTTTTGGTTAACCCATTTTGTACCGGAACCTCCAAAACGGGTACCCTGGCAACCCGTGCAGGCTCAGATCAGACGCCGCAGAACGCGTCTGTAACATTACCAAATCATTGCCTCCACTTCTACATCCTACACTGTTTGCATAAAGTTCAGACATTTTCCAACTTAGATTTCAAGAAATCACAACCTGACACCCCTAAATTTTGCAATGGTCTCCTGCTATATATAAGGAGGAAGATTCCATTTGGTACAAAAATGGTTAATAGAAAAACAACCAGGAAGTTACTACAGCCGTATACCATTTAAAAGCTGGTGGAAAACATACTTGCAATACATTTATAGCCTGTAATAGTTATGCAGGATTTGCATATTTTGGCTTCCAGTTTTGTTCTTTAACATGTGTTTGGTTGTTTATCAGTCGACCAAAAGTTACTAACTACAGGCGCTTCCCGCCTGCTATTGCCAATGTGACTAAAGCTAACCATGTACAAAATTCAGGTACCAGTTATTCATAGCAGAGCACTGTGTAAAAATTAACCCTTATCCTGCTGAATATTCAGTTCAGTCACGCTCATTTCTGGCTTTGAACCGATCAGATTACTTCATGTAATTCATTCATACAAAAGAAGCCTCCATGGTGTAGTGGTTATGCTACTCGCCTTGTAAACTAAGGATCGCAGGATCGATCCCGGGCTTCTCCAGACTTCCGGATGAGTCTTTAAACCGAGGTCCCGTCTCCGTTTGACCTTAGCTGTTGGTGAGACGTAAAACTCAAATACGGATCAATCATACAAATTCATAAACTGAATGTCAAACAGTGTAGATCCTGATCAGATTCAGAAGCCATCAGATCTAGATCTACACCGTTTGCAAAAACGGGGATTGTCGTGAACAGCAGGATACTGATTACCTCCCCCCCCCCTTATATGATACACGCTCGAATCACCATTTGGCGTCCTTTGTACATTATTGTCCGAAGGCTCGTATGAAATGACCACTTGTGTAAGATCCTCTATTTTTCACACTGTAAAATATAACATGACCATGTAATTTACACAGTAGCAGCCCGTACTACATTTTCGGGGTTGTTTTTCGTATAAAATAAAAAGAATTTCCTTTTTCCTAAATACAAAAAAAAAAAAAATATTTAACTCGTGTTGAAAACATCTGAATTTTCGCCACACTCGATTTTATATTGTTGGTGTTCACCTCAAAAAAATTAAATATCGTCTATGTATTTTTCCGGTCTCCTCGAGGAATAGATGGATCAAAGGCCAACTGCAAAGCACACATGGAGGATTCCGATCAACCACCAGGTTGATCTGTGTCCTTTCCTGAGCGTATTTGTCCATATACAGAAGAACTTCGATGGCTCGAACACCGATGGCTCGTTTACCATGGATGTGTCGAACCCATTCTTGAGCCCCTAGCGAAATCCTTTACGTAAGAAATAGTGGGGGATAATTAAGGAGATTTTAGTCTTTTATCTTGCAAATGTATGGTGTGTGTACTCATTAGAATCGCCTATGGTGTGTGTACTCATTAGAATCGCCTCGATGAGGCGATTCTAATGAGTACACACAGCATACATTTTCATTATAGAACACCGAAAAGATGTCTAAAAGTATCTCGTTATGCCTCCTGACAGTAACACTCAGTGGCTCGAACTACCCCTGTCTCGAAGATTTTCGAGGTCCCAAAGGTGTTCGAGCCATTGAAGTTCAACTGTAGATTTTTTAACCTGACCCGGCTTAGAATTTCTTTACACCATTAAGAAATCTAATGTACTGAAAACTTGCTGTTGTTTCGGGCATTTTCCGATAAAAAATTCTGATATATACTGAACCGAAAAAGAAACGCAACTCCAAATATAAATGCGAGTATTTGCAGATATAATCATGTTTGCAGAAAATCGATTTAATGATGCAATAATATAATCATTCCTGTATGTAACTACCATAGAGAGTTCAATTTCCAATGAGAATGTTCGGAACACAAATCCGTTTTGTCATAGAGGAAGTCATTTCACAAGTTCAAAACATAAGCAGTTAATAGCGAGTATGTTCTCCGTTTGCATTCAGTCCTGCATGCACACACCTGGTCATGGACAGGATTAAACGATTGATATCTGCCTGGGGAATAGCATTCCACTCCTGTGTGAGCGCGAGACGCAAGGCTTGGCGCGTTGTTGGCGGCTGGGGGGGGGGGGGGGGGGCGGTTTCGTACGCGCCTATCAAAGACGTCCCACAAATGTTCTATAGGAGAGAGATCTGGACTATACGGAGGCCAGTGCATCACGTCATCGTTGTTTTGCTGAGCTTTGCTACATGCGCCCGAGCGTTATCCTGTTGAAACGTAACGTTGTGCTGTCGTACATAAGGAACAACTACTGGTCTTAAAACGACGTCAACGTAACGCTGACCCGTCAAAGATCCATCAATGAATACCAGGGGCGTTCTTTGACCATAAGATCTGCCAGCCCACACCATCAACCCACCGCCTCCAAATCGATCACGTTCAACCAAACAATTGTCACGATAACGCTCTCCGTCACGCCTATACACATGTTGACGGCCATCAGCTCTGTACAACAAGTTCCTGGACTCGTCAGAAAACATTACGTTACGCCACAGACGAAGGGGAAACAGATTTGGCCTATGTTGTGTGAGCCACGCCATTCTAACCTGACGTCGTATTGGTGTTAATGGCATACGAACGTACGGACGACAAGGACGTAAGCCAAACTCTCGAAGGCGATTCCTGACAGTATCTGCACTTATTCGATTGTTGTGCGTTCCTGGTGTCACCTGAGACGTCTCGACGGCTGTACGGAACCCATTACGAAGGTGGGTTAGACGGATGTATCGGTCCTGTCGACGTGTCGTGACGCGTGGACGTCTACTTCTTGGCCTGTCATTTGTCGTTCCCGTTTGACGTAGACGCTGGTACAAGCGAGTTATCGTCGATTTACTCACTTGGAAGTTCCTGGCGATGACAGCCTGAGACGTCCCACGTAGAAGCATTTGGACCACTACGCTACTTGATCTTGCGTCAAACGTACCATAAGCCGTAGAGAACAATATGCCAATATGATGATGTTACTGTATACATTTAATGCACTGCACGAGGAAATGTTGAAAACAACGACTTGCCAAGTGGAGCGTTAAACTGTACAGATATCGCCCAAATGTTTTCTGCATAAGGAAGTTTAAAAAGTATGAAAGTAAATCGCAAAATGATTTTTCAGTCAACCTGATGATTGCATGAAAATCTTTTGGGTTAAAAAGTTGCGTTTCTTTTTCGGTATATATTTTTTTTCTTCAAATTTCTGCTCTAAACATAGATTGGGTACTTGTTAAAACCGCCTTCCCTTTCTATGTCTTTTGCAGAAATAAGAAAAACGATACTTACTCCTGTAAACCCCAGATTTAAGATATATAAGTGGGGTTGTTTCATGCCTGTGCTTCCTTCCCTTTGGTGTCTCTGATGGGAGCTGTGGGTTAATTGTATCGATTCCTGATCATTGCCTTCACTTCTATTCCGAGGGGTCAATCGTATATAAAGTAGAAGTAAAACAAAGATCAGGAATTGATACAATTAACTTACTCCATCCATAAAAGACACCAAAGGGAAAGAAATACAAACATTAAGCGACCAGACCATAATGGAAACCTAAACAAAGGAAGGCCATATGGACAGTTACTTTCCCACAAAATGGCCATATGGCCATCCAAAATTAAAAGACACAAGTGATACACACAGTAAGTAACAAACAACAACATAAATAAATCGCCACAGAAGAGCCGCCTTGGAACGGTCAGTGGAAGATTTCCACTGGGGGGCTTAGGCGTATTTTTGTATTCAGTCGCAAGTTAACCAACCATGGAGGTAAAAGCTGCAAAGGAAATTGATTAGTTAAAAGACAACAAACCATGGTGATGGTTTAATGCCATCAGAGATTGATGCATCCTTTGGGTCAAGTAAACTTATCAGTGCTCTTTGGCGCAGAATTGATTACTTCTAATAATTTCTGTGATTTTATTATTTGTTTCTACTTGTGTCCCACTGGAAATCTTGTCTGGTCGTTTATGGTACATTCCATGGCCAGTGTTGCAGTGTTTCTGTCATAGACAACTTCAGATTAATGTACATGCAGTGCGTTGTGCTGTTTATTGGCGAAGTGTTGTAGACTAGTGTCTATATCAACTGTACTCTTCCGTATCTGAACAACTAGGTGGATTGAACAATTTTAATGGACATACTAACACAGCGCGCCTATATGAGTGAGTGTTTGAGTTTTACGTCCCGCCAACCGCTAAGGTCATACGGAGACGGGGTTTAAAGACTCACACGAAAGTCTGGAGAAGCCCGGTGTCGATCCTGCGACCCCTGGTTTACAAGGCGAGTAGCGTAACCACTACACCCCGGAGGCTTCGAGCGCGCCTAAATAGGCAATTGAAAAAGGGGAACAGCTAGTACATTTTCAGCCATTTTGTTCAAAGGGGGGCAACTTTCGAGACTTCATGTTCCCTTTTTCATTAGCTCAGTCTCACTGAAAAAGGGTTCTACTCTTAAAGGAAAAAAATGCTCATTAGGAGCATATATTTTCCTTTAAGAGTAGACCCCTATTGACAGGGCAGACAAAAATACTTTTGTATGAGTTGCCTCCCCTGAAGGTGTACCCATTCCCCTTAAATCTGCACCAAATCACTGGGCGGAAGAACGTGACGAGTGACGTCGTGAAATGACGCTATTCGTAGATTCTTTGACGTTGGACCGTGAAACGTTACTTTGTCTCATCAAAACATTACATAAAGGCGTAAATGTGCAGGATACAGTCAATAATATTATCACGAATTTTTTATGACAAATGGCGGAAGGTTGGGAGAACGGAAACAACAAAATTATTGCCCATTTTCAGTGTGTAATAATGAAATAGCTCAGCTCTAGAGTGTGATTTTAGCAATCTGCCAAAGACAAATCCAGACAGCTTGTCAGCCAGTTGTCAGCAGACAAATAACTCGCACAACGCGCCCGTTATTTGATCTACTTTATAACTGACATTCAAACTGTGATTTGTTTACTCAATAAATCACGGATAGAGCTGACCTATTTCTTAAAAAATCAAGTAGACGAAGTGCACGAACTGCGAAGTGGAAACCTCCGAAATGTTTTAATCGTAGTCTATTTTAACCCTATTGCTTGAAAGTAATGCCTTTGCAAGACATTCCGAAAACATGCCTATACAAATGCATTGTAAACTTTACCGCCGAAAAAAAAGTAATTTTTAAGATGAAAAATTGTGATATTTTTCTTATTTCTGCTCTAAAATATAGACTATGGGTACTCGTGAGAACCGCCTCGACCTTATTTCTGCTCCAATTATAGGCTGTGGGTACTCGTTAGAACCGCCTCGACTCGTCGAGGCGGTTCTAACGAGTACCCACAATCTATATTTTAGAGCAGATATAAGAAAAAATAGGTTTGTCCCTGTAAACCCCAGTTTTTCTATATAATAATGTGGTTCAAGGGGGGTCAGAATTATATAGGTGTTTTCGTGATGCTTACACCCAGATGTAGCGCCTTCTCCTTTAAGAGAGGTCACTCTGATGCTGGATAAAATGCCTTCACGTTAATGATAGTTTTGGATGCGTTAAAAAGCCATGTCTCCCAGAGAGCCTGGACCTTCGCTTCAGATTTTATCCCAGGCGGTATATTTGGAATTGAAACGTAACTTTTGGATCGTTTAAAATGTGCAAGTGTGGAGATATCACATTTTCTCGACACCCTTATGGTACATGTACCGGTTATATTGCTCAGTCATCTGTCAAGCACTAGATCTACCACAGGTTTTGGTGTTTTTATGTTTTTATGTTTTTTTTTTTTTTTTTGCTGATAAAACACGTTTTATACCACGAAGTATTGAATATTATGCAAATTCTAATGCACTTGCGTATGTGACGCGACGTCTGATTGGATAACCTCAAGAATTAGCGACAGTATATTCTGCGATATAGTGTCGGGAACCCGACGTCATCGCGTAACGTCGCTTTTCATTGGCTGACATTTGGTTTTACGCAGCTCACAGCGCTTTCCGTTTTGTGAAAGTAGGACATTTTTTAAACAAAACAAATGCAATAAATGCATTAGAATGCATTTATATCGCGTCTCTTTAAAACGAAATTTCCGACCGTACAACGGCCGGTTTACCTCCCCAAATAACAATTTTGAATACAGTTATCCCCTAAATATTGAAAAGTTATTTGTACTCTTATAACTTACCCAAGTTGCCGGCCGCAAGCTTATGTCTTTTAACCTGCACATGCCCAGCGTCCCAGACAAACGGTGTAGTCAGTCAAGATCAGTCGCCGCAGAACACCGCGGCATCTGACCGTGGTCCACAAAAAACTGTGTAGCTCCATATAATTTGGCAATGCGATTTTTACAAATGTCCACAAGGTAATAAGGGGTAAAAAGCATTTTATATCTACTCTGATGCAACACGTTTTTAATTCTTTATAAAGATTAATTCCTTATAACGGCCAATATTAAGGGAACGAAAGAGGGTCCTCTAGATGTAACAACCTGCTTGATTGAGAGTCAGACTGTTGATAACACTTGCAGTATACTTGATTGATATCATCAGCAGATCAGCTGTGTAATAATATTTTGACTGTCAAATCTCGCTGCTAAATTATCATTATCTCAAGCACCTAACAGTTTATTTAAGAAGGCTCTGGTTCTGATATCCTCCTTGGATATTCATTATTTGATAATGATCGAGTCGGGAAAGAGTAAAACCAAT
Organism: Lucinisca nassula; assembly: GCA_963580285.1. NCBI lineage: Eukaryota > Metazoa > Mollusca > Bivalvia > Lucinida > Lucinidae > Lucinisca > Lucinisca nassula. The sequence continues at coordinate 127,493,037 of OY757011.1, read as the reverse complement.
TAGATTAGCAACAGCATTCTCTTCGTCTGGACTAGAGTCATTGCCTTTTTATCTTTTGATAGTAGGCCCATGCGATCAGCAAAGTCTAGATCAGCCTGCTCGGGTGATGTCTGCTCAGGCTGATCTGGGTGTTCGCTGGTCGCACATCTGCATTCCTTAGGTTTAGGTATGCACGTACTCTAAATATTACATTATCTACACAAGCCTGTAGGATGCGTTAAATCTACACCATACTGGTTGCTCGATAGCTTGTAAAACTCTCAAGGCCCGTAGTACGCACGCTTAGTTAACAAGATTTGGCATGCTTTGCAAACATAATGTATCAAAATCCCTCCCAGTAGATTACAATTTAATAATCAGACGATTGATTCATTTCCGGGTTTGATATGTTTGGATGTCTTAGAATCCGCAAACATTTTACTAAAACTTCATAATACTCTAAATTCTTGACCTATACTTCAGTCTTTTGTCTGAAACAGAGAAAAAACAGCCACTGGAGTAAAGCCAGTGACAAAGAAAGCAGCCATCTCAAGAACTACCAAAAGAGAAAAAAGTTTAATTACATGAAGGCACACACACAAAAAAGTGTACCAACAACACACAAAATCAATATGTACGAAACTGGAAAAACGACCTCCTTTGGGCCGATAGCAAAAAAACATATGGTGATTCAACAACGAAGTTTATGGACATCAAATCCTCTCACTCAATTCTTATGCATCTATAGATGAAACCCATTTTTATGAAAGAAAATGATTACAATGACCCACGAAAACATATTTGAAAGGAAAGTATTGTGCCACGGACTGAAGACATGGCTTAAATATATGAAAACCATGGAAACCCTAATTGAGAAGGTTGTGGTCGTGTAAAATCGATATTTATCCCCCCATCCCCCCCCCACACACACACAGTTGAAATCCGTTCCAAGGTGTTGCTTCTGATATTGCATCGTAGGTCTTCGCATGTATGTCCTGGAAATATTTCTTTTTATACCCCGCCACACGAAAGTGGCGGGGTATTATGTTATACCCTCCGGTGTCCGTCCGTCCGTCCGTATGTCTGTCCGTCCGTACTTCGTTTCCGATCGATAACTTGAGTATTTTTTCACGGATTTTGTTCAAATTTTGAATACATATTGGTATCGGGGATGAGTGGTTTGGGATTGTTAATGGGCAAAATCCGTTAATTTTTAGCAGAGTTATTGCCCTTTTCAGTATCTGAAAAATGGTTTTTGGCCTCTAATTCCCTTACTATATGGAATATCTGGATTGAATTTCACAGATATATAGAGGACTAAACGGTTCATATTGTGGCCAAGGACTGCTACTCTGGCTGTTCCAGTTCTTGAGTTATCTGCCCTTGACGTATTTAAAAATGCATTTTAGACTGTAGTTCGTTTATCATTTACAATATCTTGCTGAAACTTCATAGATATGTAGTACATGAATTGTTATATACTGTGGCAAAGGAACATGACTCTGGCTTTCCCAGCGATTGAGTTATCAGCCTTTGAAATATCTGAAAAATGGTTTTTGGCCTCTAGTTTCCTTACAATATGAAATATCTCGATGAAACTTCACAGATATATAGAGGACTTAATGGTTCATATCGTGGCCAAGGACCGCTACTCTGGCTATACCAGTTCTTGAGTTATCTGCCCTTGAAGTATTTAAAATGCATTTTAGACTGTAGTTCCTTTATTATTTACAATATCTTGCTGAAACTTCATAGATATGTAGTAGATTAAATGTTACATACTGTGGCAAAGGAACATGACTCTGGCTTTCCCAGCAATTGAGTTATCTGCCCTTGAAATATTTAAAAAAAGGGATTTTGGCCTATAGTTCATTTATTATTTGAAATATATGGATAAAACTTCTACACCCTCTGCTGTCTGTCTGTCCATCCATTTGTATGTCTGTCCATCTGTCTGTCTGTCCCTTTTCAGTATCTGAAAAATAGTTTTTGGCCTCTAGTTCCCTTACTATATGAAATATTTGGATTAAACTTTACAGATATATAGAGGACTAAAGGGTACATATTGTGACCAAGGACCATATAGAGGAGTAAAGGGTACATATTGTGGCCAAGGACCACTTCTCTGGCTGTTCCAGTTCTTTAGTTATTTGCCCTTGATGTATTAAAAATCGATTTTAGACTCTAGTTCCTTTATTATTTGCAATATCTTGCTGAAATTTCATAGATGTACAGCAGACTAAATATTACATATTGTGGCAAAGGTACATGACTCTGGCTGTCCCTGCCCTTGATAAGTCTGAAAAATGGAATTTGTGTCTGTTGGTCAGTGCATACAAAACGGAATTTGTGTCTGTTGGTTAGTGCATACTTAATGGAAATCCATCCATCCATCCGTGTTTTATTTCCAGTCAATAATTTGAACATTCTTTGCTAAAGCTGCTGGTATCTAATAGTGAAAAAGGTGAGATAGTACATCGGCCCATGCTAGAATTAATTTGTGGATTTTGTCCCTGTAAGAATGCCAAAAGATCACCCACAAACATCTTAATTTATGATTGGTTGCCATTTATGCTTAATCCTTTTGATTGAAGCCTAATCAACCTCCCCATTGGAATGTGCAGTAAAAGCCTAACCAAATAGATGCCTAAAATAAAGGCCCTTCTAAGTGGTTAACCAGTACTTAGTGCACATACTTCATGCCTGCCCTTCTTGAATCAGCGGAAGGAGCACAATGACCGTAGAAATTACTTCATGATCAGTCTTCACGAAAGAATATAGTCAGACAGGCAGTACATCGAAAAACATGAAATTCTTACATGTACCACATAAAGATGCATGTTCCACAGCCATTTAAGGTAAATACTTGCATCCATAATTTTCTAATAATGTCAACTTATTGAGTTGCCTTCCCATCAAATGTCTGAAAAATGGATTTTTACATATGCTTCCTACATCTTCTAACAACTTCATCCACTCACATTAAGACATTACACTTGCGGATCATATCTCTGCTATCCCGTTTCTAGTTATTTAGCCTTGATATATTTTCAAATAAGTTACATTGCTTAGCAGTGGCGGGGTATTATGCAGTGTCTGCGGTGCTTTTATTTATTTTGGATAGCCTGTTTAGAAAGAAACTGTCCTTTTGACTTTCTACTTGTAATGTTTCAATTATAATGCCCATGCTTTATGTCCGTCTATCATTCCCTTTGTTGTTCAGCATTTCAGTGGTTTCCTGCTGTTGATTCCTCCCCAGGCTTTCATCTCTGTGGTTGTTTGATTTTTGTGTTAACGGAGATTTTGCACCGATGAGTAAGGAGGCCTTCATGCGGACTGAACAAATTATTTTGTCTAAATCGCGACGGAAGTAAAGGCGAGGATTGTGGCCACGTAAAATCGATTTAAGTCCCCCCTACCACCCCAGCGGAATTCGTTTCACTGACCGCAAGGCGGTTGTTCTGTCGCGGTTTATTTTTTGTTGTGGTATGTCTTTAAGTGTTTAATCGCTTATATTATTTTGTTTTGGAAAGCCAATTGGCCATTTTGTGGGAAAGTAACTCTCCGTTCGGCTTTCCGCTATTGATGTTTCCATTAGGGTCTGTCGTTTCATGTTTGTGTTTCTTTCCCTTTGGTGTCTCTTATTAGAGCTGTAGGTTAATCGTATCGATTCCTGATCATTCCCTTCACTTCTATTTTGAGTGTCACTGTTTCATTGGAACCATTTAGTGATGTAGAATGTCTGCGTTTGTTAAGCTCTGAAACAGTTCTATCTTTGTATGCAAAATCTTCTGTTCGTATTTTGCATACAATAATAAAAAGATGATCTTATGAGGTCAGCGGACCCTAAATCGGTATGAAGCAATCTAACCTTACCCCTTTTTGTACCAAATGGAATATTCCTCCTTATATTCATTTCAAAATTATTGGGTGTCAGGTTGTGTTTTCTTCAAAATGTATTGCGAAAATGGCTGAACTTTTTGCAAAGAATGTTTCGGTATGAAGCAATCTAACCGTACCCCTTTTTGTACCAAATTGAATATTCCTCCTTATATATAGCAAGAATTCATTTCAAAATTATGGGGTGTCAGGTTGTGTTTTCTTCAAAATGTATTGCGAAAATGGCTGAACTTTTTGCAAACGTCTGATCTGGGCCTGCACTGTTTGCCACCTTTGGGGGTTTCCGGTACCAAATGTGTTAATTCGTTTTCTCTTTTCTGCGTTCGTTTTCTCTGCAGTAAGATACATGACAAAATGGAGTATTTCTAACATATATGAAACTGAGACTTGTCCAATGAGACTTAATCTAAATAAGTTAGCATAGCGTTCATCGAAGCCTGGCTGATGGAATTTTGCGTATACGATTACCCAAGTCAGACATCCAATCAGGCCTCTGGCAATCTTCTTGATATGAATCGAACCATAGCTGTAAAGCTTATTATTGTACGCTATTTCGTCGGTTCTTTAAACAGCTCTAAAACATATAAAAATCAAAGCACTGAGAGTACTGGTGGGTCGATTGTCTCTGGGTGTAGTTAGGAAAAATGGGACTGAGCGTGGACTGTTTCGTTTAACCCTTAAACTCCTTTACTGAAAGCAAACCGTGTAGACCCTGATCAGACACTGCGTTTTTCGGTGCCTGATCCTTAAATCCCTATACTCTAAGCAAGCAGTGAAGACCCTGATCAGACGCCGCATTTTGCGGCGTCTGATCTGGGTCTACACTGTTTGCCTAGCCCAACCCATGATTCCAGCCCAGATTTTACAGTTAACCTTTTAAGTAAACACGCTGACCTCACTGCGATAAAATTCTATAAATAATCTGCGTGGATTCCTACAAATGAGTGATGAGAGCCTTTTACGCGCGCTTTTGATTGATTGGTCAATAATGGTCATGTGGTTATCTCCGCGTTGGTCACGTGGACATTTGCAAGAATCGACTTTCTACCGTATGGTACATTTGGGTCGATTGATAAACAATCGACCCAAAAACGTAAATAGGAGCATCGATAGAAACTTGTTTAATGGATTGTTTTTTAAACAAAAGACACATGTGTGATTGAGTTATTGTTCTTAACAAGTGTGCTGCAACATTATAACTCGCACTTGTGAGTAATCAGAACTGTCCGAGTGAGGTTGTTCAAAACGAATCTCAACAATGAAATAAGAAAACTATAAATAAGTCTGCAAACTCCACATTCATCCAACAAGCCTCTTCATTTCACGCACTTGTAATCGTGATTCAAAGAGGCATATATAAAATAGAATTGATGGCAATATATAAAATCAACAATATAAAATGATAACATGGATTTAAAGTGTCTACCACGATATTGCAAAAGTTTCATGCGCAAATTAAGATTGGAATTGAAGATCAACCTCGACCTTTGAAAAAGACACTTATAGCAGTAGTGAACAGCAAATGTTAACCCATTATATGGTAGTGGACTCTTCCATTGCTATATGTTGGACAAGTCCATTTGTCATATAAGGGATGCCAGGCCTCGTTTTTATTAGCTCGGCTGTTTTCGAAGAAAACGACGAGGTAGTGGCATAGCTCTGGTGTTATCGTCGTCTGCGTGGTCGTGCAAAAACTTGGACATTTTGTAATATCTCTGTCATTACTTCATACCAATAGGTGAGGTAACCCTAAAAAATTTTTGGCACAGTTATGTCCCTTTTTCGACTTAGAGTTTTTGCAGCCGAGCGTTGGTACCCGCGTGCGGTGCTCTTGTTCTATTTTTGACCGAACATTTTGTTAGCAAAAGGTGCAGGCCCAGATCAGACGCCTCTTTCTGTGGCGTCTGATCTTGGGCGGCACTGTTTGCAAAGGTACCCCTTTAGGGGTTTCCCGCATGCAATGGGTTAAGAGAAACACGTCCTTGCGCGCAGTCCAGGCAATCTTGTGCTTGGTAACATTCTTATGAGAGCCTGTACTATTCGTTCACATGCAATGTTGTCCTAGTCACACTTGCTGGCAAAGAGCAATAGATGTGGCCCTATATTGCCTGAATGCGCATTTTTCATTCAGAGGATGGCTTAATGCAGTCATGTATTCGGATAGACAGAAGCGTCCATGTTCTTTTGGTTTGAGGTTTAATGTACCCGTAAACACTATTTAGATCATTTTGGAGACGTTGCTTTCAGTTTTGTGGGACTTTTACCCGACATTGAAATGAAATCTCAAGCTCTGCTACCCAATGAAACCTATTTTGCCTGGACAGGCTTAGTCCTTCTTAGCGGTTTACAGTACTCATGTGTGGTCAGTTTCAGCTCTGCCTGGAAGCATCATGCACACCAGTCTATTTCTCCAAGCCCCGATGGGCCGCTCTATCACTGGAAATATGAGCCTTTTCATCAGACTGACAAAAAGCAAAGATATGACTGTATTGAATGTCAACGCATGCGCATTTGAGTGATGATATATGTAATTATGCCGATTTTTTCAAAGCTTATTTGTATCAGAAGTGACTGATACTTTGAATGTCAGACAAAATGCTTTACTAGATTTCTATACAGAATTTCATATGGTATTCATATTATGAGATATCTATAATCTCATTCCGTGATAAACGTTTCCTTTATTTGCAAATATAGTAGCAATCTCCCAGTCCAGTTGTATTCACACAGGAAGCAGGATGCACTTCGTGGAAAGCTACAAATCTAATATTGGATAATTTCAGTTGGGAAAATGAATTCCAAGTTACCGGTGTTTGCTTTCATAGTGGTTAATTTTCATATTTCTCTGGCTCATAATGGAACTAGAGGTAAGTAAAAGAAAACGTGTGTTTTAATATAGATGATCTTACACGAGTGGTAATTTCATATGCAATTTATGAAACGCGCCTTCGACGGGTTTCATAATTTTCATTTGAAATGATCACGAGTGTAAGATTCTGTTTATCATATGACCACTTTAATTTGGATTTTTTCGCCTTTGAATTTGACATTTTTCCACAAAAATTGCATGGTTGATACATACGTCGTCATTACGTTACTAAATCCCGCCGAAGTGTTATTACACGTGTGGTCTAGACTTGCTTAAGTCTGTGAATTAATTGTCCATTGCAGAAGTTATTTGCAAAAAAAAAATACTACCTATGAAAATTTTGAAATTACACTAAAGAGACTTTTACATAGTTTCTTGTTTAAAGCGACTTTCATTTGATATATAAAACAGCAAAATAGTTAAAAATGAAAAAATGTAGGGACTTAGACAAGTCTACGCGTGGTCATACGATTTTTATTACACCACGATATCCTCTGCTTATCAACGACGTCATATGATAAATTCGGTCTGTCTCTCCTTTCCGCTGATTCAAGAATAATATATACTCCTGTAAAAAAAGGAGGTAAAAAATATATGTTTTATCATTTCTAGTCCAGCATGGATTGTTATGGTCGTCAGTAATACCAATATTTGTTTTGAGCAGAAACATGGGAAATAATGCATATCCCTGTAGACGCAATTTTCTTTATTTAAAGTGGGGTTTACATGGTTGTTACTGGCATGGACATGTTAATCGTTCCATAAATTCTTCAATACTTTTATTGGTGCATTTTGGAAAAATACGTCTAAGTAAGGCAAAGCTATAGAAGAGTCTTTTTCAGATATAAAGATATTTATGCTTTAACCACTTTAGTACCGGGTACCCTGGGAAACAGTGCAAGCCCAGATCAGACGCCGCAGTCTGATCAGGGCCTACATCATTTGCTAAAAGTTCAGTCATTTTCCAAATAAATTTTGATGAAAACACAACCTGACACCACTAAATTTTGAAATGAACTCCCGCTATATATAAGGAGGAAGATTCCATTTGGTACAAAAATGGTTTATTTCCTATTTGTTCTGCTTTGTTGTCTATTTGTGTTTGTGCTTCATACCACTATTTTATCCCTGCGATGGCGTGAGACGCTTTCTTTCATTAAGGTTGCTCCTGATTGTCTTTTTCTTACTAATCACGAAAGTGTCTTCGTGGCCTAGTGGGTAAAAGCGCCGAGTTAATCATTAGTCTCTCACTACAGTGGCTTGAGCCAGTGTAGCATCTCCGAAATATAGGAATCAAACGAATACGGAGATGAAACCAGGACTTGAACTCGACAGCATGAAATAACTGAAATGCTGGAGCAAAAGAAAACCAATAGTTGGACTCCGGTGGGCCCAACCAGAGGCAAAGCATCAGGCATCAACCGAGATTATTTAACATCACGAAAACACGCCTATATAAATTTCACCCCATTGAAGCCCACTTTTATATAGTAAAACTGGGGTTTAAGGGGGTATACATTATTTTTCTTATTTCTGCTCCAAAACATAGATTGTGGGTACTCGATAGAACCGCCTCGTCGAGGCGGTTCTATCGAGTCCCCACAATCTATGTTTTGAGCAGAAATAAGCAAATATCCCAATTTTTCATCTTAGAATTTCTAATCCTTGGCCAAAAAATTGGTAATGTATTTGTATAGGTCTGTTTTCGTAATGAAAAGAAAGTTTTTACGCAGGAGTCATGTAGTCTAAGGCCCGACCCACTGGCGTGCAGTTAAAGTGGGAGGCAAAGTCATCAACCGTGGTTGGGTTTACTACAAACATGCAGTCTGTAGTATAGCATTTATGTTGTGCCCTATCTTGTTATATTGAAGAATATTTTTACGAAATTGAATAGTGCTGTCCATGCTTCTAAAAAGACATTTTCTGATTTTTGGTACTGGAATCAAAGCAAGCAATGTGTTCCGAGTCGCCATAAAGTTCAGGTTCTGACCATGTTGCGGAAGAAAATTAAGTCCAACTAAATTGAAATGACGTCTGTTATAGGGATCAACCGTGGTTTTTCATGCATTAACATTCGCAGCGTCCCGAGGAAGCTGTTTGAACACGATTCCGACAGCACATTTAGACGAACACGCCCAAAAGCTCCATATAAACTCCATATAAACTCTTCAAATGCGACAGGCGAACCATCATGGTGGCCAGTACAATGACGTTGTTACGCAGTAACCATCTGACGTCATCATAGAACCCTAAAACGCTACGTTCATGGCGATAACGATACGTCGCTCAACGTAACGTAAACAAAGCAAGGCCAGTCTTGTGATATCAAAAGCTCAAAATCCATGTCCAAAGAGCACGCGAATTTCATGATTTGAACATGGTTTTTGCTGTTTGAGCACGGCTTTCGTTCCTTTTGGCAATGACTTCAAACAGCCATGCGCAAAGATATTTATGCAAGAATAAACTTTTCATTACGATAACACATCCGTGTTACATAGTGCGTGCATTCTTTCATATCTCCAAAATGGATACTTTTCTGATGAAAGTTGTTGATATTTATAGGATTTTCTTTATTCAAACATAAGTTATGGATGCTCGTTAAGAACCGCCTCTATGAGGCGATTCTAACGAGAACCCATAACTCATGTCTTGACACAGACATGCATAAATAAGAAAAATAATGTATAACACTGTAAACACTAGATTTCCCTATATAAAGTGGGGTTTAAAGGGTGTTAATTACACGGACATCATATTGTATATTATATTTTCTTGTTCTTTGGGATCATTGATTCCATTGTGGAATTTTGAAAATATCTGAGGGTCGCTGATGAGGCCTAATTGGCCGAAACTAGCTAGTCTGGCCCAGAAAACATATACACTCCATATTTTCAGTTCTGTGGTGTATTATTTGCTTCCAAAGGATAACCCTTTTATAGAACATATTTAACTTCACTACAGCTGGTGTGTGGGAATGTGAGGCGGCGGTAAAACGTCTCCCTGCCCTACATCATATTGTAGATTATATTTTTTTGTCCTTTCGGATCATTGATTCCATTGTGGAATTTTGAAAATATATGTGGGTCACTGATGAGGCCTAATTGGTCGAAACTAGCTAGTCTGGCCCAGAAAACATATACGCTCCATATTTTCAGTTCTGTGGTGTATTCCTTGCTTCCAAAGGATAACCCTTTTATAGAACATATTTAACTTCACTACAGCTGGTGTGTGGGAATGTGTGGCGGCGGTAAAACGTCTCCCTGTCCTACATCATAGTGTAGATTATATGTTCTTGTCCTTTGAGATCATTGATTCCATTGTGTAATTTTGAAAATATCTGAGGGTCTCTGATGAGGCATAATTGGCCGAAACTAGCTAGTCTGGCCCAGAAAACATATACACTCCATATTTTCAGTTCTGTGGTGTATTCCTTTCTTCCAAAGGATAACCCTTTTATAGAACATATTTAACTTCACTTCACTACAGCTGGTGTGTGGGAATGTTTGGCGGCGGTAAAACGTCTCCCTGCCCTACATCATTGTGTAGATTATATTTTCTTGTCCTTTGGGATCATTGATTCCATTATGGAATTTTGAAAATACCTGAGGGTCACTGAAGAGGCCTAATTGGCCGAAACTAGCTAGTCTGGCCCAGAAAACATATACACTCCATATTTTCAGTTCCGTGGCGTATTCCTTGCTTCCAAAGGATAACCCTTTTATAGAACATTGTTAACATGATGGAAAATCCCTTGAAAAGCCTACTTTTCCTCGTGACCACTGGGTTACCCCGTACCCACTGAACTGGAATTAGTAAGCTTTTAGGTTAACCCATATATAACAATGGAATATTCCTGCCAATGAGTTTGGAGTGATCTATTTCCAATTATAACGATGTCAGGTTGTAAATTTCCCTTTCTTGGATCGCGCGGCATCCCATGGCGTTTTTGTTTCGCAATTAATTCGATTTGCCAAAGTGTCTAGTCATGTAACTGACTTCAACATTTAATTGTTAACTGATAAGCTTCTTAATCAGGGCTATCGGTATCATAAACTTCGCAAAGTATTTTGAAAATTTTACAGACGTCATACCGATTTAATTTTGAAAATTCAATGTTGGACTTAAATCTCTTCTGCAACAGGGTCTATCGGAACCCGAATTTCATGGTGACATAGTATATAAATTCAGAAAAATAAATTCTTGTCATGACTTCAGAACCCAATTTCGTTAAAACATTCTTCAATATAGAAAGATTGGATAAAATATAAATGTTATACGACAGACTGCGTGCATGATAGTTAACCCAATCACGGTTGATAATTATAGGTTATTGACTTTATATTGTGAAATATTCGGCACGAGTTCATATGGCGAAGGACGCACGAGCTTGCGAGTGCGTCTCCGCCATATGAACGAGTGCCGAATATTTCACAATATAAAGTCAATAACCTTTTTATTATATACCCAAACTTGGACTGTGCCAGAATTCAGGATTGCGTGGCATGGAAATTTGAACGTAAAATGCGATTATACATCTTTAAGTGCATTGAAATGGAAAATAATGCAGGTCGTTGAGTGTCTTTCTACACTATGAAAAACCACGCCCAATGGCGCCAAAGTGAAGACGACGTTAACGTCGGTTGACGTGACGTCATTAAAAACATTGACGTTTCCCAACGCAGGACGCCATTTTTACGGAAGTGCTAGTTTTGTTTCTGTCAAAAAACTCTTGATTTCCTGAAAGAAATTATTGAATATCTGAACAGTTTGCAGGTAGGTCATATTTTCTAGCATAAAATGCGCTTTTTGCACCTTGTCACAACCTATATTCGTTTTGTTTTAGGTATTTTCATTCAATACGCACGACAAGATGGCTGCCCATTTTTGGCATCGAAGTGGACAATTTAAAAGTAGTTCTATTTTGAACGTGACTGCTTATCTACGGGCAATATGAACTTGACTACGGGCAATATGGAAAAATATTGACCGGTAACTTCTGTACAAAGTAAACGGGCCATTTTCTGGGTATATAATAACTTTGCGTCCCTCCTCAGTTGCACGCCGGTGGACCAGGTCTTAGTTTCTATGACGGTTCCAGCGTTAAGGCTTGCTTGGACTTAAAATTTAAGTTTATGTAATGTTGGCTGCATCTGATGCTCTGTCTTTGATCGGACCCATCGGAGTCTAACTGTTGGTTTTCTTTTCCACCAGCATTTCAGTTTTTCCTTGCCGTCGATTTCTCAACGTTGTTTCAACTCTGTGGTTGTTTGATTTTTGTGTTCTCAGATACGTGGCACTGTTGAGTTAGGAAGCCTTCAAGCGGCAATTATTTGTCTAAATCGCGACGGAAATAAGGGCAAGGATTGTGGCCATGTAAATCCCCCTCCACTCAGGGAAATACATTTCACTGACCGTTCCAATGCGGTTCTTCTGGTGCGGTTTATTTTTGTTATAATTCGTCTTTGAATGTGTATTTCGCTACATGTATATCTTTTTGTTTTGGATAGCCGATTGGCCATTTTGCGGGAAAGTAACTGTCCTTTTGGACTTCCGCTATTGATGTTTCCATTTGGGTCTAGTTAATTCATGTTTGTGTTTCTTTCCCTTTGGCGCCTCTGGTAGGAGATGTTGTTTAATTTTATCGATTCCTGATCATTGCCCTCACTTCTATTTTGTTTTGTTTTTGGTATGTTTTACAATGTACATACTTTGAGCAAACAGTGTATACTCGGATCAGACGCTGCGTTATGATCTGGATCTACACTGTTTTAATGCCCCAACCAGGGCGCTAGGCATATATGGGTTAAAGGCTCAATCTTCGTTCTGCTATCCAATGAAAGGTTTTGGTTTACGTAGGAACTTATCCTCGGTGGAACCATACAGAAACCAGCGGGGCGATAATTTCGGTGTCCGAACATGCTCCATTGGCATCATTTGCAGGGATGAATGTCATAAAATGCGCCGTCCTTCTGATCGGGACGTTAACTGGAGGCCCTCTGGACAGGGAGGGCAATCCTCTGTGCAGACTAAAGAACCCAACCGTAATTACACGATTACTGTGGAGGGTTTCATCCTGCTAAACTGGAGTGTATGTAATATACTTCGTCTGTATACCCTGAAATTGAAAGAAAGACAGAAAGAAAGAAAGGATAGGCAATGGTCCGTCGTGGTCGAGAGTTTGTAGATGTACATTTTGTATTAGCCTGTACAAATATGACAGCGAATATGGACTTGTACAAGTGTGATAGCAATTCTGTGCCAGAGCTCCTTTTGTGTGAAAGCTTATACTTGTTGTTGCATAATATAAAGATCAACCTACATTGTTGGTAACTAATGGCTGTACTTTCGGGTTTAACCCTACGTCTGTAATGTCTACGCCCATGGGCATAGAAATAAGTAACGAAGGCCAGACCAATGGCAATGAATATTTAATAGATGATTAGTACTTTTGAACAAACTTTCTGACAAATCAACTTTTGCTTTTCTAATTACATGGTTTAAAACTGTATAGAGCACTAACCAACATTATGATAACACAGCCTAATGCTAAAATAGTGTCGTTCTTATCTCTAGAACTAACATTTTTAAGATGAGGCTGTTTGATATTTTCTCATTTATCAGTCACCTCCTTCATTAATTGCATTGTAACATAATGGCCTGATAAAGCTATGCTATCTCAGGACAAGTGACCTGTATCAGGTTAACGTGTCATTGCACTTTTACTGATGAACCGGACAACTGAAAAAAATGGCAAAAATGTTATTATTAATGGAAAATTTCGGAAAATTACATGAAAATAAATATCATAGGACAAAATACGGTCAGATGATACTAAATACATGGACTGATATATTGGGACGCACTGAGGATAAGCGATAATTGATTGTAAATTGAATATTTAAAGAGTGTACAGGGGGATAAACTGATAAATAGAATGCTAGATTCGTGTTATTCGATATCAAGTTTATCAGGCTCGGCTTTGGCCTTGCCTGATAGACTTGATATCAAAAGACAGGGACCTGGTATTCTCTATAGCTTCTGGTCCAAATATAGCTATCTGATGCTCTTAAAAATCGCCTCAATGAGGCGGTTCTAAGAAGAAACCTTTGAGCAAAAAATAAGGACAATATCGTATACCCCTGTATACTCCATTTATTTTACTGTACATTGTTACTGCGATCGGTCACATTTGACAATTTCTCACAAGTGTGCATTACATACATTATAGATTTGTACATGTAGAATGTACGCCTAAACAGTAATCATGTAATTACTCTGGGACCTTTAATCTGCACAGGGACCCTCAAGTTAACGTCGCGATTCGAAAGACAGTGCACTTAACGGATTGATGTCACAGGCACACATTTGAAATTTGTGCCAAAAACAGATTAACCGAAATCATTGTGCTTGTATTCGGCCTTTTCAAGCACAGGAGCTGTTATGTTACGGGAGCTGACGTCCGTCAGTCCGTCCGTCCATCCGTCCGTGAACCTTTCGTTTCCGGCTAACTCGTCCTGTAATTAAAATCCTATCAAACCGAAGCTTGATTAATAATTATACCATGATATGGAGCAGTGAATATGGATTTACGGTAACAGTCCACCACACAGTAACAGAGTTATTCCCCTTTTAACATTTCTGTAAATGCTTCGACTAACTCCTATAGTTTACTACCGTCGAAAACACTCCTATATAAATTTGACCCCTTGAACCTCACTTTTATATAGTAAAACTGGGGTTGTTAGGAGTAAATCTTATTTTTCTTATTCCTGCTCTAAAACATAGATTGTGAGTATTCGTTAGAACCGCCTCGAGGAGGCGGTTCTAACGAGTACTCATAATCTATATTTTGAGCAGAAATAAGAAAAATGTCACAATTTGTCATCATAAAATTTTCTTTTTTCCGCGGTAAAATTTACACTGTATTTGTGTTTTCGTAATGGTAGGTTTCTGCTTATTTTCAAAATACTGAAACACCCATAATTTGCTATAAATACAATAAATAAAAAAAAGAAAAATCAGGAACTGATATAATCAGATCCAAAATTTTTCCGCAATTTCACTAGGGAAAGAAGTCGCATCACAGAGTGACGACAGTAAACAAAGGGGACCACAGGTTAACAGAGTCAACAGCTCTTTCCCAAACAGGTTAAGATGAGGTTGTTTGATATTTTAAACTATCAGAATATCCAAACGTAACTGAAAAGGAGCAATATATATAATGGGGGTGGGGTTGAGAATCAGAGCCACCAACATGACAAACATTAAACTGGAAGCACAAACATAACTAAAAATCAACAACCAAAAAGGGGAAATAATCAGAATCGTCAACGTAACAACATATATAATTAGGGAAAGAATCAGACACACCAACAGCAAACATGAAAGAACCACAGCAAAAGCACCGACTTGGAACAGTCAGTAAAAACTACTGATGGGTTTAAAATACCTTAACGCGATCCCAACGCTCACCCTCACTTTCACTGTGGTTCATAAAAAAACAAACTAAAAAGGAGCAATACACATAATTGGGGGAAGAATCCGAATGACCAAGATGATAAACATTATACTGGTAGGACAAACATAACTAAAATGAACAACCAAAAAGGGGGACGAATCAGAAACATCAACGTAATAACATACATAATTAGGGAAATAATCAGAGCCACTAACACAAAACATGAAGGAACCACAGCAAAAGAACCGAATTCAAGTGGAACGGTCAGTAAAATTACTGGTGGGCCCACGGTAAGTTAACTTTAAGGGATCCCAAACTTCATCCTCACATTCACCGTGGTTCAAACAAGTATTTGTTTGGTCCGCGGGAAGGAATTCGAACTCATCAGTGAATCAACTCGGTAAACTAAGAAATCACAATTAAAGCCTAGTTGACACAAGGATGAGGATTCGACAGTGAAACGCGCTGAGCCATCCGGTGCAACGCCACAGGAACACTGAAGCAAAAGAAAACCAACAGCTGAACCCCGTTATGCCAAGCAACAGACATAAGAGTTCTGACTCCGACCAACTAATAAATAGCTTTAAGCCAAACCCATCACAGATTCTGAACCCCGATCCATCGGCGTGTAATTAAAGAGAAAAAAAAACATAATGTCTAACCGTGATTGGGTCAAACTCAATGCATGCAGACTGTTGAATACCATTTATATTTTATCCAATGCGTTTGCAACGTTTCCAACCTTAAGTTTAGAAGTTACTTGATGGTGTCGGCGATATAACTTAGAAAATACTTTCCAAAGTTTATGATATCGATACCTGATGTAGCAGTTTAGCAGTTAAACTTTTATTACGCTTGTTAAAATCAAAGCCATGACTTGACACTCTTGCGAAGCGAATAAGCTGCGAAATATGAACACCGTAAGACGGCGAAGGAGGAATATCACCATCTTAAAATGGAAAGTTAACTATATTAAAATTAAAATCACCGCGCTTATCATAAATTTTAGTTGAAACAAAACCATTTGAAATGTTAAAATGCAAATCCAAAAAACGGTGCTTCGAATGGCTAAGCACTCGGACAAACGGTTTAGAACCATTGTTGGTCCCCTGGTTTTATAATGCATTAACTTCGATTATCGACGTGCGCCATATTTCGGTGACAATAGTGCGACGTTTTGACGTCACAGTACATACAGTGACGTCAAACTTATCGACGGCGTACGTGACCTCCAATTCAACCAATGCTTATCAAACACGTGAAACTTCTCGATTTTTATCCTGTCCATGGGTAGGATAACTTGGGAAATTGGGAAGGGTAAGATTTTCTTACGATGTATTATCCTAATGGTCTATGTTTTACTCAAAGTTTGACCACCGTTGTGCTAGAAAGCAGCGGCAACACTATTAAAAGCACTGGCAACACTGCTGTGTCAATTGACTCTGAAGGCAGGCTGAAAAATAGATCTGAACGGGGACTTAAACTGTTTCGTGTAACCATTGAATTCCCGGACTGTAAGCAAAAAGTGTGGACCCGCATTCTGCGGTGTCTGATCTGGGTCTACACTGTTTGCAAAACCCAATACAGGATTCCAGTCCAGATTCTTTTAATAACCCTCTTTTGCAACTCTGGCCTCAAACCGATAAGAAAAAAACGGCTATTTTCTATAAGGTACCGTTACCGAGATTTCCTACAATGCAGTGACAGTCACGTGAACATCAACAAGGAAACGCTACTGAGTTTAGTAACTTTCGATTGATCGACCCAAAAAGCTGCAATATGAAAGTATTACTAAAACGGGCATTAATAACTGTAATTATGCAATTAAGCAATTAACTAGAAAAGCTGATGCATTTCTATAAAAAATAACATTAATGGTTTATTAGGCAACGGCGACATATGTACAATTCCATTAGTATAAAAGCTGATACGAGGGTCGTTCATTTCATGTTGTCATTTGGGTTCTATAAATAAGTTCTGAAGTTAGATCCTTTGGAAGCAAGGAATACACAAAAATCAACGAAAATAACAGCCTCGGTTTTATTGAGTCTGTTCATGACCAGCACTGAAATGTACAACACCGGCCACGCCCTCTAGCGCCGGCTTAAGCAGAACTCTATTTTCAAAATGATTCAAAATGAACTCAATGACCCCAAAAGACCAGAAAATATAATCTGCACTATGATGATGTACGCGGAGACGATTTACGGCCGCCACACGGCACAACACCAGCTGCAGTGTAGATAAATAGGTTCTGAAGTTAGATCCTTTGGAAACAAAGAATACACCAATAAAAGAAAATAGCAGACTCGGTTTTATTGAGTCTGTTCATGACCAGTACTGAAATGTGCAACACCGGCCACGCCCTCTAGCGCCGGCTTAAGCGCGTTATTAATCCCGTTCACATTTCGTTTACCTCAACCTTTCGAAGTATTCTCCCTTGACGGAAACACACCGTGCAGTCTGTAAAGGCAGACAAGTAGACCTTTTAAGGCATACCCTGAAGACTCTGGTAAATTGCACTACTAAGTGCACTTCGGGATTCATAACGACGACCAGAAAGTGTTTTCTTTAGTAAAAGAAACAGGAAAAGTCGCAGGGACTAAGGTCTGGCGAATAAGGTGGAGAAAGGGCTGAACTACCTTTTCCTGACATGACCACACATGTGAGCAGGCGCCTTGTCGTGTCTCTTAAACGTTTGCAGGTCTACGTTTTTTCATAGTGTGCTTGTACTTATGACAACACACCATTCTTATAATTCACCTGTGATTGTCTCCTGCATCTTGTTTGACCATATCGGCCACAGCAGCAACATTGGCTTTTGTAGCAGCTTGTCTTGGCTGGTCAGGACGAGGCTCATCTTTCATGCC
Organism: Lucinisca nassula; assembly: GCA_963580285.1. NCBI lineage: Eukaryota > Metazoa > Mollusca > Bivalvia > Lucinida > Lucinidae > Lucinisca > Lucinisca nassula. The sequence continues at coordinate 127,474,961 of OY757011.1, read as the reverse complement.
ACCTGAAAAGTGACCTTTTAGGGACAAAAGATGTCCCATGTACCTGACACAGTTCACTGTAATATCTGTGAAACTGAAACATTCAGACCAACGCGACCATTAAAGTAGACCCTACTTCAAAAGCTTGTTTTGTTTAAACGAATGCGTAGAAATTTACCCTAAAAGGAAAACATCTGGGCTGATGGGTTAGTTGTCAGTGAAATAGCAGTATCGTATATTAGCTCGTTTTGAATATGCTAGCTTTTTATGCAGTTCAGTCGACTATTGTAAGACCTTACGACATGGTTCAAATACACCATACGTGTATAAGTTAGTCGGTCAAGCTGTGTTTCGAAAATATTTTCCCAGACTTCAAGGTTTGATCTGATAATCAACGCAGTATAAGCTATAACTACACCAAGTAGCTCATCATAAGTGCTCTTGCTACACACTTATATTGAACATTCAGGGCTTCTACCAGAAAGCCAGTGTGGGTTTAGGAAGGACAGAGGAACAATTGACATGATCTTCACAGCAAGGCAGCTGCAAGAGAAATGGAAGGAACAGAATATTGACCTATACATGACCTTTGTTGACCTCACCAAAGCATTTGACACAGTCAATCATGAGGGCCTTTGGAAGATCATGGTGAAGTTTGAATTTCCAATCAAGTTCATAGCAATGGTGAGACAGTTCCATGATGGTATGCTTGCACGGGTCCAAAATGATGATGAGTTTTCAGATCTATTCCCTGCGACAAACGGAGTCAAGCAAGGCTGTGTGTTAGTCCCAACACTGTTCAGCATGATGTTTTCTGCCTTGCCCACAGATGCTTTCTAGGATGGTGACAATGGCATACCTATTAGGTATCGCTTAGATGGGAAGACTTTCAATCTCAGAAGGTTGCACGCCAAATCCAAAGTACAGACAGAGGTGATAGATGAGTTCCTGTTTGATGATGACATTGCAAAAGGTGCTCCTACAGAAGAGAAGATGCAAAAAGGTAAAGATCAAGTATCTGATTCCTGTGATAGCTATGATCTCACAACTAGCATCAAAAAGACTGAAGTAGTCTATCAGCAAGCACATGGTAAGCCTTACAAAGAGCCCACCATCACAGTGAGAGGTCAAAGATTGCAAGTGGTAGACACGTTCCCTTTCTTGGGAGCACACTATCAAAAGTCGTGTACATTGATGATGAAGTCAATGTCAGGATTGCCAAAGCTAGTGCAGCATTTGGCCGACTACGCGGTAGTGTCTGGGATCGAAGTGGAATCAGACTTGACACAAAACTGAAAGTCTACAGAGCTGTGGTGCTGCCAACACTATTGTACGGACAGTTTACCAACGGCAGCCAAGACTGAATCACTTCCATACTAGCTGTCTTAGATAACTCTTAAAGATTAAGTGGCAAGACAGGATTCTAGACACGGAAGTCCTGAACAGGGCAGGGATGCAAAGAGTACAAACTATTTTGAAATTAGCACAGTAAAGATAGTCAGGCCATGTTACCAGAATGCCTGAGGAACGTTTGCCAAAGACAATTATCTATGGAGAACTAGAAATGGGCAAACGCTCCCAAGGCGGTCAGAAAATGCGCTACAAGGACACCCTCAAAGCCTCCCTCAGGGACTTCAACATTCCAACAGAGTCGTGGGAACAAATTGCACAGGACAGAGCAAAGTGGCCAGGTCTCATCAAAAGGGGTACCAATGAATATGAGGCAAAGAGAATCAGTGAAGCTGAACCAAAAGTGAACAGCATAAAAACCAGAGCTACGGCATCGCCAACAGAGCTGTCTCCCCTAGCCTTTGTTGCTCTATTTGCAACAGACAGTTCAGAGCTAGAATCGGTCTCAACAGCCATCTTAGAACACACAAATAGTAACATTTCTCAAATATGATTAAGATTGGTCATTGTCACTAATGACAGACGAACTGTTATTATTGCACACATATATTCTACTAAGCTTCAGAAGCCTAGCTTAGCTTAAAATCCATATGATGGATGGACCTAATTTACACTTAATCGTTATCCTGCTGAATAAATTAATTTAGCTACACCTATTTCAGGCTATCATCCAATCAAATTACTTGATATAACACATTCATTCAGTTCACAAACTGCATGATAAATGGTTTTGATCCTGATCAGATGCAGAAACCATCTGATCTGGATCTTCACTTTTTACGAAAGAGGGTTGTCATGTTCAGCAAGAAAAGGGTTACAGGGAGATCTTATTGGTCTTGTCTTAATTTCTTGCACAAACACATTACAATAACACATCCGTGTGCCATACATAGTGCATTCTTTCATGTCTCCAAAATGGCTAATTTTCCGATGAAAAGTTGTGATATTTTTTTGTATTGATACTCGAAACACAGGTTGTGGGTGCTCGTTAGAACCGGCTCACTGAGGTGGTTCTAACGAGTACCCACAACCTGTGTCTTTGAATAGAAATAAGCAAAATAAAATGTATAACCCTGTAACCCCATTTTTTCTCAATATAGAGTGGGGTTTAGAGGGGTGTTCATTTCATGGACTTGTTAACATGATGATACTATTATTTTATGCAAAGGACACTCTTACTCTACTCAACCGACCCCGATAGCTCAGTTGGTAGAGTGTCCGCTCCGGGGAATGGGAGGTCACGGGTTCGATCCCGGGCCGCGACATACCAAAGTCGTTAAAAATGGTACTAGCTGCTCCTCGCTTGGCACTCAGATTTACGGGGTAGAGCTAGGACTGGTCGACCCAGTGTCAGGATAATGTGACTGGGTGTGGTATCATGTAATGTGTCTGGGACATGATACTTCAGTGAGGCAGCACTATAAAAAGTGAGCATTGAGCTTCCTGTCGCAACCAGACACCGTCGTGATATGACTGAAAAATTGTTGAAAGCGACGTTAAACCCGAATTCACACACACACACACACACACACACACACACACACACACACACACACACACACACACACACACACAATACTCTACTGTTATAAACATATAATGAGGTTTGTCTTTTGTACTGAGGACCCTTCTGTTATCATGGTTCATTCTAGGCCTCACATCACGAAAACACACCAATATAAATTTTACCCCCCTGAAGCCCACTTTCATATAGTATTATTTCTGCTCTAAATACAGATTGTTGGTACTGTGCCCACAATCTGTATTTTGAGCAGAAATAAGAAGCATATCACAATTTTTCACCGTAAAATTTTCGTGTTTTTTTTTTTTTTTTTTTTTTTTTTTTTTTGTTTTTTGTTTTGTTTTGTTTTCGGCAGGAAAGTTTACAATGAATTTGTATAGGCGTGTTTTCGTAGTGTTTCTGATTTGCAAAATCTAGACTCCAGCGTAAGAAATAAAAATCTTCTTTCTTGTACTGCGGGTGAGTGAGTGCTCATAATTATTAAAATATAAAAAAGGGTTCCTTATGTCTCAGATCTGCAGAAAATCATATTGTCTTGCTCATAAATACTAAAATGTCAAGTGAGCTGAGCATAAAAAAGTTTTAAACCTCGTTGCCACAGCACTGAAATATATGCCGGTTGATATCAGAAATGTTTGAAATGTGCAATTCAATTAATTAAACCCGATGAGTTTGCTTTTTTGTTTGATTTGAGGTTTAACGTCCCCGTCAACACAGTATAGGTCATTTTGGAGACGTTGCTTCCAATATTATGGGACTTTTACCCGACATTGAGATGAAATGACACCTCAAGTCCTGCCGCCCAATGAAACCAATAGGGTTTATAAGCATGGACGGTCCGGCTCGCACCGCATTCACTGGTTTACCAGTACTCGTGTGTGGTTGGTTTCAGCTCTGCGTGGAAGCATCATGCAGCCGATATATTTCTTCAAGCCCTTTGGGCGGGGGCCGTGCGGGTGAGTGAGTGCTCATAATTATTAAAATGTATAAAGGATTCCTTTTGTCTCAGATCTGCAGAAAATCAGATTTTCTTGCTGATAAATACTAAACTGTGATAAATTCTAAAGTGAGCTGAGCATAAAAAGTTTTAAACCTCGTTGCCACAGCACTGAAATATATGCCGGTTTATATCAGAAATGTTTGAAATGTGCAATTCATTTAATTAAACCCGATGAGTTCAAAGTCTTTTCTTATAGCTAATTAATCCACTAAATCATCAGAGAAAACAGAGATAAAGTAATATTTTCATGCATTTAAAACGAAATTTCCGGAATTATTAATATAAAACTACAAAAGTTGCATATGGAATATGGAAGACTAATAAGCAAAGTGTAGTTAGAAAAAGAACTTCATTACGAAAACGCGCCTATAACTTTACCGCCGAAAAAAACGAACATTTAAGATGAAAATGTGTGATATTTTTTCTTATTATATACCTACAAGAAATACTGCTGTCTACTATCAGTTTTCCGACACAAAAATACAGAATCCCGTATCACGCACTCGCGTTTTCCGATTCCGTATCACACTCCTGCAAACCCTGAGTCCCGGCATTTGTTGCGACGTTAGAAAACAGCCATCGATAACGCGGAACCAAACGTTCGAAATGATGACGTCACTTACACACAAAATGTAACGTCAAAGTTTCCCGCCAATTTACGTTGACAAAAGACTTTATTAAAAGCGAAAAAAGGTATATAATAAACGTATTATCACTAAAATAACTTGATCTGTCGCACAGTATCACGTCTCTTGGATGTTTCCAGATCTTACGCATCACACTCGACGCTGCGCGTCTCGTGTGATACGCTGATCTGGAAACATCCACTCGACGTGATACAATGCGTCAGATCAAGTTACTGTAGTAATAATATGTATTTATTTCTGCTCAAAACATATTTTAGAGCAGAAATAAGCAAATTAAAGTTTACACCTGTAAACTCCAGTTTTACAATATAAAATCGGGGTTCGATTGGGTCAAAACCATATAGACGTATTTTCGTGGTGTTAAAATTAGAGTGCAGCTGAGGTGCAGCTCACTTGAGAATGAATATCGCAAAGCTCTTAACTTTAAAAGACAATATATACGACAATACCTGTTCAGATCAGTAGACAATGTCATTTGTCCTGCGCATAAATTGTTGGTATTTTAAAATTTATGAGCAGGACAATTTCGGTGCTCAATTGAGTTGAGCATGAAAAATGTTTTAAAACCTCGGTGCCAGGCGTTGACTTGATCGGTACTATGATTATTTGTTTCTAAAAAACTGAACGGGTTTTTCATTCCAGAGGAAACGAAAATTTAAACTGCTCTTAGATGAAATACAGGGAGACACTCTGTCGCCACCACGCATCACTTACAGAGTAGTTAAACATTATTATGAACTGCATACCTTGTTCAGGTAGAGATTGCAAACAGATTTTAGTTCTGAAACGTCAATTTAATTAAGCTGAGTTTAGTAGCCTAGATATGTCTTAATCTGAATGATCGCTTCTCATTGTTTGAAAATTAGCACAAAAGTCTGACACGTGCGTGGGTGATCAGTCTATCATGCCAAAAGCTGACTATTCGATTTTGATTTACACTGGTATCAGTAACTTAAAATATCATGCCAATATACATGTATATGTTACCATGCAAATCTGCAGATTGGTTAAAACATATTTTATTCCATAAATCGGTATATATTTTGCATCAAAATGTAGCAAAGTGGATGAAATGAATAGGATTTTGTGCTGAGTTGTTTTACAGTTTAAAACGAGATAAGAACACATACAGGGAAATTCCGCTATTAAGACCACCTAAACTTAAGACTAATTCTGCTTTAAAAAGCCTATATAGTCGGCTGCAGATATTCTTTCTTTGTGTTTTCGCATACAGTGTACTTTGGTCAGAGACCATCTTTGGGACTGTTCAAAAGTGGTCTTAAAGACCATTTTTGAACAGTCCCAAAGGTGGTCTTAATAACGGAATTTTACTGTATATGTATTCAGCATTACTGGATATTAATCTACTGAAAATCAGTGGCATCACAGATAAGTGTAAGAGGTACATCTTCAGAAGTTATATTTACAAAACAAACAAATAAACTGTATACAAGCAATTGCGAGTGAAACAATTCACCAAATTAAACAATAAGTTATCAAATATTAAAATCAAAACTAATTAATGAAATAAAAAATGCTACAAAAGAAAAACAGTCTATTAATTGGGTATCAGACAACGCTTCACTTCGGCCTTACGAAACATATATTTGTCTGAAACCATATAAGCCGTTATGGAATATTGTGCTGATCGATACGTCCATGACCCACGTATAACGAAATACCACGGCCCCCGCTCATCGGGGCAATAAATGGGCTGCATGATGCTTCCACGCAGAGCTGAAACCGACCCGCACACGAGTACTGGTAAACCGCTTAGAGGATCTAAGCCTGCCCAGGCAAAGCTATGCGAGTCGGCCCGACCATGCTTATAAATCATATTGGTTCCATTGGGCAGCAGGGCTTGAGACGTCATTTCATCTGAATTTCGGCTAAAAGTCCCACAAAACTGGAATCAACGTCTCCAAAATGACATATACAGTGTTGACGGGGACGCTAAACTTCAAATCAAATCAGAACCAAAAAAAAAAAAGCAAGTCATTCATTATGAAAACACGCCTATTCAAATATATTGAGAATTTTGTGGGACGCCATTTTCCAACGGAAGGTCAGGTTGTTTTTTTTGGCTCGAACACAGATGGCTCGTTTACCATGGATCTGTCGAACTCATTCTTGAGCCCCTAGCGAAATCCTCTACATAAGAAATAGTGGAGAATAATTAAGAAGATTTTAGTCTTTTATCTTGCAAATGTATGCTGTGTGTACTCATTAGAATCGCCTTCTCCGGGTACTCCGGGTTTCGCCCACCTCTGATTAACGATTGGCTCGAAATGGGTGAAATAATCTTGAAAGGGTCGTAAAAAAAAAAATAATAATACCGACAAAACCACGACCCAGGAGTAGAGTTTTCGGGCGTTTCACTTCACTTTTAAAAAGATTTAGGATGGGGCCGTCAAAGAATCGTCACAGGTTAACTGCCGTAAAACCTAAGAGCGAATCGGAGCTGACCACCATGCTGTTTGCCGCTTAACGTCGATACTTTATCCATTTTCGGTCGATTGTTTGTCAATCGATCCGAAGTTACTAAGCTCAAAAGTTTTACGTTGCTGATAATACTAATGATAACATCAGAATGTAGTGAAGGTGTCAGAACTGATGCCCGGTTTTCACAGATGCAGTCGATTTCTCAGATAATATCAATGTTTGCATTGGTCAGATGAGAAAGTACATGTTTAGGCTAAATCAGTAAAAAAAAATGTAAATAAAAGGGGATTGTTTATCAGGTATGCCATTATCTGGTGTTTGGTTAATGGTCTAAACTGCCTGCAGAAGAGTATACTTAGTCGGGTGTTCGTATAAAACATTGGAATAACATCAAACTTACCAAAATGTCCATGCTGTTCTGAATCATTTCTATAACACGTGTGAACAAGTCCGTGCCATGAACACCCCCCCCCCCCCACACACACACACACACAAAACCCCACTTTATAAGAGAAAACTGGGGTTTACAGGGGTATACCTTATTTTGCTTAGTTTTGCTCCTAGAGATAGGTTGTGGGTACTCGTTAAAACCGCCTCAATGAGGCGGTTCTAACATGCTCCCATAACCTACGTTTGGAGTATAAATGAGAAAAAACATCACAAATTTTCATCGGAAAATTAGCCATTTTGGAGATATGAAAAAAATGCACTATTCACACGTATGTTATCCTAATGTGACATTCGTGTTACCAAGTTATAATAACTCTTTCATGGCTCGAGACAGCCATTTGTCTTATGAAAATTATTGATATTTTTGTGTGTTTTGTTCTGGCCAAAACATAGTTTGTGGATGCTCGTTAGAACCGCCTTTTTGTTTTCAAGCAAAATAAGGAAATAAAGAGTACCCTGTAAACTTCACATTTCTCTATACAAGGGTTAGAGGGATGTTCATTACACGGACTACGGGCCTCCGTGGCATAATGGATAAGAGCGCTGACTCTTAGTCATTAGGTCTCTCACCGCCGTGGGTTCGAGCCTCGCTCTGGTCACGTGTGAGACGCCAAGTTCTGCAATGGAAGGTCAGATGGTTTTTCTCCGGGTACTCCGGTTTTCGCCGACCTATGATTAACGATCGGCTCGATATGAGTGAAATAATCTTGAAAGGGCCGTAAAACCCAAACCAAAAAAAAAAAAAAAATACACGGACTTGTTGTCGTGAAGTATTCAATTGCAAGTATATTGACAAGTAGATTTCATAAAGAGGTCAAAATACTGGCAGCAGGTGTTGGTTGATTGTCTCCGGAAAGATGCATTTGGTGCAATGACTTCGACTGTTTCGCTTCATACCTTTATCCATGTACGCCTAATGGTCCCTTTTGTGACATTGGCAAACAGTGCATACCAGGATCAGACGCCACAGAACGCGGCGTCTGATCTGGGTATACACTGTATGCTGAAAGTGCATGCATCACGTGAACAAGTCCGTGAAATGAAGACCCCCTATACCCCACTTTATATAGAGAAAACTGGGGTTTACGGGGGTATACATTATTTTTCTAATTTTTGCTCCAAGACATAGGTTGTGGGTACTCGTTAGACTCGCCTCATTACTCGTTAGAACCGCCTCAATGAGGCGGTTCTAACGAGCACCCACAACATATGTTTGCAGTATTTATAAGAAAAATATCACGGATTTTCATCAGAAAAATGGCCATTTTGGAGATGTGAAAAATGCACTATGTCGCATGGGTGTGTCATCGTAATGCATTTCTTTACAACTTACCGCAAACAAAACTATAATTGGAAATGGACCACTCCAAACTTATTAAGTGCGAGATTCCATTGTCGTATATGGGCTAAGCAAATATTAAAGACCATAATCACACGCCGCATTCGGTGGCTTCTGATCTGGGACTACACGGTTCGCCATTGCCCTTAATGTGACCCTAGACATTAATGGGTATACTGATTTAATATCATATATACACTTGTGGGTGCACGGGCCTCCGTGGTCTAGTGGTTAAGAGCGCTGACTCTTGATCATTAGGTCTCTCATCGCTGTGGTTCGAGCCTCGCTCGGGTCACATGTGAGAAGCCAAGTTCTGCAACGGAAGGTCAGGTGTTTTTTTCTCCGGGTACTCCGGTTTTCGCCCGCCTCTGATTAACGATCGGCTCGATATGAGTGAAATAATCTTGAAAGGGCCGTAAAACCAAAACAAACAAACAAACTTGTGGGTGCTTCAACTTCTATACGCTTAATTCATTACAAAACCTTTAAATTGTGCGCGTTTTTAATTTACTAGTCCGTGAGTATAGCAGGTAACGGCCAGCAATTTTATTATTTTGGGTTGATAGTCAGTCGACCCAAAACGAAAAACCATAGGTCTGCACATGCGCAACTGGCAGGACCTTTCTGTGTATACTGTCCACAAACCCACATCTTGCCAACATCTGTTACGATACAAAGTGGATCTTGCCAACATATATTACGATACAAAGTGCATTTTTCATATCTCCAAAACGGCTATTTTATCTTGAAAGGGCCGTAAAATGAAAAAAAAATGTTTTCTTCTGTTGAAAATGTCTCATTTCTAGGACAAACATAAATAGTTTGTGCTCGTTAGAACCGTTGCATTGAGGCGGTTCTGAGGAATCGCCACAATCCGATTGGATGTGAATTTCGCTGCTAATTCCCGGCAAATTCCGCCATTACGGTATCTGAATGAATAGAAGATCATCAAAATCAGAAAAGGTTCAAGACGAACTTTCAGGATCACTGTATGGGCTATCAATTGAGCTACAACAACAGTCCATTTCCAATCAGCAAAGATGAAGACCATCCTATGCTTCAGTACAGTCTGTGACAGGCATCTTAGTGTTCGCTGCTTAGGAAGCAGGATCTTCTATAGTTTCTATAACTAAATTTTGAGAGTCTGTGTCGCCGAGCAAGTGGGTTTGAGCCTTAACTGATAACAAATCCCGAAGGTTTTCTCATTACAGGACTAATTTAAAATAATCTAGACATGACAAGCAGGAGTAAAGAGGATAATTAAGGGGAATGGGAGCACTTAGCACATTTTTCCGCCATTTTTCAAAGGGAGATAACTTTCGGGACTTCCTGTTCACTTTTCTATAGGTTCAGTCCCAATGAAAAAAGGGTCTGTTCTTAAAGGAAAGAATTTGCTCCTGAGGAGCAATAGTTGACCCTAGCGGCATGGGAGACACAAATACTTTTGGGGGAATTGCCTCCCCTGAACGTGTTCTCATTCCCCTTAAGAGATGATTTTTCTTCTTTATTATATAACGTCGCTGTTGTTTGGTGGATAACCTCATGTCATAATAGGAGCTGTCACTATAGGTGACCAATGCCCCCCGTGGGAGCCAATTTCTGAGTTTTTGCAAAATTTCAAGGGGAAATAATTCAGCCAAAAATGACAATAGAGTTATGGCCCTTGGTCATAATGTAGCCCTTGTGAGGGTAAATAAGTGTGTGAAGTTTCATGGGACTAGGTCAAATACTTTTGAAGTTATGACCAAGGTTTAAGTTTTTGTGACGGACAGATAGACAGACAAACAAACAAACAGACAGACAGGGCAAATACTATATGCCTCCCGAATCAAAGATTCTCGGGGGGGGGGGGGGCATAAAAATCATATGTTCCGATGTGTATTTCGTTTGTTTGATTTGAGGTTTAACGTCACCGACAACACTGTATATGTCATTTTGGTTGCTTCCAATTTTGTGGGACTTTTACCCGATATTAAGATGAAATGACATCTCAAGCCCTGCCACCCAATGAAACCAATAGGATTTATATGCATGGGCGGTCCGACTCGCACCTCTTTTCCTGGGCAGGCACAGAACCGCACAGCGATTTACCAGTACACGCGTGCGGCCGGCGCCAGCTCTGCGTGGAAGCATCATGCAGCCCAATATATTTCTTCAAGGTCCTGATGGACGGGGTGGGGGGGGGGGGGTGGTTGTTGTCATCACACGTGTATTCTAACACTGGTCGCCTACATAGCCAAAAGTAAACTCTAGTGATATATTGACTGACAAAAGCGCGACGCGAAAAGCCGCCTTTTTATCCCGTTTCATGACGTCATTCATTGGTAGATGGCGTAACGTCATTTTCTTGCATCTTGTATACGTTATGAAAACAGGTACTTCACAACTGATCTCCTACCAGTGATATATCACTCAATAAATCACTGCTAGAGTTGATCTATTTCTTAAATAACATACAGTAAAATTTCTATAATTAAGACCACCTTTGGAACTGTTCAAATACAGTATAATTCCGCTATTAAGTATTTAAAATACATACTAATTCTGCTATAAAAAATCTTATTTAGCGGGTTGCAATTATTCTTTCTTTGTGTTTTCTGCATGAAGTGTCCTCTTGTCAGAGACCACCTTGGGGAATGTTCAAAAGTGGTCTTAAAGACCACTTTTGAACAGTCCCCAAGGTGGTCTTAATATAGGCATTTTACTGTATAAACAAAATAATCAGCACTGTACTCCATCTTATCTGGATTGGCATTTCTTTTTGGGTCAAAGGTATAAAGGACAAATCCTCTATTAGTGCTGGAGTCCACGTGACTATCACTGGTCGCAGATTATTTATAGAATTTTATCGCAGTGAGGTCAGCGTGTTTACGTAAACGGTTAACTGTAAAATCTGGGCTGGAATCATAAGTTGGGCTAGGCAAACAGTGAAGACCCAGATCAGACGCTGCAGAACGCGGCGTCTCATAAGGGTCTTCACTGTTTGCTTAGAGTAAAGGAATTTAAGGGTCAGGCGCCGAAAAACGCAGTGTCTGATCATGGTCTACACGGTTTGCTTTCAGTAAAGGAGTTTAAGGGTTAAACGAAACAGTCCACGCTCAGACCCATTTTTCTAACTACACCCAGAGACAATCGACCCACCAGTACTCTCAGTGCTTTGATTTATATTTGCAATTGCCATAAGTAACGGTAACGTGCGCTATTCCAATGTTGAGAGGCAGAAAATTGATCACGTTCTTTAAACAACCTACATGCATCTGCAACCGTTTGAGATTTTCTTATGTTTTCCGTATTAATAGCCTTCTCAAAAGTAGAAAGGCGTGTTTCTGGAAAATTTTGTTGCTACCTGAACAGGTGAAACCCTCAGACATACTTCAAACAACAGTTAAATAATGATTATAACAATCTTTATTTCAACTCCACCTGGTGCTAAAAGTGATGCAGTTTCATAAAATGCTATATGCGCATCAACATGAGTGTAGGTTTAGAATCTTGGTGTCCTTCACAAATGCGCATATTCGCAGGTAAAAATGTTCAAAGACTGTTTACACGACATGAAAATGTACACATGCTTTACACTCAAGCATGTGTCTCAAGGAAACAACATCCACCATTACGAAAACACGCCTATACAAATACATTGTAAATTTTACCTCCAAAAAATGAAAATTTTAAGAAGGAAAATTGTGATATTTTTCTTATTTCTGCTCAAAATATAGATTGTGGGTACTCGTTAGAACCGCCTCATCGAGGCGGTTCTAACGAGTACCGACAGTCAATATTTTAGAGCAGAAATAAGAAAAATAATGTTTGACCCTGTAAACCCCAGTTTTACTGTATAAAAGTGGGGTGCAAGGGGGTCAAAATTATATACGCGTGTTTGCGTGATGAAAGAGGGTTGGCGCGTCGTTAAACACGAAATCATCAGCATCATCATCATCAAGGAAACAACAAGTACACGACATGTATGCGAAAGTCGTTGCTAAGATCTTCAAGGCCGGGCAGTGAAAGTGTTGTATTCGCAAAGACCACTCGAAGATTCGGTCGAGTGCCTTTCGCATATTTTGCAAGCGAATCAAATGGCCATTTGAAACATATTTTAGCTCATCTGAGCACGTAGTTCTGATAGGCCATTGTCCCAACGTCCCACTTGACATCTCCTATGAGCCACTGAGCCAATGTAGACCAAACTTTACTAGAATGATCCTTGGGAAATACTAACTGAAAGTTGTTCAAAGATTGGAAGCCAAGCAGAACTCTAGTTTCCATGGCAACAAATAGGGAAAAATTAATATAAAAAGTAAAAATGAGGTACTGACTGAAAGTTGTTCAAAGATTGGAATCCAAGCAGAACTCTAGTTTCCATGGCAACAAATAGGGGAAAATTAGTATAAAAAGTAAAAATCTTCTTGTCTGAAACCAGAAGGCTCAGGTCTTTGATATTTTGTACCAAGATTGTTCAAATAACAGCCCTGGGGCCAGAAATGGCCCCGCCCCGGGGCCCATCAGTTTTATATAGACTAATACATGTATAGGTAAATCCTTTAAAAATCTGCTTCTCTGAAACCGCAGTGCCCAGGTCTTTGATATTTGGTATTAAGCTTCATCTAGGGGACCTTTACCAAGATTGTTCAAATTATAGCCATGGGGCCAAAAATGGCCACGCCCCGAAACCCACATGTTTTACATAAAGGGAAACCCTTTATTAAGCGTTTTGTTTTAAACTCGAAGGCATAGGTCTATGATATTTGATATGAAGCTTCATGCAATGGACCTCTACCGAGATTGTTCAAATTATAGCCTTGGGACCCACCGGTTTTAAATGGAATTATATCGGGAACCCTTTAAAAATCTTTTTCTCTGAAACCACAAGGCCCATGTCTTTGATTTTTGGTATGAAGCTTCATTTAGTAGACCTCTACAATGATTGTTCAAATCATAGCCCTGGGGCCAAAATGGCCCTACCCCGGGACCCAACGGTTTTATATAGACTTATACAAGGGAACCTTTTAAAATCTTGTCTGAAACCAGAAGGCCTTAGTCTTTGATGTTTGGTATGGAGCTTCATCTAGGGGACCTTTACCAAGATTGTTCAAATTATATCCATGGGGCCAAAACTGGCCCCGCTCTGGGACTCACAGGTTTCACATAGCCTTATATAGGGAAAACCCGAGACCCACCGGTTTTACATATAGGGAACCCTTTAAACTGTTTCTGTCTTAAACAAGAAGGCCGCGGTATTTGATATTTGATATGAAGCTTCATGTAGTGGACCTCTACCGAGATTGGACTTTATGAAACCCTTTAAAAATCTTCATTTCTGAAATCAGAAGGTTCATGTCTTTGATATTTGGTATGAAGCTTCATCTAGGGGACCTATACCATGATTGCTCAAATTATAGCCTTTGCGCCAAAAATGGCCCCACCTAGGGGCCCACTTGTTTTAAATGGACGTATATTGTGAAAAGCTTTAATATGCTTCTTGCTTGAAACCACAGGGCCCAGGTCTTTGACATTTGACACACGGCTTGGACTGGTGAAGATCTGTCAAGATTGTTCAAATTATAGCCCCGGGACCAAAAATGGCCCCGCACAGAGGTCCGGCTTGTATAGGTAATACACTTTTAAAATCGTTTTTTCTGAAACCAACAGGTCCAGGTCTTTGCTATTTGCTATGTAGCTTTATCTAGTATACCTCTACCAAGTTTGTTCAAATTATAGCCCTGGTCCCAAAATTGGCTCCGCCCATGGACTCACTTGTTTAACATAAACTTATATAGGGAAAACATAAAAAAAATATTGTTTGAACCTAAAGGCCAATGCCTTTCATATTGGGTACACAGCTTCGTCTAGTAGACCTTTACCAAAATTGTTCAAATTATACATGTAGCCCTGGGGCCAAAAATGGCCCGGCTCAGAGACCCACATGCTTTCATGGACTAGCATAGGGAAAACCTCTATTAAGGCGAAAAAATAGCTGCGTTTCTACTTACATGCTGAAAAAAATGGTCGGTAGGTAGGAGAAACTGTTTTTATTTTTTTATTTTTCTCCCGACAAAAAATAATAGGGTCGGGCCTGTATTTTTTATGTGTTTTTGTTTTTGAACATGTCTTTTGTTAGTAAAACTGACATGTTGAGACTTGCACTGTATATCATAATTCATTTTACATGCTCAAAAAAGTCAGCTCTGTATTTTGGAAGGTACTAAAAGCCAAAAACTATAACAAGAGGGCCCAGAGGGCCCTGAATCGCTCACCTGAGAATTAGTGTCTCCAGTATATTCTAGGCCCGAGGGCTATAATTTGAACAAACTTGGAAATGGTCCACTAGATGAAGCTTCATACCAAATATCAAAGACCTGGACCTTCTGGTTTCAGACAAGAAGATTTTTAAAGGTTTTCCCTATATAAGCCTATGAAAAACCAAAGGGTCCCGGGGTGGGGGAATTTTTGGCCCCAGGGCTATAATTTGAACAATCTTGAAAGAGGTCCACTAGATGAAGCTTCACACCAAATATCAAAGATCTGGTCCTTGCGGTTTCAGAGAAGATGATTTTTAAAGATTTTCCCTGTGTAAGCCTATGTAAAACCATAGGCATTTTTGGCCCCAAGGCTATAATTTGAACAATCTTAGTAGAGGTCCACCAGGTAAAGCTTCACACAAAATATTAAAGACGTGGGCCTTGTGGTTTCAGAGAAGAAGATTTTTTAATGATTTTCAATATATAAGCCTATGTAAAACCATAGGCCCCCGGGGCGGGGGCATTTTGGCCCCACGTGCTATAATTTGAACAATCTTGGAAGAGGTCCAGTAGATGAAGCTTCACACCAAATATCAAAGATCTTGGCCTTACGGTTTCAGAAAAGAAGATTTTTTAAGACTTTCCCTGTACAAGCCAATGTAAAACCAAAGGCCCCAGGGGCGGGGACATTTTTGGCCTAAAGGCTATAATTTGAACAATCTTAGTAGAGGTCCACCAGGTAAAGCTTCACACCAAATATTAAAGACCTGGGCCTTGTGGTTTCAGAGAAGAAGATTTTTTAATGATTTTCCCTATATAAGCCTATGTAAAACCATAGGCCCCCGGTGCGGGGGCATTTTGGCCCCCAGGGCTATAATTTGAACAATCTTGAAAGCGGTCCACTAGATGAAGCTTCAGACCAAATATCAAAGATCTGGGCCTTGCGGTTTCAGAGAAGAAGATTTTTTAAAGATTTTCCAAGTATAAGCCTATGTAAAACCAAAGGCCCCCGGGGGCGGGACATTTTTGGCCCCAAGGCTATAATTTGAACAATCTTAGTAGAGGTCCACCAGGTCAAGCTTCGCACCAAATATTAAAGACCTGGGCCTTGTGGTTTCAGAGAAGAAGATTTTTTAATGATTTTCCCTATATAAGCCTATGTAAAACCATAGGTCCCCGGGGCGGGGCCATTTTGGCCCCCAGGGCTATAATTTGAACAATCTTGAAAGAGGTCCACTAGATGAAGCTTCAGACCAAATATCAAAGATCTGGGCCTTGTGGTTTTAGAGAAGAAGATGTTTAAAGGTTTTCCCCATATAAGCCCATATAAAACCAAAGGGCCCCAGGGCGGGGGCATTTTTGGTCCCATCACTATAATTTGAACAATCTTGGTAGGGGTCCACTAGATGAAGCTTCATCCCAAATATCAAAGACTTGGACCTTGCGGTTTCAGAGAAGAAGCTTTTAAAGATTTTCCCTATATAAGCCAATGTAAAAACCAAGGCCCCCAGGGCGGGGGCATTTTTGGTCCCAAGGCTATATATAATTTGAAAAATCTTAGTAGAGGTCCACCAGGTAAAGAAAGCTTCACACCAAATATTAAAGACCTGGGCCTTGTGGTTTCAGAGAAGAAGATTTTTTAATGATTTTCCCTATTTAAGCCTATGTAAAACCACAGGCCCCCGGGGCGGGGGCATTTTGGCCCCCAGGGCTATAATTTGAACAATCTTGGTAGAGGTCCACTAGATGAAGCTTCATACCAAATATCGAAGACCTGGGCCTTGCGGTTTCAGAGAAGATTTTTAAAGTTTTCGTTTAAAAAATCTATTTTTAGCACCTGTGACCTAGATGTGCAAGGACCGGAACCATTTGAACAACTTTGAAAGGGGACCACCTAAGGATCATTCCTGTGAAGTTTGGCCAAATTCCGATCAGTGGTTTAGGAGGAGATGTCATTTGAAGAAAAAGTTTACGCACACACGCACGCACGCACGCACTGACGACGGACGAAAAGTGATCACAAAAGCTCACCTTGTCACTACGACAGGGCTCTGAATCATGGTCGGTCGGGTTAGCGGAAACACGGCTATGTTTTTTAGGCCTAATTTTTTCGACTGAAGCCAGAAGGCCCAATATGTAGCTTCAACTGGTGGACTTATACTATTTATAGGCCTGTGGCCAAAAATGGCCCTGCCAAGGGGACCATTTATTTTACATGCTTACATGTATATAGGGAAAACCTTTAATAAGCTTCTTGTTGGAACGCAGCTTCAAATAGTGGATCGCTGCCAAGGTTGTGCAAATTTTAGCAGTGGTGCCAAAAATCGCCCCGCCCAGAGGCTTACATATTTTACATGGACTTATAAAGGGAAACCCCTTAAAGACGCCATCTGATCAGGATCTACCGTGTTTGTCATGCGGTTTGTGAATTGAATGAGTACGTTATAGCAAGTTATTTGATCGGCTGATACTCAGTGGGTGTAACTACAATAATTCATTCAGTAGGATAAGGGTTAACATAAAATGAATAGATTTTATGGAAGAATGGAATAGAGAAAGTTTTTGTCATTTATGTATATAACCTTTACATATTCCACGTAGGTTTCACTGATGCGCGTCTGACTGGTGATCGATACCTGCCGGGGTCGCAATATTCTTTCGTGGAGATTGATCATGAAATCTTTTCTACGGTCATTCTTTACCTTCCGCTGATCATGATTCAAGAAGTGCAGTTGTCAGTTTCTGGCGAAAGAATGTGCACTGTACTGGTTAACCGCTTACGTATAAGCCTGCCCAGGAAAAGTGTGGTTAGGTAAACTGACCGGCTCAAAAATGACCTAAATAGTGTTGACTGGGCCCTTAAACTCCTATACAAACAAACAAACAAACAAGCAAATGTAGGCTTCCACTTTATTTTATCCAAAGCAACATGACTGAGACCAGGGGCCAGTTGTTCAAAGCATCGTTAGCTTAACGAGCTCGTTAGTGGTCATATTGTTAACTCTTCTAGCAAGTACAATATTGTAAATTTTTGTATTTTTGCTGAAAAAATGTGAGCAGCTTTTGCATCCGCAAAAGCTGCTCACATTTTTTCAGCAAAAATTTCAGCATATTTGCCATATTTAATGATAAAAGTTTTAACAATACGTTAGCTAACGACGTCGTTAGTTTTGAACAACTGGCCCCAGTGCTATAAACATTGAATGAATGCGTAACTATACCAAATTTAGTACCACAGAGGCCTTTCTGATATTTAATCTTCATCAGTGTGTCTAAACCCCAAAGTTTTGAAACCGAAACGGATGATGGACAAGACCCGGCAAACACAGCACATCCCCCTACGAGCACACACCGATCGACGTAGCTCATGAGACAGGTCAACTGGAGGCATAAGGCAAGAGACGCCTACCAGGGAACTTATATACGATTCCATTGATCAAAGTTTATTCGATCATCGGTCAGCACTCACAACATATGTCGTAAAAGAGACGTTCTAAAATACAGTATAATTCCGCTATTAAGTACTTAAATATATACTAATTCTGCCATAAAAAGCTTATTTAGCGGGTTGCAATTATTCTTTCTTCGTGTTTTCTGCATGAAGTGTCCTCTGGTCAGAGACCACCTTGGGGAATGTTCAAAAGTGGTCTTAAAGACCACTTTTGAACAGTCCCCAAGGTGGTCTTAATATAGGCATTTTACTGTATAAACAAAAAAAATCAGCCCTGTCCTCCACCTTATCTGGATTGGCATTTCTTTTTTTATATTTGCAATCGCCATAGGTAACGGTAACGTGCGCTATTCCAATGTTGAGAGGCAGAAAATTGATCACGTTCTTTAAACAACCTACATGCATCTGCAACCGTTTGAGATTTTCTTATGTTTTCCGTATTAATAGCCTTCTCAAAAGTAGAAAGGCGTGTTTCCCGAAAATTTTGTTGCTACCTGAACAGGTGAAACCCTCAGACATACTTCAAACAACAGTTAAATAATGATTATAACAATCTTTATTTCAACTCCACCTGGTGCTAAAAGTGGTGCGGTTTCATAAAACGATATATGCGCATCAACATGAGTGTGGGGTTTAGACTCTTGGTGTCTTTCACAAATGCGCATATTCGCAGGTAAAAAGACCCGTGTTCAAAGACCCATTAAGACGACATAAAAATGTGCACATGCTTTACACTCAAGCATGTCTCTCAAGGAAACAACACCCACAAAGAGGGTTGACGCGTCGTTAAACACGAAATCACCATCATCATTATCATCATCATCAAGGAAACTACAAGTACATGAAATGTATGCGATACTCGTTGCCAAGATCGTCAAGGCGGGGCAGTTAAAGTGTTGTATTTGCCGAGACCACTCGAAGATTCGGTCGAGTGCCTTTCGCATACTTTGCAAGCGAATCAAATGGCCATTTGAAACATATTTTAGCTCATCTGGGGCCAGTTTCATCAATAAACATCGTACGATTAATCTTAAATTGCTCGTACGCACTTTTTAAAGAACTGCGTACGTCAGTTTCATCAAAACATCGCAAAGTGTTCGTAAGAGCTAAATTTGCGTTTCACTAAAATATGTCGCAATTTTGAATATGCTCTTAAACGGGGCCACTAATTGTCACATGCGTGATCACGTGCCGTCTTGAAATAGCCGTGTAAAGTAGATAACACGTTTTAAAATTATCATCCCAGTGGATCTATATATACATTCAGTATAAACAACGTTGAATCAACGTTGATTCTACGTTGTTCCAAACTTGTGTTTCCATTTCATTATCGTAAGATACAGATATTAATTATCTAGACCCATTTCCCACTGTACTACTGGCGAGTTGGTCTGTATTGTGAACGTCGTGACGTCAGACTATCGTTGATTTCACGTTGTCATAATGAACCTTTTACAACAAGCGTATTTGTCAGTAAATGCGCGCGCGGGACGGGGGAGGTGTTGGGTTTTCAGCATGAGCGCACGTGTATTGTTGAGTTTATAATATTAAATTAAACATGCGAGACTTCGCTGAACATTTTTGTTTTTTTACCTTTTCACGCCCAATTTAATAAATTCAGTTATACAAGGGCACGGTTTATCGTATGAACTTAAAAACACAGTTTATGCACGGTTTTAACACAAAAACGTCAATACATGACGATTAATAATGAACCACAGATAACGTTACATGACGTAGCCTCTGTGAGTGTTCGTATTTAACGTATATCAGTTTTCAGCTCCGGTTTGTTGTTGGCAATGGTTTGTAGCAAATGTTTTTTTCATAGATTGTTTGTCTGTCAGGCAGTCCAGCCTTCCAATGAAAAATACATTCAGTTCATTTGGAAGATAGAGCCTACAGAATGACTGATTTTAAATTACAAAGAACCTGTTCTATAACTAGATGTATGCACAATTATACAATCGTCTGCACATAGACGAAATGACAGTACGTAAGACCATGACCCCCTTCCCCGCCGTCGACATTAAAGGTTTTCGTACATACGAGTGCACGCACATGTACGTACGTCCTTCCGTATGGGGGTATCTACGCGTTCCTGTACCTAAACTTTTAAGAGCTCATATTTTCCACTCAAGACCATATGATGGATTGTGATGATATATAGGTAAAAAGGTTTATTCAGCAAAACACTGGCCCTTACCTATGACTTGTTTAAAGGCTGAAAATATTTAAGAGCTAATATTTTGTAAATCATATAATGGATATGGTTCATATTTGGTACGATGATAGATACACATTTTAAGTTAATTAAGCATACCCGCAACAATGCCCATGACCTCAATGTCAATGTCACGGACTCAGATTTATTTAAATGTCAACATTTTTAATAAGAGCTCGCATTTCCCAACCAATTTAATGGATTTACTTCGTATTTGGTACGACGAAATACGAAGTTTCTCCGGCTACTCCGTTTTGTTTGCGTCCACATCTGGTTAATGATTGGCTCGAAATAAAAGAAATAGTCTTGGAAGGGCCGTAAAACCTAAACTCAAGGTCAATGTCACAGACTTAGCATTTTTTATGGATTTGATGCATATCTGGATGATGATACACACTTTGCCCAAGATTTAAACCGCATTAACCCACACCCACGCCGATGTTCTCAAGGACAGTTTTCCAGCCGAGCAATGCGGTATTTTTCTTTTCTTTTTTTTTTTTTCTTTTTTTTTTTGCAACATGCTTTTTTGATGAGGGTGGTCCCTGGGCGGGGGCATCTGTGTCATATTCACAATTCTAGTTTTATGTGTCGATTTGAGGTACACTGAGTCTTCATTTTACTCAAAAGTCTGATCGCAGATTGTGGGTAATCGTTAAAACTATCTGAACGCGTTGGTTCTTTTTTTTGTACCCTGCCAAGCGTTGGTACAATGTATATGTACTTAGGTCATTTTGGAGACGCTGTTATCGATTTTGTAGGACTTTTACCCTACCTTGAGGTGAAGTGACATTATAAACCCTACCGACCAAAACCGCTAGGGTTTAAGGAGCGGTCCCACTCGTACCACTTTTCTTGGGTAGGCTTTTACAATCTAAGGGGTTAACCAGTAATCAAGTCGGGACGGTTTTAGCTCTGCGCGGAAGCACTATGTCTCCAAGCCCCGATGGTCGAAAGCCAGCGTCGGATGAAATATAGATTGTGGGTACTCGTAAGCACAACCACAAAGAGGCGCTTCTAACGAGTACCCATAGTCTCTATTAAGAAAACAAGAAAAAGGCAAAATGGCATTATGGACGGGTTTTTCAGGGTTAACCAAAAGGTAAACCGGGAAGCGGACGCCCGGCCGCCCGCCCGGACATCGCTATTCAAAGAACGGAATTTTTCCTTGAAAAAACCCGTCCCAAAACAAGAAAACCCCCAACCCAAACCAAAACTAAAGATTATATAAGGGGTCTTCATTGCATGGGCTAGTATAAGTAGTGGCCGTGGCATGCAAAGGTAAGCGAAATGGCATGTTACGCACCATACTTTTAAAACCGAGCGTAGGTTTCTATAACCTTTGCTGCGCGTTATCTTCTTCCGCTATAGCCGTGTCATGTCCAACGTTTAAGACGAAAATTTTAATGTGCGACGTCTAAATATTCATCTCAGAAATACGACAAAATGTGCGAACATCGCAGATCTTGAGCATTTGATGAAACAGGATTATTGTCGTAAGAACTTCGTACGATCTTTTTAAGACGAAAATACGACGCAAATACTTTGATGAAACTGGCCCCTGGGCACGTAATTCTGATAGGCCATTGTCCCAACGTCCGTCCGTCAACAACTGACATCTCCTATAAGCCACTGAGCCAATGTAGACCAAACTTTACTATAATGATCCTTGGGAGGTACTAACTGAAAGTTGTTCAATATTTGGAATCCAAGCACTACTCTAGTTTCATGGCAACAAATAGGGGAAAATAAGTATAAAAAGTAAAATTCTTCTTGGCTGAAACCAGAAGGCTTAGGCCTTTGATATTTGGTACCAAGATTGTTCAAATTACAGCCCTGGGGCCAGAAATGGCCCCGCGCCGGGGCCCACCAGTTTTACATAGACTTATACATGTATAGGTAAATCCTTTAAAAATCTTCTTCTCTGAAACCGCAGAGCCCAGGTCTTCGATATTTTGTGTGAGGCTTCATCAAGGGGACCTTTACCAAGATTGTTCAATTTATAGCCATTGGGCCAAAAATGGCCACGCCCCGAAACCCACAGGTTTTACATAAAGAGAAACCCTTTATTAAGCGTTTTGTTTTAAACTAGAAGGCCCAGGTCTATGATATTTGAAATGAAGCTTCATGTAATGGGCCTCTACCGAGATTGTTCAAATTATAGCCTTGGGACCCACCGGTTTTAAATGGACTTATATCGGGAACCCTTTAAAAATCTTCTTCTCTGAAACCGCAAGGCACAGGTCTTGGATATTGGGTATGAAGCTTCATTTAGTAGATCTCTACCAAATGACTGTTCAAATCATAGCCCTGGGGCCAAAATGGCCCCACCCCGGGGCCCACCGGTTTTAAATGGACTTATATAAAATAATGAAACCCTTTAAAAGTCTTCTTTTCTGAAATCAGAGTGAGTTTTAGTTTTACGTCACACCAACAGCTAAGATCATACGGAGACGGAACCTCGGTTTAAAGACTCATCCGAAAGTCTGGAGAAGCCCGGGATCGATCCTGCGATCCCTGGTTTACAAGGCGAGTAGCGTAACCACTGCACCACGGAGGCTTCATTCTGAAATCAGAAGGCCCATGTCTTTGATATTTGTTATGAAGCTTCATCTAGGGGACCAATACCCAGATTGCTCAAATTATAGCCTTGGGGCCAAAAATAGCCCCACCTAGGGATCCACTTGTTTTAAATGGACTTATATTGTGAAAAGATTTAATATGCTTCTTGCTTGAAACCATAGGGCCCAGGTCTTTGACATTTTTGCACACAGCTTGGACTGGTGAAGCTCTGCCAAGATTGTTCAAATTATAGCCCCGGGGCCAAAAATGGCCCCGCACAGTGGTACGACTTATATAGGGAAACACTTTTAAAATCTCTGAAGCAGGGTCGGTCGGGTTAGCGAAAACACGGCTATGTTTTTTAGGCCTAATTTTCTCGACTGAAACCAGAAGGCCCATTATGTAGCTTCAACTGGTGGACTTATACCAAGATTGTTCAATTTATATGCCTGTGGCAAAAATGGCCCTGCCAAGGGGATCATTTATGTTACATGCTTACATGTATAAAGTGAAAATCTTTAATAAGCTTCTTGTTGGAACGCAGTTTCAACTAGTGGATCGCTGCCAAGATTGTGCAAATTATAGCACTGGGCTCAAAAATCGCCCCGCCCAGAGGCTCACATATTTTACATGGACTTATAAAGGGAAACCCCTTAAAGATGCCATCTGATCAGGATCTACTGTGTTTGTCATGCAGTTTGTGAATTGAATGAGTACATTATAGCAAGTTATTTGATCGGCTGATACTCAGTGGGTGTAACTAAAATCATTCATTCAGTAGGATAAGGGTTAACATAAAATGAATAGATTTTATCGACGAATGGAATAGAGAAAGTTTTTGTCATTTATGTATATAAACTTTACATATATTCCACGTAGGTTTCCCTGATGCGCGTCTGACTGGTGATCGATACCTGCCGGGGTCGGCAATATTCTTTCGTGGAGATTGATCATGAAATCTTTTCTACGGTCATTCTTTACCTTCCGCTGATGATGATTCAAGAAGTGCAGTTGTCAGTTTCTGGGAAAGAATGTGCACTGTACTGGTTAACCGCTTACGTATAAGCCTGCCAGGGAAAAGTGTGGTTAGGTAAACTGACCGGTTCAAAACTGAGCTAAATAGTGTTGACTGGGCCCTTAAACTCCTATACAAACAAACAAACAAGCAAATGTAGGCTTCAACTTTATTATATCCAAAGCCACATGACTGAGACCAGTGCTATAAACATTGAATTAAGGAGGCCGACCTTAATTTTTTTCTGAGATACCTGCCCTAGAGAATTTCCTTATATTATAACAAAGTATCCAGCAAGGACTTAACTTTAGATTAAAGCCATAAAAATATCATGTCACCGAGACTGGGAAAGAATGGGGGTCAATCCAAAAGTAACGCCATTTTACACATATTTTGCATTGATTGTAATGGGAAATCGCTAAAATTTGACACAAATGCAAAAATTAAGTTGACTTCTGCCCTAGAGATTTTGGACTTACTAAATTAAATTATGTATATTCATAAGGCATTCAAAAATATGAAATAAAAATGGGGGGTCACCGGCCATATAAGAGAATGAGGGCCGTTTCAAAAGTAAAAATTACATGCAAAATACCTTTTTTCGTGAAGATCGCTAACATTAAAATAACTGTTTTGCTAGAAATTATAACTCAACGCAAATAGATGATATTTATGCTTATTATCTGCCGCAATATGAGGAAAGAATTCGTTTATAGTGTTATTTCAAGCAAAAAGGGTCGTTTCAAAAGTTATCATAACAGGCAAAACTTTTTTTTTTTTTTTTTTTTTGGAAAACATCACAAAAATTATAGTTGCTTCTGAGCTAAGACATGATAGGTGATACATCTACATGTAATCCGCAAAACTATGAAATGAAAACAGGTTGACAAGTTTCCAATAAGATAATGTGGGTCGTTTCAAAAGTAAACATAAACTGAATAATATGAACATATATACACATACTTTTCAAATTATTATAGGATTTTTTGCTATATAAATGATATGAGCACTAAGAAAGGTATTATATCTAAATATTATTTGCAAAACCTATCAAATAAAAACAGTAGGTCGTTCATACAAAATGGGGGTCGTTATAAGAGTAAGCTTTTCATGCAAAATATCATTTTTTTTTTTTTTTTTGTCAAGATCTCTCTTTCTTTTAAGTTAATTGTATACAAAAGCAAAGGTGTCACTCAGATAGGACATGCATCTACATATGATTTGCCAAACAGAAGTAAAGGCAATGAATATGTATCGATAAAATTACCTAACACCTCCCATTCAAGACAACAAAGGGAATGAAACACCAACAAAATACAATTTTGCTCTTCAGTGAGCAAATGGGGCACCGACCTAGCGCAAATCTTTCTCAAGCCCAGTACTTTGTCAGAATGGTTTGTACACCGCCTTCTGATAAGCCAGTGCATTAAGATATCTCTTTCACTGACAGTCGCGCATCTTCTTTGACCGCTGCCTTTACAGCAGCGATGGTTGCTTTGGTGATGGATGTCTTTGGCCTACCAACACGGGCATCATCTTTGGTCGATTATTTACCAGCTGTAAAAGCTTTGAACCACCGATAAATTGTGCGCTTTGAATTTACAAGCGGTTAATTTTAGCCACACAATTCATCAACCTATGTCAAGCCTTACACGGCATTTAATTTAGTTGCGAATTTCAGTCTTTCTGTCCATTTTACAATGTAACTCGTAAAGGGGTGGGGGTGGGGGTGGGGGGGGGGGGCATAAGGCCCTTTTCCTGCCCTGGAACAAAAGTCTTCATTTTCTCCTGATATATTGCCTATAGTGTCCCATTTACTAAAATAGTATAGGTTTTGTAACGTAAGCCCTAGTATCATGTTTTACGCACTGTTTCTTTTTTAAAATATATCACACCCACTCATTATTTCCTCTGTTTGTTAGACAAATGTATTGGGTAAATTCCTACTTAAATTTTCTTCCTCTAAAGTAAAAAACTACATCTGCAGCAACTAGTTTATTAACATCGTCAATTTTTGATAATTTTGCATCTTCAAATTCAATAAATCCTGGCCTATCTCCGAAACTAAATGGCAAATTATTTTCAAACTTACTTGAATTTAACATTGGAAGAGTACAAAGTGTTGATTAGGTTTTGGTAACCTTGGCTTAATATTCAAGGTCACTAGGGCTGGTCAAATATATAAAATTAGGGGTGACCATTTTGGTCATTTTTCTGTTCCTGAACAAAAAGCTTCAAATTCTCCTAATACATTGCCTATGGAATTCCTTTTACTAAGACAGTCTAGGTTTTGCAAAGTAAGCTCTAGTAATGGAGTTAAATGATCATGAAACTGGGTGGGCTAATTCGATACGATGCTGAGGTAGGTATTGTGTTTTATGCACCACACCTCTTTTAAAATATAGCAACAGCAGTCATAACTTCCTGTGTTTGTTTGCCTTAGGTAACATCCTACCTAGTTTTCTTCCTCTAAGGTTAAGTATGCCATCTGCAGCAACTCTTTTATGAAAACCTTCTATTTCTGAGAATTTTGCATCTTGGAATTCAAAAAAAAAAAAAAAAAAAAAATTCTGGAATTAAATGAAAGATTCCATTGAAATAAATCTGAAGACAGTATTTGGAGAAAATAAACTGTTGCCTAGGTTATGGTGACCTTGACCTTATCAACATGGTTACATGGTCTTTGAAATTATCAGATGCACCAATAAGGTCACATTCTGCCGACCTCACCCATCACCATCTCCGCCCCACTCTCCCAATCACAACAGATCTTCATTTACTCAAGAGCATAGTCCTGTCTTATTATTTTTCCCTTCTGAGGAAAATATAAGGACTGTAGCTTTTTTACATGACAATGTGCATTTTGCTTATTTTAAGTCTTGGAATTTGCAGAAGCTTTCTTTATCTCTCAAATCTGTGTTTGAATTCTTTTGAAACGTGTGTGTAGATATTATTGTGAGTGCACACAGTTGATCAGGTTTTTGTGACCTTTACCTTATTTTTGGTCCGACTGAAATTGGACGTTGTTAATTGTGTTGTGACCTTGAAACCAAGGTCACCACAGCCTAATATTGTTTGTTTATCATTACATATTAAGCCCCTTGTTCTGTCCTGGTGACTATGCCAGTTAAACTAGCATCCAGTCCACTTAATTGATCCCACAAATTGTGCAAACAAGCTTAAGTTTATTGCACTTCAATCTACTATGACCTTTGATGACCTTGAAATGAGGTTAATGTTAACCAACTTGAAATCATGGCCCAATAATTCATCTAAGCCAGTTTCTAAGAATCAAGTCAGGAGTTCCAAAGAAACTATACACAAAGCTTAAAAATTTTGACCTATTTTGTTCTGTGGTGACCTTGAAAACAAGGCCCTTGAAAATAAGGCCCAGAACATCTAACCAACTCAAAGACATGTCCAGATGCTACATCCAGCCAAGTCTGGTGTAATGCGGCATAATTTAAGTGACTAAAGAGTAATATGAGTGTAACTGTAGATATCAAGCCTGTCTTGACCAAGAAAATGAGGTCAAGGTCACCAAAATCTAAGCTCTCAGGCAAGTTCCAATGGTATATATATGTGGGTAAGTCAATGAAATGTCCCAGGATTTGAATTTAATAATTCCCAAACAAAGACAAACATTCTTTTCAATTTTGAAAATCTCACAGACCATGTGACCTTCAAGATAAGGTCAAGGTCACACAAACCTAGTCAGCCCTTTATATTCTCAAAATCTTATATTCTGATTAATTTCAAAAGAATCCCTTGAGTAATTCAAAACATAAAATATGATTTATTGAATTCCAAGATGCAAAATTCTCAGAAATAGAAGGTTTTCATAAAAGAGTTGCTGCAGATGGCATACTAAACTTTAGAGGAAGAAAACTAGATGGGATGTTATCTAAGGCAAAACAAACAAACAGAGCAAGTTGTGACTGTGTTTGCTATATTTTAAAAGAGATATGGTGCATAAAACACAATACCTCAGCATCATATCTAATTACCCCACCCAGCTTCATAATCATTTAACTCCATAACTGGGGCTTACTTTGCAAAACCTAGATTGTCTTAGTAAAAGGAATTCTATAGGCAATGCATTAGGAGAATTTCAAGCTTTTTGTTCAGGTACAGAAAAATGGCCAAAATGGTCACCCCTAATTTTGACATTTGACCAGACTAAGTGACCTTGAATATTAGGTCAATGTCACCAAAACCTAATCAACACTTTGTACTCTTCCATTGTTAAATTCAAGTAAGTTTGAAAATTATTTGCCGTTTAGTTTCGGAGATAGGCTAGGATTTATTGAATTTGAAGATGCAAAATTAACAAAAATTGACGATGTTAATGAAATAGTTGCTGCAGATGTAGTATTTTACTTTAGAGGAAGAAAATTTAAGTAGGAATTTACCCAATACATTTGTCTAACAAACAGAGGAAATAATGAGTGGGTGTGATATATTTTAAAAAAAGAAACAGTGCGTAAAACATGATACCTCAGATTAATGCTGAGTTACCCCACCCACTTTCATTATCATGTTTCTCAATAACTAGGGCTTACGTTACAAAACCTATACTATTTTAGTAAATGGGACACTATAGGCAATATATCAGGAGAAAATGAAGACTTTTGTTCCAGGGCAGGAAAAGGGCCTTATGGGCACCCCCCCCACCCCCCCCCCCCCCCTTTGCCAGTGTATATGACTGCATGCATTTCAATTTGACAAAACTCGGTCATTATAAAAGCAATTTGCTAGACATAAACTGTTATCGGTGGCTATTTGAAAGGCTTTTCAAATGCAATTATGCGTTTTCAGAAATACTTACGATAAAACTAGGGAAACCTATTAATTAGTGACAAAACTTTTTGAAGGACCCTCGTACACCAACTTCTATTTAATGATTGGCTCGAAATAAGCGAACTTTTCCTGAAAGGCCTTTAAAGCTAGAAACAACAACAACAACAACAAAAAGAAAAAAAAAAAAAAAAAGAGAGATAAATCATTTGTGATTTCTTGTTTCCATTCCATGCGTTTAGGATTTAACCGTGAAGCTTTTACGGTTCCAGATTTTGATGTATTTTGACCAAGATCTCTCTCACTCTTTCGCGCTCTCTCTTAACTATGAATGACCTTACTGTGTTTTAAATCATAGCCCCCGCCCATTGAGGCTTGAAGAAATTAATGGGCTGCACGATGCTTCCACGCAGAGCTGAAACCGACGGCACACGAGTACTGGTAAACCGTTTAGAGGATCTATGCCTGCACAGATAAAGCGGTGCGAGTCGTACCGTCCATGCTTGGGCGACAGGGCTTGAGATGTCATTTCATCTCAGTGTCGGGTAAAAGTCCAACGAAATTGGAAGCAACGTTTTCAAAATGACCTGTACAGTGTTGACGGGGACGTTACCTCAAACCAAACAAACAAACAATACTCAAATATATAGAGGATATTTACTTTTTTGAGATGAATATAAAAAATATTTCATCGAGTGTGATGAAAATATCAGAATTTTCACGAGTGCGAAGCACGAGTGAAAATTCTGATGTTTTCAACACACGAGATGAAATATTTTTGATATTTATCAAAAAAAAGTAAATTTTCTTTTTATTTGATAATATTTTAGGACACCTACTGTAATTGATCTATCAGTTCTTACGTCACAATTTTTGACTTGGCAATGACGTCACAACTGTCAGTTGCTAACCATAAACAGTCGCCATTTTTAATACAGCATTTTTACAGTTCAGAGAATGCATTTTCAAGGTATTTTACAGAATTATTTTATAGAAAACATATGAATTTCGGCGAGAAAATAGTCCGGGCTGCTACTGTGAAAATAACATGGTCATGTTATTTTTCACACTGTGAAAATATCATTTATATTTTCACAGTGTGAAAATATCACTTTTATTTGTTTCAGATATGCACTGATTTCACTGCTATGTATTAAATAAAACAAAATTTTACCACCACAAAACGAGAATTTTTAACTGATTTTTTTTTTTTTTTTTTTTTTTTTTTCATATTTCTGCGGGCATAATTGTCAGTTCTGCTTAAACGAGTAACATAAATTAAAAAAAAATAATGTTTACTCCTGTAAACCTCAGTTTTACTGTATAAAAGTGTGGTTTTATGGGGTTAAACTTAGATAGGCGTGTCTTCGTGATGCCGAGTGCGAGCGTGATAACTCAGTGGTTAGTGCACTTGTCTCTGATGCTAGAGGTCCCGGGTTCGATCCCTGCCAGCGGCGATAAAATTTCGGTGTCCGAGCACGCTCCATTGGCATCATTTGCAGGTATAATGCCATAAAGTGCACCGTCCTGTGGATCGGGATGTTAACTTGGGTGTGGAGGGAGAGTTTTGCCCTGTGCAGGTTAAAGACCCCTACCGTAATTACACGATTACTGTGTAGGCTTTCATCCTGCATACCAAGGGCCAGTTGTTCAAAGCATCGTTAGCTTAACGAGCTCGTTAGTGGTCATATTGTTAAGTGTTCTAGCAAGTACAATATCAAAAATTTTGGTATTTTCGCTGAAAACATGTGAGCAGTTTTTGCAAATGCAAATGATCAAAGTTTTAACGATACGTTAACTAACGACGTCGTTAGTTTCGAACAACTGCCCCTGGTGTGTATGTAATGTACACCTTCGATTATTGATCAGTTGTGACCGATCGCAGTACTCTACTTATATAAGTAGAAAGTTAGCCAAGGGACTTACTGGAGAGAGAGAGAGAGAGAGAGAGAGAGAGAGAGAGAGAGAGAGAGAGAGAGAGAGACTGCCAGCAGTTCTCGACCACAATAAAATTTAGTAGTAGGCCTATGCAGACAGAATGATTCATTCTACGGGCATACTTGTCAGTTCTCAGCCAGCAAAAAAAAAAAAAAAAAAAAAAAAAAATCAATAGCATGCGGACTTTGATTCAATCCATCGGTTGTTTATCATGACGTCATAAATATCATTACGTCACAGCAAACTAAAAGTTTACACTCAGGCCGTGTGTATGTCCAAAGAACTATCATTTTAGTATGTTGCAAGCGTAAACAAACAGGATAGTAAATGGATTGTACTTTAAAGGAGATATAGTATGGCATTCAACATGTTGTCCTGTTGAGGGATTGACTAAGGACGTGTCACCAGTAAACAATTCTGATTCTGATCTTATTCTTGGAATAAAATACAGTTTACAAATTTAACTGTAACTGCCATTCAGGAAAGATGACACACTTTCGGACGGGCTTTTCAATGTAAGGTAAGGTGCCTTCAGGAGCAAAAGATATCTTCGAGAAAAAGACAAATAAAAAAGGTAAACAGTTCTGCTATTGTAAATGAGCTGCCTTATTGGCTCAATTGTGACCGACCAATTCGATCTTTTCTGAACTCGGTTTTTTCTACCTTCACTTTGTCTGCTTTGACAGTGACAAGAAATGATAACTGTTGGCGTATTTTATCGAGGTGTTGTGGAAAATACAGTCAGTCGTAGAAAATTAACTTCGTTTTAGAGGTCGAAAAGAAAATATAAATACCACTTAAAAAGTGAATGTCGTTACGGTGCCGATTAACGGCAATGCGCAGAACGTTGCGCAACCAAAATTAAGGTCGGCCACCTTAATGCGTAACTATACCAAATTAAGTAACACAGAGGCCTTTCTGATATATAATCTTCATCAGTGTGTCTAAACCCCAAAGTTTTGAAACCGAAACGGATGATGGACAAGGCCCGGCAAACACAGCACACCCCCCTCCGAGCACACACCGACCGACGTAGCTCATGAGACAGGTCAACTGGAGGCATAAGGCAAGAGACGCCTACCAGGGAACTTATATACGATTCCATTGATCAAAGTTTATTCGATCATCGGTCAATTGCATTAACAGATGATCGATCACAAAATCGGAACCGAATGCAGCCGCCACTTGCTACTTTCTATCCCAGGATGAAGCAATTCTGAATTGTTTAACAGTCCAGCCAAATTTTGTACTTGTCCCAGGGCAACTGGGCAATGACTTTTTCGAACCCTGAGAACGAATTATATTTGTGAATATGTCATTGACATATCGAATGATCTTATTTATGTCTATGATATAGTTTTCTGCTTCCCCAAGTCCTAACGCCTTATTTCAAGTAGACGTGCTGAACAGACTAACGAATCATTGCCCCTTTCGTGAAATTATGGATGGCTTCTAGTGAATGTACCCTATTTTTTATGCCCGCCGCCATGGTGCGAAGGGCTTATTTCCGTCCGTCCGCGTCCGAGATGGCGTTATTAATTTTGCATTTAAGGTTTTCATCAGTGTCACAACAACCAGGTTGGGACACTCGTGTCTGTTGAACACATTTCTAGTTTAAAACTATTTTGTCTCCTTTGTCAGTAGGGGTCAAATTGTGAACAATTTTATACCAGAAATCCTAAACGAGTCACTGACAAACCTGATCAGGGCTTTCACAGTTTATAAAAAGCCCAGCCATTTTAAAATCGATTTCTCAAGTCAACTCAACCTTCCCCTAAATTTCGAAGATTTAAGGTGGAAAATTCCATTTAACAAAAAATGCGTTAAAGGAAAGAAATATGCTTCTGAAGAGCAAAACTATCCTTTATGAAATGAGCTCTCTTTCAGTTGGTCTTAGTTTATAGGAAATCAAACAGGAAACATCGAAAGTTGTCTTCCCCACTTCAGCGGGCCTGTTCTGAAGAAAATCCGTGATGTTTTTGTTAGTAATACTGTCAGCATAGGTTGTTGGCGCTCGTTAGAACCGAATACCCACAACCTATATCTAGGAGCAGAAATAAGAACAAATAATGTACACCCCCGTAAACCCCAGTTTTCTCTATATAAAGGGGGATTTAAAGGTATTCATTTCACGGACTTGTTGACGTGATATGTCATACCATGCATCATATGTTTAAGACTTGTTATATTTGCTATAGCACAACACGATGGAATTGTCTTTTACGTCGTATAAACGGTCAAACCATGCATCTTAGGGCCACACACAATGGGCTGCCACAAAACTAATTTACTGGAGCACTTTGAAATTTAAAGACGACGATGAGCTTAGCTTATTTGATTATTTTGATTTTATGGTACCTTAAATTTGGAATCAGTGTTTAAAAGCAGCGCTGCAAGACGCAAATACAGGAAGGCTTTTAGGTTTAACTGCACGTGCGCCATATGAAAGGCATCAACATGTCTGCAGTCTATTTCAAGATACTTAAAATGCAAACAGAACGAGCCTTCACCTTGATTTTCAAACCTACAGGGCTCTGAGAAGTAAAAGCGCCTTTACTGTCTGTAGATCTAGTTTTAATCTCTTCCATGTGTTATATTGCTTAAAAATAATTTCAAATGATTGCAGATCATATTTCCAGATAGTGTGGAGTTATAAGGACAATTCTAACAATTCTGAGATATGTTTTATTTCTTCATAAAATCATATATTGTGGGTTGTTACAACATCAAATGTAATAACGCCATCAAATAAAATAATTCTTTCATTTGATGTTGAGTTGCGTGCAAACGTAACATCAAAAGTAATATTTCATTTGCTGTTGAGCGGCTTGCAAACAAGAACCTTTCATTTGATACCCACTTGCAAACAAACGTAACATGAAATGAAATTGATGTTGAGTTGCACGCAAATGTTTCATTCAATGAAAATATCACTGCTACATACATTTGATGGCGTTATTTATTTGTTAGATTCGCCTCATTGAAGCGATTCTAACAAATACCCACAACGTATGTTTATAACAAGAAATTGTTACGAGCCAGGCGTAGCAGAAAGAAAAAGCAAACAAGCCTTTTGGAAAAATTAAATTTATTTGCAAAGTATCTTTTACCTGTAGAAGTAAGTAAATTAAAAGTACTTAGCGCTGTTATGAAATATCCTTGAATGAATCTATTTTCCTTGATCCCACAGAATTCACAGTACGAAATAAAGTATAATATCCTTTAACAATCCAACACAGAATTTAGAAAAAAACTTTTCTTCAAAGTACTTTTTCTTGTAAACAAGTTGTTTACAAAAATGAAATTAATCTGCGACTCATTTCTTTCCAGAAAGTTCTTTAAGAAGAAAAAAACATGATGTTATTGGGTCACCCAATGGGGTGAAAGTGGAAATCAAGAAAAAAAATCTTATGCATAACAAAATAAAGAAAATTAGCCCTTAGTTTTTCTCGTTTTTGTTTGTTTGTTTGTATTGGAGTTTACCGGCCAAGTTAACACTATTTAGGTCATTTAAAGCCGGTCAGCTTAGCTATCCACACTTTCCTCTGGGCAGGCTTTATCGTAAGCGGTTAACCAGTACAGTGCACATTCTTCGCCAGAAACTGTCAACTGCACTTCTGGAATCAGCGGAAGGGAGAGAATGATTTCACGATCAATCTCCACCAAAGAATGTTGCCGACCCCGGCAGGTATCGAACCCGCGTCCCCCTGATCACCAGTCAGACGCGCATCCGGCTGAGCTACCGAGGCGTACGGGACTGGCGTACGGGACCATTGTTTTAAATCCAGTCGTCGGCTTTGGCAGCGTTGCCGGGTGCGCATCTGACTGGAGATCGCGAGTTCGATACATGCCGGGTCGATATTATTCTTTTGAGGAGATTGGTCATGAAATCGTTTAAGCGGTCAATTTCTTTTCTCTCCCTTCCGCTGATTGAGGAAGGACCAAAATTATGATTCTATGGCAAACTATGAAAACTAACATAAATCCAAACAGATTCCAGTTTCCTCCATACAAACCCGCCCCCACCTGCCAATCAGGGCTTGGAGAAATAGATTACGCTACATGGTGCAACCACGCAGAGCTGAATCCGACCGCACATGAGTACTCGTAAAGGGTCTAAGCCTCCCCAGGCAAAGTGGCGCTAGTCGGACCGTCAATGCATATAAATCATACTGGTTTCATTGGGCGCTAGGGCTTGAGATGTCATTTCATCTCAGTGTCGGTTTAAGTCCCACAATATTGGAACCGACGTCTCCAAAAATGACCTATGTAGTGTCTAGGGGACGTTAAACCTCAAATCAAACAAAAACAAACGTTATACCTCAAATGAAACAAAACCAGAAGAAAACAAGAAAAAACCTTTGACGGCTAGCGTGATAATATGTTTTGCTCCTCTGGCTATTTAGCCTAAGTATATACTATCTTGTCTTAATCGAAGCTCAACTGACAGACAAAGAAACGAGGAACTGACAGAAACTGAACAAAGGATGCTTGGAATCACTGACATTTTTCTAAGCAGACTTCCAACCTTGTTATACAACTTATATAATCATAATTGAACCATCTCAAGCACATATACAGCAACAGACAATCAAACGTGTTTCATATTCCGTTATATCGTTTATTCGGGATCATTACGACAACACACCCGTGCGACATAATGCATTTTTTCACATCTCCAAAATGGCTATTTTTCAGATGAAAATCCGTTATAATTTTCTTATTTATACTGCTAACATAGGTTGTGGGTGCTCGTTAGAACCGCCTCATTGGGGCGGTTCTAACGAGTACCAACAAACCTATGTCTTGGAGCAGAAATAAGAAAAATAATGTATGCCCCCGTAAACCCCAGTTTTCTCTATATAATATGAGGTTAAGGGGTGGGGGTTCGTTTCACGGACTTGTTCCCGTGATACCAAAAAACTTTGCTTGGAAGCAAAAAATAAACTCTGTAGACTGATTTGAGCTTTCAATATCAGATCTTATTATAACGCACATCTATTATGAGTAAATAATGTTCATCCCTCTAAACCCATTTATATAAAGAAAAATTGGGTTAACAGAGGTATACATTATTTTTTGACCCATAAACCCATGTTCTTGCATAAAATCCTATGAAGATAGCTATTTGAAGCTATTCTTGAATAGACAAGAAGCCGTGTTCAAACAACAAAACACATGTTCAAATTATGAAATTCGCGTGCTGTTTGAACATAGATTTTGAGCTTTTTATATCACAAGGTAGGTCTTGCTTTTGTTTACGTTACGTTGAAAGACGTAACATTATCGCACTGAACGTAGCATTTTTTAAGGATTTCATGATGACGTCAGATGTCATTGAGTAACAATGTCATTGTAAACAGCATTCTGAACTAGCCGCCATGTTAGTTTTCCGGTCGCATTTGAAGAGTTTATATGGAGCTGTTGGGCGTCTTCGTCAAAATTTGCCGTATGCAAGAACAACGATCATACATTGCTATTTCATTGCAATATCATTTGCCGGGTCCCTCGGCAGATATTTGAACACTCGACCTAGCGGCCTCGTGCCATACACCGGCAAATGTTAATGCGAGAAAAACAATGGGTGATCCCTACATTATGGGTACTCGTTAGAACCCAATCAATGAGGAGGTTCCAACGAACACCATAAAAAGTTAAAAAAAAAAATATTACAGATTTTTAACAGAAAAATAACCGTTTTAGATATATTTAAGAATGGAATATATCCCACGGATGTCTAATCATAAATGGTAATAATAATAATAATTTAAATTTTATTTGTATTATTATTTGAGCTCCGCCAAGCGAATTTGTGTCTTCGAGCATTCCGTCATGACAAATTTTAACTGCACATGCCCAGCCATTCAGAGGGGCCTGGGATATGGCTTTCTGTCTGAAGGTTCCTCTTGATTCACTGCTTGTATGAGCGAGCAGCGAAGGTTCTGGCGAGACTACGCGAATGCGCAGGCTCGCCTGAACCTTCGCTGCTCGCATAGGCAATAAGTACGAAACTCGCTTGACGGGGCCCATTTATTATAAGAACATTGTCTGAGAGCTTTCTTATACTGATTTTCTCCTGGTAGATTTTCTAAAGCATCTCCGGAGGTCGCGGGTTAGATGCTTACCGAGGTTAGCAATCGTAAAGTATTATACTTTTCACTTGTCTAAGAAGGGCATTTTAGAATGTGTATTTAACTGGTCTCGCCATGTTCACTGTGTAGTCCATTGATTGCAAATATAGGAGTTACAATGTTCATGTCAAATTCCGGCAACATAAGAAATTTTCGTGGACATTAAACCAACTAAACAAACTCTATGGTACTACTCTTTCAATCACTCAAGTAGAGCCGGTGACAGGATTTAGTCGGAAAACTCAGTGTACATCCTGTTCCTTTTTGAAAGAAACCATGAAACTTTGAATTATTCTGAAAATTTCAGGAGATTCTTTACTCCAGTTAAGCACATATCTAAATAATATCACATCTGGTCAACGTGAAGACAAAATTAAAATGCTAATATTTCTAACCTAGCGATAAAAGAGAAAATATTTGTATATGTATTAATCCTTTCTATTACATGTATGCCACATGCATCCTAAAGATCAGTACTTTATGTATAGAAATAAACACTGCGATGGTCGAGGGTTCTAGTCTTACTGTGGCCAGAATTGTTTCGCATCTAGGTGGCATGGTTATTATATCATATCCTGAAATATCATTAAATAAGAATTGTGTCCATAGGACACGGATGCCACCCAACCCATATGACATGGAACACAGAAGTGAGTAATATGTAAGAGACTGTGTGAGTATTTGTGACCCTCACCTTCAGCCTTTATACGTGACATATCATTTCATGACGGTTAACATTTCTGTCAAGTAATTTGAATATCTATGATGGAATATGAAAGTTATTGACTAGACGCAAGGAAGACCCCTTTTTTTACCTTTGTCCTCTAAATATGACCTTGATCTTGCAGATACCGGCCTGTGTCTTGCGCGAGGCACATCTCATGATGGTTAACATGTCTGCCAAGTAATTGCATAATCCGTCCAAGCATCCTTAAGATGTTACAGGTCAAAAGGGAGTCTTTTTGTGTCCCTTCAACTTTCTTATTCATTTACTTCATATTTAGAGTAATTTCAAAATCAATCAAATTAAGAAAGTTATTGACCAGACTCGAGTAAAAGACCCTTTATTTGACCTTTGACTTCTCAGTATGGCCTGGACCTTGGAGGTACCGACCTGGGACTTGCGCGCGACACATCGTCTAATGATGGTTAACATGTCTTCCAAGTAATTTCAAAATTCATCAAGGAATAAGAAAGTTATTGACCGGACACAAATAGAGACCTTTTTTTACCTTTGACCTCTAAGTATGATTTTGACCTTTGAGGTACCGACTTTGGTCTTGCGCGCGACACATTGTCTCATGGTGGTTAACATTTCTGCCAAGTAATTTCAAATCTAAGAATAAGAAACTTATAGACCAGACACGCAAAAAGGCCTTATTTTACCTTTGACCTCTTAGTATGACATTGACATTGCAGGTACGGCCCTGGGCTTGTGCGCGATATATCGTCTATTGAAGTTAAACATTTCTGCAAAGTAATTTCAAAATAAAACAGTTATTGACCGGACACGAAAAAAGGTTCTTTTTATGTCCCCGGTAGCGATAGCGGGGACATATTGTTTTTGCCCTGTCTGTTTGTTTGTTGGTTTGTTGGTTTGTACGTGGACAACTTTAACGTTGGACATAACTTTTGAACCGTTTGAGATAGAGCTTTCATATTTGACCTGAAGGTTCCTTGTGACAAGACCTTCACATTCATGAAAAAAAATAACATTGGTCATAACTTTTGAACAACTTGAGATATAGCCTTCATATTTAGCATGTATGTTCCTTGTGACAAAAGCTTTACATTCATGCAAAACAATTTGACCTGTGACCTTGACCTTTGACCTACTTAAAATAAAAAATAACATTTTGGTCATAACTTTTGAAACGTTTGAGATAGAGCTTTCATATTTGACCTGAAGGTTCCTTGTGACAAGACCTTCACATTCATGCAAAGAAATTTGACCCGTGACCTTGACCTTTGACCTACTTAAAAGAAAAAAATAACATTGGTCATACCTTTTGAACCACTTGAGATACAGCCTTCATATTTAGCATGTATCGCTGTGGTGCAGTGGTAAAGTATCGGCCTCGGGATCGAGAGGTACCGGGTTCGAACCCCACGAGCGGCAAGTGTTGTTTCCTTGAGCAAGAGACTTTATCCACATTGCTCAGTACTGGTTCTACCCAGGAAAAGAGGGCCACATGGAAGATTAGTACTAGTTTACTAAATGTGTTACCCTCTATAAATAAGGTCGATTATTATTATTATTATTATTATTGTGACAAAAGCTTTACATTCATGCAAAAAATTGACCTGTGACCTTGACCTTCACCTTTGACCTACTTAAAATAAAAAATAACATTTTGGTCATAACTTTTGAACAGTTTGAGATAGAGCCTTCATATTTTGCATGTAGGTTCCTTGTGACAAGAGCTTCACATTCACACAAAAAATTTTGACCTGTGACCTTGACCTTTGACCTAAATAAAAGAAAAAGTTAACATTTGTCATAACTTTTGAACCGTTTAAGATACAGCCTTCATATTTAGCATGTAGGTTCCTTGTGACAAACGCTTTA
The DNA here is from genome assembly GCA_963580285.1 of Lucinisca nassula. Taxonomy (NCBI): domain Eukaryota; kingdom Metazoa; phylum Mollusca; class Bivalvia; order Lucinida; family Lucinidae; genus Lucinisca; species Lucinisca nassula. Next base: position 127,435,249 of record OY757011.1, on the reverse strand, counting down.
CAGTCATGCAAAAATTTTGACCTGTGACCTTGACCTACTTAAAAATTAAACCTTTTTGGTCATAACTTTCGAACCGTTTGGGATAGAGCATTCATATTTGGCATGTAGGTTCACTGTGATTAGAGCTTTTCATTCATGCAAAATGTTTGGACCATGAACTTGGCCTTTGACCTACTTAAAAGAAAAAATAAAAGTGTTCATAACTTTTGAACCGTTTAAGATAGAGCCTTAATATTTGGCATGTAGGTTCCTTAAGACAAGAGCTTTACATTCAAGCAATTTTTTTACCTGTGACCTTGACCTACTTTGAAGAAAAAATATTATTGTTCATAACTTTTGAACCGTTTAAGATAGAGCTTTCATATTTGGCATGTAAGTTTCTTGTGTCAAGGGCTTCCTTTCCACATAAACAAAAATCTTGAACTGTGAGCAACTTTGCATAAAAAATGACCATGCCCGGGGATATGTTCGTGTTTCACAAACACATCCTGTTTACCTTTGACCTCAAAGTATGACCTCGACCTTGGAGGCACCAACCCTGATCTTGTGCGCGACCCATCATCTCATGATAGTTAACAGTTCTGCCAAGTAATTCCAAAATCTATCCAGAAATAAGAAAGTAATTGACCGGGCACGAGAAAAACCCTTTTTGACATTTGCCGTCTAAGTATGACCCGGACCTTTGAAGTACCGACCTGGGTCTTGCGCGCGACACATCGTCTCACGATGGTTAACATTTCTGCCAAGTAATTTTAAACTCCATCTAAGAATAAGAAGTTATTGAACTTACATACAAACAAGCAACAATGGTGACTTGTCCTTCGCCGACGGTAACGAGCAATTCAACAGACTTAGGGATGAAGGGTTTGCTCAGCGCTGACTGATGGAGTGGTGGGGGAATCATTATATGAACTGGCGTCAGCGTTGACCATAAGATGTCATTACATATATCATAACCTGCGATACCGTATCGCAGTCGCAAGCGGATCCGTTGGCACTTGGTAGACGAGTGCGTTCCAGTTAACTTCCTATAGTTAGCAGTGGCCTGCTATTATACAGTGCGACGACCGCCGATACGTATCCGTGATGGGTAGGTGTATATATGGGCACGAGGTGGGCAACCAGATACCAAAGTGTGTAGTAATGTGTGTGTGTGTGTGTGTGTGTGTGTGTGTGTGTGTGTGTGTGTGTGTGTGTGTGTGTGTGTGTGTGTGTGTGTGTGTGTGTGTGTGTGTGTGTGTGAAAATTCCGCTTGAAAACTTATTTCAGAACTCAAGTGTAACTCTGGAAAATGGAACTGAATACTCGATCCGTTTATTGCACTGTTTTCCTGTTAGATTAATTTTCAAATAGAAACATGAATGTAACACAGAATGGTACAAAATGTTTGCCTCTTCTATTTTAGTTCAGAACAAAACTGAATGGCTTTACTTATGGTGGTACAGTTGAACTTCAATGGCTCGAACACGTTTGGGACCTCGAAAATCTGTTCGAGACAGGGGTAGTTCAAGCCACTGAGGGTTACTGTCAGGAGGCATAACGAGATATTTTTAGACATCTTTTTAGTGTTGTATAATAAAAATGTATGCTGTGTGTACTCATTAGAATCGCCTCGATGAGGCGATTCTATTGAGTACACACAGCATACATTTTCAAGATAAAAAACTAAAAACTCCTTGATTATCCCCCACTATTTCTTATGTAGAGGATTTCGCTAGGAGCTCAAGAATGGGTTCGACACACCCATGGTAAACGAGCCATCGGTGTTCAAGCCATCGAAGTTCTACTGTATATACATGTAGTTATGAATGCAGTAATTCAAAATCCTAAGAAGCTTGAGAACTCCCCATCCCCCCCCCCCCCCCCCTTAATCTGTATAATTTGTCGAAATTTTTCCAGGAACTATTTGGGATACTGTCTACAAATTTCCAGCATTCGTATTATCTCAAACTTGACACTTACGCTTGGTTATTAATTATCGAAATTGTTATTTTTCGAGAAACTCTCCAGTGGGTACACGTCGCTAGGGCAACGTCAAATCAACGTTGATGTGACGTTGCATAAACCTCATAACGTTAAACCGACGTTGATGTGACGTCACAATTACGTCATGTGCATGCTGGGTCCTATTAGTATGAGTGGATAATCTGGCTGGCCAGACATGCCTTTAGTGCTGACTCGGTAGTAACTCTTACACAAATGCACTAGCGAATATCAGATACTGCATACATGCAAAGCCTGGTTAGTCAGTACAAATACAGTAAAATTCCTATATTAAGACCACCTTTGGGACTGTTCAAAAGTGGTCTTAAAGACCACTTATGAACAGTCCCAAAGGTGGTCCCTGACCAGAGGACATCGTAGGCAGAAAACACAAAGAAAAATTAAGTGCACCCTTCAAAATAAGCCTTTTATAGCAGAATTTGTCCTAATTTTAGGTGGTCTTAATAGCGGAATTTCACTGTACAAGGTGTCTAATAAAAATAATGCTGTCTTCATTGTCTTGGTAGCAGTTCTGCCATCTTTCGGAGCGAATTTAAATAAAACTGCGCGGCGTCCTTCTTGCTTGGCTTTCTAAATACAAGAAAAAAATGTTATAGCTAGATCGCATGTTTGGTTGTCGGCTCTTTTACAGTGGACAACTTTGCTTCGCTCTTTGGTTGCACGGCGGTGGGCCGGACTCTGGGATTTTTGATTCTGGTCCCACCCTAAATCCTTTGAATTCTGGAAAGGTGGAGCCGGATATTTCCTTGGTTCGACCCTCCGTGATCTAACTGGTGGGTTTCTTCTGGGCGGACTTTTGTTGAGTCCTCAACCCTGAATCATAATAATATTAATATATAGATATCTATTTTGCCATGTATTTTATCATGACTCACTGTTGAGCTAGAAAGCCTCCATGCGGATCAATTTGTTATTTTGTTTGATACTGTACTGGAACTGAGGGCGAGGGTTGAAATTTCATAAACTCCGGAGTTGAAGCCCGCCAGAAGTTTTACTACTGAGCGTCCCAAAATGGTCGTTCTTCTGCAGTGTCTTATTTATTATTTGGCTTTGTGTCGTTGGTTCATGTTTCGGTGCCTCCGTGTCACTTTCTATAGCTGACTTGAGACGGCTGAGTTCTTAGATTGTGGACTTTCCTGCGTGACCTTTTCTTACTAGTTTACGACCTGCATGAGTCTCGCGAGGAATTTTTCATGATTTGGATCACTTGAATTGCTCTAACCGCATGGAGGTTGTGGCAAGACAGTGCGTACATTCGCAAAGATTAAAAAAAAGAACATACACTATATACTTGTACGGAGTTATCGAAAAGCAGATTTCGGCTTCTGAGCAGACATAGTGTCATAATCATGATACACAACGGTGCATCACAGCCATGTGCCCATTTAACTTGCCATTACGAAAACACGCCTATACAAATACATTGCCAATTTTTTTGGCCAAAAATTAGAAATTTTAAGATGAAAAATTGTGATATTTTTCTTACTTCTGCTCAAAACATAGATTGCGGGGACTCGATAGAACCGCCTCGACGAGGCGGTTCTATCGAGTACCCACAATCTATGTTTTTGAGCAGAAATAAGAAAAATAATGTATACCCCCTTAAACCCCAGTTTTACTATATGAAAATGGGGTATGAGGGGGTCAAAATTATATAGGCGTGTTCTCGTAATGCTCTGTTATGCATACGCGTTTGATATACCAAACCATCAATTCTAAGGTCCCTTTTTCTGTGGGCAAGCTCAGTTGTAGTTATCATTCCTTCAAAAATGATGGCAAATGGAACCGACCTAAAAATGCTAAAATCATTACTCCGGCGGTAGCAACAGGTGCTCTGCCTGTTATATCTGTTATGAACAATTGTTAATCCAAATATCTCTGCAGCATTTTACGCTATTTTGGAATATTAACATATAGATATCCGTTTTTTCTATGATTAATGGAATCAAGAATTCTAGCGTATAAAGCGAAAGAAAAACCACGTCGAGCGTCGATTACATAAGCGTTTTAACATCATTTCGAATATGTTCTGTTCGGAAAGTTTAAGGACTTTAACCGTCTCAACCAGGAATACATGTACGGATAAAGGTATCTCTGCAGGCAGTGTACATCCGGATAAGACAGCTCACTACAAGCCGTCTCATCCGGATCCACACATTAACATTTACCCCCTATATGAATTGCATTGTAACACAATGACCTGATAAAGATATGCTATCACGGGACAAGTGAGCTTTATAATGTCAACGTGACTTTGCACTTTTATGAATGAACCTTACTACTGAAAAAATGGCAAAAATGTTATTCTTACAGGCAAAATGGAAATATTATAGCTGCAAAGAATAAGTAAGTCAGTGTTTTCGCCTAATAGGTCGGTTTTCGTCAACTTCTCATGAGTTTTCGGCATCTCGTGAATTGTGACCCATTTACCGAACTGTATGTATTGAATAACAATAACGCCCCCGCCCATCGGGGCTTGAAGAAATAGATGGGCTGCATGATGCTTCCATGCAGAGCTGAAAGCCACCGCACACGAGTACTGGTAAACCGCTTACAGGATCTAAGCCTGCCCAGGTAAAGCGGTGCGAGTCGGACTGTCCATGCTTATAAACCTTATTGGTTTCATTGGGCGACAGGGCTTAAGAGGTCATTTCATCTCAATGTCGAGTAAAAGTCCCATAAAACTGGTAGCACGGCCCCCGCCAATAGGGGTTAGAAGAAATATATGGGCTGCATGATGCTTCCACGCAGAGCTAAATCCGGCCCGCACACTAGTACTGGTAAACCGCTTAGAGGATCTAAGCCTGCTATGTCCAGGAACCGCGGTGCGAGGCGAACCGTCCATGCTAATAAACTCTATTGGTTTCATGGGGCGACAGGGCTTGAGATGTCATTTCATCTCAATGTCGGGTAAAAGTCCCACAAAATTGGAAGCAACGTCTCCAAAATGACCTTTACAGTGTTGACGGGGACGTTAAACCTCAAATCAAACAAACAAAAACTGGTAGCAACGATCCAAAAGTGTTGACGTGGACGTTAACCATCAAATCAAACAAACAAACAAATTGAATAACAATCTCGACCTCTTCGGAAAACGACGAAGATTGTAATGCATTCAGTCGGGTGTGAAATTATGGTCACGAGTCTCATGTCAAATTGTTCGAACTATACTTGACAAAATATTACAGTAAAAACATATATAAACCAGTGCTTCAGCTGAAGTGCACGACCCGCCGGATGCTTTTAGCTTTATGAGTGTTACCATATATGGGTATGGCGGCCATTTTGGTCATGTGACCTGGACCTAAAACGGTTCCCCCAATAAATGCGCCTTATCGTAAGGAGCAAAAATATATCTTATACTTTAGTAATGTATTGTGAATCGTTTGCAGTATAAAATGCATTCTCACTTTTCCAATACAAAATCATACGTGTCAAAGTTTGACCTAGGCACAAAGAAGGTCAAGGTCAACACAGGGTCACCATTTTAGCAATTTATGATGGGCCTACGTCCCAGATGCTATTTATTAAGTTTCATGGAAATCTGCCCAGTGGTTCTGGAGAAGACTATTTTTGAAGGGTTTTTACCGTATATGGCTTAGCTGCCATTTTGGTCATGTGACCTGGACCCCGTGAGCAAATTTTGGTTTCCCCCATCCCATAGAGGCTCCATATGAAATTTGACTTCAATCGGCCCAACGGTTTCCGAGGAGAAGCAGTTCGAAAATTTTCACATTTTTCGCCTCGGCGAGGCTATACTAAATGGAATGTAATATTTCGCAGGTTCATTGGTAAGATCTCATTGATATCTATCAGTATGCCAAAAATTGTTTAAATATTCTAAGCAGTTAAGTCACTTTCACCAATTTTCACAAACGGGTTACGGACGGACAGACAGACAGACCATATATGGCTTGGCGGCCATTTTAGTCATGTGACCTGGACCCCATGAGCAAATTTTGGTTTCCCCCATCCCATAGAGACTTCATATGAAATTTGATTTCAATTGGCCCAACGGTTTCCGAGGAGAAGCAGTTCGAAAATTTTCACATTTTTCCCCTCGGCGAGGCTATACTAAATGGAATGTAATAGTTCGCAAGTTCATTGGTTAGATCTCATTGATATCCATCATTATGCCAAAAATTGTTTAAATATTCCAAGCGGTTAAGTCACTATCACCAATTTTCATAAACGGGTTACGGACGGACCACAAGAAGGTCAAGGTCAACCCAGGGTTACCATTTTAGCAATTTATGATGGGCCTACGTCCCAGATGCAATTTATCAAGTTTCGTGGAAATCTGCCCAGTGGTTCTGGAGAAGACTATTTTTGAAGGGTTTTTTACCATATATGGCTTGGCGGCCATTTTGGTCATGTGACCTGGACCCCGTGAGCAAATTTTGGTTTCCCCCATCCCATAGAGGCTCCATATGAAATTAGACTTCAATCGGCCCAACGGTATCCGAGGAGAAGCAGTTCGAAAATGTTCACGTTTTTCGCCTCGGCGAGGCTATACTAAATGGAATGTAATATTTCGCAAGTTCATTGGTTAGATCTCATTGATATCTATCAGTATGCCAAAAATTGTTTAAATATTCCTAGCGGTTAAGTCACTATCACCAATTTTCACAAACGGGTTACGGACGGACAGACAGACAGACCATATATGGCTTGGTGGCCATTTTGGTCATGTGACCTGGACCCCATGAGCAAATTTTGGTTTCCCCCATCCCATGGAGGCTCCATATGAAATTTGTACTTCAATCGGCCCAACGGTTTCCGAGGAGAAGCACTTCGAAAATTTTCACATTTTTCGCCTCGGCGAGGCTATACTAAATGGAATGTAATATTTCGCAAGTTCATTGGTTAGATCTCATTAATATCTATCAGTATGCCAAAAATTGTTTAAATATTCCAAGAGGTTAAGTCACTATCACCAATTTTCACAAACGGGTTACGGACGGACAGACAGACTGACAGGATGACAGACTGACAGAATGACACGGTGATTTTAGGGCACTCTTAGAAATCAACTGACTTCAGTCGGTCGCTTTTTCTGCGGGTCGTGCAATATACGACCGATTATTGCGCACCGGAATGTTGAGACGCACTGAGGACAATCGATAACTGATCTTCAATTGTCAATTTAAGATTTACAAGGGGATTAACTGATAAACGCGGAGTCTGATCTTGGTCTACACTGTTTGCCAAACCCAACAAATGTCCTAATCAGAACTGTGGCGTCTGGTCCGTGTCTACATTGTTTGCTTGATGTGAAAGAATTTAATAAAACTTCCCAGCAGGCACATAATTTAATTGTGACGTCATATAAACGCTGGTACAACGTCATGACGTTTATGCGACGTCAAATCTAAGTCGGTGCAACGTTGATTTGACGTTGCCCTAGCGACGTGTGCCTGCTGGGTTTCAATTGACCCTTGGTCCGAAGCCATCAGTTGGCAGAAGCAGGTACATGACGTAATTTTGACGTCACATCAACATCGGAAAAACGTCATGACGTTTATGCACCGTCAAATCTACGTCGTTGCACCGACGTTGAATTGACGTTGCCCTATCGACGTGTGCCTGCTTGGTTACAATTGACCCTTAGTCCGAAGCCGTCAGAGTGCAGAGGCTGATTAGGGTCTTCGCTATTTGCTTAAAGTGCGGAGATTACTCTAAAGCTTATAATAATTAAAACTTATAATAAGTCAGTATGCGCGTCTGACTGGTGGACTCAATACATGCCTGTTTGAGGAATGAATCGTTTCTACGGTCCGCTGATTAAACTAGAGCTATCACTAAAGGTGATGAATACCCCCACAAAAACTGCCTTGATAGTACAACAGCGGCATTTTGCAAGTTTTTCACTTGAAATGGGCCATAAATATGTCGAAAATTGACGAATTGTAGTGGAAATCGAACTTGACCTGTATTTTATGATGTTACATCAGTTTACCAAAAATTATAAAAATCGGTGAAGCGCTTTTTGAGTTATCGTCTGGAAACCAAGTCAACAGACCGACCGACCGACAGACCGACCGACAAGCTTACTCCTATATACCCCCCCCCCCCCCCCCCCGAAAAAAAAAATTTCATTTGTGGGGGTCAGTTTCTGGCGAAAGAATGTGCACCGCTCATGCGTAAGCATGTCGAGAAAAAGTGTGTCTAAGTCATATGTTCGAAAAAGTGTTGAGTGGGACGCTAAATTCCAAACAAGCAAGATAAAATATCGGTCATTCAGCGGTTAACCAAACATTGCTTAACATCTAGATCTACCTGCATCAGACACGGTAAACTGCTTCTGCCAACCATGACTAACAATGGAATCAAAATAGCTATTAATCTTAAATAGATTTTGACAGTTTTCCAAGTAAATTTGGATGGTTATTATCCTGTTAATCTCAGAAAACGCATAAACCTCCCCCGTCTGAATATTTGCCTAATTTGGCTTATTTTGTAATAGTTCAGTACTTTGGGAGCAATTTGTATGCAGCTATTATTTTTCTGCCAAAGCCTGTTCATGGCATTTCCAACCATCACGAAAACACGCCTATATAATTTTGACCCCCTTGAACCCCAGTTTTATATAGTAAAATTGGGGTTTACGGGGGTATACCTTATTTTTTCTTATTTCTGCTCTAAAATATAGATTATGGGTACTCGTTAGAACCGCCTCGATGAGGCGGTTCTAACGGGTGCACACAATCTATATTTTGAGCAGAAGTAAGAAAAATATCATATTTTTTTCATCATAAAATTTTCATTTTTTCGGCGATAAAGGTGGCAATGTATTTGTATAGGCGTGTTTGCGTAATGAAACATATTATCCTTTAACGTAACACACGCATATAGTATACCGCCATCTAAAATGACTTTGTCATCTAACATGGCTTTTCCATGTTTCTCCACCCCCATCCCACCCCACCCCCTTCGCAGTAATAAGTACCCTTCGAATGGAGAGAAAATTACTGTTTGTGAGAAGAAAAGTGGGTGTTGCAAGAGTATCAATTATTTTTCTCATTTTTTTTTTTTTCTGAAAAAAAAAAAAAAAAAAAAAAAATATTTGATTGTCGGTACTAACAAACACTCACAATCTACGTTTGGATCAGAAAAAGTAGCCTGACTGCACGCATTATTTTAACAGAACACAGCATTACGACAACACATTCGTGGTGCATTTTTCACATATTCAAAATTGCAACTTTTCTGATGAAACTCCTTGATAATTTTCTTATTTATACTGCAAACATAGGTTGTGGGTGCTCGTTAGAACCGCCTCATTGAGGCGGTTCTAACGAGTACCCACAACCAATGTCTTGGAGCAGACACAAGTAGAACCATCTTGTAGACTGACTCCCGTCATATACTGTAATAAAGTTTTATTATTTTTTTATATAAGAAGTCTTCCATAAGAAAAGGCAACAGAGTTTCTAGCAGGTAAGGGAGTTTATGTGTGAAGAAAAATAGTCAAGGAGGAGTATGTTTTCTTAGTTAGAATCCTGGGCAGCCAGGCTACACCATCTTGCTGCGGCTTTTGTTTGTTTTATTTGAGGTTTAACGTCCCCGTCAACACTGTTTAGGTTATTTTGGAGACGTTGCTTCCAATTTCGTGGCACTTTCACCCGACATTGAGATGAAAAAATGACATCTCAAGCCCTGTCGCCAAATGAAACCAATAGGGTTTATAAGCAAGGACGGTCCGACTCGTACCGCTTTGCCTGGGAAGGCTAATATCCTCTTAGCGGTTTACCAGTACTCGTGTGCGGTCAGTTTCAGCTCTGTTTCTTCAAGCCCCGATGGGTGGGTGCGGGGGGATGGGGTAAATCTTGTCGCGGACAGCACTTATTTAACAGAATAAAAAGCTAGAAGGTTGCCGTTGGAAACAAAGAACACATAAAAGAACGAAATAAAGGAATCTAATTAAATGACCGAAATTATTATCATTATGTTTTTGTTTGGTTTGATGTTTAACGTCCCCATCAATACTGTAAAGGTCAGTTTGGAGACGATGCTTTCAATTTTGTGGGACTTTTACCCGACATTGAGATGAAATGACATCTCAATGAAACCAAAAGGGTTTATAAGCATGGACTCGCACCGCTTTGCCTGTGCATGCTAAGATCCTCTAAGCGGTTTACCAGTACTCGTGTACTGTCGGTTTCAGCTCTATTTCTTCAAGCCCTGATGGGCGGGGACCAATCTTGCTGCGGACAGCAATCATTTAACAGAACAGAGAAATAACGAAACTCATTAAATGACCGAAATTATTATCGCAGAACAATGTCATTAGGTAAGCATAAGACAAAATCATATACATTTATTATTTTGCCCTAATATAAATATGTTTCAAGAATTTATTTTACAATCTAACGAAAACCAAAACTTCAAGTTAACCGAGAAGTTCATCACCTTGATAAGTCCTAGTAATGTATACCCTTGTTAACCCAACTTTACATAGAGAAAAACTCTGATTTAGAGATATATACATTATTTTTTTTATTTCTGCACCAAGACATAGGTTGTAGGTACTCGTTAGAAGAGGCGGTTCTAACGAGCACACACCACCTATGTTTGGAGATATGAAGAATGCATTTTGTCACACGGGTGTGACGTCGCAATGATGAATAATTACTCTTGCCGCTGCAAGCCAAAATTCGGTGTTGATAGGGACATATAGGCAAAGCGAGATAGAGAACTTTGCGTCTGTTTGTGCTTGAAGTAAATAACTTTTACCATGTCATTGTGTAGGTTTGCAAGCAACCTTGCGTCGTCTCACAGAATTATATTGCTTTTCTGGAGGCAGTGAACAATTACAGTTAAACAATAACTGGTTTTAGCACGAAGTAACATGCCGTATATCTCAGAAACAAATAGCCTATGTTTTATTTCTGCGTCATAAAATATGATATGTTGCAGTTTATTGTCTATTCGTCTCCGCGAAAAGACAATGTTTGCACACTCGAACTGTGAACGAATGCATCAAAGGTAATTTTCTTATAAAATTTTATTACGAGACGCATTATTTAGCTTACTGTTATGCCAAATAACTTCGTGCGTGGCACTTTAACCCTTTTTGTACCAAATGGAATCTTCCTCCTTATATATAACAGGAGTCCATGTCAAAATTTAGGGGTGCCAGGTTGTTTTTTCTTCAAAAATTATTTGGAAAATGGCTTAACTTTCCGCAAACAGTGTAGGCCCTGATCAGACGCCGCGTCCGCGGCGTCTGATCTGGGCCTGCACTGTTTGCCCTGGTACCCGTTTTGGGGTTTCCGGTACGAAATAGGTTAAAAAGGTTGATATTGTGTTTTGTCTTGTTATCTCACGGTCAGCTTATGCCATGGTCTAATGTCCGTCGTCTGGCGTCCATCGTACGTTGTCCTTCCGTCGCACGTCGTTAGATATAGCTTTTCATTTTTTCGACATCACCAAAACTGTAAGAACGGGCCTCCGTGGCCTAGTGGTTAAGAGCGCTGTCTCTTAACTATTAGGCCTCTCACGGCTGTGGGTTGGAGCCTCGCTCGGGTCACATGTGAGACGCCAAGTTCTGCAACGGAAGGTCAGGTGGTTTTTCTCCGGGTACCCCGGTTTTCGCCCACCTCTGATTAACGATTGGCTCGATATGAGTGAAATAATCTTGAAAGGGCCGAAAAACAAAAAACAAAAAAAAAAAAAAAAAAAAAAAAAAATGTAAGTTGGATTGAGCTGATACTTAGTGGGAGGCATTATGGCAACATGGAGACATGGAGATTCAGATTTGCTAGAATCGTTCCATTTCGATATCCAAGATGGGCGCCCATCTTGACGGCGCCAATCTTGACATTCTTTAAATGACATCTCCTCCAGAACTGAAACTTGATAGAAGGCTCAGGATGACATAGAAATTTAGATTTGCTCAAATCATTCCGTTCCGATATTCAACATGGCTGTCATAGAAGCCATCCTGAAATTCTTCAAACGACATCTCCTCCTGAACCAAATGTCTGATCGAGCTGAAACTTGATGAGAGGAATCGAGGTGACCCGGAGATTCAAATTTATTAAAATTGTTTAGTTGCGTTATCCAAGATGGCCGCAATGGCGGTCGACCTTGAAATTCTTCAAACGACATCTCCCGAACTTAAGACCGGATTGAACTGAAACTTGATAGGAGGCATTGGGTGACATGGAGATTCAAAATTGCTAATAACCATTCCGATCCGATCGCTAAGATGGTCACCATGGCGACCAACTTGAAATTATTTAAAGAAAATCACCTCCCGAATCTCTTCCTGAATACTAAATCGGACTTGACTGTGTATGAACTTAACCAGAAGCATCAAGACAACATGCAGATTCAGAGTTGCTAAAGGCAATGTGACCTAATAGTATTATTTTATTGCAACATTGCATGACATATATATGTGTGCAATGGGGTTTGACCAAAAATTCTCTCAGCATTAGTTACGCTCCGCCCCCTACTGTTTGTTACACAAATACAATCACGTGACATTGACAAATACCTCAGAATAAATAAATACTCTGTACGGGCTGGTTGTGATGCAGGTGGAAATCAGCGACAAATTATTGATCTATTTCATTTAATCGCTTACTAATTGCCAGAGAATCTACCAGTATCCTTTATGTATGTATGGACAGTCTTGAATACTCATAAATTGTCCTCAAAAGACGCCGTAGAGAAGGACTTTAAAGTTAAAGGCATTTATTCTCAGACAGTAGGACACACCGTGTGTTCATAATTGTTTTATTGCCCCCTGTGATATACTGTCTATAGCAGATCAAAGGGGGCCTTTAATATGGTGATTAGTAGCTCCTGTTGAATCCTCTGACTGAGGCACTAAAGAGGAAAATCAATAAGGTACACTGTAGTTAACAGTTAGTCAATTATTGATTTTCCCCCAAGAAGGCCCCTCACCTGTTGGAGACAGAGGACTTCTCTTTAGTCAGCATTGAGGGCTTCATAATATTATGTAATGAAATGATAGTTCACAATAATCAAGAATAAATGCCTTTAAGAGGGTGACAATTGCGAGTTTCTTTAAACGTGATCTGATAGAAAGCCTTTATTCCATGTATCAACAAGGAGCCTATTGGCCACTTTGCTCACCAGAGCTCGCGGGACACTGCCCACTGACAGCCATGTATTTTAATAAACCATGGAAGCCCTGCACCTAAGGGCGCTACATAGTAAGTTTGGACCCAATAAGCCTAGTGGCTACAGAGGTCTGACGTTGCTTGAATATGTTGTTGCAAGACAACAGACGACACTTGACAACTGCCCCTCTATGGCAAGCAATAGGCATAAAATCATATGGCAGACGGAGTATTGTTTAAGGAACATTTCTATGAAAGTTTGATAAAATGTCTTGAATGTCATGTTTTTCAATTTTCCCCAATAAAAGTCTAAGGAAACTCTCAATTTCCCATAGCAAACAAACTAAAGAGCCAAAATTCATAAAAAAAACAAACCTGTAAAGGCAAATATGGTCCATATTTCTGTAACATCTCGGCCTCATTGAGCATATGGTTTTTGAGGAAATGATTTTTATTTATTTTATTTTTTTTTATTATTTTGGTTTCCTATGGCAGCCAAAAGAAATTGTGCAGTAGGCCTCCAGTCATATGGTCAATAGACGATTGCTTAAAGAATATTTCTATGAACGTTTTGCCAAAATATCTGCTAAAGCTTGGCAGTGAATGAAAAGTTTAATTTTCTCCATTACAAGTCTATGGAAACTCTGCCAAAGCAACCAAACTAAAGAGCCGGATTTCATGAAAAACATAAAACCTGTTCAGGCAAATATGGTGAATATTTCCATTAAGTCTCAGTCTCATGGAGCACATGGTTTTTTTGAAGACGATTTTTAAGTGTGTTTTCTATTTTTTTTTTTTTTTTTTTTCATTTTTATTTTTTTTTTGGGGGGGGGGCATTTTGGTTTCCATGGCAACCAATAAAATTGAGCAGTTCGCCTAAAATTATATGGCAGATAGATGATTGCTTTAAAATATTTCTATGAATTTTTTATCAAAATATCTTCAAAGGCGTGGGAGTAAATGCCAATTTTCAATTTTCCCAATTATAAGTCAACGGAAACTCTTAAATTGCCATAGCAGCCAAACTAAAGAGCCGAATTTCATAAAAAAAAAAAAAAACACGAAACCTGCAAAGGCAAATATGGAGAATCTTTCCATAAAGTCTTAGCCTCAAAGAGCATATGGTTTCTGAGGAGATGATTTTTTAATTATTTTTTTCTATGTTTTCATTTCGGTTTCCATGGCAACCGGTAAAAATGAGCAGTAAGCTTAAAATCATATGGCAGTTAGTAGATTGGTAAAGAAACATTTCTATGAAAATTTTATCAAAATATATGTAACGGCTCGGCAGTTAATGCCATTTTTCAATTTTCCCCATCATAAGTCTATGGAAACTCTAAGTTGCCATAGTAACCAAACTAAAGAGCTGAATTTCATTAAAAACACAAAACATATTGAGGCAAATATGGTGAATATTTTTCATTAAGTCTATGCCTCATCGAGCATATGGTTTCTGAGGAGATGTCTTTTTAAGTATTTTGTTTTCTATTTTTTTTTTTTTTTGCATTTGGTTTCCATGACAACCAACAAAAATGAGCTGTGGGCCTACAATCACATGACAGACAGTAGATTGCTTAAGGACCATTTCTATGAAAGTTCTGTGAAGATATCTGCAAAGGCTTGGCAGTCATATAGAGAAATCTGTTTCAGTTTACAAAAGTAATGTCCCCTGTTTGCCTAGGTAAATTAGTCAAGTACAGTAAAACACATTTATTTCCCTTGCCACTTACTGATCTTATTGAGTTAACTGCGAATTTACTTCGGTACACAAAGCGTGCTGGAAGCGCAGATTGGGCTATATAGGGAAGCAATTTCCACATTTCTCATTCTTCTGAAAATTATATCAGTGTTAAGACTGGAGTGTAGTCCACATAAAAAATATTTATAATAGAAACTTGTGAAGACAGAATGATACGCATTAATGGCATGAAAATGCAATTCTATGCTTTTCGCATCAATTTCTCTGATATTAAGATAGCAGTATACCATTGGAAATCTGAAACACCAGGGAAGAAACAAACACTATTAAATTTTTTACGAAAAAAAACAATATCATCTTGAAGGGCAAAGACTGTATTTTAATGTAAACACTTATAATTTTGTGTCACTTTCCAGGAAAAAGAAATATATTAAATTAAAAGTCTCGTCAATTGGTTTTGTCCAAGTAGGTGTCAAACAAAAAGACGTTGAAATAAATCGATAACAAGGGGTTTTGAGGATAATTTTGACATATGTAATGTCATTTTTCAATTTCCCCATTGTAAGTCTATGTGAAATCTAAATTGCCATAGCAACCAAACTAAAGAGCCAAATTTCATTTAAAAACACAAACTTTCAATCCCCCAGCCCAAGGATGCTACAGATGAAATTTAGGCTAGTTGCTTCAGAGGAAATGCCGTTTGAAAGTGTTGACGGACGACGGACAACTGCCTATCCGATAAGCCCACCCCAAAACCCCCCACCCGGAGCCTTTGGCTCTGGTGAGCTAAAAAAAAGGCACTGTAAAAAGTTGAGGTCAGCTGGAGAAACGTTTGTGATTGCTTATGCTCGACAGGTTGTTTATAACGGGCATATACGAAATCATAAAGGCCACATTCCTGACAAAAATGCTTTTCTAATAAAACATTATGATTTTTTTTATTATTTCGCCTTCAAACATAGAACATGAGCACACATCACAGCCGACTCAAATGGACGGTTGTAACAAGTTGAGGCACTCCCCACTCTGCCCCACTCCACCCAGGTGTAAATGGGTAGCAGTGGTGTAAACGCCACTGCCTCTCTCTCGTGCGCGCGTGAAAATACTCGGAATGAGTGTTCGAGAGCGATTCAATAAGCTTGAAGCTTTCATCGCAATCGAACTAAAATAAATTAGAATAAACTAAGTTAAGGCAGTTCTAACTACCACATTCTGTAGGCCTGATTAAATGAGACAGCGCATGACAAAACCTACAATAATACATGTGCGCCCAACGAAGACTCAAATCAGCCTGCGCATCCGCGCAGTCTGATCAGAGTCTTCGTTGTGCGCTCTAAGGATAGCTAAGGGCCTAATGCTCCTTCGTGCAGCAAGAGAAGTCTCTGGTCAGACCATATGGATGCGCAGGCTGACTTGATTCTTCGCTGTGCTTACATGTAAGTTGCGGGAAATGCTGTGCCCCGGCTCAAATAGGAAAGGCACCGCAAAGGTTGAGCTCTTCACTTACACACTCAGACAGATTTCCAAGAAGTGTGTGTCAAATTGGACGGACTGAAATTTTAATTCCGACCGTCCGACGTGTTTACGACTATTGCTTTCATCAATGTTGATTCGACAATCGCTCGCCGTGTTGCCATTGCTTAAGGGGAATGGGAACATCTAGCAGACTTTTCCGCCACTTTCAAAGGGATACAACTTTTGGGTTTTCCAGATGACTTTTCTATAAGCCGTGTCCCACAGAAAAAGGGGCCTACTCTTAAGGAAAGAATTTGCTCCTTAGGAGCAAATTCTTTTCTTTAAGAGTTGACCCCTGTTGACATGGGAGACAAAATACTTTTGCAGGAGTTGCCTCCCATGAATGTATTCCCATCCCCCACTTAAAACATTGAAAGATTGCCGTTCAATTTCTTGTATGACCTTTTTGTAAGCTTCCTCTTCAGACAAATCATAACTTATGAAGTAACTTATTACGTTACATGCATTGATGTCTTCGATGCGAAATAAACGTCATTATTTCAGGGAGAAGGGTATAATATCGGTTTGTTTTTATGATTTTAAGATGATTTATTGGTCATTTTTATTATACAGTCACTCAGGATTTCCATTTGGCTGTTTTCATTCATTTCTTTTCGTGTATCGTACGTGTACTGCTGGACAGAAAATTCTTCACCATGACAATAACTGTTTCATAAGTGTGACGTCTGATTTTAGAAACGAATGCACTGAGTAGTTTTGGTCTGGGGAATAACACTCTTATAGAATATACCATTTTGTCGATTTTTTTTTTCTTTATACAATATTAGCCCATTTTATACCTGAATCCGTAGTAAACAGGACAATTATTAACAATGCAGGCCTAGATCAGACAGTGGAGCCTTCACCATTTTCACAAACTTCAGCCATGTCAACATGACTCACTCTGGAATCCATAAACTTTGAAATGGACTAATGCTTGAAGGGAATGGGAACACCTCGCAGATTTGTCCGCTATTTTGCCAAGGTAGACAACTTTCGGGACTTCTTGTTCGCTTTTCTATTAAATCTGACACACGGAAAAAGGGGTGTACTCTTTAAGACAAGGATTTGCTCCTCATGACTCATATTCTAGACAGGTTTTTAATATTTTGAACCCTATTTGATTTATATCTGTCTTTGTATCGACTGCCTATTCGAAATTTGTAAAATTGCAGTATGTTTCTTCTGGCTTTCTTTGCCGGATCATTACAGGGTCACTGATGAGGCTTTATTAGCCGAAACTACGTAGTATGACCCACCTTCTTTCTTATGAATGTTTTCATTGCTCTTAAAGGAACTCATTTTTGATTTTTATTTGACCCCTATTGACATGGGAGACAAAAATACTTTTGCAGGAGTTGCCTCCCCTGCAGGTGTATCCATTCCCCTTAATATAAGGTAGAAGATTCTATTCAGGAAAAAAAATGGGTAAAAACCCAAGGGAACGATTGTATTTCATTATAATTGCTCAAAACCAAAGATTATGGGTACTCACTGGGAAGGTTCTCACGAGCACCCACAATCTATTTTTAGAACACACTGGTTAAGATAACTATCGAAGACTTTCACACGATCTGAAAAAAGACTTCATTTTAAATGATGTAGCTTTGGATTTGCTATACAATGTGATAACCACCTCGTAATTGTAAACCTCTCTTATTATAAAAAGGACGATTTTAATACCGTTACGAAAACTCGCCTATACAAATGCATTGTGAACTTTACCATCGAAAAAAAAAAAAAAAAACACGAACATTTTAAGATGTAAAAAATTCTGACATTTTTCTTATTTCAGCGCAAAATATAGATTGTGGGTACTCGTTAGAACCGCCTCATTTAGGCGGTTCTAACGAGTACCCGCAATCTATATAGAACAGAAATAAGAACAAAAAGGGTTTACCCCTATAAACCCCAGTTTTACTATATTAAAGAAGGTGCTCGTGCGTTTTAGTATCTAAAAGTGGGATTCAAGGGGGTCAAAATTATACATGTGTCTTTTTGTGATGTAAGAGTGTACATTATTTATCATTATTATTATCAGGTGGACGCGGGTTCGATACCTGCCGGGGTCAGCAACATTCTTTCGTGGAGGTTGATTATGATTCTACGGTCAATATCTCCAATCCGCTGATTCAAGAAGGGCAGCTGTCAGTTTCTGGCGAAAGAATGTGCACTGTACTGCCCCCGCCCATTGGGGCTTGAAGAAATATATGGGCTGCATGATGCTTCCACGCAGAGCTGAATCCGGCCCGCACACTAGTACTTGTTAACCGCTTAGAGGATCTAAGCCTGTCCAGGAACCGCGGTGGGAGGCGGACCGTCCATGCTAATAAACTCTATTGGTTTCATTGGGCGACAGGTCTTGAGATGTCATTTCATCTCAATGTCGGGTAAAAGTCCCACAAAATTGGAAGCACCGTCTCCAAAATGACCTTTACAGTGTTGACGGGGACGTTAAACCTCAAATCAAACAAACAAAAACTGGTTAACCGCTTACGTATAAGCTTGCCCGGGAAAAGTGTGGATAGGTAAACTGACCGGCTCAAAAATGACCTAAAATAGTGTTGACTTGGCCGTTAAACTCCAATACAAACAAACAAGGTCAGTGGCTGTAGCAGCTACAGTCTATGTAGATAGATTGTGTGTGTTCATTTAAACCGCCATCTATCGGTGCTTGGTGATGTGATTCAAGCGGGATCCCACAACATATGATTGTAGCAGCAATAAAAAGAAAACAAATAAAAAAAATGTCCAGCTTCTCATTTTCAGAGAATTATCAATGGTGTAGCCATCACACTCTTTCTTAAGAAAATGTCGTTTTCATTACGAAATCACGCCTATACAAATACATTGGAAACTTTATCGCCGGAAAAAAAGAAAATTTTAAGGTGAAAAAATGTGATATATTTTCTCATTTCTGCTCAAAATATAGATTGTGGGTACTCGTTAGAACCGTCTTGATGGGGCGGTTCTAACAAGTACCCACAATTTATATTTTTTTATAAAATATTTTTATTTATTTTTTTTTTATATAAAATAAGGTTTATCCCTGTAAACCCCAGTTATTCTATATAAAAGTGGGGTTCAAGAGGGTCAAAATTATATAGGCGTGTTTTCGTGATGTAGAGACGTTTAAGATAGCTTTATCTCGCATAGGTATTTAAGATTTACGATTTATTTATTGTTTGTATTTTTCAGGCGCTACTGAGATGTCTCTGGAGAAGAAACTCATCAAGGATATGCTATCAAACTATGCAAAGTTGGGGAAGATGGGCCGCCCCGTAGCCTTTGACAACGAAACTCTCAAAGTTCATTATGGTCTGAGTCTTATCCAGATTTTAGATCTTGATGAAAGAAACCAGGTCCTCACGACTAATGTCTGGGCCACTTACGTAAGTACGGAGAACGCTCATGTTAACCATAGTATTTTTGTTCCGTTACATGTGTAAAGCATTTGTGGGGGGTTGGGTCGGAACGAAGGTACTGTGTAGCTTTCAGGGCAGGGAAGGTCTACTGATTTGAATTCAGTACGGCAATGGCCTGTTTTGCTTGCAGCAAGTGCGGGAAGAGGGTTTTTTTTTTTTTCTTCTTCTATTCTGTCTTTTCTTTTCCTAATGCCCCTTGATGTGGGCGGTTGCTTGAGGACACGGCCGTTGTCATACCGGCTGCTGTGAGTTACTGTTGGTGAGGGATCTCTCTACTATAAGGACTATTGTTTTTGTTTGATTTGAGGTTTAACGCCCCCGTCAACACTGTAAAGGTCATTTTGGAGACGTTGCTTCCAATTCTGTGGGACTATTACCCGACATTGAGATGAAATGACATCTCAAGCCCTATCGCCCAATGAAACCAATATGGTTTATTAGCATGGACGGTCCGCCTCGCACCGCGGTTCCTGGACAGGCTTAGATCATCTAAGCGGTTTACCAGTACTAGTGTGCGAGCAGGATTCAGCTCTGCGTGGAAGCATCATGCAGACCATATATTTCTTCAAGCCCCTATGGGCGGGGGCCGTACTATAAGGACTAGCATGTCCAGGAACAGTGAAGGTAGCCGACCATCGGTAAAAGGTTGGTTGTTCAAGGCTCAACCGATAGCGTTATGGCTACGCCCTTGGAAACACAGTGACGTCATTGGCAACCAAGGCAGCCAGATCTGCAGTTACACCCAGTTGCGAGCATGGCGTTTTCTCTAAGATACACCATTGCTACCGGCCCCGATAGCTCAGTTGGTAGAGTGTCCGCTCCGGGGAACGGGAGGTCACGGGTTCGATCCCGGGCCGCGACATACCAAAGTCGTTAACAATGGTACTAGCTGCTCCTCGCTTGGCACTCAGATTTACGGGGTAGAGCTAGGACTGGTCGACCTAGTATCAGGATAATGTGACTGGGTGTTGTATCATGTAATGTGTCTGGGACATGATACTTCAGTGAGGCAGCACTATAAAAGTGAGCATTGAGCTCCCTGTCGCAACCAGACACCGTCGTGATATGACTGAAAAATTGTTGAAAGCGACGTTTAACCCGAATTCACACACACACTACACCATTGCTAACGTGCGCCTAATTGTGTGTCCCAAAATACGCTAAACCTCGTGGCTCCTGTTTAACATGTGCGCATCGCTCGAGCACTGGGTGCATTCGTACCATTTTTGCTTCAAACTTGCACTGGGACGTATATCAGTGCATGCAATTAGCGTTTGATAAAAATTCCATAACCCAGGATGCACAACGGAGATTACAACGTTGGATGTCAATCGAACGAGCCACGGCAAGAGAAAATGTATCTTCGAGCATGTGAGCGCAATAACAATCAAAGTACTGGTGGGTCGATTGTTTCTGTGTGCGGGCTGGAAAATGGTGCTGAATGGGGTCTTAGGCCCTTAAATTTCTGTATGTTAAGCAAACAGCGGTCTGCGGCGTCTGATCTGGGTCTATACTGTTTGCCAATAGCCTAGTAAGATACAGAAATCCCTCTTCACTAGGCATTTTGCCGTCACAAAGAGAAGAAAAACCATTACCTGGATTTTGCACGTGTGTACATGGCCAGCGATAGTCACGTGAACATACGAAGGCAGTAATCTTCTTTAGCTTTTAACTTTCGATCGACTGGTGATTTGTTTGTTTGATTTGAGGTTTAACGTCCCCTTCAACACTGTAAAGGTCATTTTGGAGACGTTGCTTCCAATTTTGTGGGACTTTTACCCGACATTGAGATGAAATAACATCTAAGCCCTGTCGCCCAATGAAACCAACATGATCGACTGGTGAATAATCGGTCGAATCGATTGATGTACAGTCGACCCAAATATCAACGCACGCCTTCACTCAGTCAGGGCACAGCCTTCTATGTCTACATAAAGCCTCGAGACAACGGGCACCCATAAAGCCCCAGCAACGACACGGATCAGACTGCGCAGATCCGAGTCTTCACTGGGCGTATATGTCCGAAGACAGTTTTCGCTTGAAGCGTCCAGATAAAATTTTAGAACACGATATCGCTTGAAATACGTGTGGCGCAAGTCGGGTAAAAGTCCCACAAAATTGGAAGCAACGTCTCCAAAATGACCTTTACAGTGTTGACGGGGACGTTAAACCTCAAATCAAACAAACAAAACGTGTGGTGCAAATTTCTGTCTTTACGGTATACCATTTCAAGCATGTTAAGGACTATGAAAATGTCTTCCTGGCACGTGGGTTAAAACTCATGGGTGTTTAGCATGTTGACATATTTCTAGAAAAACAACTCATAATGTCCCAAATTAAATGAATAAATATAAAATATGCATATTAAAAAATGTATTTTTGTTGTTGGAAGAAAAAAATAAAAATTCACTTTGTAAGAAAATTTCATTTCAAAATGCTTCATTTTTGAACGTTTGTTCCTCCATTGTCCTTCATCAGAAACATACCATTTTTACACCAAAATATACTTTAGTGTGTGTACCAGCAAAGACGAGACGTGATTTTCCAAAAACTTTTATTATAACATTATATCCATGCCGATAGAACCCCTATTAACATGTAGAGGTCACTATACATTGTCATCCATGTACACAGTATGACGCACGGATTAAATTTAGCACTGGGGTAAATAAGCGTAGCGATAATAAAAATTCTGTCAAATCGTTATTATGGCTTTTGGACGAATCAAACAATTTTCCCCTCTTGTATCTATTCTGTGCATTATAATATTTACCAAATTAAAGGAAGAATGAAGGAAAGCATGATCTGGACATAAAAAATATATGGAATAAAATCCGTTGTGCAGGGTATTTTTACCCACGATTAGCATGTTTATACCCCTGATTTATCTGGAGAATTTACCGACCATGTATACAGTAATGGCTGTCAAAATGACCGTTCGGTGGGTGTTTAAAAGGATGGATATAATGTTATTATGGCAGTTTTTTGGAAAAACTACTTCTCGTCTTTGCTAGGACATGGAATATACTTTAGATTAATGTAACAACTGCATGTTTCCGAGGAAGGACAATGGAGAAACCGATGTTCAAAAATTGACCATTTTGAAAGGTAATTTTCTAATAAAGTAATTTATTATTTTTTTCTCCTAACAACAAATATACACTTTTTAATAAGCATATTTTATGATTTTTCATATTATTTGGAACATTATGGTTTGCTTTTCTAGAAACTTGTCGACATTCTGAACAACCGTAAATTTTAGCTCACGTGTCAGGTTGACATTTGTATATACCTTAACCTTAAGGTATATACAAATGTCAACCTGACACGTGAGCTACAATTTACGGTTGTTCAGAATGTCGAATGTCGACACGTTTCTAAAAAAGCAATCCATAATGTTCCAAATTATATGAAAAATCATAAAATATGCTTACTAAAATGTGTATTTTTGTTGTTAGAAGAAAAAAATAATAAATTACTTTATTAGAAAATTACCTTTCAAAATGGTCAATTTTTTAACATCCATTTCTCCATTGTACTTGCTCGGAAACATCCAGTTTTTACATTAACCTTAAGTATATTCCATGTCCTAGCAAGGACGAGAAGTATTTTTTCCAAAAACTGCCATACTAAAATTATATCGATTCTTTTAAACACCCACCGAACAGTCGTTTTGACATCCATCACTGTATACATGGTCGGTAGATTCTCCAGGTAAATCAAGGGTGTAAACGTGCTAATCGTGGGTAAAAATATCCTGCATAAGAGATTTTGTTCTAAATATTTTTATGCCCAGATCATGCTTTCCTTTATTCTTCCGTTAATTTGGTAAACATTAATATGCATTAAACAGATACAAGAGGGGAAAATTGTTTGTTTTGTCCAAAAGCCATCAAAACGATTTGACAGAATTTTTAATAACGCTACGCTTATTTACCCCAGTGCTAAATTTAATCCGTGCGCCATACTGTATACATGGATGGCAATGTATAGTGAACTCTGCATGTTGATAGGGGTTCTATCGGCATAAATATAATGTTATAATGCCAGTATTTGGAAAAAATCACGTCTCGTCGTTGCTAGTACACACAAGTTGCTAGTACACACAATAAAGTATATTTTGGTGTAAAAATGGTATGTTTCTAATGAAGGACAATGGAGAAACAGACGTTCAAAAATGGACCACTTTGAAATGTAATTTTCTTACAAAGTGATTTTTTATTTTTTTCTTCCAACAACAAAAATACATTTTATAATATGCATGTGAACATTATGGGTTGTTTTTCTAGAAATATGCCAACATGCTTAACTCCCATGAATTTTAGCCCACGTGCCAGGAAGACATTTTCATAGTCCTTAATAGAATTTTCCTCAGCTAGTCGGGGCTTAAACCACAATTAGTTTCTGTTAAATCATATTTTTTATGCCCCCCGCCTATTCGAAGAATAGCGGAAAGGGCATTAAGTGTTACACTGTCCGTCCGACCGAAGAGAGTAAGGGGGAATTCAGTGTTAACACTGTCCGTCCGTCCGTTTGTCTGTCCTTCCGTCCGTCCGTCATATATTTTTGCCGTTGTTGAGTATGTTGTAAGCGAGCATGATCCTGTTAAAAGCGACAATTTGGACCGCTGCGATACACAGCTTAAGCCTTTGCCTCTGGCATGAATCAGCTATTATCTACTTAGAGGGATCTTGTAGGAACTGCATGTCATATGCCGGACGCGAATCTGGAACTTTCATTGCCATATACGGTCGCACTAACCATTGAATCAGACAGGAAGAAAATGGTGAAGCGAATGAATTCACTTCCAAGCAAGTTGACACTGCGATTTTTATGGCAATTTCCGGCGAATGAAGGAAAAGGTAAATATTTGCTTTCACTAAAAGCTTACCAAGTCCATTTAAGTTGCCCACTTCTGTTAAGAAAGTAACTTTATAATAGTAATAAGAATAATAACTTTCTTTCAAGAGGATAACATACAAAATGAAGTTAAAACATGTACATAAATATGTACATTTAACGCTAAAAGCACATCGACTATCAAGGCTTTCATTCCTTGAAATAATTACACAAACGATGTAGAAGCCTCCGTGGTGCAGTGGTTATGCTACTCGCCTTGTAAACCAGGGATCGCAGGATCAAGACTTGCAGATGAGTCTTTAAACCGAGGTCCCGTCTCCGTATGACCTTAGCTGTTGGTGAGACGTAAAACTCAAACACTCGCTCTTACCCAAACGATGTAGACAGGCATTTCTTTTATTTCCAATTATTATCTGACAAAGTGTATGAACGACGGCGTTAATTTCATTTTTCATGGCAAATTTCAACATTATGTAATGTTTTTTTCTTATTCCTGGGCACAATAGAATATCATAAAAGCTTTTATCCCAGCTCAAGGACCACTAAATTGTATTGATCCCCAACTGAGTACAGTCTTTGTCATAATTGTGATAAATTGCTAGCTGCAGATATGGCAAGCCTGACGCGAGGAGTTGTTAAAAAGCACAAGCCATCAATTATGGCAAGCTACAACACAGAAAACTGATTAAACAGTCTTCATGAACATTTCTTGTCCTGTCAAAACTAGGTCTTCTACTGTATTTTTGTTTCCCTTGTGACAAAAGGGAACACCAGCATTTAGAACATAATTATTTCGAAAGAATTCTGAGAATATTGATTAAATTGCATATGACAAGTGTCATTTACGTTCAGTAATTAGAAATATTTTCTTGTCAATGTTTCACGGAAGTGCTTTGTCGTATACATGTATTTGGAGGAAGACGGCCGACTTTGCTTTAAAAGCAAAGTGGATTTATAAAGTCAAATTGGCCTAATTAAGCAGCTCAGATGGTTGGTGTTGGCGTTGAAAATTGCATTTTGGCGGACGAATTTGTAGGAAGCTGAACGAGTCGTATTCCATTTTTTCTTTGCCGTTTCGTAGTGTAGTTGTATCTCTTATACTGCTTAACCAGGATATGTATCTCTTATCCTGCCTAACCAGGTTATGTTCACAGTAACTGCACTGTTTGTTCATGCATTTGATATAAATTACATCAAGTAATCCGATTGGTCGAGAGTCAAGAATGAGTGTGGCTATTGCAATTTACCTTTGACGCACAAACAGTTTTATAACATTTATTTTCGCAATAATTCTTCACTACCTCCGACGTTTCGGCTTTTTACAGCCTTTTTCACGGATCCATGAAAAAGGCTGTAAAAAGCCGAAACGTCGGAGGTAGTGAAGAATTATTGCGAAAATATCCGTGAAAAAGGCTGTAAAAAGCCGAAACGTCGGAGGTAGTGAAGAATTATTGCGAAAATATCCGTGAAAAAGGCTGTAAAAAGCCGAAACGTCGGAGGTAGTGAAGAATTATTGCGGAAAAAAATATTGCAATTTATTCAGCGGGAATAAGGATAAGAAGAACATTATTTTGCGGCAAAGTCAGAAACAGACAGTTAACAGTTAAAGGTAGAAAATAGTGGGAAAAAGGTACACATGGAAATCCAAAATTCAATCCCGTGGTGTTATTGTTATAAAATTTCACAACAGCGTCAAACTGTCAAAGGCACAAATAAAGTTCAAAGCAGACCTTGCACCATGGGCACAAAAACGTTACACAGCACACCTTTATAGGCAATATGCCGCAGCTGATCGTGGACGGGCTCGACCTTGATCTGCTGCGGTACCCCCGCCTCTGCTGCACAGGTGCCTGTGACTAGATGATGCCTGATGAAGTTCTAAAGGCAAATTATGAAGACAATTTACTAGAACCAAGATGGGAAATGATAGTTATATGCAACTACCTCACGCAGCCGTTTTCTCAACTCGAGGTATTAAAACACTTTCCTATATGTTTTTGCAACATACACCATGTCTTTTTTCTAACATTTTTACAAACATGTTCTATAAAAGGGTTATCCTTTGGGAGCAAAGAATACACTACAGATCTCAAAAATGTGGAGTGTGCATGTTTTCTCGGCTAGACTAGCTAGTTTCGGCCAATATGGTCTAAAAGACTGTATGTCTCTATGCCATGTATTATTGTGGCCTGTGAATATTGTTCTGTTCTGTTCTGTTCAGGAACTGTGATTTATTCTGCAGAGAAGTGCCGTTTATGATCTCACTCGAAGAATCTATCACTGGCGTTAGACGGTGCAAAGTATTTTTCTCGCATCAAAACATTACATAGAGTTTATTCGTCCTCCTATTTATAAACCGAGGGAGGTAAAACAATCCGGTAAACAAACGAGTGCAGATTAACAGTTATGGTTGCTACAAAGCGCATTTTAAAGAAATTGCAAATATTGAATGACAGGTATAAAAATAATAAGTTTGAAAATTTATATAGTTTCAAATTGAAAGAGAGATAATCTGCGAATTTCACAAAAAGTTAAAGCCTTGATTGTAGTTCATGATCATGAGATATTGTAAAAGTAAAGTGAGTTTCGATGTTCAATGGGCATTATCTTTCATCGCAGAACAAACGTGATCCGCTGCGCATGAGAAATGTCAAATTCGTTACAAAAATCTTTCTAGGCGCATATTGCAAGACAACTCTTCAGCAGAATAGTATGGGCAGATGCAAATTTATGCGTTTTGAAGCTAAATGTCCAATTCGCATGTTTACGGTCATCTTTAACTGAAAGGCTACCGGATAGCTGCTGGAATTGCACGACCCGCAGATTAAGCGACCGACTGAAGTCGGTTGATTTTCTAAGAGTGCCCTAAAACAACCGTGTCATTCTGTCATTCTGTCAATCTGTCCGTCCGTAACCCGTTTGTGAAAATTGGTGATAGTGACTTAACCGCTTGGAATATTAAAACAATTTTTGGCATACTGAAAGATATCAATGAGATCTAACCAATGAACTTGCGAAATATTACATTCCATTTAGTATAGCCTCGCCGAGGCGAAAAATGTGAAATTTTCGAACTGCTTCTCCTCGGAAACCGTTGGGCCGATTGAAGTCAAATTTCATATGGAGCCTCTATGGGATGGGGGAAAGCAAAATTTGCTCATGGGGTCCAGGTCACATGACCAAAATGGCCGCCAAGCTATATATGGTCTGTCTGTCTGTCCGTCCGTAATCCGTTTGTGAAAATTGGTGATAGTGACTTAACCGCTTGGAATATTTTAACAATTTTTGGCATACTGATAGATATCAATAAGATCTAACCAATGAACTTGCGAAATATTACATTCCATTTAGTATAGCCTCGCCGAGGCGAAAAATGTGAAATTTTCGAACTGCTTCTCCTCGGAAACCGTTGGGCCGATTGAAGTCAAATTTCATATGGAGCCTCTATGGGATGGGGGAAAGCAAAATTTGCTCATGGGGTCCAGGTCACATGACCAAAATGGCCGCCAAGCTATATATGGTCTGTCTGTCTGTCCGTCCGTAATCCGTTTGTGAAAATTGGTGATAGTGACTTTACCGCTTGGAATATTTTAACAATTTTTGGCATACTGATAGATATCAATAAGATCTAACCAATGAACTTGCAAAATATTACATTCCCATAATTATAGCCTCGCCGAGGCGAAAAATGTGAAAATTTTCGAACTGCTTCTCCTCGGAAACCGTTGAGCCGATTGAAGTCAAATTTCTATGGGATGGGGAAACCAAAATTTGCTCATGGGGTCCAGGTCGCATGACCAAAATGGCCGCCAAGCCATATATGGTAAAAACCCTTCAAAAATAGTCTTCTCCAGAACCACTGGGCAGATTTCCACGAAACTTGATAAATAGCATCTGGGACGTAGGCCCATCATAAATTGCTAAAATGGTGACCCTGGGTTGACCGTGACCTTCTTTGTGCCTAGGTCAAACTTTGACACATATGCTTTTGTTGGAATATTTAAACAAATTTTGGCATTCTGATAGATATCAATGAGATATAACCAATGAACTTGCGAAATATTACATTCCATTTAGTATAGCCTCGCCGAGGCGAAAAATGTGGTAATTTTCGAACTGCTTCTCCTCGGAAACCGTTGGGCCGATTGAAGTCAAATTTCATATGGAGCCTCTATGGGATGGGGGAAAGCAAAATTAGCTCATGGGGTCCAGGTCACATGACCAAAATGGCCGCCAAGCCATAAATGGTAAAAACCCTTCAAAAATAGTCTTCTCCAGAACCACTAGGCAGATTTCCACGAAACTTGATAAATAGCATCTGGGACGTAGGCCCATCATAAATTGCTGAAATGGTGACCCTGGGTTGACCTTGACCTTCTTTGTGCCTAGGTCAAACTTTGACACATATGCTTTTGTTGGAATATTTAAACAATTTTTGGCATACTGATAGATATCAATGGGATCTAACCAATGAACTTGCGAAATGTTACATTCCATTTAGTATAGCCTCGCCGAGGCGAAAAATGTGAAAATTTTCGAACTGCTTCTCCTTGGAAACCGTTGGGCCGATTGAAGTCAAATTTCATATGGAGCCTCTTCGGGATGGGGGAAACCAAAATTTGCTCAAGGAGTCCAGGTCACATGACCAAAATGGCCGCCAAGCCATATATGGTAAACACCTTCAAAAATAGTCTTCTCCAGAACCACTGGGCAGATTTCCACGAAACTTGATAAACAGCATCTGGGACGTAGGCCCATCATAAATTGCTAAAATGGTGACCCTGGGTTGACCTTGACCTTCGTTGTACCTAGGTCAAACTTTGACACATATGCTTTGGTATTGGAAAAGTGAGAATGCATTTTATCCTGCAAACGATTCAAAATACAGTACTAAAGTATAAGATATATTTTTGCTCCTTACGATAAGGCACATTTATTGGGGGAACCGTTTTAGGTCCAGGTCACATAACCAAAACGGCCGCCATACCCATATATGGTAACACTCATAAAGCTAAAAGCATCCGGCGGGTCGTGCACTTCAGCTGAAGCACTGGTTTTACTCGGAAGTTGGTATAGTTACTTTTTTGACCGAGTATTTATACTTTTAATATTGAACACTAACATGTTTTAGGTAAGTCGCCTTTAGCTGGTTATGTAGGTCGATAGTTACAATACTGCTTCATGTTACCAGTTAGACGTGTAGTCGTATCAGTCTGAAATTCGTACAAAGCACCATATTTGTAAATTCCGTGATCAAAAGTATCAGAAACTCGCCTTCCTTCAAAATGGAATAGTCGCTTCACGCTTGAATTTTGAACTCTCAAAGGTCATTTATTTGCTATGCTTAGTATTTGTTTTCTACAGAGGACCCGCATTATAACAGCATTCGTTATAACGCCAAAACTCGTTATAACGACAATTTGAATGGAGCGAATTCTTAGATCAAGGTTTAGCCTCGATCTCGAGCGGCTTCGGCTTCGCTCGGATTGGAAATGCCCAAATCGGCATAATAATAGGGAACAAATACTGTCGTTATAACGCGGGTCCTCTGTATTATAGCCAGAGCTCAGAGGTGATGCCTGCATTGGATACTGAGACCGCGTTTCGTTGGGAATTAAAGCTTCATTTTTATCTATCAGTTTGTTTCCATCTTTTTGCCTTATAGTGTCGTTGAAAACACAACATACAGATATGAGTGCACATTTCAACACGCTGAGACTTGTAAGAGCATATTTGCTTTGTCATGCCTCCTATTTTTTTATTTATTTATACACTTCGGTCAGTTGTTCAAAACTAACGATGTTATTAGTTAACATATATACTAACAAATATACTGAAATTTTTGCTGAAAAAAAGTAAAATAGAAGTGAAGGCAGTGATCAGGAATCGATACAATGAACCCACAGTTCCCATTACAGACACCAAAGGGAAAGAATCACAAACACTTATTAACTAGACCCTAATGGAAACACCAAAAGCGGAAAGCCAAAAGGACAGTTACATGTACTTACCCACCAAATGGCCAATCGGCTATCCAAAACAAAAATGTATAAGCGATACACACACTCAGAGACAAGCCATAATATAATAAAAATAAACCGCGACCAAAGAACCGCATTGGAACGGCTTTTGTATTTGCATTGGCAAAAGTTACTCATATTTTTAGCACATATTAAGTGGCCGAAGTTGTAACTCTGTGTGACTTTATGAAATTGTTAGTTTTATATATGAAAACGATAACACACCCGTGCGACATAGTATATTTTTTCACATCTCCAAAATGGCTACTTTTTGATGAAAATCCATGATAGTTTTCTTATTTATACTGCAACATAGGTTATGGGTGTTCGTTAGAACCGCCTCATTGAGGCGGTTCTAACGAGTACCGACAGCCTATGTTTTGGAGCCGAAATAAAAAAAAAATGTATACCCCGTAAACCTCAGTTTTCTCTATATAAGGTGGAGTTTAAGGGGGTCTTTATTTCACGGACTTGTTCATTAGCCGGCATATAAAATTGACTCATTGTTGAAACTGTGTTTTCAACGTTGACCTAACCTTGAATGCCAGCTGGGCATAAGTAAAGGATATAAGCAAGTACAAATTAATAACCGGTTACTTTTTCAGGGTTGGTATGACATGTATCTGACCTGGAACCCACAGGATTATGGGAACATAACGAAGGTCAGGGTCACAAAGGAATCGGTATGGCAACCGGATATAAAATTATATAATTAGTAAGTATTTACAATTTTCTGTACAATTAACAGAATAAAAACTGTAAAGGCATTTTCAAGTCTTTACTTACTTACTTACTTACTTACTTACTTACTTAGTCACTAGAGCTAGCAATATGTGGTTAAACGTCAGCTAAGCATCCCTGTCTAGACACACTGCGGTTTTCGCTTTATTTGATAGGATGTGCATTAAAATGACCTTTTAATATTAGCATGTTGGTAGGTTCAAAATGAATTCTCTTTATTGAAGTAACAAAGAGTAAAAAATGCATACATAAAAAAATAACGTGACGTTTTTTGGTTTGTTTGTTTTTTTTTTATGTTGAAATTTTATAAATTTCTTCTTGCATTTAAACACATTTCGTAAACAGAATTATAAGACGAAAGCGTTTAATTGTGAGACAGGACATTCGCGTATTATTATGAATATGGTGTTAGTTAAGAAATTGGGACCCCATCGTGATTGATGCAAATACTGCCTTACAAGGGCACGTTGCCTTCTTCAAATGTATATACATGTAGGAATGAATTTCATTTTTGTTGATTTTATCGATGTGTTGATTTTATCGATGTGTAAACTCCGGCGAATCACTCACAAACTGAGCATGAAGCCCGATTGATTTTATCGATGTGAAAACTCGATCGAATTTACACATCGAGATAATTCATTCCTTAGGTTTCCAATTTTCTCATCGAAATGTTGAAATTATCACCCAAATTTTAGTTCTTTAAAAAGTGTAAGAATTGCTTTAACCGTCGGCCACGGCCGAATAATTATTCCATTAGCAGCTGCCATCTTTGAAAGAAACCCAAGCGAAAATACGTCAAGACTCTAAATTCAGTTTATTTGTCTTCTAACATTTATTGTTTTCAATAGTTCTCTATCTTTAACTGAACGCTGTTCACGTCGTTTCATATAAATGACGTAACGCGCGGATTCTAAACGTGCTCGCTGACGTCACGTTATATTACTACCTGTCGCTGTGTGAAATTGTTATGAGATTCTTGCTCATGGAATTTATCGAAGTATAAAACTTTTAACCAATCAAATCGCTCGAAATGTAGATGTTTAAGTGTTGATTAAAATAACTTTTTAATCGCTATCTCCTAAGTTAGAATTTATTTCTCACAATATATTGGGTTTTGTTAAATATATGGTGCTTTGTATAGTTCAGATAAAACAAGCACGTGATGTCAAAACGACTACTTCATATCCTTTAAAATAAAGAAAATAAAATCACTATGATGATACTTCGCATTTTGAAGTATAAATCACTTAAAATGCATGCAGATTCAGTCACCGTAAAATTCAGGTTCCGATAGGACTTTAGAAGCCTCCGTAGGGTAGTGTCTATGCTACTCGCCTTGTAATCCAGGGACCGCAGGATCGATCATGGGCTTCTCCAGACTTTCAGATGAGTCTTAAAACCGAGGCCCCGTCTCCGTATGACTTTAGCTGTTGCTGAGACGTAAAACTCAAACACTCACTCGCTCACTCACTCCGATAGGACTTGTTGCAGATGAGAATTTAGAAACTGAATCGAAATAACGTCTATAAAACAGAAAAGGTGTTGAAGACCATGACATGAATAGACACACTGAGGGACCGGGTAAGTCATTATCGTTTGAACGAAGGTTTCTTCCGTGCGTTTCAGATGAGTGTAACAGAAACCAATTATATATTTTATTGCTTGGTTATGCAGTGCCAAAAATACCATACATGTAACGAGAATGGCAATTGATCAGTTGCGGAAATGGTAACCACCCTAATTTATGAAACATGTCTTGCGACGGAGTCATGATGTCTACATGTACCTGAAGTATGATCCTGTCGGCGCGTTTTTGATAAGATCCAGCGCACGACAAAATCTACAATTGGACTTGCTGTCGAGTCCTCACCGTTGTCTCACCTCTGTGGTTCTTTGATTATTTGTGTTCACGGAGATGTTGCACAGATGAGTTAGGAGGCCTTCATGCGGACTGAACAAATTGCTTGTCTAAGTCGCGGCGGAAGTGGGGGCGGGGGTTGTGGCCGCGTGGGGTCGATTTAGGCCCCCGATGGCAATCTTTCCACTGGCCGTTCCAAGGTGGTTCTTCTGTGGCGATTTATTTATGTTGTTGTTTGTTGCTTACTGTGTGTATCACTTGTGTCTTTTTGGTTTGGATGGCCATGTGGCCATTTTGTGGGAAAGTGGCTTTCCTTATGGCCTTCCTTTGTTTAGGTTTCCATTATGGTCTGGTCGCTTAATGTTTGTGTTTCTTTCCCTTTGGTGTGTCTTTGATGGGTGGAGTAAGTTAATTGTATCGATTCCTGATCTTTGCTTTACTTCTACTTTGGACATGTGGGCCCATGGGAGACCGCGCTGTCTGATCACATTCTTCGTTGTGCGCTCTAAGGATAGCTAAGGGCCCATTGCTCCTTTCATGCAGCAA
This sequence comes from Lucinisca nassula, assembly GCA_963580285.1. Taxonomy (NCBI): domain Eukaryota; kingdom Metazoa; phylum Mollusca; class Bivalvia; order Lucinida; family Lucinidae; genus Lucinisca; species Lucinisca nassula. The sequence goes on along the minus strand of OY757011.1, from coordinate 127,401,482 downwards.
GAGAAGTCTCTGTCTAGATATGGATGCGCAAGCTGATCTGATTCGTTGCTGGGCGCACATGTCTTATTGTAGGTTTTGTCGTGCGCTGGCTCATAATAGAAGTGAAGGCAATGATCATGAATCGATACATTTACCTTACACACCGCCCAAGAAAAGGCGCCTATACAAATACATTGTAAATTTTACCACAGAAAAATGAAAATTCTCAGATCAAAAATTGGGACATTTTCTTATTTTTGCTCTAAGCATTGATTGTGAATGCTCGTTAGAAGCGCCTCTGTACCTCAACCTCTACCCACAACCTATATTTTAGAGCAGAAATAAGAAAAATAAGGTTTACCCCTGCAAACCCCAGTTTTACTATATAAAAGTGGGGTTTAAGGGGGTCAAAATTATATAGGCATGTTTTCGTGATGTAAGAAAACGTAGAATAAACAGGTTTTTCTTGCTGTGCAGGAATTTCTGCTAAAGATAAAACGCTTCAAATAAACTGATGAATTCATTTTATACCCTCCTTCAATTGACCCCTCCGTATGCGCCGCTTAGCCACGCCCCGTCAAGGAACATTACTCTATTGTTGCTACCTTAGACAAGCTATTCAAAAATGGCGACGTAAGCAACAACTACACGAGCAACACTAAAATATTTACTGGCCGATTTTAACAACAGGCTGCAGAAGAATACTGTCACAATGTGAAAATGTTCATTTTTTTTTCGTTTTGACATGTCGATTTTTATTTAGAAAAAGTAAAAACCCACTTAAAGAACATTTCCTGGAGGGTTCTGAAATCTTCATACAGTTTCGGGTATTGATGCACATCACATTAGAAACTCCCTCGTTTCGATCTAAAACTTCATAAGTCTCTAGAAAATCACCACGTTGTACCCCTGTGTACTATATTTTAGCAGAGATAAGAAAAATAATGTATACCCCTAAAACCCCCAGTTTTACTAAATAAAAGTGGGGTGTAAGGGAGGTCAGAATTATTCAGGCATCTTTTCATGATGACTGGCTGAGTTTAAACAATTAATAACAAGAATAATAATTTACAGTGGACCCTCTGTATACCGACATTCGTTGTACGACAAAAGGTATAACGACAATTTCCTCCGAATGAATCCTTAGCCCAAGGCTTAGCCTTGATTTTGATCAGCACGAGCATCCCTTTGGTTGGAAACGCCCATATTGAATCCATAGTAATGAAATTTTTGTAATCTGGTACTCGTACAACAAATGTTCTAGATATTTGTCAGAATCGCCTCGACGAGGCGATGCTAAAAATATCGATCACATTTCTTTGTTGGAGTAATTGAGGGGTAAAGGGCATTTATTATCTATCATAATCATTGGCGTTCTTTGTAACGACAAATTCCTTATTACGGCAAATATGTTAGGAAACAAAACCTGTCGTTATAACGAGGGTACCTTGTACTTGTGCAACATAATGTTATATATCATTGCTCAAGGAAAAGGAATTATCAGATGAACTGTTTTCACATTTTCTAGTCTACTCCAGACAGTGATTTTGAGTTCTCACAGAGGCGATTTAATAAGTACTTGTAATTTTTGTTTTTAATAGCAACAAAAATGTCGTCTGAACAAATATTTCATTGTTAAAACCTTTTGACTGATCCACTTATATGTGGTTACAGTCTGAATATATTAAAGTGAGGTTATTCAGGATGTCCATTTTTGGACTTGTTAACGGTTTTTGTACTGAATGGAATCCCCCTTATATAATGCAGGAGTCGTTTTCAACATTTAGGGATGTAAAGGTGCGTAATTTGAGAGAGTTGTTCAGAAAATGGTTAAAATCCCTGCCATAATTAAAGACCCTGATCAGACGCAGCGTTCTATGGCGTGATCTGGGCCTGCACTGTTTGCCACTTTCCCGTTTTGAGGTTTCCAGTACAATGATTGGTTTACACATCATGACGTTACTACCATTCATATTGTGTGTTTTTGTATGTTTTTTTTTTTTCTAAAAAAAATAAAGTTCACGCATCTGAAAGGGTTTCAAAACTGTCCAATCACTTTGTCGAATCACTTTGGCTTCTAAACAAATTTTTAATCACTGTTTTCAATCCCTTGATATTCTATTGTTAGACACGTTGTTAGAGGTTAGCTTGTCTAAGGTTATGGAGGTTAGCAACGGCCAGCGCGCGCATCGCAGAATATCGATCGAACGATTGGCTTGAATACCTGTCAATCAATTCTTGCGGAGGGGTCAATTGTAGTTTAAAGCATCCCATTAGGAAGGCACATAAGGTTGATCTCTTGTTCTGTTCTGCTCGTGATTTACACTTACGACTCGTACCTACCTTTTTTCATAGGTACCAATGCTACAATGCAAATTTTCTGATGCGCAAGGTCGTGAGTTAGTAAAAACCTAGTGTTGGAATAAGAACTTATCCACTCCCCGTGGAGCCTGCAGCAAATTATGTAATGTCAAAGGAATGTTGACACACAAATCCATGAAATAAAGTACTTAGGGTCTTGTTTACAAGCTAAATCACGTATCACTGTTATCTTCACTATAAGCAAGATGGGATACAGGTTTTTCAAAAGTCGAACAACTTTCTCCTGAATCCCATTTGTATAACATGGTAACTTTGTAACTTCTATGCGTTGAGTGTATATGTATTAGTTATACAAATAAAGTTTAAACTAAGTAAACGAAGGGAAATAAACACCAACACAAAACAACTTCAGCGTAATTAAAACAATCAGGAAGCCAAAAGAACAGTTTATTTCCTATCAAAATAAAAACGATATTAGTAGTATACATGCAAAGACAAACAGTGTCAGTAATAAACCACATACATTACGAAAACACGCCTATACAAATACATTGTAAACTTAGGGACCGAAAAAAGAAAATTTTAAGATGAAAAATTGTGATTTTTTTTTTGTTTTCTTCTTTCTGCTCAAAATATAAATTGTGGGTATTCGTTAGAATCGGTTCTAACGAGTATCCACAATCTATATTTTAGAGTAAGTAGAAATAAGAAAAATAAGGTTTACCCCTGTAAACCCAAGTTTTGCTATATAAAAGTGCCTGAAAATATAGAAGAAAAAGAAAATTTTAGATAAGAAAAAAGCTGAAAAATTTCCTGATTTTTTTTTTTTTTTACTAAAACGTATTTTGGAAAAGTAAGATACTAAGATTGTATAATGAAAGTTTAGATATTAAAATATAAAAAAAATATATGTTATCTGCCAGCTTCATCGCGAATAGTTACCTTAGGAGAAAGGGCTTTCTACATTGATATCGCCATCTTACCAGCACTTCGAGGCAGTGTGATTGCTCTGAACATATGCTAGCCCCCGATTCTCACAGCTGTCGTGTCTTCTGGAGCTTAAGCAGTTGTTTTCGAATGTAACCCTTGCAGTCACTGTAACCCATCTTCTCAGGCATAGCTTTGTTGATGCTGTCCAGCCTTGGCTGCATCTACTGTTGGGAGTACATGGAGTTCACTGTCCAACGAAGTCACCCTTGATCGAAGTCATCCAGCTGAACCCGACTGACTCTTTGGAAATTAAACTTTCTGTTCTGGTGGCTTAGTATCGCTGCTGGAGACCCGCTGTATTGTGCTCTTCCTGATCGCGGTTGCTGTGGCATCCAGTCCCATTCTTTGGTTCAAGGACATCTTGAGCCCTGCCTCCTTTTCTCGTTTGCAAAAGCTATGGACACAATCAATGATTACTTTCGCGTTGTCGCTATATGGTGTCTACCATACACGCCTATTTAATTTTGACCACCTCGAACCCCACTTTTATATAATAAAACTGGGGTTTATAGTGGTAAACCTTATTATTATGATTTCTACTCTAAAATATAGATTGTGTGTACTCATTAGAAACGCCTCGTTGGCAGAAATAAGAAAAATTCCACAATTTTTCATCTTAAAGTTTTCGGGTTTTTTTCGGTGGTAAAGTTTACAATGCATTTGTATAGGCATTTGTTCTCGAAATGCTTAGTCATGCCGTAGAATGAAAAGTTTCAAACATAGAACATGTTGGCACTGGCAACATTCACGTGAAAAACATGACAACAATACAGTATTACCCTTTACATCCGAAAAAAAAACGAAACTTTTTTGATGAGGAAATGTGATATTTTTCTTATTCCTGTTCAAAATTATGATTGTATGCACTCGTTAGAACCGCCTCATCGAGCTGGTTCTAACGAGTACCCAGAATCTATATTTTAGAGCAGATATAATAAACACACCGCTACAAATGACTAAACAGGCGAAGAGGATTTTTTTTCAAAGAAAATAATTAAAATAAAAATAAATTATTTTTGGCTGCAAATTATTTGCAGTGAAAAGAAGCTCGTGTCTGAAATTATTTGCAGTGAAAAGAAGCTCGTTTCTAAAGTTCATTGAGAATCGCGTTAAATGCTTTTCCTGTAATTACATGTGCAAAGCACACGGACGCCACAGACCGTGTCCGTGTAACTTGTTTGTTTGTTTGATTTGAGGTTTAACGTCCCCGTCAACACTGTAAAGGTCATTTTGGAGACGTTGCTTCCAATTTTTGGGGACTTTTACCCGACATTGAGATGAAATGACATCTCAAGCCCTGTCGCCCAATATCTTGAAAGGGCCGTAAAACCCAAACCAAAAAAAAAAAAAAAACTGGTTTATTAGCATGGACGGTCCGCCTTGCACCACGGTTCCTGGACAGGCTTAGATCCTCTAAGCGGTTTACCAGTACTAGTGTGCGGGCCGGATTCAGCTCTGCGTGGAAGCATCATGCAGCCCATATATTTCTTCAAGCCCCTATGGGCGGGGGCCGGTGTCCGTGTAACTGCGAGGTGATGATTTCGTGTTTAACGACGCGTCAACCCTCTTTGTGGGTCATAAGCGTCAAGCGGTTAATGATCAAACGGTATGAAATAACTGCCAAGTAAAACATGAAATGAGAGAAGCGTCATACGCTTGCCTCTTTGGCGTTATCTGCAAATACACCGCTACAAATAAAAAAGGGTGATGGTTTTAACAGGATACTGATAAAAGTGAAGACCGAAAAGTTGTGTTGCGCTGCAAATGATAAAATCCCCCTATATAGCCTACTTTATCTATTTCATTTGCGCATCCATAACTGGATCCAACGGGCCTCCGTGGCCTAATGGATAAGAGCGCTGACTCTTAGTCATTAGGTCTCTCACCGCCGTGGGTTCGAGCCTCGCTCGGGTCACGTGTGAGACGCCAAGTTCTGCAACGGAAGGTCAGGTGGTTTTTCTCCGGGTACTCCGGTTTTCGCCCACCTATGATTAACGATCGGCTCGATATGAGTGAAATAATCTTGAAAGGGCCGTAAAACCCAAACCAAAAAAAAAAAAAAAAACTGGATCCAGTGCCACCGACAGGGTTTTACTGTTGTATGTATATTACCGAAATCTCCTTAGTGAAAAATAACATGACCATAGCAGTCCGTGCTACATTTTTCGGTTTGATTTTCGTATAGAATAAAAAAATCCTTTTTTGAGGTGAATACCAAACATATTTGATCTCGTGTGCTGAAAACATCAGAATTTTCACTCGTGCTACGCATTCGTAAAAAAATCTGATGTCTTCAACAAACTCGATGGAATGTGTTTGGTACTCAACTTAAAAAAGTAAATATCCTCTATGCAGTAAAATTCCGCTATAAAGACCACCTAAAATTAAGAAAAATCGTGCTTTTAAAAGCATATTTAGAATAGTTCAGGTACTTTTTCTTTGTGTTTTCTACAGCAGGAGACAACCTTTGGAACTGTTCAAAAGTTGTCTTAACACAGGAATTTTACTGTACATTGCAATGTTCAACATGACTATCACTGACCAACAAAGTTTAACCTATTTAGTACCAGAAACCCCAAACGGGTATTTGACAAACAGTGCAGGCCCAGATCAGACGCCGCAGACTATGGATTCGATTTGGACATTTCAAACACGAGGGAAGTCCACGTCGCTCGGAATCGAGGCTAAGCTTTGAGCTAAGAATTCATTCCATTGAATTTGTCGTTATAAAGAGTTTTGCTGTTATAACGAATGTCCGGCCACCGCTGCTGGAGACCCGCTGTATTGTGCTCTTCCTGATCGCGGTTGCTGTGGCATCCAGTCCCATTCCTTGGTTCAAGGACATCTTGAGCCCTGCCTCCTTTCTCGTTTGCAAAAGCTATGGACATAATCAATGATTTCTTTCGCGTTGTCGCTATATGGTGTTTACCATACACGACTATGTATTTTTGACCACCTCGAACCCCACTTTTATATAGTAAAACTGGGGTTTATAGTGGTAGACCTTATTAATATGATTTCTTCTCTAAAATATAGATCATTAGAAACGCCTCGTCGGCAGAAATAAGAAAAATACCACAATTTTTCATCTTAAAGTTTTCGTGTTTTTTTCGGCGGTAAAGTTTACAATGCATTTGTATAGGCAATTGTTTTCGAAATGCTTAGTCATGCCGTAGAATGAAAAGTTTCAAACATAGAACATGTTGGCACTGGCAACATTCACATGAAAAACATGACAACAATACAGTATCAAGATACCGTTTTCATGGCGAAAACACGCCTATACTAATGCATTGTAAACTTTACCGCCGAAAAAAACGAAACTTTTTTTGGTGAAGAAATGTGATATTTTTCTTATTTCTGCTCAAAATTCAGATTGTATGTACGCGTTAGAACTGCCTCATCGAGCTGGTTCTAACGAGTACCCACAATCTTTATTTTAGAGCAGATATAAGAAAAACAAGTTTTACCACCGTTAATCCCAGTTTTACTGTATAAAAGTGGGGTTTAAGGGGGGTCACAATTATATAGGCGTGATTTCGTGATGTCTTTAAGAATAAAATATCGTCGATCCTTACCGGTTTTCGCTTACAGTCTGAGTTCAGCTGTCTTACCCGTTTTTTGTGAACACAAGCTTTTCCTAGCGTTTTTTAATGCACATGAGGTGAAAATCAGATGGTATTTCATTTCGCTAGGTGATATGGCTGCTATCAAAGGTAAAAATCGGATAATAATGCATTTATTTTGCACCATGGACCAAAAATAGTTTTACGGTGCTAAATCATGTAAATTCGACGTTACGTTGACGTACATTCACAACAGTTTCTCTCAAGGTGAATCAACATTTCACCGACATTTCACACACGGAGGTACATTATAAATATCCGCATATTTTTATGACTCTAAACTGTTTTGTTTGTTTGATTTGAGGTTTAACGTCCCCGTCAACACTGTAAAGGTCATTTTGGAGACGTTGCTTCCAATTTTGTGGGGCTGTTGATTGGCCTAAACTGTTCATGTGTCACTAATATTAGAGTTTAAGACTTCAACACTGCAATTATTACACATTTTCTTTACACAAGTAGTTCTTGAAATGCAGCAATTCTTACATGCATGTTACATGATCTTCTAGAAAAGGCTGCACATCACATTTTGATTACCGATAATGTCATAAAGATTGACTCTGATTATTTTACATACTCGAGTGCCATATAAAAATATCAGTTGATGAATATTATAAGGTTGGGTAAGGAACTTAGTGGACACTTTGTATGGGAAATAAAAATCAAAAATGAGTTCCTTTAAGAGCAATGAAAACATTCATAAGAAAGAAGATGGGTCATACTACGTAGTTTCGGCTAATAAAGTAGAAGTAAAACAAAGATCAGGAATTGATACAATTAACTTACTCCATCCATAAAAGACACCAAAGGGAAAGAAATACAAACATTAAGCGACCAGACCATAATGGAAACCTAAACAAAGGAAGGCCATATGGACAGTTACTTTCCCACAAAATGGCCATATGGCCATCCAAAATTAAAAGACACAAGTGATACACACAGTAAGTAACAAACAACAACATAAATAAATCGCCACAGAAGAGCCGCCTTGGAACGGTCAGTGGAAGATTTCCACTGGGGGGCTTTAATCGATTTTACGTGGCCACAATCCTCGCCCTTACTTCCGTCGCGATTTAGACAAATAATTTGTTCAGTCCGCATGAAGGCCTCCTAACTCATCAGTGCAACATCTCCGTGAACACAGAAATCAAAGAACCACAGAGGTGAGACAACGGTGAGGACTCGACAGCAAGAAACCACTGAAATGCTGGAGCAAAAGAAAACCAACAGTTAGACTCCGATGAGCCCGAAAAGAGACAGAGCATCAGGCACCAACCAACATTATCTCTTTAAATTTCAATAAGCCTTTACGTTGGAGCCGTCATAGAATCTGAGGCCTGACCCACCGGCGTGCAATTAAAGAGGGAAGCAAAGTTGCCAACCGTGATTGGGTTAACTACCATGCATGCAGTCTGTCGTATAATATCCATGTTGTACCCAATCTTTTTATATCGAAGAATGATTTTACGAAATTGGGTGCTGAAGTCATTGCGGTTATATATTTTTCTGAATTTATATACTAAGTCACCATAAAAGCCTCATCAGTGACCCTGTAATGACCCGGCAACGAAAGCCAGAGGAAACACAATGCAATTTTGCGAATTTCGAACAGGCAGTCGATTCAAAGACTGATATAAATAAAATGGTGTCCAAATACTTAAAAACCTGTCTAGAATATGAGTCTAAACCAATAATTTATTTCTGATTTCTCAGAATATTTACGCTGATCTCAAAGGACCAAAAGTAAAATGTAAACTGTATTTGTATTTCAATCGTAAAATCGATTTAAGCCTGTTGTACCCAATCTTTTTATATCGAAGAATGATTTTACGAAATTGGGTGCTGAAGTCATTGCGGTTATATATTTTTCTGAATTTATATACTAAGTCACCATAAAAGCCTCATCAGTGACCCTGTAATGACCCGGCAACGAAAGCCAGAGGAAACACAATGCAATTTTGCGAATTTCGAACAGGCAGTCGATTCAAAGTAGAAGTAAAACAAAGATCAGGAATTGATACAATTAACTTACTCTACCCATAAAAGACACCAAAGGGAAAGAAATACAAACATTAAGCGACCAGACCATAATGGAAACCTAAACAAAGGAAGGCCATAAGGACAGTCACTTTCCCACAAAATGGCCATATGGCCATCCAAAATTAAAAGACACAAGTGATACACACACTAAGTAACAAACAACAACATAAACAAATCGCCACAGAAGAGCCGCCTTGGAACGGTCAGTGGAAGATTTCCACTGGGGGGCTTAAATCGATTCTACGTGGCCACAATCCTCGCCCTTACTTCTGTCGCGATTTAGACAAATAATTTGTTCAGTCCGCATGAAGGCCTCCTAACTCATCAGTGCAACATCTCCGTGAACACAGAAATCAAAGAACCACAGAGGTGAGACAACGGTGAGGACTCGACAGCAAGAAACCACTGAAATGCTGGAGCAAAAGAAAACCAACAGTTAGACTCCGATGAGCCCGAAAAGAGACAGAGCATCAGGCACCAACCAACATTATCTCTTTAAATTTCAATAAGCCTTTACGTTGGAGCCGTCATAGAATCTGAGGCCTGACCCACCGGCGTGCAATTAAAGAGGGAAGCAAAGTTGCCAACCGTGATTGGGTTAACTACCATGCATGCAGTCTGTCGTATAATATCCATGTTGTACCCAATCTTTTTATATCGAAGAATGATTTTACGAAATTGGGTGCTGAAGTCATTGCGGTTATATATTTTTCTGAATTTATATACTAAGTCACCATAAAAGCCTCATCAGTGACCCTGTAATGACCCGGCAACGAAAGCCAGAGGAAACACAATGCAATTTTGCGAATTTCGAACAGGCAGTCGATTCAAAGACTGATATAAATAAAATGGTGTCCAAATACTTAAAAACCTGTCTAGAATATGAGTCTAAACCAATAATTTATTTCTGATTTCTCAGAATATTTACGCTGATCTCAAAGGACCAAAAGTAAAATGTAAACTGTATTTGTATTTCAATCGTAAAATCGATTTAAGCCTGTTGTACCCAATCTTTTTATATCGAAGAATGATTTTACGAAATTGGGTGCTGAAGTCATTGCGGTTATATATTTTTCTGAATTTATATACTAAGTCACCATAAAAGCCTCATCAGTGACCCTGTAATGACCCGGCAACGAAAGCCAGAGGAAACACAATGCAATTTTGCGAATTTCGAACAGGCAGTCGATTCAAAGTAGAAGTAAAACAAAGATCAGGAATTGATACAATTAACTTACTCTACCCATAAAAGACACCAAAGGGAAAGAAATACAAACATTAAGCGACCAGACCATAATGGAAACCTAAACAAAGGAAGGCCATAAGGACAGTCACTTTCCCACAAAATGGCCATATGGCCATCCAAAATTAAAAGACACAAGTGATACACACACTAAGTAACAAACAACAACATAAACAAATCGCCACAGAAGAGCCGCCTTGGAACGGTCAGTGGAAGATTTCCACTGGGGGGCTTAAATCGATTCTACGTGGCCACAATCCTCGCCCTTACTTCTGTCGCGATTTAGACAAATAATTTGTTCAGTCCGCATGAAGGCCTCCTAACTCATCAGTGCAACATCTCCGTGAACACAAAAATCAAATAACCACAGAGGTGAGACAACGCTGAGGACTCGACAGCAAGAAACCACTGAAATGCTGGAGCAAAAGAAAACCAACAGTTAGACTCCGATGGGCCCGACCAGAGACAGAGCATCAGGCACCAACCAACATTACCTTGAATTAGATCTCTCTAATTCTCAATAAGCCTTTACGTTGGAGCCGTCATAGAATCTGAGGCCTGACCCACCGGCGTGCAATTAAAGAGGGAAGCAAAGTTGCCAACCGTGATTGGGTTAACTACCATGCATGCAGTCTGTCGTATAATATCCATGTTGTACCCAATCTTTTTATATCGAAGAATGATTTTACGAAATTGGGTGCTGAAGTCATTGCGGTTATATATTTTTCTGAATTTATATACTAAGTCACCATAAAATTCGGGTTCCGATAGACCTTGTTGCAGAAGAGATTTAAGTCCAATATTGAATTTTGAAATTAAATCAGAATGGCGTCTTTAAAATTTTGAAAAGGCTTTGCGTAGTTTATGGTACCGATAACCCTGATTAAGGAGTTTAGCCGTTAATAATTTATTACGAGTGTTGAAGTCAGTTACATGACTACACACTCTAGCAAATCGAATTAATTGCGAAATATAAACGCCATAGGATGGCGCACGAGGAACATCACCATCCAAAAAAGGAAAATTTACAATCTCAAAATCAAAGTCATCGCGTTTATCATAAATTTTGCACGAAACAAATCCATCTACAATAGATAGATGTAAATCCAAAAACGGGACCTCGGTATCAGAAGAATTTGCTTTATTTAACTGAAGTTCTAGGGGGTAAATCTGACTGATCAAACCATCAAAATAGGTATTATCAATATTTAATAAATCATCTAAATATCTAGAAGTGGAGCTAAAAGCTTCAATAATTTCAGATTGGTTATCAATGGAAAGCGACAAAATGAAGTCTCTTTCATAACAATACAAGAACAGATCAGCCACAAGAGGTGCGCAATTAGTACCCATCGGAATACCCACAATTTGTCTAAATAACTTAGTACCGAATCTAATATAAATATTGTCAAGTAGAAAGGTGAGGGCATCACACACTTTCTGACATGACCAAAGTGTATAATTCTTATGCTCTTTAGAAGTGAAAAATGCATTTCTGACATTACATGCAAGATAGAGAGAATCTTCTCTGTGAAAAGCCCATTCAATTAAATCATTAAGCTTTTCTTTTATAAGATTATGAGGAAGTGTAGTGTAAAGAGTGGAAAAATCGTAAGTAGACAGACTAGAAGCACGAAAATGTCTGGATTTCAATTTATTTAAAACCTCATTCGAATTTTTTATAGACCAAAACAGATTTCTTCCTGATCTTTCAAAGACTTTATCACAATATTTAATTACATGCGTTTTAATAGCGGTAAGACAGGAAGTTAATAATTTAGAAAGTTCAGTGGTAGTGCAAGAGCTAGAATTTGCAATAAACCGTGCTTTGTAAGGTCTTTTATGAAGTTTTGGTAACCAGTATAGCGTAGGAAGCTGGTCTTGGCCTTCGTTAACACACACAGCAAACTTGGTGGCTGAAAGACAAAAGACTGATATAAATAAAATGGGGTCCAAATACTTAAAAACCTGTCTAGAATATGAGTCTAAACCAATAATTTATTTCTGATTTCTCAGAATATTTACGCTGATCTCAAAGGACCAAAAGTAAAATGTAAACTGTATTTGTATTTCAATCGTAAAATCGATTTAAGCCCCCCAAGGGAAATCTTTCCACTGACCGTTCCAAGGCGGTTCTTCTGTGGCGGTTTATTTATGTTGTTGTTTGTTACTTACTGTGTGTATCACTTGTGTCTTTTTATTTTGGATGGCCATATGGCCATTTTGTGGGAAAGTAACTGTCCTTATGGCCTTCCTTTGTTTAGGTTTCCATTATGGTCTGGTCGCTTAATGTTTGTGTTTCTTTCCCTTTGGTGTCTTAGATGGGTGGAGTAAGTTAATTGTATCGATTCCTGATCTTTGTTTTACTTCTACTGTACTAACTTGTATATTTTGCTGTGTCCTGACTGTGAATATGCTCACTTAGAAGACATATAACTGCTATAAACACTTTAGTAAAAAAATTAATATAAATTAAAGCTGTCCACAAGATATCGTTTTATTATGTTTCTCATTTGTTTCAAAAGAAGTTCATAAGGATAGAAAACATATTTACAATTGATCCATAATAATCAGATAATGCTGAGTTTCTTGACTGTAAAAATTGCATTTTTCTAACAATTCAATTGAAGGTTGTTGGTTGAAATATTGTCAAAATAATGTAAATAACATAAAATCAGATTTATAAGGGCACTACAAGAGCATGTTTACGTGATGAAAACGAAATTTGATAAAAACTAGCCAATATTGTTTGTAGGAATGTACATAATAATAATAACAATAATAATATCACAACAACTACTACCACTTCTACTACTACTGATAATAATGTTAATATTGAAAACTATGATGAAAAGAATTAAACTACTACTACATAGGCCCCTGTCCATCGGGGTTTGCAGAAATAAAATGTGTTGCGCAATGTTTCCACGCAGAGCTGAAACCGAACACACATGAGTACTGGTAAACCGCTTATAGGGTCTAAGCCTGCCCAGGCAAAATGGTACAAGTCGGAGAGGCCCTACATACAAATACTTTGGTTTGTTTGGGCTTGGGATGACATTTCATCTCAATGCGGGATAAAAGCTCCACAAAATTGGAAGCAACGTCTCCAAAATGACCAAAAATAGTGTTGACTGAACAGTTGAATAGTAAAGTAGAAGTAAAACAAAGATCAGGAATTGATACAATTAACTTACTCCACCCATAAAAGACACCAAAGGGAAAGAAATACAAACATTAAGCGACCAGACCATAATGGAAACCTAAACAAAGGAATGCCATAAGGACAGTTACTTTCCCACAAAATGGCCATATGGCCATCCAAAATTAAAAGACACAAGTGATACACACAGTAAGAAACAAACAACATAAATAAATCGCCACAGAAGAGCCGCCTTGGAACGGTCAGTGGAAGATTTCCACTGGGGGGCTTAAATCGATTTTACTTCATTGCCTGTTCCTTTCCAAAATAGTGCAATGCAATCACGATCGAGTAACTTGATATGGCACTTTGTGTCATATCTTTTCTTGTTAGGATTTATTCTGCTCGTTATTCCCCATAGTATAATGGTCTGGCATTAGCAATATAAGACCTGTGACGATCGTTTCTCATTTGTTGGATATAAAACATAGTGGTCAGTTTTATATTCAAGGACTAGTCACATTATGTATAGAGTTTTAGTATTCTTAAGAACATCCTCCTAAGGCATGCATAATTTATTTTGGAGCGAAAATTATAAGAAAAATACCATCTGAAGTAAAACTACAAAAGGTAACACATAGAAAATTGTAGTTTCATGTTTTGTTTGTCAGAAACTCAAAAGCACAATGAAGTTTGCAACGCTTCTTACGCCTTCCGTTGTATACATGAGAGAACTATTTTCCTATCACGACAAAGAAAATTGAACAGTGATAAGTACGGAAGGACGTTATGTCACTAGATCAGCATTGTAGTGAAATAAAGCCAACAATGTTTAACGTCGGATTAAGATTTATAAGCTCGGGACCAGAACTCCTAGATGTTATTCATAGCATTTTACTTAATATATATTGTAGATAAACTGGTCAGTAGAAAATTGTGAAAGTTAGTGGCAGATCATGTTGCGATGGCTGGTATGTCACGGACGGCTCTAGTTTTACCAAAATGCCCAAGGTCCCCGCCCTTCGGGGCTTGGAGAAATAGATTGGGTTGTATGGTGTTTCTACGCAGAGCTGAGGCCTACCGCACACGAGTACTGGTAAATAAAAATCAAAAATGAGTTCCTTTAAGAGCAAAGAAAACATTCATAAGAAAGAAGATGGGCCATACTACGTAGTTTCGGCTAATAAAGTAGAAGTAAAACAAAGATCAGGAATTGATACAATTAACTTACTCCATCCATAAAAGACACTGTAATGATCCGGCAAAGAAAGCCAGAGGAAACGTACTGCAATTTTGCGAATTTCGAATAGGCAGTCGATTCAAGGACTGGTGGGTTAGGAGGCCTTCATGCGGACTGAACAAATTATTTGTCTAAATCGCGACGGAAGTAAGGGCGAGGATTGTGGCCACGTAAAATCGATTTAAGCCCCCCAGTGGAAATCTTCCACTGACCGTTCCAAGGCGGCTCTTCTGTGGCGATTTATTTATGTTGTTGTTTGTTACTTACTGTGTGTATCACTTGTGTCTTTTAATTTTGGATGGCCATATGGCCATTTTGTGGGAAAGTAACTGTCCATATGGCCTTCCTTTGTTTAGGTTTCCATTATGATCTGGTCGCTTAATGTTTGTATTTCTTTCCCTTTGGTGTCTTTTATGGATGGAGTAAGTTAATTGTATCAATTCCTGATCTTTGTTTTACTTCTACTCTGATATAAATCAAAATGGGGTCCAAATAATTTAAAACCTGTCTAGAATGAGTCTAAACCAAAAATTTATTTCTGATATCACAGAATATTCACGATGATCTCAAAGGACAAAAAGTAAAATATAAACCGCTTAGAAGGTCTAAGCCAACCCAGGCAAAGAGTTGCGAGTCCCTGCGTTTTAGCCATATTGGTTTATTTGGCCGGTAGGGCTTTGGATGTCATTTCATCTCAATGTCGTGTAAAAGTACCACAAAATTGAAATTGAAATTTAGGGGTGTCAGGTTGCGTTTTCTTCAAAATTTATTTGATAAAATGACTGAACTTTTAGCAAACATTGGAGGCCCTGATCAGACGCCGCGTTCTGTGGCGTCTGATCTGGGCCTGCACTGTCTCCCAGGGTACCCGTTTTGGGGTTTCTTGTACTAAATGGGTAAATTTCCTAACACTACATGTAGCGAAACAGCCTTTATCATATTTTTTCGTTTCTTTCGATGTCTGATATAAATCTAGCGCACGCCATCCCAGACATTTTCTGGCCATCTTTCATTACAATTTTATATCTAAAAGCAATTTTTCGTGACGACTCTCGAGTCTCTATTCCTTATCTTTCTTCAATATTGTCGGATGTTCCAATTTTATTCTACAGAAATAGCGATAGTGCCAATTCAACGCCAAGCTGGTCGCAGTATTTTAGGATATGGCTTTGGTCTTGGACAGTTTTTATTACATGAAGATTTTATCTAGATTAAAGATGGAGAGATATATACAGACTTGAAAGTCTTACGCTTAATTAGCTGGAACAGTAATACATGTACTTGAATGTTGCTGTAACTTTTGCTATATCGTTAAAGAATGGAAACGGTTAGTCATTTGAAGATAAATGCATCTAAAGACAATAGTTACATTACATATTCTAACTGCAAAGTAGAAAGCTTTGCTGTGTGTGCATTGTGTGTGTGTGTGTGTGTGTGTGTGTGTGTGTGTGTGTGTGTGTGTGTGTGTGTTTTAGCTACAGCATTATGCCTTACGCCTTGTGTGTGTGTGTGTGTGCGTGTGTGTGTGTGTGTGTGTGTGTGTGTGTGTGTGTGTGTGTGTTTTCGCTACAGCATTATGCCTTACGCCTTAACCCGAACAAATATGCGCGTTGAATTATTCGCACTATTGCAGGCCGTTTTGTTTGTCAATCAAGCCAACGGTACAACAGAATTAGAGTTTTACATTATACATGTTATACTTAGCAGTGAAATCAAATAAAAATTATATTTTCGATAGGGGGTTTTATCATTAACAGTTCAAAATAACTAACTTGTGTCAGAGCGTATGTATTTAATACATTGAAATACATACAAAGAACGTGAAAACTAATAAATCAATTATTTACAAACACAAGATTTGCTTCATGGAAGACAAGCATAAATGCTGCTATGAACTCCCCTTGGCGGGCACCCATAAGTGAATCATTGCCTTATAAACACACCGCTACGAATGACTAAACAGGCGAAGCGGATTTTTTATTCCAAAGAAAATAATTAAAACGAAATAAATTGTTTTATCCTGCAAATTATTTGCAATGAAAAGAAGCTCGTTTCTAAAGTTCGTTAAGAATCGCTTTAAAGGATATTCCTGTAATTAAATGTGCAAAGCACACGGACGCGACAGATCGTGTCCGTGTAACTGCGAGGTGATGATGATTTCGTGTTTGACGTGTCATCCCTCTTTCTGGTTCATAAGCGTCAAGCGGTTAATGATCAAACGGTATGAAATAACTGCCAAGTAAAACATAAAATGAGAGAAACGTCATACGCTTGCCTCTTTGGCGTTATCTGTAAATACACCGCTACAAATAAAAAAGGGTGATAACCACAGGCACTTGGCCCGTTGATTTGTCAGAAAAACGTGTGGAATGTGATTAAAGTAAAAATATGAGTAAAAAAAATTTTTTTTCATACTGGTATAGAAAGCTAGACAAGGTTCACAACAAACCAGCACCATTTTCTCGGTACACATTAAATGACAATTGGCACAGGTACAGTTTTTGACACAGGAAGGTATTTTGTGTTTTCTACAGCAGGAGACAACCTTTGGAACTGTTCAAAAGTTGTCTTAACATAGGAATTTTACTGTACATTGCAATGTTCAACATGACTATCACTGACCAACAAAGTTTAACCCATTTAGTACCAGAAACCCCAAACGGGTATTTGACAAACAGTGCAGGCCCAGATCAGACGCCGCAGACTATGGATTCGATTTGGACGTTTCAAACCCGAGGGAAGTCCACGTCGCTCGGAATCGAGGCTAAGCTTTGAGCTAAGAATTCATTCCATTGAATTTGTCGTTATAAAGAGTTTTGCCGTTATAACGAATGTCTGGCCCCCGCCCATAGGGGCTTGAAGAAAGAGATGGGCTGCACGATGCTTCCACGTAGAGCTGAAACCGGCCGCACACGAGTACTGGTGAACCGCTTAGAGGATCTAAAATAGACGTGGAGGCAATGATCAGGAATCGATACAATCAACCCACAGCTCCCATCAGAGACACCAAAGGGAATGAAACACAAACACCAAACAGCAGACCCTAATGGAAACATTAATAGCGGAAAGCCAAAAGGACAGTTACTTTCCCACAAAATGACCAATAGGCTATCCAAAATAAAATAAGCGACACAAACGCCCAAAGACAAACCATAACAAAAATAAACCGCGACAGAAGAACCGCCTTAGAACGGTCAGCGGAAACGAATTCGACTGGGGGGGGGGGGGGGGATTTTTATGTGGCCACAATCCTCGCCCTTACTTCCGTCGCGATTTAGACAAATAATTTGTTCAGTCCGCAAGAAGGCCTCCTGACTCATCAGTGCAACATCTCCGTGAACACAAATAATCAAACAACCACATAGATGAAACAACGGTGAGGACTCGACAGCAAGAAACCACTGAAATGCTGGAGCAAAAGAAAACCAACAGTTAGACTACGACGGGTCCGACCAGAGACTAAGCTTGCCCAGCCAAAGCTGTGCGAGTCGGACCGTCCATGCTTATAAACCTTATTGGTTTCATTGGGCGACAGGGCTTGAGATGTCATTTCAATGTCGGGTAAAAGTCCCACAAAATTGGAGGCAACGTCTCCAAAATGACCTTTACAGTGTTTACGGGGACGTTAAACCTCAAATCAAACAAACAAATTTACGAATGTCGGTATAAGGAAGGGTTGACTGCGTGCGTTTGTTTTGGAGTTTAACGGCCCAGTCAACACTTCGTATGTCATTTTAGCCGTTCGGTTTATCTATCCACACTTTTCCTGCATGGGCGGGCTTATACGTAAGCGGTTAACCAGTACAGTGCACATTCTTTCGTCAGGAACTGGCCACTGCCCTTCTTGAATCAGCCGGAGAGAATGACCGTAGAAAAAACTTCATGATCAATCTCCACGAAAGAATGTTGCGGACCCCGGCAGGTAACGAAATCGCGTCCTCCTGATCACCAGTCAGACGTACATCCGACTGATC
Source organism: Lucinisca nassula (assembly GCA_963580285.1). Lineage (NCBI taxonomy): Eukaryota > Metazoa > Mollusca > Bivalvia > Lucinida > Lucinidae > Lucinisca > Lucinisca nassula. The sequence goes on along the minus strand of OY757011.1, from coordinate 127,382,929 downwards.
TAACTAGGCCGGCAATAAAGTAGTTTATGTCACCGTTCAATACCATTTTTTCAGCCCGGTGTTATAAGTGCTTTGATTTATTATGATTTGATATGGGCATTATAAATCAACCGCTGTAATATAGCATTTATATTGCCCAAACTGCCTGCAATACAGGCCAACACTGAAAAAGAGGAGCACTCTGATCTGGGTTTGCACTGTTTGTTAAGTCTGCCTGTCCCAGTACTTCGGACCATTACGGTATTCATTGCTTGTAAATAACAAAATCAAAATCACGTAATTTCCCATGTGGCAAGATTGCTTTTTACAAACTTTCCAAAGCATTGGTGAAAATAATTTAATAAAAAAATAATAACGCGATTATTGTCTTTTGAGAAGGCGGATAACTAGTTTAGAGAGACCTAATTCGTAGTATCAGCAATCCATCGACCCAGTGACAGGCAACAAAGTGTTAATACCCAATTTGCTATAGTAGCTCTGACAGTAGTTTCTGGAAAATGCTCCTGAACTTGGGCTGTTCGCGGGTCCATTGCGAAAACACACCTATTAACATACAGTGTAAATTTTACTGCGGAAAAAGGAGAAGTTTTAGATGAAAAATTGCCGTAGTTTCTTATTTCTTCTCAAAACATAGATTGTGGGTACTTGTAAGAACCGCCTCATCGAACAAAAAAACATATATTGTGGGTACTCGTATATTTTGAGCGGAAATGAGAAAAATATCACAATTTTAATCTTAAACTTTTCGTGTTTTCGGTGGTAAAGTTTACAATGTATTTGTATAGGCGTGTTTTCTAAGTCTGTCGTGGTGAGGGTCCCAAAACTATTCAGGGAACGAACATATATGCCGTACTTTGGTTAATTTGAGTGCGGGATAACTTTATTTGCTAGTGATAGCCCAATTGTAAAATAGGGAAGGGGGACACCATGCAGTTGTGTAAGCATCACGCAAACAAGCCTATATAATTTTGACTCCTTAAACCTCACTTTCATATAGTAAAACTGGGGTTTGCAGGGGTATACATTATTTTTCTAATTTCTGCTTAAAAACATAGATTGCGGGTACTCGTCGAGGCGGTCCTAACGAGTATCCTCAATCTATGTTTCGCGCAGAAATAAGAAAAATATCGAAATTTTTCATCTGAAAATTTTCATTTCTCGGTGGTAAAATTTACAATGTACGCTGCAGTCCGGTAACAAATTTAGATACAAAACATTTGTCCCTTTGCCTATTTTTAAACTCAGTCTTGGGTTTGGAAATTTTCGATCTTTTCCTATTTTGGCAAATTTGAAAAATTCCGCGAAAGTGTCACATCTGCACGTGCAACCCCATGTTTTCAAGGTTAAGTTAAAACTCAAAGCAGATGCACAGGTGGTGGTGGTAGAAATTGTGAGGATTAAGGTCATTGAAAATGTGAATGCAGGTTGCGCAAAGTAAACGGCCGCGCAATGTTACCGGACTCGACTTATTTGTATAGGCGTATTTTCGTAATGGGTTATACTCAGATATCAGACATGTTTTAAGCACATTCATTTTCATAACACCAAATCTGAATGACAACCAATTTAACCCTTTTTGTACCAAATGGAATCTTCCTCCTTACAGAAAAACCAGGCTGAGTCCATTTGAAATCGAGCGGTGTGAGGTTGTGTTTTGTTCAAAATATTTTTGGAAAATGGCTTAGTGTTTTGCAAACAGTGCAGGCCCTGATCAGAAGCCGCGTTCTGTGGGGTCTGATATGGACCAGTGCACGGTTTGTCAATTACCCATTTTGGGGTTTCTGGTACACAAAGGTTAAAGGGACTTGAAACTTAGCCATAATTAATCGCTAGGCATGAAAATATGTAACAGAGAGGTTTTAGCCAAATAGACCGGCGACAGGGACTCAAGCCCGGCCGTATAGGATGATGAAATCGCTTTTCATTCCGCTGATGTCAGCTATACTATACTGAAAGAAACTTCCAACGCAAAGGGAACTTCATTTTTTTACATATACAGTCGAACTTCAATGGCTCGAACACCTTTGGGACCTCGAAAATCTGTTCGAGACAGGGGTAGTTCGAGCCACTGAGGTTACTGTCAGAAGGCATACCGACATACTTTTAGACATCTTTTCGGTGTTCTATAATAAAAATGTATGTTGTGTGTACTCATTAGAATCGCCTCATCGAGGCGATTCTAATGAGTACACACAGCATACATTTGCAAGATCAAATACTAATATCTCCTTAAATATGCCCCACTATTTCTTATGTAGAGGATTTCGCTAGGGGCTCAAGAATGGGTTCGACACATCCATGGTAAACGAGCCATCGGTGTTCGAGCCATCGAAGTTCTACTGTATATTTCATTTATTTTTGCATTAATTGTAAAGCAAAGACTAAATTCATAACATCACACATTGCAATGATAAAAGTGTTAGAATACATGTAGCACAAAGCGTAGACACAAACAAGGGGTCAGTACCAATAGCAGAGGCTCAGTACAAAATCACAGTACCTGGTATGGCCACCAGCAGCATTGATAGCCGTGCTCGGCAGTTCAGTCGGATGCGCGTCTGACTGGTAATCAGGAGGACGCGGGTTCGATACCTGCCTGGGTCGGCAACATTCTTTCGTGGAAATTGATCATGAAATCTTTTCTACGGTCATTCTCTCCCTTCCGCAGATTCAAGAAGGGCAGTTGTCTGTTTCTTGCGAAAGAATGTGCACTGTAGTGGTTAACCGCTTACGTGTAAACCTGCACAGGAAAGTGTGGATAGGTAAACTGACCGGCTAAAATGACCAAAATAGTGTTGACTGGGCCGTGAAACTCAGAAACAAACAAAACCAGCATTGATAACTGTCGATCATCGGCGACTCCCCATTGACAGCGAAAATGGCGGAGGTTATTTGTTGGTGTAGGTTTTTAGGCCCTTTCAAGATTACTTCACTTATTTCGAGCCCATTGTTGATCAGAGGTGCGCGAAAACCGGATCACCCGTAGAAAAACCACCTGACCTTCCGTTGCAGAACTTGGTGTCTCACAACTGCAGATTATTCCACTATTGGATGGGCGCCTGCTCCAGTTTCGGTAACGTTTGAGGCTGCAATGGACGCTGGCATACTCCCCTATAGTTTTGCGTTAGAAGTTTTAAACATGTGCAGACATTGCTGATACATATGAATCGCTTTGTACTTAATCCCAAGAATCAAAACGAGTTGGCAAACTGATAGACTGAACCCGGAATCCAGTGACAATTGATGGGAATTAATTTTACCGTTCCAAATATCTGACACCATTCCCGGAAATCGGCTAGATCTACAGGTTGTAAATATGACGTTTAGGATTTGTGTTTGCTATTTTGTTTCATTTTAATGGCCCGGTGTTATTAAACATTTTTCATGCTCAACTCAGCTGAGCATCAAATTTATAATGCTCATAAATATTAAAATACAAATGAAAGAGGCATTTGTTCTGCTTAGATCAGCACAGAATATTATTTGTCGTATTTTAATATTTCTCTATATAGAATGGGGTTTGCAGGGGTGTGTATTATCCTATTAAGGAGAATGGGAACACCTTCAGGGAGGCAACGCTTCCAAAAGTATTTTTGTATCCTATGTCAATAGGGGTCAACTCTTAAAGGAAAGAATTTGCTCCTGAAAGTTGTCTCCCTTTCAAAAATTGCGGACAAATCTGGCACATGTTCCAATTCCCCTTAACGGAGAACCCCAACTCTCACCCGATGTTATTCAATTTTCGGTAAGTAAAATAATAATAATAATAATCTGATAATAAAACAGTGGAAATATATATTTTCAATGTTAAATGGGTGTGTAGTGCCAGGCTGATTGTGTATCGCAACACTGTCGTGCCACTTGTTTGGATTCATCCGTTATGTGTGAAATGTCCATCTCTGAGAGCCTGTAAGACGGTAATAATAATAATAATAATAATAATCGACCTTATTTATAGAGGGTAACACATTTAGTAAACTAATACTAAGTGGTAAGGCACTGTTGCGTGATATTAGATTCAGTTCAGTTGTTCTTGATGTTTGGACAGAATCATAAATGGCGTGGGACATATATCTTCCACAGCTATAATATAATTTTAACTGGGTCGAGAGAAAATGTGTCTTATGACGTGTGCGCACAGCAAGGCCTCAGATCAGACTGCGCTCTGAGTATTCGCTTGATTTACCGTTTCCTCGTACGATTATGGAAGGCAAAATGTAAGTTGGTACACTGACTGAATTGAGTTCTCAGTGAACGCATATTTCCGACGACATATATTTTCGCGTTTCGAGACAGCAAGGAAGAATTAACAAGGGAATACAACACATCAGTGTTGAGTTGATTTATTTCCAATTATGAACGATTAAAAATGAATACCGCCGTTCCGTTCCAAAACGGTTGTTTTGGCATTATTCGTTATGCTGATACAGTTATTTGTCACGTGACTGCATGTATCACTGAAATGTGTTCAGTGAAAGGGCTGGGAATACACCGTGAACTGAAAAGTATGGAGCGTACAAGCTTTTCTCGGCCAGACCAGCTAGTTTCGGCGTTCAACCGCGCTCATATTTAAAAAGCGCTGTGACTTACCTGTAAAACAATTGACTGGTCTGGAACACTGACTTACATTGTAGACCTGAATAGAACGCGGCGTCTGATCAGCCTCTATACTCTTTGGTTTAAATACATGCATTTAAGGGTTAAACGGAACAGTCTATGTCGCCGTCCAGGATATTTTCCCAGCCTACATTCAAAGACCATCATGTTAACAAGTCCGTGAAACTATCCCCGTAAATCCCACTTTATATAGAGAAAACTGGGGTTTACAGGGGCTCATATTAATTTTTCTCATTTCTGCTCCAAGACAGGTTGTGGGTACTCCTTAGAACTGCCTCAATGAGGCGGTTCTAACTAGCATTGTGGATACTCGTAAGAACCGCCTCATTGAGGCGGTTCTAACGAGCTCCCACAACCTATGTTTCAAGTAGGAATAAGAAACTTATTGCAAATTTTCATCAGAAAAAAAATAAAACTATTTAAGGGGAATGGTAACACCTGGTACATATTTCCGCCATTTTTCAAAGGGAGACAACATTCGGGACTTCCTGTTCGCTTTTCTTTAGGCTCAGTCCTGCTGAAAAGGGGGCTTACTCTTAAAGGAAATAATTTGCTTCTCAGGGGCCAATTCTTTCCTTTAAGAGTTGACCCCTTTTGACATGGGAGGCAAAATACTTTTGCAGGAGTTGCCTCCCCTGAAGGTGTTCCCATTTACTTTAATGTAACAATACTTTAGGCTCTGGTGTTTAGGCACTTACCATCACGAAAACACATCTATATAAGTTTTAAAACCATAAATCTCCACTTTTATGTATTAAAACTGGGGTTTACAGTGGTAAACATTATTTTTCTTATCCCTGTTTAAAAACATAGACTGTGGGTATTCTTTAGATGCGCCTCGTCGCTGCAGTTCTTATGAGTTCCCACAATCTATGTTTTCAGCAGAAATATGAAAAATTTCAGAATTTTCATGTGAAAATGTTCATATTTTGGAGAAAAAAAAAATCAATATATTTGAATAGCGTGTTTTTGTAAACGTATTATTGTTCATACTCCTGCTGCCAAGGACTGTGATCTTGTATTGCGGTTTTCTAGGGCATCTTCCCTCCTTTCTTTCAATTTTTTTTTATTTTTACCTCAGCGAAGCTTCAGGTCAGCTTATGCCGTGGCCTATTGTGCGTCGTCCGTCCGTCCTTAACTTTTCACATTTCTGACATCTCCTTCCGGATCGGAAGTCAGATTAAGCTGATTTGCTAAAATGATTCCGTTTGGATTTCCAAGACGGCCGCCATGCAGCCATCTAGACTGAATTCTTCAAACGACATCTTCTTCCAAACCAAAGGTCAAATTGAGCTGTAACTTGACGGGAGGCATCGGGATGACATGGAGATTCAGATTTGCTAAAATCGTTCATTCGAATATGCAATATGGCCGCAAATTCTTCGAACGAAATACCCTTTCAAGTCAAAGGTCGAATTGAGCTGGAACTTGATGGGAGGCGTCGGGATGACATGGAGATTTAGATTTGCTAAAGACGTTCTATTCCGATATCCAAGATGGCCGCCATCTTGAAATTCTTCAAACGATATCTCTTCCCGAACGAAAAGTCAAATTGAGCTGAAACTTGATGGGATGCATCGGGGTGACTTTGGGAATCAGATTTGCTATAATCGTTCCATTCGGATATCCAAGATGACCGCCATGGCGGCCATCTTGAAATTATTCAAACGACATCCCCTTCAAAACCAAGTGTCGAATTGAGCTGAAACTTAATGGAGGGCATCGGTATGACATTGAGATTCATATTTGCTAAAACGCTCTATTCCGATATCCAAGATGGTCACCATGGATTGTCGAATTGTGCTGAAACTTGATGGGAGGCATCGGGGTGACATGAGATTCAGATTTGCTCAATTCGTTCCGTTCCAATCTCCAAGATGGTCGCCGTGGCAGCCATCTTGAAATTCTTCAAACTACATCTCCTCCTGTACCAGAGGTCAATATGATCTGACACTTGATGGGAGGCATCTGGGTGACATGGAGATTCGAATTTGCTAAAATCGTTCCGTTTTGGTATCCAAGATGTCCACCATGGCAGCCATTTTGAAATTCTTCAAACGTCAACTCCTCCCATATTCATAATTGCCGAAGCCAATGTGATCTGATAGACAAAATGACCACCAATGTACAATGTGATCTGATAGACAAAATGACCACCATGTACAATGCAATATATGGTCACCCTCATCTAGGTGAGCGATTCTGGCCCACTTGGGCGTCTAGTTTTTTTTTTTTTTTTGAGGATCCGGCATTTACATGACCAAATGCATTTGAGTAGAATATGTATTTTATTTTTCTTGTAATTTTCTGAACAACAGAACCTCTTCATAACTAACACCAGTTAACTCTAAAATGGCTTTTGACAAAATCAGTTTCGTTAGAGTAGCACCCTATGAAATACGGGGCGTTGGTTGTGTGAGTGTGTGTGTGTGTGTGGAGGTGGGGGGTCTGTAAATCGGTAAACCATCGTTATTTCAGAGCAACCTCCCTTGAGACGCTGCCATTTACCTAACTATAACAAAACCAAAGCCAGAATGCGAAAATGATTGACTTCAAATAATTTTGAAAGGTATTAGAAATGGCAAAACCGTAAATTGCAAAATATTTCTGTATTAATCTTAACAGATACTATTGATTTTGCCTTGCAACTTAAACTAAAAGAAGTATGCGTTTATGAATGTGTACATATCACAAGCCGGTCAATCCACTAATAAATCTCCGACGTGCAAAATGCAAAATATGACACAACAATAACTCATTCGTGATATAAAACGGCTTTTATGAAAATAGAGTTCTGCTTAAGCCGGTGCTAGAGGGCGTGGCCGGTGTTGCACATTTCAGTACTGGTCATGAACAGACTCAATAAAACCGAGTCTGCTATTTTCGTTTATTTGGTGCATGCCTTGTTTCCAAAGGATCTAACTTCAGAACTTATTTATTTTCACTGTAGCAGGTGTTGTGTCGTGTGGCGGCCATAAAACGTCTCCCCGTACATCATCATAGTGCAGATTATATTTTCTGGTCCTTTAGGATCATTGAGTTCATTTGGTATCATTTTGAAAATAGAGTTCTGCTTAAGCCGGTGCTAGAGGGCGTGGCCGGTGTTGCACATTTCAGTACTGGTCATGAACAGACTCAATAAAACCGAGTCTGCTATTTTCGTTTATTTGGTGTATTCCTTGCTTCCAAAGGATCTAACTTTAGAACTTATTTATTTTCACTGTAGCTGGTGTTGTGCCGTGTGGCGGCCGTAAAACGTCCCCCCGTACATCATAATAGTGCAGATTATATTTTCTGGTCCTTTAAGATCATTGAGTCCATTTGGTATCATTTTGAAAATAGAGTTCTGCTTAAGCCGGTGCTAGAGGGCGTGGCCGGTGTTGCACATTTCAGTACTGGTCATGAAAAGACTCAATAAAACTGAGCCTGCTTTTTTCGTTTATTTGGTGTTTTACTTGCTTCCAAAGGATCTAACTTTAGAACTTATTTATTTTCACTGTAGCTGGTGTGCCGACTGGCGGCCGAAAAGCGTCTCCGCGTACATCATCATAGTGCAGATTATATTTTCTGGTCCTTTATGATCAATGAGTTCATTTTGGTATCATTTTGAAAATAGAGTTCTGCTTAAGCCGGTGCTAGAGGGCGTGGCCGGTGTTGCACATTTCAGGACTGGTCATGAACAGACTCAATAAAACCGAGTCTGATATTTTCGTTTCAGGTATATTCCTTGCTTCCAAAGGATCTAACTTTAGAACTTATGTATTTTCACTGTAGCTGATGTTGTGCCGTGTTGCGGCCGTAAAACGTATCCCCGTACATCATCATATTGCAGATTATATTTTCTGGTCCTTCAGGATCATTGAGTTCATTTGGTATTATTTTGAAAATAGAGTTCTGCTTAAGCCGGTGATGCACATTTCAGTACTGGTCATGAACAGACTCAATAAAACCGAGCCTGCTATTTTCGTTTATTTGGTGTATTCCTTGCTTCCAAAGGATCTAACTTCAGAACTTATTTATTTTCACTTTAGCTGGTGTTGTGGCGAGTGGCGGCCGTAAAACGTCTCCCCGTACATCATTATAGTGCAGATTATATTTTCTGGTCCTTTAGGATCATTGAGTTCATTTGGTATCATTTTGAAAATAGAGTTCTGCTTAAGCCGGTGCTAGAGGGCGTGGCCGGTGTTGCACATTTCAGTACTGGTCATGAACAGACTCAATAAAATCGAGTCTGCTATTTTCGTTTATTTGGTGTATTCCTTGCTTCCAAGGGATCTAAACTTATTTATTTTCACTGTAGCTGGTGTTGTGCCGTGTGGCGGCCGTAAAACGTCTCCCCGTACATCATCATAGTGCAGATTATATTTTCTGGTCCTTTAGGATCATTGAGTTCATTTGGTATCATTTTGAAAATAGAGTTCTGCTTAAGCCGGTGCTAGAGGGCGTGGCCGATGTTGCACATTTCAGTACTGGTCATGAACAGACTCAATAAAACCGAGCCTGCTATTTTCGTTTATTTGGTGTATTCCTTGCTTCCAAAGGATCTAACTTTAGAACTTATTTAAGGGGAATGGATACACCTTCCTGGGAGGCAACTCCTTCAAACGTGTTTTTGTCTCCCATGTCAATAGCGGTCAACTCCTAAAGGAGCACATTCTCTCCTTTAATAGTAGACCCCTTTTTCAGTGGGACAGGTTCATTGAAAAGCGAACAGGAAGTCCCGAAAGTTGTCTCCCTTTGAAAAATTGGCGGAAAAATCTGCCAGGTGATCCCATTCCCCTTAATTCTCTAGAAGTGAGCTTGTTCAGATGAAATCTCATATTTTTCTTAAGCCTAGGCTGCACGATTGAAAGTAGTAATAGAGGGACGGTGGTAGCATTGGATGATGTGAAAGGCTAAAGAAGCGAAATGTACTTAAGGAACCGAGGTCAATGGTTATCTTTCGTTAGAAAAATGAAAATTTAGGGCAGTCACTGATAAAACTATTGTACTGACACAATTTCTTCTTATCATTGTATGCATTGGACGTCTTTCCACATTAGTAGAAGTAAGTCGATTCAGATATTTATATACGGAGTATAATAATAACGGAAATTGGAGCTAATAAATGGTGAATTTCATATATTAGATACTGTATAGCGGGTAATTTTGGCGGTGCTTACATTAGCTCTTTCAACACTACAGACCGGTTTAGAGGGTTGTTGATGACCTATGCAAACAGTTTGGATCCAGACCAGGCCCCACGCGGCGTCTCATCTGTATTCAGCCTGTTTGACATTATGACACTAACATACAAAATAATTAAAGTGGTTCACATCTCTAATCAGAGAAGCATTCAGACCTAGGTTTAAGTAATGGCTCTAAATTTTAGGCAAAACAAGTAAGCCCTAATCAGACAACTCTTATAGATGCCACATGATCTGGGTATGTGCTGTTTGCAAATGCGTAAAATAGGATACATCGCTTTCTACGCTATTTATCACATGACGCTGCTATATCTGTTTAATCCCTTAAAACAGTCATGTAGACTGCCAAAATGCGTCGATTAGTCACGTAAAAATCAAAGTTTCCGGTCCTCCGATACTGCCCCCGCCCATAGGGGCTTGAAGAAATATATGGGCTGCATGATGCTTCCACGCAGAGCTGAATCCGGCCCGCACACTAGTAGTGGTAAACCGCTTAGAGAATCTAAGCCTGTCCAGGAACCGCGGTGCGAGGCGGACCGTCCATGCTATTTAACCCTATTGGTTTATTGCACGACAGGGCTTGAGAAGTCATTTCATCTCAATGTCGGGTAAAAGTCCCACAAAATTGGAAGCAACGTCTCCAAAATGACCTTTTCAGTGTTGCCGGGGACGCTAAACCTCAAATCAAACAAACAAACAAACGGTCCTCCGATAACCTATACCGAGGCTTCTTAATGTCAACGGGGGTAGTAACAACTCTGGCAGGGCTGTCTTAAAAATGCTTTTTCCTGTCCCACTGTTCCTGTCTTTAGTAGAAAAGTCATTATTTGATGTTGTAGAATTCACATGCCTTACAGTACCAACTCGGACTGAAAATTGCTTGAAAAAAGAAAACAACCTACCTGTTCACAGACCATATTCCACTATTTGTTCTGTGGGTGGAGGAGCAGCTAATGACCTTATCCCCACACCCGGGCTTCCAAAAAGGGGATAGAGCGTGTCTAGTAACGACTCTGGCAGGGCTGTCTGTTTTCCTATTATTTCCAAAACTTCGATTTTAGCAGTGAATGTCGGGATCGGATGTTGTATACATGCCTTATCATATCTTCCCAGATTGAAATTTTTGTGCAACTTACAACTTTATCTCTTTACACTTTTTTTCAGGTTTTCTAGGGAGGAGCAATGATGTCATGAAACCCTAGATGGATAGGGAGAGAGTTTCGGACACTACAAACACAGAGTATGCTATACTCTTTCGATGCAGCAAATGCAGCTCCTATTTCTTGTTTTGGAGGAACCTCTTACATCATTTTAGAGTGTGGCACACATGTGATTATTATGCATACACCTGTGTTTGTTGCGACGAAACATTTCCAGATCAACGTACATTCTTAATTCATCTAAGACAGACTCTAGGCATAAAACTGCCATTGTCAAACCAGCAACCCAGTGCTTGATCATCATTGGTAATAAAAAAAAGGACAGACACACCTAGAGTCGCGCACAACCAATCAGTGACGTCCAAAGCGTAGAACTTTTTACAGCACTGTCAGTTTGGGCTTAGCTCCAGAAAACATATTTTTAGACATCCGATATGACTCAAAAACAGTTGGACGCAGAAAATTTTCATTTCGTTCGAGAGGATATTAGTGATTTTAAACACGTTCGATCAGAAGTCGTATGCCAGTTGAATAAACAATTTTCTATTGTGGTGAAAAATCACAACCATTCTGTATATGTGTTAATTTGCAGTGGAAAGAAACAAATAAAGTTGCCATTTGACATTTTTGATAGCATTTGTAATTCTCAAGTCAGTGTGTCATTTTTAAAACAGTTCTTGGAAGAGAACAATAATGGATAAATGGTTGTGTGTCTATTGCGGAAGACAATTTATCACCGAATCGGCATGTCTCAAACACGAAAAGAGTGAACATTCAGTATCAGAGGATGGTGAAGTCATTTGCTTTCACCAGAACTATTTGGAAAGTGAATATTGTTCGAATTGTAATCCCCCAGAAAACTTTGAAGCGTGTTGAGGAGAGATATTTAAATTATAGAAACAGCTACCATTTGTATCATGGAACGGATTCACAAGAATGCATTACGTAAAAGTTGGACAACCATCGTCAATTCCTTGACGATCGACCAAACTTCACGCATCGTGGATTTTCTTTATGAACAGAATCTATTGACTATGGGAATGAAAGAGGATATTGAATACCAAAGCAATCCTACTGCTAAAACCAGACGGTTGTTGACTATATTACCAAGAAGGGGTCCCAGTGCCTTTCAGGTTTTTCTCGATTCTCTATTTTTCAATGGCGCAAAGCACATCGTGGACGTTCTTCTATCCAATTTAGAGGAAGAAAGTGGTCCATGTGAGACTGTGGCAAGGAACACTACTGCATCGACGGTTGAAATTAGCTCATCGATACACACCCTTGGTGCAACGACTTTGGCGACAGACGTCGACAACGACACTTCTTGTCATATTTGCATGGAAACTAGAATTTCAGTTGCTTTGAGTCCCTGTGGCCACACTTTTTGTTCTACGTGCGGGGAAAAGTTTCTTCGACAGAGAACCTGTTGCTATTGCAAACAACCAGTGTCGAATACGATTCGAATCTTTATTTGAGCAGCCTAATCGACGATTGATTTCCATTTCCATTTTGTTTGGTTGAGACTTTTTTTAGTATAAAACGTGAAATTATAACCATTGTTCATACAGTTTCTGTTGGACTTTCAAACCATATAGATCAGAAACTATCTAGAGAGAACTATTAAACAATGAGCGTGCAAAGACCAATCCAAGAAGAGGAGTCGCAGGACGGAGCCACCACGAACATGATTCGTGAACCAGCCGCGTCAGAACTTTCCAGTTTAGCGGATGAAATGATGTTGAAGGATAAAAACCTTCGATGCCACTTGACCATCATCAAGTGGGTGGGTGTTGTGATCTTGGCAACAATCTGTGCCGTTCCGGGATTTATCATCTTGTCACATCGGGACTGCGCACTACATGTTCCTGACCATGGTGTGAAGCCCAACCTGAACAAGACGGCATGTGTTTACGTGAAGCAGTTTTATCTGCAACAACGCCTCTACGCAACCGTGTGTAACCAAGACGGATACGTATTTGTGGATATTAGACAATTCGTGAACGGGACAGCCACCATTATTGGCGTGGATCTCAGTCTGTTACAGTGGTTAACACTCAAGCAGTTATCGCCAAGCATCGACATTGCCATATCGGAGGCTCGTACCTACTGGAAGAAACTCAAGTTGTACCAGGGAAAACCAATTTCGTAAGCAACGAAGATCGCCAGGATGGAAGTGAACTTACTGGAGTCGTATTTTGACTTTTTCTATGCCAAGGCAATTCTGGAGAAAATGAACTTGGTCTTCAACGCAAAATGCTGCGGTTGTCTGACACACAGTTTGTCACAAAACGATCACTCGTGCAAGAACTTTACAAAAGAAGAGCAATTAACACTCTATTTTGAAGACATTCTCACAGAAGTGAACGAGATGGATATCTTGAGAAACTGGGAAACGGCTGTTTCTGTTTTGGAGGAAGATTGTGCTGGAATCTTGGGATTATATCGATTAAAGATCTACTGTCGCGACTGGCGTGAAACGGACATGAAGTGTGCCGTCTGGAAAACAAAAATGATTCGAATGACTATGCAGTTGTTGTGTTTGGAATATAGACTCGGATAAGCATACACTGTGTAAACATTGTCAAACTTTACACTCACATATATGTGTACTTCAAATGTCATTAAAGCGTAATAAAACAGGTAATATTTTGTTTGTGATTTTTAGACGAGAGTAGATCTTTGAGAGAGCAATGAGAACAAAGCAAAAACTTCGATTCGGTTGAATTTCAATGAAAAACAAAACAACGTGTTTTCTTGACTACACTATTTTTATTTTTTTTTTTTTTTTTTTTTTTTACAAACATATTCAAAGTCAAAACATTCATACATTCAAAGAATAAATCAAATACAGCACTTATTTACAAAGATACATTTTTTACATTGAAACCATATTTCATTATTCTGTACAACAGTCACAAAAAGCACTTGTCATTAAACTATATACATAGGCATCATTGTTTTCGAAATGAACGGAATCAAACACATTCACAATGTCCTTCATGTGGTACCCAATGAGTCTTTGATGTAAGAACAGAATCGCGTAAAGTCCACAGATATCAGAATCGTTACTTTGCAACTGCACGTGATTAGATTGGAACGTTTTAGCGTGTCCCAAAAGCCATCGTTTGAAATGAAAACTGTTCATATTGGGTGGTTTTCCGTAACTATCGAAAAATTCGAAATGTCCATTTCCATCGCCGTAAAAAGCGCACCAGTGGTGTCCCGTCATGCCATGTGGATCTGTATTAGCTATAAATCCATGAGGATAGGTTGGAGTTCTTTTCGGCAGCCGGTCCGCTGCAAACACGCCCATCACATGTTCGTTGAGTACCGAGTCACAATTGACCATACACTGTAATTGTGACGTATTCATGTTGACAAGATGACGTCTCTCTCCTTGGTCAATTCGAAAAATCCAGGGCCCTGACTGTACACCGTACAACTCATGGGTTCTGAAAAAGACACAAAAACATAAGGTCAGAGAGAAAGGTAATGTCATGCTTGTTTACGGACATTCTCCATCAAACCGAGTTCATTTACTTGATTCTCATTGTTCTGGCTCAAAGTTCTTCTCTATGAAGGTATGCATTTTCACTGACATCCTCCATCAAACCGAGTATATTTTGCTTGTTTCTCACTGTTCTGGCCCAAAGCTTTACTGTACCATGAATAGATATAAAGGATGCATCACATGCTTACCACTGTGGAGACGGGCATAAAATTGTCCTAAGAATATGACCCGAACTGATCTATGACTGAAAGAGTGTTGAATGGCGACGTAAAACACTACCCAACCATCCAGTCACGGTGATGGGTTTCCATGTTGTGCTTATGCTGTCACGTTTGATAGCAGTACATCTCCTGAACACCATGGCGCTTTACAGAAAATTATGACGGCAAAAAATAACTATTTGTTAACAAATGAAATCAGCTTACCTGTCAGACTCGATTTGAACTGCACTTCCAGTCTCACGTTGGCATGTTTCAGCAAAGACAGGTACTCCCCGTGGTGCTCGAACTCTGGCTCTAACTGGAAGACGAAGAGGGTGGAGCCGTTTATGAAGTGATGTCTGTTCAACGCATTGCCTTCGTCATTTCGCCACTTTCCAGCAGATAGTAGCAAGTTGGTGTAGGCCCGTACGAATTTGGCTCCGTCAGTAAAATCCAACTTGAGAGGTTGTCCGCCCACGGGCAACCCGTCCGAGTACAACGCAATGTGCTGAATGCCGCAATTCTCAAAGTTGAACGGATTGGTCGTGTAGTCTCCGTTCAAGGCCTTGCTCTTCACGAAACCGATCACCACCTTATCCGCCCTCTTGCCTTGAAACATGTTTTCCCAGTTGAAAGAGGTGCTACCCGTAGCGATACTTTGGGAACGGCACTCCGTCTTGACGTAGGGATACAAAGCATTGTGTTTTTCCAGCATCTTGGAATGTCCGAACAGGACACCCGGTGTCACTCTGATTTTTCTGGCCAAGATATAGATGTCTTCAATCTCGATCTTGAATTCGATGCTTGCGTCAGCGGCCAGCAGAGCGAAGCTGTCTGGACTTCTGTAGAGTTTCACTTTAACGTCCACCTGGTTTAAAAGGTAACGCTCCAGCGCGAACAAATCGTGAAATATGGGCCCCTGTAAGTCGATCGTCTTAGAATCTGCAATCCAAAGAGAGCGTTCAAAGAGACCATTGTTTGTGTCGCTCGGATCTGTAACACCTGGACTGTCATAGTCGTCCATATACCAGCCTTGACAGGTGGTTTGGCTGTTCAACGCATCTTGACTGTTATTCAGCAACGTCTGTATGTACGCCCTGTATGGATTATAGTTGCAGGTAATGCTGGCTTTGTTCTGTAGAGAGACTTCTGACGAGGAAAACAGCGCCTGTAGTAACAGATTCGCCGGTCCAACCTTCTCCCCTTTCGCTAGGGAACTGCCATCCGATTTTTGTACTTTCACTCTGACGTACAATTGCGAGTTCTTTAAATCCAAGTAATCCATGGAATTTTGCCCACTGATTCTGAATTCGAATGGACCCTCCGAGGAGGATTGCGACAAAGGTCGAATTTCGTCATAGTAGACATCGCCAACACTGGTTTGCGTCGGCGGAAGTTCGAATAAATTAAGTTCCGATACGATGCCTTCCTTAAACTCGTCTTCGTTGAAGGTAGCCATTGTTTTTTTTTTCACTTGATTTCGAAAATATCCTTCTTCGAATTTCTAGCTTTTTTCACGGGACGATTCTTGCTCACTTTTTTAGTCTTGGAGACCTTTCTCTTGCGCTTGCCTCTCTTCGACTGAAGAGCATCGGCTACGTCGTCTGGTTTTATGCCCTCTCTTTTAAGTTCCGATTCGGCTCTGGCTGCCGTCTGTTCTGACGGCAAAACGGCACGAATAGTCACTTGTTTCCTTTCTCGCGACGCTTTTGATTCTTCGATAGGTATGACGCTGTGTCGCCTTCCCGTGCCTGTTTGATTGAGCGATGCCTTTCCATTACTCAGTCTTTCAAAAAAATCCAACCACTTTTGCGAATCTGGAACGTATAGCTTCATGTTCTAAAAGAACGGATATCGTTTCAAATGAAGCGTCAAACGCACTGGTTTCACTAAATCTGAAGCGTCCGTGTCGTTTTCCTGCTTTATATGTATTTCAAATTCACGAATTTCTCTCCTTCTCACCGGCAGGTAGAAAGGAGTGTCAAGTGTGTAGTCCCACTGACTTTTCTTGTTTTTCTCTAAACGTCTCAGCAAGGATCGTGTTTCTCCTTTCACGACGCTTTCTCCGCAAATATCCGAATATATGTAAAGTCCGTCGCTCGATTTCGATCTGGTCTTCTCGGTGGCGTGAAACTCGACTAAGGCCACTTTCCAAGTTCCCTCTAGATATATTGGAGACTTTAAATGCACTTTGAAATGACTAGTCTCGTTCTCTAAAAAGTACTGGTTGCTTTCGTCACTTTGCACGTAGATATATCTCTCACTCATCATTTCATCATCTCTAGCACGGGACGAATCAATAAAGGCAGCAAATCTCGGTGTTTGGTAAGCAGGCGCTGTTGTTGTTTCTCCGTGAGATCTTTGGAAACCATCCGTCGAATGACTGCTTTGTGAGCAGAAAGCTTCTTATTAACTTTCTCTGCAATGGGACACGTGCCAAACAAAACGTTGTAGATGGCTTCTAGGACGACTTTTAATTGTTCTCTCGAGAGCTTTCTGATCAGAACTTTGCGTTGCTCGTCGGTACAATGTACGAGAAATTCGAGTAACGGTAGATGCTTTCGAATGTTCATGTTTACGGCTTATGACGTGGAATGTTCTGTGCTTGCGTTATTTAAACCATTAAAGTCTTCTTCACCTAGCCAAGTGTCGTACTTCGGAGGCCACCCTTTCCACCTCACCAAAAACTGCTTTTGTCCTCTGCGTGTTCTTGTTTGAAGTACTCTTTCCACTAAATACGTGTCTTGTTCGTACGCCTTTTTCAGTTGGTTCTGATAAAAAGTTCCAGTGATGATCTCTCCCGCGTAATCTTTCAGTTGATATTGCGGAATGTATTCTCTCATAAAACGCTTGTTGATGACAAACAATTCCCTCGACCACCGTTCATCGTATTCTCGCTGGAATGATCTTCTCATGTAAGACACTCGTACCAGATCGCCCACTTTGTATTTAAAATCAGTGAATCGTGTTAAAGTCCGTTTCCCTTTCTCCGCCTCGGGGTCAGGCAATTCGCCATATTGAAGTTGCCACAATGCTGCAGAGTCGCTTGACTTTACACTTTGCGGAGATCTTTTTATGGAACGATGATAGGTCTTGTTGTAGCTTTCTGTGATGCTCGGAAGAACGTCTATCCATCGGTGTACTTGGTGGCGTGTCATATATCGCACCAGACGAGCTTTAATCGTTTTAATGGCACGCTCAGCGTATGAAGCTTTCACCACATTTTGAGTGACGAAATAATTCACGTTTTGTCTCTTCAGGAACTGTTTAACATCTTTGTTGGAGAATTCTGTCCCTTTATCGCTTCTTATATTTGTTGGTTTCCTACCATGCGCAAATACCTGTTTCAAGGCCTCTACCATTTCTTTGCCCTTTCTCGAGTGCAACGTCACTGTCCATACAAATTTGGATAGAATGTCCACCACGAGTAAGAAGTAGGCGTATCCCTCATTATCTTTTTTATAATATTCCATGTTGGCAGTATCCACGTCCCACTGATAATCTACGTAAGGGGCAATCACACGTCTACGTTTAAATTTCCCGCGTTCTTCTCTGTGTACAGCATAATCTTCCTGTTTCAGAAGCCATTCGCGAATTTTGTTTCTGCTAATCACGAATTTACCTTCCTTTCTCACGGCTCTGTATAACTTTTCAACGCCACCATAAGCACCGGCGTGTTTCGGGTCATAGTAGATGCTTTTTAGGTAATCCTCGTATTTCAAAGTCGAAGCCATTTGATTTTCTTTGATTTTGGCAAAGAACTACTGTTGCTCCGTTTCTTCTCTACTGGAATGCCCGGGGGTGGAGGAAGATCTGATCCCCCAATTTGATTGCGACGTGAAGCCGATAACAAGCTTTGTGGCACGTTGATGTTTGTTAACAAAGATTCAAATTCCAGAAGCCCCGTTGGACGAAAATCTTTGTAGTTTTTCAACTGTACTTTAAGTAGGTCAACGATGTTGGAATTCGGTATTTCCTTCCCAGATAGGGTCACTTCTCCTTTCTCGTTCCAAGAAATGTGAGGTAATATGTAAGTCAGTAAGGCACGTGCACGTCCTTGTAATGTCTTTGGAAACAACGCAATTATTTGTCCAATATCCTTGTTTTGAGAACTCTGTGACTCTGTCCAATCTTCCGGATGGTTTGTCAATGTCTCTTGCTTTTCCTCTGTGACGTCTCCTTTAGATGCGAGGTCTTGTTTAGCCGATAAAAGTCGCTGATATCTTTCATAAGGCAACAATACCATTTTCTGCATCTTGATGCAACCAATGTCAGATAATTTGTGTAGCTGCTTATGTCTTCGTTACTCCTTTTTATTGGGGTTGATAGATGATGGTGTCTTCACCGGGAAACACTTTGGTTCGCAGTCGGTACGTCTCTTCTCCAGAAGGAGAGAAATCCAAGACTAAATAACCGTATGCCGAGGATGTTGCGTCTTTATAAGCTTCCATAAGAAACGCACTTTTCCCGAGAAAAGCTTGTCTGGCAAGACACTGCAGTTGCGACACATCTCTCGGATTTTTCATCAGCACGTAAATATGTGTATTCAAATTGATGGTCCGACTGTACTTTCCTTTACAATATAAATTCTGGTTCAAGTACAAAACGCTGAGATGTCTGTGATGCATTCCTTTCACAAACAGGTTTTCCATTTCACGAGAGGCCGTCACACCATCCATCAAATCGTCCAAAATCACCAAATTGCAAATTGTCTCGTGTGAAATCTCGTTTAATTTCTCTTCGGATGGCAAGCCTTGGTGAAATGTGATGAATGGAAGGCCTCTTTCCATTTGCTCGTAGAGAGGCTGGTAAATACCGAAGCAGTACAGCACTTTCTGTGGTGGATGTTCGAACATGACGTCTTTATGTTGCAAGAGTCGAAACACCCACGTGGTCTTGCCGCTGCAGGTAGCTCCAGACACTACGATTGACGTACATTCCGGAAAGGGATACATCTTGAAAATGAATTGGTTTTAGGCCCGAATGTGATTTTTATATATTGTCATCGTTGTTCTCTTCCAACAAATCGACTAAGGCGTCAATGACCTCCTGATCAGAAATGTTATCTGACTGAGGCACCGGACACAGTGTGACGTCAAGTGCTACGGTATGGATTCCATCATCTAAAACCCTCCTCTTACAATAAAAGTAAGAAAACCCTTTTCTCTCTTGTGTGTAGGTGAATATCGCGTTGTTTCTCACTCTGAAGCCACGATTCAGTCCGCTTTGTGGTATCCCGGTACTCAAGACACGCCGGAATTTCGACATGGGTGCTTTTAAATTTCGTTTGCTGACGCCTTTGGAACTAAACTTGTGTTCGTGTATCGTTCGAGGACGCTGCCGAAAGGTTCGTCTTTTTAAGTGCTTGGCTCGATTTAAAAGGTGAAATGCTACCAAGCGCGCATTGGAAGGTTTGACAATCTTCGTCTTTCTCACAATGTAGGTTTTGCTGCATAACCCTATGAGTTCGTCCCCTTGATATTCGAGCTTAAACAATCCTGGAGTTCGCTTGTCAAATTTGGCGTGCTTTTCGCAGCAGGTTCGAGGAAACCAATGAAACCCTGAGTCTGCTTCAATTTCAGTATCACTGCAAAACCCTTGAAGACCTTGAAGATATGTTTCTCGCATGTCGGGTTTGATGACCTCGTCCAAGGAGGAACCGGAAATAGCCATATAGGCACTATCTGTATCCATTTCGCAATACTCGAAATCGGATCTGTCGACATACACATCCATGAAATCATAATAAAATTCTAGCATGCGCAACTTGGCATATTGTAGAACGAAGTAACCCAGTTGGATTGGAAGATCTAGTTTGATGCATTTCTTTGCCATTTCCAATTCATAATACTGCTCTTCTCCATCTAAGCATTCTAATTTTCTGAAGGATGGATCGTTGACTTGTAAACAGACTTCATTTTCGCCTTGAATACGATATATTTTTATGTTTGCTTTTGTCCATGATCAATGAACCGTAGGCAGAGTTCCCTTTGACTTTACTCGTCTCGGCTATGATTGCGGTTTCGGGGTTCACGTCACCTTCGCGCCTGGCGTCACTCACCTCTTTCACAAACTCTTGGAAACAACGATCTTGTTGATACTCTATCACCTGATAAATTTTTGTGACCATCAAACCGTGATTGATATACCACTGAAGCAGAGGCGTGGCGAGTAAAATCTGTTGCGCTTTCATTCCACCAACCAGTAAACGTCGAGGATTCTTGGAGAGATTATACGTCTCAACGTGTTCCTGCATGCGTTTTCCAATGGACTCATAGGGAATATCAGTCGTGCAAAACAGTGGTGACATCTCTTTGAAATACTCATAGGGAGTCATGGAAGGCGGATGACACATATTGCGAGACCATTCATCCGGAACTTGGATGTCTACTTCCACCATACCAAAAAGATCGTTGTTCACAACTCCTTCCAAGATCTGGTCTTCACCGATATTACCTTTATGATGTTGGAAAAACCCTGGTCTCTGACCATCGATGAAGTGATAGATCTTGGGATTTTGTCGACAAAAGGACTTGAACTCACACTCCCACATTTCGACAACTTCACATCCTTGAGATCTGATATACGCCGTACTTTCGAGGGTGCTCTTGAATTTGTCTTCTCGAGAGTCTAGCCACTTTTTGTCCTTAATGTCTTTCGTCAAATGACAGATATGCCCGTGCCAATAACATCCGTGGAACTGGAACACAGTTGGTTTCTCCGTGGGGGTTGGTGCAGGTAAATACCCGTCGACGGGGTACTTGCCTATCCTCACCTCGCTTCCGCTGTTCAGTTTGTGCTGGATGTTCACATTCAAAGTGCTACTGATCCAATTCATCCAGTAGTAAGCTGCCATATATTTATCTCTTACTTCTGGACGAAAATCGTTTTCAGCGCGTCTGAGGATGTAAGGGCCAACTGGCATGGGTTTTCCGATGGATTGAAGATATAAAGCATTGGCATCGAAACCCAGGATGGATTTGCATGTTTTCTCTCCCCCTCTAATCTTGGTTTTGTTGGCTCGGTGATGACGCGTGAAGATGATGCTCGGTCCACCAACGATGTTGCTCTTGACTGTCTGATACAAGTCTATGCTATTTCTGTCAAACAAAGCGAAGTTGACGTTTCTCGCTTTAGCCGTTTTGAAGAGCTGTTGTCTCGCAATGCCTGGCACCGAAATCGCAGTCTTAAAGACATCTATACCTCGGTCGAAATAATACTTTTGAAAATTTTCCACCGCTTTCACGAAGGGACCAACGTCAAGGTTGTTATACCAAACCAGAAAATCTCGAAAGGTGGTCATCTTGTGTTCTGACCACATTTGTTGGCAATACTGGTATTCCTCCGGACTGATGTTTGATCCTTTAAGAGTGCTGTAAAAGTTGTCGTATGGTGGTAGAGAGGTGTAATCTAATTTGTTTACGTCGTCGAACCACTCGTAGGGAAAGTAACCTTTCTGTTCTGGAACTCCATAGGCTTTCAGAAAACCGGCATAGGAAGATCCAGCCGCCAAGTATTGCGACATGTCTAGAAATTTCAAATCAGCATTGGCAATGCATGCGTAAGCATTGCATTTTTTGACGACAAAGGTTCCTCTTTGCTTTCCGTGCATATTTAGATGCTTAGCGAGGTTCTGTTTGATCAGATTCAAATCGTACTTGGACGAATTGAAACCGAGCACTGGCACTTGTCGCATGTACCCCAATAGCTGACCATACAGCGTTTTCAGTGGATGGAATTTTTCCTTCTCTTCCTTTTCCTGATCAGCGGAAGTGTCGTCTGTCTCATTGTCATCACTGTGAGACCGTTCGACATCTTTTTCCGAGTCTATTTTACGATCAATGGCCTCGAGTACCCAATCCCACTTTTCTTCCGCCAGTTCGTAGACAGAGTCTGCTATACTGGCCATGGTTTCCACCATAGTCACCACGAGGTTGTTCTGATCGGCGTCAACGATACAGACAGGTTCGGTGTGATTTGGAATATTACTGCAAATAGACACGCTGATGGGAACGTGTTTCTGTGTCCAGTGCAACATTTCTGTAGGTTGATCATTGACTTTTTGCAGGATAGCTTCGAAATCGTAACAAAGGAACCAATCGAAGGTGCGTTGATCCTGTGGAACGTGGATGCCATAGTGATCCAACTCTTCAAAAATGGAATCACGTGACTTGTAGAAACCCCCTGGATATATGTATTTGGTTCGGTTAGTACAGATCTTTTGATGACGGTGCAAATGCCCGGCATGGTCGAAATGGCGATCGCACGTTTTGCATTGATATTTCTTCGCATACATGTTGAAATCTTTGATGTATGACAGATGATTCTCGAACAGATTTAGGTACATGGTGGTTTCTTGTAGACCCCTGGATTTGTAGATTGACCTGGCAAAGCCGTCTTCTTCTAGACTAAACCTCCAGGTTGACTTTAAAGAAGGTTTCAAACTCCGGAAAGTCTTCAAAATTCAGTCCTAGCCTACTTCCCGTCTGATGCACCCATTCTTTGTAGAATTCCTTGGCCGGGCCATCGATACACCGAATCTCGTGACCCCTGTGTAAAGCCAGACATCGGAAAGCGCACAGCTGATCGTTGTAATATTTTCCCGTTTGTCGACTTTTGATCAACGGGTAGATGCTCGTTTTATTCAACAAATATTCGGGAAGATCGCCGTTGCCTAGCGGATAAAACGTGCTGTACACGGTAAAATGGACGTTGGTTACCAACACTGGGATCCATTTGGTATCACGACGGATGCGCAGTAGTTCGGTCAGTATGTCTTTTTGTTGAAGCTTTAAACGAAGGTGATCCAAGTCCGTTCTTTTAGATATGTACAGGGGTCGTTCGAAAATGCCATTGTTGTTGTAAGCGACGAAATAGCGAAAGACGCCAGTCTCTCTATTCTGTAGAATGACGCCAAATACCAGATTTAATCGAAAGGCCCTTTGTTCCTGACGGTAAACGTCATTGGCATAACGCATCAGTTGATCTAAATTGACGTCGTTGTCTAGCGGAAAATTGTACACGGATTGAACGGGTCCACGACGATGGGTCTCTAAGATCAAAGGGGCATTGGTCTCGTAGACTTCTCGCAGGCCGTCGTTCCCATCATCTCTATCCCACGGGGCATTGTTATCCGGCCATGGTCGGCGCTGTAAGGCCCCACCGCTCTGATAGTGATGCCGCATTCCATGCATGTACAAATCTCGTCTATTATCGAAACATTCTGTGCAACGACGACAACGATACTGCTGTAATGCTATATGCCTAGCTCCCTTCGCTGCAGGTCCGGGACCAGCTGGGCCACTAGAGGTGCTTGGCAAAGACGAGGGTGTGTCTTTCTCTGCGGTGGTGGACTTGGCCTTTGACTGCTGACTGTGCCACTGCTCGTGTCTTTTCAGACCTTGGGCTGAAGAACATCGCTTGTTACAGATACAGCAAAGATGTTCTCGAATGCCAGAACATGTTTTCTCATGTCGCAACATGTTCGATTCGTATTTGAACGACTTTCCACATTTCAAACATGGTGTTGTTTCGTGTTGGTGGTATGCCTTTTCGTGACGAGTCAGAGATCTTTTATGTGCAAACGATTTGTCGCAGCTATCGCACTGGAATGTGTTGGGAGCCGTGGAGACACTTGCATCCTGCAACAACAAAAATAATGTTGAATGGTATTGGTAAGTTTTAACATTAAAGAAGTGTGTGTGTGTGTGTGGTAAGAAAGAAAAAATCGCACTGGTATGAGTTGGGAGCCGTGGAGACACTTGCATTCTGCAACAACAACAACAACAACAAAAAACATGGATGGTATTGGTAAGTGTTAGCATTAATAAAGAAAACATTGAAAAAAAAAAAAAAGTCCTTGCCTACAAAAGAAAACAGACATGAAAAAGTATTTGCTTTGCATGATTCTGTTCATCACAGGCTATTTTTACAGAACAATTCCTGGTAGACGCGAGTACTGGCAGGAGACCCAGAAAGCATTGATAGAAGTTGTAAGAACTTGACAACGTTGTAAAATAAATAAGTTGAAACATAACTCACACTCCCATGAACAGAATAAAAACAACAGAGTTGCAATAAGTAAGCTGCTATTTGGTAACGATGCTCACTGTTGTCATAAACCACATACAGAAAACAGAATCTATTCATGACCGTAACACTGTTTAGTCCAATCTGGGTTGAAACAGCATCACATCTGTTAACCTTTGTGTCCCGCATCATAAATCTGTATAAAGAGCAATACTATTTTGTGATACACGTATTTAGAAAAAAGAAATACCTGTTGTGAATCATCAATATCCATTTGTTCTTGTAAGTCGGCGGAGTGTGTGGTGTTGGTCTCATTATTCTGATGTTGCGAATCTTCAATGACCATTTGTTCTAACTCGATGGAGTGCATGGTGTTGGTCTCATTATTCTGAAAGAAATCATAGAGATGACGATTGTACTTTGGGTTAATTTTGTTGAGGGGAGAGGGGGTACTAAGTTGCCTACAACAAATATTTCGCGTGAATAAAGATAGAAGAACGACAACGCAAAGCACGAGAATAACTCTAGCTAAACCGCGGGATCTAGATAAAACAAAGTTGACCAAAGGACTCTTACAACAATGTGCTAATGAACGTAACTTCTAACGACAGTGTTTACCTTGCAGTAATTAGAATTATAGGCAGATCTCTTTTACTAATAAAATGCTAATACAACCGGGAGATGTCGTCCTAAGTAAATCTTATTATTATCTTAACTATATACAATTTGAATACATCGTTTTGAATGTAGTGAAGTGGTGAAATTAGTTCTCGTTTCAAGCCAAACGAAATATACACTTACATTCAGATATCCTCCTAAGCCATCCAGCTGTCTATGCAATTCTTGGTGATTAAACAATTCACGATCGTCTTTAATGAACACACCACACCAACGACACACGCCACCCATACTATAACAAAGAACAAATGTTAACTTAAAATGCGTCTTGTTTATAAGAACAAAAGTCGTAGAGCTGAGTTTGGATATTTGTTATATATATATATATATATATATATATATATATATATATATATATATATATATATATATATATATATATATATATATATATATATATATATCGTTTCCAATAGTGGGTCCACAATTAAAATCATATACATAGTCAACCCCACCTACACACACAGATCAACATTTTCGGGTGGTGGTATCAGTACTTTATACTCCGAGTCCCAGCGTGAGCACATTTAAGGGTCTCATAGTGTTCATAAGATTTTGAAGCTGGCCACCGGGTGTACAATTAGATGGGTGTTTTTCCCCGAGACACACTACCTAACTGACATCCCTGGATGGAGAACAGACCCGTAGCGTTTTAAGTGTACACTATGTCCCACACACTAACTGAAAACGATAGTGTTACTACCTCTGTCAGGGGGAGTTAACAACGAAAAGCATTTTAACCGATCACGATTGGTTATTCTCACGGTACACTAAATAAAATGGTTTTTACTTGTGTAAAAAACGTTTATTCTGAGTGGAAAAACTTGAAAAATTAACATTGTTTAACGTGCTAGGATCTTCTGAGTGGTTTTGATCGTTCCCGAACATCGGACTTGAACAATAAAACGTGAACATGGGCATGATCAACGGCTGGTTTTGATGATAAATGACGGTGAAGTTGGATGAAGTCGAGGGCGCGAAACTTCGGAAGTCATTTTTGGCGGGGTAAAAAAGGATTTTTCTGAAGAAATATACCTTATTATATTTAATTCATGTTTTTCTCGGCTGTAATTTTGTATGTTGACCAAAACTTTCAGTCCGAGTTGGTACTGTAAGGCATGTGAATTCTACAACATCAAATAATGACTTTTCTACTAAAGACAGGAACAGTGGGACAGGAAAAAGCATTTTTAAGACAGCCCTGCCAGAGTTGTTACTACCCCCGTTGACATTAAGAAGCCTCGGTATAGGTTATCGGAGGACCGTTTGTTTGTTTGTTTGATTTGAGGTTTAGCGTCCCCGGCAACACTGAAAAGGTCATTTTGGAGACGTTGCTTCCAATTTTGTGGGACTTTTACCCGACATTGAGATGAAATGACTTCTCAAGCCCTGTCGTGCAATAAACCAATAGGGTTAAATAGCATGGACGGTCCGCCTCGCACCGCGATTCCTGGACAGGCTTAGATTCTCTAAGCGGTTTACCACTACTAGTGTGCGGGCCGGATTCATCTCTGCGTGGAAGCATCATGCAGCCCATATATTTCTTCAAGCCCCTATGGGCGGGGGCAGTATCGGAGGACCGGAAACTTTGATTTTTACGTGACTAATCGACGCATTTTGGCAGTCTACATGACTGTTTTAAGGGATTAAACAGATATAGCAGCGTCATGTGATAAATAGCGTAGAAAGCGATGTATCCTATTTTACGCATTTGCAAACAGCACATACCCAGATCATGTGGCATCTATAAGAGTTGTCTGATTAGGGCTTACTTGTTTTGCCTAAAATTTAGAGCCATTACTTAAACCTAGGTCTGAATGCTTCTCTGATTAGAGATGTGAACCACTTTAATTATTTTGTATGTTAGTGTCATAATGTCAAACAGGCTGAATACAGATGAGACGCCGCGTGGGGCCTGGTCTGGATCCAAACTGTTTGCATAGGTCATCAACAACCCTCTAAACCGGTCTGTAGTGTTGAAAGAGCTAATGTAAGCACCGCCAAAATTACCCGCTATACAGTATCTAATATATGAAATTCACCATTTATTAGCTCCAATTTCCGTTATTATTATACTCCGTATATAAATATCTGAATCGACTTACTTCTACTAATGTGGAAAGACGTCCAATGCATACAATGATAAGAAGAAATTGTGTCAGTACAATAGTTTTATCAGTGACTGCCCTAAATTTTCATTTTTCTAACGAAAGATAACCATTGACCTCGGTTCCTTAAGTACATTTCGCTTCTTTAGCCTTTCACATCATCCAATGCTACCACCGTCCCTCTATTACTACTATTGAAGAAGTCGTATATATCTTTTCCTCGGTAAAGCTAGACCTATAGACTCCTGGTACAGATGAAGTATAAGGGTGTTGGATTCTCCTTAGGCATGATGATGATGATGATGATAGTTCGTCTGTTATTACATGTACTTTCAATGACCGCTCAATCAAATGCTTGCTGTGTCCTAAGATGGCTGATATAAAACGATATAATATAAAAGATAGCTATAATAATAATCCATGTAGAAATATTCAGTATTCAAAAAGCGTTTAAAGCCTACAAACCAGCAACCCATGTTAATCTTAACGAAGATGGTCGAGCTCAAAAACTAAATGCATTTTTGTTCAAATAAGAGTTCTGGAGTGAATACACATGTTAAAGATGCTAATCAATTTCCGACTCGCAAAAATGCCTAATGTTAAAGCATAAAAGGGCAGGAGCATATGATTCTCTCACGTTAGAGAATTATATGGGCCCCGTCAAGCGATTTTTGGTACTTATCGCCTATGCGAGCAGCGAAGGTTCAGGCGAGCCTGCGCATCCGCGCAGTCTCGCCAGAACCTTCGCTGCTCGCTCATACATGCAGTGAATCAAGAGGAACCTTCAGACAGAAAGCCATATCCCTGGCCCCTCTGAATGGCTGGGCATGCGCATTTAAAATTTGTCACGACGGAATGCTCGAAGACACAAATTCGCTTGGCGGGGCTCATACGATTCTCTCACGTTAGAGAATTATATGCTCCTGAAATGTGCTAATGCACTTTCCTCCACTGTTTACGTTGAGACAGTTGTTATGAGTTCATATCTTCAGCTAGCCAAAAAAAAAAAAAAATGCCGGTCCAACGCCGCTCCGACAACGATACGACGTAGCAATGGTAGGCCCAACGTTGTTCCGCTGTTGGTAATGTCTTTCCTAAAAACCTAAATTGTTATCAAAACCAGTATCCTTTCTTTAAAATGAACTGCCTAACGGACCTCCGTAGCCTAGCGGTTACGCGCGCTGACTCTTAATCATTAGGTCTCTCACCGCTGTGGTTCGAGCCTCGCTCGGTTCTCAGTCTGAGACGCCATGTTCTGCAACGGAAGGTCATATGGTTCTTCTCCGGGTACTCCCGTTTTCGCCCACCTCTGATTAACGAACGACACGAAATAAGTGAAATAATCTTGAAAGGGTCGTGAAACCAAAACAAAAAAAAAGAATATAAAAGAAGACGAACTACCTCCCCAGGAGTTGATCTGCTGGCAAAGAGTCATTGCTTCTCAAAGAACAATTTGCAATATAAGACAAACAAAAATAACGGAAGTTGTGTTTTTAAGTTTTTTCGTCCTCCCTCAATACGGGTTAGGTCATTTGTTTTGTTTCTCTGATTTGGGGTTTAACGTCACCATCAACACCATTTAGGTCATTTTGGTGACGTTGCTTACAGTTTTGTTGGACTTTTACCCGACATTGAGATGAAATTACATCTCAGTCCCTGTGACACCCAATGAAACCAATAGGGTTTATATGCATGGGCGGTCCGACTCTCACCATGACCAGGCTTTGACCTTCTAAGCGGTTTACCAGTACCCATGTGCTGTCGGTTTCAGCTCTGCTTGGAAGCATCATGCAGCCCAATCTATTTCTCCAAGCGCCGAGTTAGGTCATTTTCGGAGACGCTTTTACCCCGTATTAAGTTGAACTGGATTGTAAGCCTACCGCCAAAAGATACCGCCAGGGACAGTCCTACTCGCACCACTCTTACTTGGCAAGGAGGATTTGGGTTCCGATTGTATCAGTCCCTTCAATTTGTAGACTTTCTAAGCGGTTCGGTTTCTACTCGCCTTGTAAACCAGGGATCGCAGGATCGATCGGATCGGGCTTCTCCAGACTTTCGGATGAGTCTTAAAACCGAGGTCCCGTCTCCGTATGACCTTAGCTGTTGGTGGGACGTAAAACTCACTCACTCTAAGCGGTTTACCAGTTTTCGTTAAAACCGCCACAACGAGCACCTACAATCGATATTTTAAACATAACTTTATACATTTTTTTTAATTTCTGCTCAAAAACGAGTACCCACAACCCATGTTTTCTAACAAAAATATGGAAAATATCAGGCTTTTTATCTGAAAAAAAAAGTTTTTTTTTATTATTATTATTATTATTTATTTATTTGTGGTACAATTTTCAATATACAGTGAAATTCCTCTATTAAGACCACCTAAAATTAAGACGAATTCTGCTTTTAAAAGCTTATTTTGAAGGGTGCACTTAATCTTTCTTTGTGTTTCCTGGCCTCAATGTCCTCTGGTGAGGACCACCTTTGGGACTGTTCAAAAGTGGTCTTAAAGACCACTTTTGAACAGTCCCAAAGGTGGTCTTAATATAGGAATTTTACTGTATTTAAATATGCGTGCTTTCGTAATGAAATAAAAAAGTCTTGTAATCTCACAATGTATGTGTTAGCGTAATGATTCGTTCAACTTGGAAGCTCCTGAATAAACATGACAAAGCTCTTGGGGTTTGACACTGGACTGGTTTCACGTTATCTTTGTAATATCATATGCAAATGTAGAACGAGGGTAGTGATTCTAAACAACGTGGAGAAATAATTGTGACCTTTCAGTCGAGTCGCGATATTACCGAATGCGACTTGATTCTTTTCAAGACGGTTCGTTGGATCGATTGTTTGTCAATCGACCCCCAAGTTACAAAGCGAGTCGTTTTACGTTGCTGATGCCCACACTGATTTGTACGAAACCCAGGTAACGGTTACTTCGTGTGCGGTTAGAGTATGACCTACAGTCTCTGTGCTGGACTCACGTGTTGGGTTTGGCAACAAGCGTAGACCCAGATCGGGTCTATACTGGTTGCTTGGAGTACAAGGGCCAGTTGTTCAAAACTAACGACGTTAGCTAACGTATCGTTAAAACTTTGATCATTCAATATGGCGAAAATGCTAACATTTTTGCTGAAAAAAAATGTGAGCAGCTTTTGCAAATGCAAAAACTGCTCACATTTTTTTCAGCAAAAATAACAAAAAATTAGATATTATACTTACTAGAATGGTTAACAATCTGACAACTAACGAGCTCCTTAAGCTAACGAGGCTTTTAACAACTGTGCCCAGGAATTTAAATATCAAACGAAACCGTCTAAGTCTTCGTTCAGGACGGT
Source organism: Lucinisca nassula (assembly GCA_963580285.1). Lineage (NCBI taxonomy): Eukaryota > Metazoa > Mollusca > Bivalvia > Lucinida > Lucinidae > Lucinisca > Lucinisca nassula. Next base: position 127,352,102 of record OY757011.1, on the reverse strand, counting down.
TTTCCCATCCTACATTGAAAGACAATAGACCCACCAGTGCTATCAGTGCTTTGATCTGTCTTGATTCCATGCCGTGTAATAAATACCCCCTCTTAACCCAAATTTATGTAGAGAAAACTGCTGTTTTATTGGTATATATTATATTTCTAACTTCTGCTCCAAGACATATGTTGGGGCTACTCGTTAAAACCACCTCAGCGAGGCGGTTCTACCTATGTTTGGAGTTAAAATAAGAAAAATATCGCAAATTTTCATCACAAATATTACATATTACCGTTTTTGAGAAATGAAAGAATGTTCTATGTCACAGGGTTGTGTTATCGTAATGCTTCTGTATCAGTCTTAACCAAAGGTTATGACTTCATCTTACAAATTAACTCTTTGTGTACCAAATGGAATCTTCCTCCCTGTATATAGCAGGAGTCCATTTCAAGATTTAGGGGTGTCAGGTTGTGTTTTGGCCTGCACTGTTTGCCAGGGTACCCGTTTAGGGGTTTCCGGTACCAAAAGGGTTAAGAAACCAAATGAATGCATTTTTTTTTTCAAATAGGAATTCAGGAATGCATGGATCTGTAGAAGACCACAGCCCGGCATTCTTACGAAAACATCTCCGACACTCTAGTAATAATGATTTATATTACATGCATTACAGAGAAATACCATGATTTCTACCAGACATAAACTTGGTATTTTCCTTTTTGCTAAGAAGAAATATTTCCTCTTAGCCGGGGAAATAAATCCCTTCAGCTGGAACTACTTTATGTACAAGATACGAGATACCGCTTTGCAGTGAAATTGTTCTATTCAAACGCGGGAAAGTTTCAATCACGGCGACGTTATTCATGACGTCATTGTAATTGCGTCTAAGAAATATCAACAGACGTTCAGAATGCGTGACGTTTGAGTCGGATGCAACGCTGAAACAAAAGAAAACATGGATATGACCATTGATTAGGATGTAAGTTTTGCTTAATTTAATCTAACGTTTTACTTGTTTTATCACTGAAACACTTTGTTTCTTCTATTTTTGTTCAAAACTGTAGAAAGCGCTTTCAAAATGGCGCCCATCCAGTTGTTCTTCCACCCAGATTCTGTAACACTTCGCTGATTGAACCGTTTACATGAGCTGTAAACAATCAACTGAACGGGCATTCAGATCCAAAATTCAAGATCCAAACTCTCCTAAAAGTCTATGGAAGTGCATGTAATATACAGATTATACATTTCTCCTATTTGCAATATGGGATTTATAAACCTCGGGAGGTAAAACAATCCGTTAAAGAAACTCGTGCTTCGCACTCGTTTCTTTATCGGATTGTTTTACCTCCCTCGGTTTATAAATCCCATATTTCAACTAGGAGAATGAATAATCTATATGTCTACAACGTAGCACTGAACTTCGTAAAACCATGATGAAGCTCTTGGGATTTTGAATCTGGTCCAGTTTGGTGTTATTTCTGTCATAACATATGGAAATGTATACAAAGGATTAATAGTTCGTTTTCTCAAGTGACCTTTCAGTCGAACAATGACATTTGGTACATCTGTATGAATTGAATGCGACGTGAAGCATACAAAGGCATTTAACTTGTTTGGTTTCTTTGAATTTTGCCCAGACTTTAGTGGAAGGACTTTTTTCAGTTGTATTGAACAAATTAAATATCTGCACAACAAGTGAGGGTAGGATAGAGCACCAATGAGATATAAGATTTCTTCTTGTCTCTGGAAATGATTGTTCTCAGGTGAAAATGCATGGGACATAGAGGGGGTGGTTTGATTAGGCAAAGGCAACGTGTATCTTGCGTCAATGGGGCGTCCATTTGGGTAAGGCCCACTGTCCCAGCTTAGGGTTTGGGGGGAATGTTGTTATTTCTTCTGTCACCACATTTCCATTTATTCCCCACCCCCAACCCCGTCCTTCACTTTTACCTCCTCTACTATGTATTCTATCTCTTTTTCGAAAGACGACACAAAATTACCCACAAGGTTAAACCAAAAACAATCAATCAATCATCAGGCATATATTTTGTGTGCTCGCAAGAAGCGCCTCATTGAGGCGATTCAAACGAGTTTCTGAGCAAAAATAAGAAAAACAGCATATACCCAGGTGAACCCCGATTTTCGCTGTTTAAAGTAGGTATCATAAAGCATGCATTACATGGACCTGTTATCATGATTAGACTCTACTGCTATAAAGGTGTTCAACGTTAGCCATTTTGCTTTTGAATGTTCACTGCAAGCTTTATTTGCTGCAATAGAACACAAATGCTTAGGGTCAGGTCTGATTAGCGTTCTAGCCCGACAGAACAGGCCTACTATCGATAAAACTTGTTTGAAAGCCTTAAAACAATGTTTTAAAAAAAAGGTCCCCATCACTGATAGGCTCTAGTGTATATTAGTGTACCTGAGCCCAAGCATCTGTGCAATAGAATCATCTAAATCACTCTTTGGTAAAGTTATACACACACATATGTAATAATTTGCCATTCTCTGCCACTTTACCGGACTGCACCACTTTAACAGGTCGGTGTAGTATGTACCCAACCCAAACGAACCCCACCCCACCACCATTCAAACCTAACTTCTTCCACACACCTGTAAACAGAAAAAGTGGAGTTTAAAAGGCTCTAAACTAAGATGGTACACTATACTGTTACATTATTTCTATTTCAACCTTCCGTAATCTTAAAGGCAATGTATTCGTACAAGCAAAATGTATTTTGGACATGAGGAAGGTGGGGAGGGAGCAGATAGGGTACAAATAGTTCTGCATACCCCGGTCATTTTAGGAATCATATTTAATCAAGAACTATCTTTTTTGCCTCATATTAATTATCTTAAAGAAAAATGCCTGTCAGCTTTGCATATTTTAAAAGTCTAACCTCATTTTTGCTGGGACCTTATTACATCTTTACCGTTCTTTAATCAGATCTAAATCAGATTATTGGTCTGTCGTGTATGGTTCTATTACAATCTTTGGATACTATCCATCACCAAGGACTTCGTCTTGCTTTGGAAGCCTTTCGTACTTCTCTCGTACTAAGTTTATTATGTGGAACCTGGTGAGTCATCTTTAACTTCGCGTTAAGAAAAACTTACTCTTCAGTAAGCTATCATCGGAGTCTAACTGTTGGTTTTCTTTTGCTCCAGCATTTCAGTGGTTTCTTGCTGTCGAGTCCTCACCGTTGTCTCACCTCTGTGGTTCTTTGATTTTTGTGTTCACGGAGATGTTGCACTGATGAGTTAGGAGGCCTTCATGCGGACTGAACAAATTATTTGTCTAAATCGCGACGGAAGTAAGGGCGAGGATTGTGGCCACGTAAAATCGATTTAAGCCCCCCAGTGGAAATCTTCCACTGACCGTTCCAAGGCGGCTCTTGTGTGGCGATTTATTTATGTTGTTGTTTGTTACTTACTGTGTGTATCACTTTTGTCTTTTTATTTTGGATGGCCATATGGCCATTTTGTGGGAAAGTAACTGTCCTTATGGCCTTCCTTTGTTTAGGTTTCCATTATGGTCTTGTCGCTTAATGTTTGTATTTCTTTCCCTTTGGTGTCTTTTATGGGTGGAGTAAGTTAATTGTATCAATTCCTGATCTTTGTTTTACTTCTACTTTGCTGCAAATCCATCTTTCAAAATGTCCTTTCAACCTGAATTTATAGATAAATACGATGTTGAGCCCACAGCAATCAAAGCTTTTGGATTATGTATATTACCACTGCTAAAATTCAGACATTGAACAGTCCCAAAGGTGGCCTCTACGGCCAGAGGACACTGTATGTAGAAAACACAAAGAAAGAATAACAACAGCCTGCTAAATAAGCTTATTAAAGCAGAATTAATCTTAATTCTGTTTGACTAACATGATGGCAAAACTCCGAATCAAATCCAATACAAAACTTGCAGGTTTTGCAATCACGATACAGTGATTAACAGGAAGTCTATATTGATGGTTCCAATGAAGGAGATAAAGTTGGTTCTGCGTATGTTCCTAAACCTTGCGATTTCCAGATGGTGCATCTATTTTTACAGCTGAAGCCAAAGCGACAGTCCTAGCTTCAGATTTTGTCAGTATTTCAAAATTCAGAAAGCAATCATATTTTCTGATTCACTTTCTGTGCTTAAAGTTTTAGCCCATTCATCATCCAAAATCCTCAGATTCAAAAACCCGTCGAAAAACATCGCGAAATTTCTAAAACAGACCAGATCTTTTTGTTGGTTTCCGAGCCATATTGGCATTGTCGGCAATGAGTATCCTGACAAGAAAGCAAAGGAATCAATCGATCTTGATCCGTCGGTTTTTAAGATTCGTTTTAATAATTTTAAGGAAGAGTCTATTGCCAGACGTCTGTCAATAGCACAAAGTCGGTAAATGTGCTATTGCTAGACGTCTGTCAACAGCACAAAGTCGGGATATGTGTTATTGCCAGACGTTTGGCAGTAGAACAAAAATCGGGTACAATGCTATTGCCAGACATCTGGCAATTACAAAACACGCATGTGTTGGTAAAATGTTGCTCTACCGACGAATTTGTGTACCCACACCCATATATTTCCATCCAACGAAGATTCGTAAGTATAAGCAGAAAAAAGCTTTTCATAATCTAACTTCAGAATGACTTCAAAATGTAACCTGACGGCCTCGGTAGCTCAGTCGGATGCGCGTCTGACTGGCAACCAGGAGGACGCGGGTCGACAATATTCTTTCGTGGAGATTTAACATGAAATCTTTTCTCCGGTCATTCTCTCTCTTCCGCTGATTCAAGAAAGGCAGGTGCCAGTTTCTGGCGAAAGAATGTGCACTGTACTGGTTGACCGCTTACGTATACGCCTGCCCAGGAAAAGTATGGATAGGTAAACTGACCGGCTCAAAAATGACATAAAATAGTATTGACTGGGCCGTTAAACTCCAATACAAATAAACAAACAAACAAACAAAATGTAAAAAATGACATAAAATAGTGTTGACTGGGCCGTTAAACACCAATTCAAATAAACAAACAAACAAACAAAAACAAAATGTAAAAAATGACATAAAATAGTGTTGACTGGGCCGTTAAACTCCAATGCAAATAAACTAACAAACAAACAAACAAAAATGTAACTTTTGGTCGCAGAGGGAAAAGACACAAACAGAGTAATATCATATGAGAAAAAATGTTAAACGGAATCTAATATATTCGGAAAGGACAAACAGGAACCCATTTGTTACGTGAACAACAACAACAAAAAAAAAATCACCCACTTTCGAATTTCGACTATGGAAGACTAAGCATAAACCAGCGACATTTACATATTCTTTGGTCATATTCGTATATTTCCGCACAGATCACTACATACAACTTATGCATCTGTCAATAGCATTTTTACCGAGTTTCTGCTATTGCCAGACGTCTGGCAATAGCATTTTACCGAGTTTCTGCTATTGCCAGACGCCTGTCAATAGCATTTTACCGAGTTTCTCTATTGCCAGACGTCTGGCAATAGACACACCGTAATTTTAAACCATTTATCAACAAATACATCTTGTCTGAAAGGCAAGGAGAATGGGACGGATAACAAACTCTGACGTCGGAACAAAATGCTCTCCTACGCAATCTTCCAGGAACATGGGAAAGAGGATGGTGACGATTGGCCTTCTTGTGTAGGCTGTGATCAGCCATTTTAATTGACTGAGTTGATTTCACATCGTCACGTAACTTATACTTCAAAGTCACAATTGTTTCAAGATGTACCTGTTGAAAAGGTTATCTTATTCTTAAAAGAAATTGGACTTTTTCATAAGATTATTTTTTTTTCCGATTTTTATACATTATCATTCTAACATTTTTTTTTACTTTTAGCATCCTCATAGTATTAAACAACCGTTTGACGCTTGTGACTCACAAAAAGGGTTGACGCGTCATTAAACACGAAATCATTATTATCTTCATCACCCCAGTCATTAGGAATAAAACTTTTCCTGTCGGCATGAAGAAGGCTTATAGACGTCTTTCTGATTTAATGTCAAAATTCAATATTGGACTTAAATCTCTTCTGCAACAAGATGTATCGGAATCCGACTTTTATGGTGACTTAGTATGTAAATTCAGAAAAAATATATAACCGCAATGACTTCAGCACCCAATTTCGTAAAATCATTCGATATAAAAAGATTGGGTACACCAGAAATGTTATACGACAGACTACATGCATGGCAGTTAACAAAATCATGGTTGACAACTTTGTATCCCTCTTTAATTGAACGCCGGTGGGTCAGGCCTTAGATTCTATGACGGTTCCAGTGTAAAGGCTTACTGAGAATTAGAGAGATCTAACTCAATGTAATGTTGGATGGTGCCTGATGTCCTGTCTCTGGTCGGGCCCATCGGAGTCTAACTGTTGGTTTTCTTTTGCTCCAGCATTTCAGTTGTTTCTTGCTGTCGAGTCTTCACCGTTGTTTCATCTCTGTGGTTGTTTGATTTTTATGTTCACGGAGATATTGCACTGATGGGTCAGGAGGCCTTCATGCGGACAGAACAAATTATTTGTCTAAATAGCGAACGAAGTAAGGGCGAGGATTGTGGCCACGTAAAATCGATTCAAGCCCCCCCCCCCCCCCCCCCCCCCCCCTCCAGTGGAATTCGTTTCGCTGACCGTTTCAATGCGGTTCTTCTGTCGCGGTTTATTTTGTCGTGGTTTTGTCTTTGGGTGTTTGTGTCGCTTGTATTATTTTATTTTGGATAGCCAATTGGCCATTTTGTGGTTTTGGCTTTCCGCTATTCATGTTTCCATTAGGGTCTGTTGTTTCATGTTTGTGTTTCTTTCCCTTTGGTGTCTCTGATGGGAGCTGTGGTTTAATTGTATCGATTCCTGATCATTGCTTCCACTTCTATTTTTCAGTCAGTGTGCGTTAACATGTCGTAAAGTAAGAATATGACCCATTACGATACATGTTACAGACCCTTGCGTTAAAACGACGTTTTTTTTTAATCTCAACTAGAATTTTCAGATTTTTATTTCTTATTTCTATTCAAAATATAGATTGTGGTCTCGTTAGAACCGCCTCATTGCGGCGTTTCTAAAGAGTACCCAAATATATGTTTCACAGCAACAAATAGGAAAATAATGCATATCTTATCTCTGCATAAAGTTTGGTTTACAGGAGTATTCTTTACGCGGTCTGGTAACTTGATGGAAGACTCAATTATTGCACTGATATTTATAAGGGAATCATGCCCCTAGTTGCGATTAGCAAGTTCACGTCTTTTGATATCTCAACGATATTCATCTGTATATGTGCAATAACTCTTTTATTATATAGTTAGAATTACTTTGAACTATTGCAAGTGAGTGAGTGAGTTTTAGTTTAACGTCCCACCAACAGCTAAGGTCATACGGAGACGGGACCTCGGTTTAAAGACTCATCCGAAAGTCTGGAGAAGCCCGGGATCGATCCTGCGATCCCTGGTTTACAAGGCGAGTAGCGTAACCACTGCACCACGGAGGCTTCTAACTATTGCAAGTGATTGAGTAGTTGTGCATTTTATCAGATTATATGTACACGAGCGTAACCTATTGTCAAACGGCTAAGCGTGCAATATCAATTTAGCATGAAAATGTTGAATGATATAAGCATGCTAGTTCTTTGAATTTTGTCGCATATTTTTCGTTATTCAATATTAATTTACAGCTGTATAATAATAGAAAATACAATATTTCGATGAACGACATTAAAAAAAACGGATGAAAAATAATCTGACGGACTTTCAACAGGCCGTTAACCTTGAACAATACGACAATAGGATCGTGCGAGTTATTTTGATGCATTTCTGGCTTAGTTAGCAACCAAGGGATTCTGAAAGGCATTAATTGGATTGCATGCAAATATCTTTTATTAATAACAGCTCGGCTTAAGACATAAATTTCATTTGATGAATCCTTCAAATGAAATAATAATACATCCGCAAGATGCTTTACTGCCATTTTCAGAAAAGATATTTTCAAACCTTAACGTTTTCATAACAGTAGACGAAAATGAAAAAAGATTTTCCTGAAGAGTCAATAACCTGCAGGCATATGAGGGGCCGTTTTACTATTTAATCCGTATTTATGGATAGCTATAATTCGATTAATGGATATTATTGATTCAAATCGATTTATGGATATCCTTATATCAAATTATGGATATCCATAAATCAATCTGAATAGAGTCTCGATATATTGTCAACTAACACTTAATATTTTCTTATATGGTAGTACTGACCTGCCAGAGGATAAAAATGAAGACATCTTTTTAGCGGTGCAAGATTACATACTAAAATCTAAACGCTTTTGTTAGCTCGTTCGACTGTTTATACGTTCGAACTGTCTTTAAAATTAATTAGTTTTGACCACAAGCGTTTATATGGCATAAACTACGTTAAGGAAAATTTAGATGCGCTACTTTTAAATGCGGGCACACACACACACACACACACACACATACACACACACATACATACACAAACACGTCGGACATTTATAGAACAGCATGAAATCCAGCTTTTAACAGGTTTATTGCTGAATGTTGTCCATAATATAATGACTTTTTAACCATTACAAAAATGGCTATATGTTCCACTCCCCGTGGAGCCCCTACCAAATATCTACTATATTTATGTTTACTCAGTTATAAAAGTGTGATTAATTTCACAATTATTGAATGACAGTTACAATATTATTGTACACACAATAGTATTGCAAACACTTGGGATACAGATTCGAATAAGTCACCTGACTTTTTTCTGAATCCCATTTGTGTAGTGATTGTATTGTAATTAAGGCGTAACTATACCTAATTTAGTGACACAGAGGCCTTTCTGATATTTAATCTTCATCAGTGTGTCTCAATCCCAAAGTTTTGAAACCGAAACGGATGATGGACAAGACCCGGCAAACACAGCACATCCCCCTCCGAGCACACACCGACCGACGTAGCCTATGAGACAGGTCAGCTGGAGGCATCAGGCAAGAGAGCCTACCCGCGGACTTATAGGGTCCCCCACCGAGCCAACATCAGCAAACATGACCCACACTCCACGGAAGTCCCTGGCATCAGGAAGGAGATGTGCAAAGTAGCGAGACTTGCAAAATTTAAAATATAACAAAAAGTGTAAACCAAATCCGCTAAGATACATGTCTCACCTGACAAGTCAGTCTTAGTTTTAGAACAATTAGAATTTTATGCTGCAAAAATTAAAGATATAGTTATTTAAATCAGTACTTGAGCACTCGTTTTCTATACTGTTTTGTATATTTACTATGTATTATGCAAATAAAATAAAGTTTAAACCAATCTGAATTAATGATATCCATATTTCGATTTATGGATATCCATAATTCACCGCAAAAGCCCTCGGTTTAATGATTTCTTCCTAAGGTCTCCAACCAAGTCTATCAAGCATGGCTGTAACGCTTGACTTTGTGTCATAGTCACTGGTGGTCCAGCGAGCAGCCCTCCTTTGAATTTGTTCTAACTGGAGTATCTTGGTTCGGGTAAATGGGTCCCATATAGGGACTCCATATTACAGCTGGGGCCGTACCTGAGTAATGTAGGCAGTTTGGTTTTGATATTCATTCTAAGGAATCCAAGGGTTCTGTTTGCATTTGCAGTTATCCTGTCTATGTGGGAATTCCAAAACAGGCCACCGGATATGTCCATCCCCAAGTACCTAGCACTGGTGACCACCTCCAGGACCTGCCCATGCAGGTGATACATGCCGTTTATTGGTCTCCTGGAAGTAGTCACCCTTACCACCTGGCACTACGAGGGTTTAAACTCCATGTCCAATCGGGACTCCCACGCAGACAGGGTGTTTAGATCATTTTGTTGCACCTGGCCCTTATCCGCTCCCTCTAGTGTGAGGTAAACGGCCGTGTCGTCGGCAAAAACAGACGGACCTGTAATTCTACTTGTTCATGTAAGTAGACAAAGAACAGGATCGGACCAAGAACAGAGCCCTGAGGCACTCCTGACGAACTGGGACCGAACCTGGATCCAACCTAGTGCTTTCCCGTCTTGTTCCATACTGGTGGAGTTTCCAAAGGAGCTTCGAGCTCAATGTAGGCTAAAAGTCCCACAAAATTGGAAGCAACATCTCCAAAATGGCCTAATTAGTGTTGACGGGGACGTCACTAAACCTACCCTGCTCTACCTCCACCTCCCCTTTCCCGCCCATCGGGGCTTGAAGAAATAGACGGGCTGCATGATACTTCCACGCAGAGCTGAAACCGACCACAAACGAGTATTGGTAAACCGCTTAGAGTATTTAAGCTGCCCAGGCAAAGCGGTGCGAGTCGGCCCGTCCATTTTTATAAACCGTATTGGTTTAATTGGGTGACAGGGCTTGAGATGTCATTTCATATCAATATCGGGTAAAAGTCCCGCAAAATAGGAAGCAGTGTTTACGGGGACGTTAAGCATCAAATCAAACAAACAAACAAACAAATAAAAATCAAAAATGAGTTCCTTTAAGAGCAATGAAAACATTCATAAGAAAGAAAATGGGTCATACTACGTAGTTTCGGCTAATAAAGCCTCATCAGTGACCCTGTAATGATCCGACAAAGAAAGCCAGAGGAAATATACTGCAATTTAGCGAATTTCGAATAGGCAGTCGATTCAAAGACTGATATAAATCAAAATGGGGTCCAAACAATTAAAAGCCTGTCTAGAATATGAGTCTAAACCAATAGTTTATTTCTGATTTCTCAGAATATTCTCGCTGATCTCAAAGGACCAAAAGTAAAATATAAACTGCACCTCCAACTCCATCCCGGCTTTTGTTACACTCTAAACTCGGAAACCTGACGGGAATAGTCGAGATTTTTCTTATTTTATTATTATTTTTATTATTGTTTTTTTTTTTTTTTTTTTTTTTTTGCAAAGGGAGCAGTCATTATTCATTTGGTTTATTTGCAGAGGTGAATTATGGATATCCATAATTCGATTTATGGATATCCATGAATCAGCCGAATAACGAATATCCATAATTCAATTTATGTATATCAATAAATCGAATAATGGATATCCATTATTCGATTTATGGATATCCTTAATTCAGATCGATTTATGGATATCCATAATTCGAATTATGGATATCCATAAATAATTATGGATATCCATAAACAATAATGAATATCTATAATTTGAATTATGGATATCCATAATTCGAATTATGGCTATCTATATATAGGTAATTAATAGTAAAACGGCGCCCCATACAGGCATAGTACCATATAACTGGCATGTCCGGTCAGCGAAAGCTATCTAACCAACGAGATGCCTGTGTAAATGCCAAGGAAAAAATGAAAATGCCCATCAGATAGCAAACACTGGTATGGCACTTGAACCATAAAGAATGTGATGGTGTGAAAAATATGCATTTCGAAAACACGCCTATACAAATAAATACATTGTAAATTTTACCTCAAAAAATGAAAATTTTAAGATGAAAAACTGTGATATTTTCTCATTTCTGCTCAAAATAAAGATTGTGGGTACTCGTTTGAACCCACAACATATATTTTAGAGCAGAAATAGGAAAAATGAGGTTTACCCCTGTAAACCACAGTTTTACTATATAAAAGTAGGGTTCAAGGGGGGGGGGGTCAAAATTATATAGGCATGTTTCCGTGATGGGTAGCTGTCAACAAAGTCCAGACATAGGTCAGTAAACAATTGAAAATATAAATATGGTCATAAGCCTTGAACCTCGCGGGATATTGTAGCACAATGATATTGACAAGATGTAGCCCCTGAATTTGTAAATTGTCATGTCACGTTTTCCGAAAATAAAAGAATTGCCATTGGACTTCCGGGAATAAGTCATTCGAAGAATGAAAGAGAAGGGAGTCGATTCGGAAACTGGTACTATCATTCGCGGAGTTCTTGAGATAGGAGTACGCCGTTTTTTCAGAGTGTTTTATCGTAATGAATCAAAGCCAGCCGTGTACATACCCATCAGAATGCTTCTAAAAATTCACTTACAGCAAGATGAGAATGTCATAAACAAGTTTTATACTCAAAAACGGCATGCGATTAAACGCGGTTGTGCACTTTACAATAAATAAGAAAAAGGCTGATATACCGTCCAGAATTTGGCACCATCTTATGCTAACAACCCTGTTAAAACAAATAAGACGGAATTTATCCAATCATAGAAACACTGAAATGACATATTGTCCACTGAGAAATGCCGAAAATGACACGGAAATAGCGTGTTTATTGACAATGAATGTTGAAAACATATTATTTCATCACGAGGCATTCCCCTTTTTTCTTATCTAAAAAGCGGACTTGTTTCTGATAAAAAAAATGGGATTTTTTTCTTATTTATACTGCAAACATAGGTTGTGGGTGCTCGTAAGAACCGCCTCATTGAGGCGGTTCTAACGAGTACCCACAACCTATGTCTCGGTTGTGGATGCTCGTTAGATTAAGGCGTTTCTAACGAGTACCCACAACCTATGTATCGGAGCAAAAATAATCAAACCCGTAAACCCCAGTTTTTCTCTCTATAAAGTGAGGGTTAAGGGGTATTCATTTCACGGACATCTAAACGTAATGAATGGTGAAAATGACAAAATAATAGCCCTTCTATTGACAACTGAATGTTGAGAACATAATATCTTGCAAACATCAAATAACCATATTTTTCGGTGTAAACTGTTTTGCTTCTTTTATTGAGGAAACCAGGTTTAAAATTCCAAAATAGTGCAATCTCGTGTACTACACGTATACAACAGGCCCAGTTGTTCAGCACTTTGGGGAGGCGTGAGGTGGGGGGAGGGGTTATACCAATAAAATCCCATGGTTCTGGGATTTGATTAATCTGCTATGGTATTGTTTTACTGGGGTATTCACTATATTCTTTATTTAACTGATAAACTCCGATTGAGGTGGTTCAAACTAGCATCCACAAATACCAAACAATCCTAAATATTCGGACACCTTGAGGACTTGCTATAATTCTCAAAGAATTGTTTTATCAAATTTGTTTCGTGATCCAGCACGCAGGCGGAAAGGTGCAGACGGAATGGCAAACAGTGTTGACTCTGATTAGCTTCAGGAGCAGTCTGATCTGGGTCTGGACTGTTTACCTAAGCCATTTTGTCCAAATACTTAGGATCATTACGGTATAAAACTTGTGCATCTGAAATGCTAGTTCTAGAAATATGAAAGACGCCGTTGTAGCATTACGAAAACACACCTATACAAATACATTGCAAGTTTTACCGCCGAAAAAAAAGAAAAATTTAAGATGAAAAATTGTGATCTTTTTCTTATTTCTGCTCAAAATACCTTCAATTGCTCAAATACCTTTGGGACCACTGATGGTTACTCTTAGTGCCAGGAGACATAACGGATATCTTTTCGATGTTCTATATAATCAAGGTGTGTTGCACGTCTTCTTTAGAATCGCTTCATCGAGGTGATTCTAAAGAGTTCACATAACATGTACATTGAAATTCCGCTATTAAGACCACCTAAAATTAAGACTAATTCTGCTTTAAAAAGCTTATTTAGAAGGGTGCAGTTTATTCTTTCTTCGTTTTTTCTGCATAAAATGTTCTCTGGTCAGAGATCACCTTTGGGGCTGGTCAAAAAATGGTCTTTCAGACCACTTTTGAACAGTCCCAAAGGTAATCTTATTATAGGATTTTTTCTGTACTTTCAAGACGTATTTCCTCACTATTTCGTATTCATTGCTCTAGGAAGAATTCCCTAGGGACGTAACACCGGTTTCGACTCATTCATGATAAACAAGACATCGGTGTTCAAGTTACTGACGTTTGACAAGTCTGTGAAAAGAATATCCGAACATCCCTTTAAACCCAACTTTATGTAGAAAAAAGTGGGTTTATAGGGGTATGCATTATTTCCTTATCTTTTGCTCAAAAACATAGGTTGTGGGTACTCGTTAGAACGCCTCAATGTGGCGGTACTAACGAGCACCCACAATCTATTTTTGGAACCTTTATAAAACTAAGATAAAAATTACAATTTTTCAGCAGAAAAAGGTAATTTTTGCACCCATCTAAGAAATATAGGTGTATGTTACTTAATGGAATGATGATTTTCGTTCATTTCAGTGCTGATACGAGATTGGAGGAGAAGCGAGATGCTCTGATTGTGATAGAATACACTGGAAACATTGTGTGGATTCCTCAGGCCATTTTCAAAAGTTCATGTTCAATAGATATCCGTCACTTTCCATTTGACGTCCAAAACTGCAAGATGAAATTTGGCACATGGACTTACGACGGCAGTAAGATAGACCTCGAATTATTATACGACAATGCAGAAGGATTTGAATTCTCGGATTATGTTCCAAGCAATGAGTGGACCATTGTGGAGACATCAGCGAAGAAAAATGTGATACTATACGCCTGTTGTCCTGATGCGCCGTTTGTCGATCTGACGTTTTACCTGACAATAAAACGTCAGCCTGCGTTTTACAACTACATTCTGATACTGCCGTGTATATTATTATCGTCCTTGACCTTAGTGCTTTTCTGGCTTCCGCCAGAATCGCCAGCTAAAATGCAGCTTGGTAAGTTAAAAACGCCTAGTATTAAAATTGCGACAATTACATCTCTGACGCTCAAACCTTTTGTCGAATACTTGAAGTGTGTGTGTGAATTCGGGTTTAACGTCGCTTTCAACAATTTTTCAGTCATATCACGACGGTGTCTGGTTGCGACAGGGAGCTCAATGCTCACGTTTATAGTGCTGCCTCACTGAAGTATCATGTCCCAGACACATTACATGATACCACACCCAGTCACATTATCCTGACACTGGATCGACCAGTCCTAGCTCTACCCCGTAAATCTGAGTGCCAAGCGAGGAGCAGCTAGTACCATTTTTAACGACTTTGGTATGTCGCGGCCCGGGATCGAACCCGTGACCTCCCGTTCCCCGGAGCGGACACTCTACCAACTGAGCTATCGCGGCCGGTAAATACTTGAAGTGAATAGTTTGACGCGTATTGAAACCTAACTAAATTAATTCCACAGCATTGCTATACTTTAATTTCGCCCACACCGTGGAAAGCGTTTTAACATGCGACATTTCATTTCTGTTGAGGCTGATGTTAGCGACAGATTGTAAAATATTATTCAAAAGACTTATTTGGATTCTTTTGACGAAATTTAACGCTTACAAAAGTGCGAACTAATTTATTCATTGAAAAATTGCTTTATGTCTTTTAGGATTACCAACTTTATAACTGGTAGAGTACATATAAATTCAGCTTTATGTCATTTTAGCGCCATACTGGAAGACTTAGTGGATAGATAAAACATTTAAAGCTGAAACTTTGGAATTAAAAGTTCTCAAGGAAAATGAATACAACTTTAGGCGGGGCAACTCTTTCAAAAGTAATCGATCATCGGTCAATTGATTGATGGGTGATGGTCGACCACAAAACTTGATCTGAGTATAACCACAACTGCTTATCATCTTAGCAATTGTCTACGCCACTGGGCGTAGAAAATTTAATGTTGACTTTTGCACTGGACGCTTTTAAGAAAAGGTCATGACTGGTTGAATCTATTTCATTTTGAGTGGTCATCATTGCTATTTGTTTCAAACCCGAGAATGACCGTAACGCTGCCGTTAGTTTATCTTAACCCTTCTCTTGCTGAATATTCAGGATAGCCACACCCATTTCTGAATTTGAGCCAATCAGATTACTTGATATATAATTTATTCCTACAAATTCATAAATTTAACGTCAAACAGTGTAGATCCTGATCAGATGGCTTCATCAGAAGCCATCTGATCTGGATCTACACTGTTTCCAAAGATAGGGGTTGTCGTGAACAGCAGGATAAGAGTGAAATATGCTTGGATCTGGTGCTCATAAAATAAACTACACGCTTGTTGCCTTTATTGTCTCCGTAATACAGAGCATCTATAATTAATTGCTAGTCCACAGTGTTAAAGCAAATACTTTTTATCATAATGTTTATATTTTCTACTTTCAGGTATGAATATATTCGTGGCCTTCTTTGTTTTATTATTGTTACTGGCTGAGTCGACGCCCCCTGCAGCCTCTTCCATACCATTAATAGGTAGGTAAAGTTTTACATTACGCAAACATGCCTATGCAAATACATTGCCACATTTATCGCCGAAAAAAATGAAAATTTTATGATGAAAAATTGTGATATTTTTCTTATTTCTGCTCCAAATATAGTTTATGTATAAAAGTACAATGTCAAGGATTAGAACGAAAGCTCAAAGCGTGTAGAGTTCTTTTCCTTTAGTGCATACAATAGAACATTGTGCTATATTTGGCGACTTTCAATAAATATCAAATTATTTGTAACATATAGTATGCCAAAGATATTTTGGAGAAACAAAAAATGGATTACAATTATGGATAAAAATACATCATTATAAATAGTTCGACAATGTGGATTGTTATTCCCTTATATTTTGAGAAAAATAATCTTGCTTAATATGAAGTTGAGATTAGAAAAAAAAATTGGAGAGGGAGATTGGGGATTAATACGTGTAAACATATAGAATCAAATTACCAGAACAGGTCGACAGGGCTATCATAGATTGTACGTTGCAGGAGTTTCTGCTTGATACTCAAAATCGTTTCGTGCTCTTTATGAACTTCTGTGTCTGATCAAAGATGAAAGTATTGGATTCAAATGACAATGAGCTGTCGCCAAATAAGAGAACATTTAAGGAAGGGATTGTATGTATTGAGACTGAATTAAGAAAACAGTCCCGTTGTAAAGTGTAATACGCACAATGAAAAAAGTAGTGTTGGGCATCTTCGATACTGCCACATCGGCACATTGGCGAATCAGAGATATTTTTCATGAAAAGGTCAAGATTAAGCGAACTGCAGTTTGTTCGCAGGCGAGTATACAATATTTGTTCTTTCCTATGGCCTGTAAAATAATACTTCGGCACCTTTATTTCTCCTTTTTTAAGGAAACTTTTGAACGAGTTAACAGTATTTGATTGTTGGGCATCAACGGGTAGACTGTTCCAAGCTCTAACTGCTGAAGGTAAAAAAGAACGATAGTACTGATTTGTTCTGGTGTCAATGGTTTGAAGGTCATTTGAATTTCTTAAATTATATCTGGACATTGTGCTGACAGATTGTGGAATAAGAGTAGCCAAATATGCAGGTGTAAGGTGATTTATCATTTTGTAAAACAATGTAAGCTGATGTTTTTTCCTTCTTTGTTCCAAAGATTCCCAGCGAATTTCAGTATAAAGTGCACTCCTAGAAATTAATTTAGTTGTACCAGTTGCAATTCTGGCAGCTTCGGTCTGTATTTTTTCTAGTTCGTCCTTTTCATATTGGGTGTAATTTGCCCAGATAATATCTTCATACTCTAGGAGTGGTCTAATGAAAACCAAATAAATTGTTTCAAGAGATTTCCTATCGAGCTTGAATTTAAGTTTCCTCATGACATTGATTCTAGTCCATGCCTTTTCTGTAATGTAATTTATGTGTTGGTGCCATGTTCCGTCACGAGAGAAATATACACCTAGATGCTTATGATGTTCAACTTCAGTTATTGCTTGATTTTGCATGATAATGGGTGGATATTGTGGTCGGTTTCGTTTACGAGAGATGAGAAGAGATTCTGTTTTCGAAGGATTAAACGACACTAGTCATGTTTTTGCCCACTGCGAAATTTTTGAAAGATCAGAATTAAGACAGTTTGCAGCGGTTTCAGGATTGTCCACAACTATAAAAAGACTAGTATCATCGGCAAACAGTCGAATGTTAGAGCCTATATCAACAACGATGTCATTTATATAAAGCAGGAAGAGTAATGGCCCTAGAATGGATCCTTGTGGCACGCCAGCACGTATGTAGACCCAGTCAGATGTTGTACCGGGCAGCACAACTCTTTGTTTTCTGTCTGAAAGGTAGCTTTTAAACCAAGTGAGGACTTCCCCTGTGACACCAGCTGCTTGCAACTTAAAGATAAGACCATTATGCCATACACGATCAAAAGCTTTGCTGATGTCACAGAAGACAGCCCTTCCCACAGTCAAGTGCATGACAGAATGTATTGTATAGAAATGTTAATTGGTTTATAGTAGAATCACCCATCAAAATTTATTTCGAAAATGACTGAACTTTAAGCAAACAGTGGAGGCTCTGATCAGACGCCGCGTTTTGCGGCGTCTGATCTGGGCCTGCACTGTTTGCCAAGGTACCCCTTTAGGGGTTTCTGGTACTGAATGGGTTAAGGAAATAAAAAATATGAACGACTTTTTCAGTATTCGAGGGTCCTTTATCACCAATGATCCCTGTTTATATAAGCTAAACAAACATTTTATTTGTGCGTGATTTAACTATTGGTTAGTGATGATCACGTGGACAGCAGCAGCGAAGGCTTGTTATATTGTTAAACAGAAAGCACACAACAAACGCTCCAAACAAGAAGGATAATCAGGAAGGGACTACTTGGCATGTTTCTTGATAGAAAACGTGTGTTGTGTTGTGTTGTAGGTACTTGTTGGACTCGCCTGATTCTAACAAGTACCCATATATGTTTTATTGAAATAAAGAAATAAATATCCCAAAATTATCCATGACGAAAACACGCCTATACAAATACACTGTAAACTTTATCTCCGAAAAAAAAAATTAAGATGAAAGATGACAGTTTGTATGTATGTAATATGTTGGTAATCAAAATAAATATGTTTAAACTAAATAAATTTTGATGAAAACACAACCCGACACCCAAAAATTTTAAAATGGACTGCTGCTTTATATCAGGAGGAAGATTCCATTTGGTACGAAAATGGTTAATATTGGTTACATGAAAAAGTCTGAGTTCAAGCTCAGGGCAATTTTTCAGCTAAGACAGCCGACACACCGGTGATATAAGTGGGTTGAGTTTGATAGAATAGTCATAGCCAATATATTTGAGGTTGAACGGAAGCGGGTGGGTGAGGCACAGATTGAACAGGGGCGGGTGGGTGAGGCACAGGTTGAACGGGGGCGGGTGGGTGAGGCACAGGTGTCGTGTAGCGGGTGTGTAACTGATATTGGCTTACACTTGGGTCTTGCATGTTGTTCTTGCAGCAGTTAAGGGTAGAGGGGGACGTTGTTATTTTTCCAGTTTCTACCCTTGCGTTCCTCTTTCTTTTATTCCTTCACTTTTATTTACTCCACTGTCTCTTCTTTGTCTTTTCTCTCTTTCTCTGGAAGACAACATAAAATGACCCATAAAGGTTGAACAAAACACTCGATCAATCAACTTTAGATTAAACAGTGACTAATTTGCATCAATTTACATTATTTTGCTAAGCATGCATATTTTGAAATGGTATATCTCCGTTTGTAACCAATCAATTTTAGAGACACTTATATCCATTCAATTATTATATCTAAAGTAGGGCATTCAATTATTATATCTAAAGTAGGACATTAACATTTTTGGATAAGATCATTCACTAAGTTTTGTCATACAAATTTATTGCAGTGTGCAAATGAATGTTTGTGCCCGTGTGCGCGTGCCTGGTCGCACCAAATCAAATGGCAAAGCCATGGCACGCATGGAGATTAAACGTGCATTTGTCTGGGAAGGACCGTAAATACTATTGCTAGAACTTATGGCCCGACACATTTTATTTCAGTAATCGTAAGCAATAAACTTGTTTAAAGAGCAATTAAAAAGAAATCTTAAGACCTCTTAGTATGAAGAAGGGTGAAAGCATACACAAAGAGGGTCATTTTAGTGAAAACCGCTTGATATCTAAAGTTATGCTCATTTATATTTGAAACATACTTTTTTCCTGTAAGAGTAACCGCCCTTGAATTTTCTTTGATTTTAACCCATAATACAATATTCTGTGATGTCACAGTGGCTTCAAACTTTTTCAAAATAATTTTAAACTACGATATTTGCCATTTTGCAGTTGCCTAGTGCAATTTTCTCATATTCTTTGGTTACTGTGTGTGTTGTTCATACTTTAGAATAAAATGAGAAATCTGATTTCGAAATTTAAACTTACATTAACATTTAAAGCATTTTTAAAATGTTTAAAACTACCGTTCAATCCAAAATTCATTTATACTAGTTAATGTGAGTGTTTTACATGCCTTTTTAACAGATCAGTAAGTTCTGTACATTATTTCACCCACATACAAATGCAGAAACTGGAATTCAAATTATTTTAAAAAATATTTAAAGTTTGAATTTAAGGCTTGTAATTGATAATAGGAGAAAAATGGCTAAGTATATCATTTGAGATCAGTTTAAAAAATCAAATAGGTGATTATACAGTTCCTGGGGACTATAAAAGACTAGGTATTTCATATTTAAAAAGTTAAAAAAATTAATGTGCCTCTATGACATCACAGAATACCATATGAATATTAATGAGGCATTCTGAAGTTGCTCAGTCTGTTTCCATGTAATATCTTGGAAACTAAAAAATAATTTGATGCGGTTTTCACCCTTTAATTCCTTGAATCAGTGTCTTTTTAAATTTAATGGATTTCTATACCTTTGTACATGCATATGACTTTTAAAGAAATCTGTAATTTTGGTCCTCAAAGGACTGGTCTTTGTCTGTCGTCAAAAAAGTACATTTGAGCCAGCGCATGACAAAACCTACAATAAGACATATGCACCCAACAAAGACTCAGATCAGCCTGCGCATCCGCGAAGTATGATCAGAGTCTACGTTGTTCGCTCTAAGGATAGCTAAGGGCCCAATGCTCCTTCATGCAGCAAGAGAAGTCTCTGGTTAGACTATATGGATGCGCAGGCTGATCTGAGTCTTCGATTGGCGCACATGTCTTGATGTAGGTTTTGTCGTGCGCTGGCTCATTTAAATTTGTCTCTTCCAGGAGCATATTATTGTTTAAATATGGTGATGATAACTCTGTCAACGTTCCTGTCTGTCGTAGTTGTGAATCTATACTTCCATGGTGCTAGAAAAGAAGTTCCAAAAATTATCAGAGCGGTACGTATATTTATAGCATTCAGGAGATGTATCTCTTCAAAATTATCAATAAGGCCTAAAAAAACGTGTTAACGCTAATCAGACCGACCCTGCTTCAGACCCCCGACTCTACTATTTTTATCAATAAAAGAACAAAATAAAAAAAAAAAAACATTTTCAATTTCCGACCCAGCCCAGTACCGTCTTTGCATTTTCCCATAGTAATTTTGCGTTTTAGGTGCATTTTTGTAGTTTTTGGCATTTAGTACCTTCCAAAATACATATATGACATTTTTGAGCATCTAAAATGAATTATGATATACAGTGCAAGTCTCAACATGACAATTTTATCAACAAAAGACATGAACAAAAACACATAAAAAATAGAGGTCCGACCCTGTTTTTTTCGGGGGCAAAATTAAATAAAAAAAAGTTTCTCCTACCTACCGACCAATTTTTTTTTCACAATGTTAGCGGAAACAGACCTATTTTTTTACGCCTAATGTACCTACTAGATACATGTACAGTGTAATTCCGCTATCAAGACTAAATTTGCGTCAATAAGCTTATTTAGAAGGTTTCAGATATTCTTTCTTTGTGTTTTCTACACCCAGTGTCTCCTAATAAGAGTCCACCTTAAGGACTGTTCAAAAGTGGTCTCTAAAAGACCACTGCTGAACAGTCCCGAAGGTGGTCTTAATATAGGAATTTTACTGTACCTTTGTTTACCCTATCAATAGGGGAACCTACGCACGAAGGAAAAACATTACTTTTGTCGCCTTTATACCACATGTATGTATTGTGCTGTGATTTGATCACGTACACCGTGTTTCTTTGAAGTTATTTTTAGACGGACATTTAGAGCAGTCATTATTGCCTATTTCACAAATTCGACGACTTCGACTGAACATCAGCAGGAATGTGGGATGTGTGTATGTGTGCGTGTGTGTTTGTGCATATCCTTCTCTTTCATTTCTCGTATGATAAATTCCCATAAATCCAAGCTAATGATTGTTCCCTTATATCTGGACATTTATAGTTGAATTTTGCGGCGATTAATCCATATATAGAAACGGACCATAGGTAATCATAGGTGACGCACTTGCACAAAACTACTTCTGATTTGGGCAATATTCTTGGTTAAGGCGCAATTTTGGGACAAACTGTGATTGCGCGTGCCAATGACTTTCCAAGCCGTCCGACTGTTTTGCTAAGTCTTTTTTCAAGGCATAGTTAATATGGGGGCCCTTTAATAATGTTCCCCACGTGACGGTATTCAGAAGGGGTTTGAATGGTTCTGGTGAATCGCCCTCCCACGTTGTATTTTCATTGGAATTCATTGGTACAAATACCAAGTCAAACGATGTAGATACAGATGAGTCGGTTCATTATGAGCCGTTTCATCCGGATCAAGTGTTTTCCATCCCGATAATGATTTGGGATCAACCCAGTTCTTAATTAAAGAATTAAACTATATATAGAGAGAGAAACACAGACGTGAAAGTGCTTAAAAAAGATTCGGCTAAACTGTGCGATTCGAACGCTTTAGCAAAATTACAAACTTATGGCTTACAAAATTGTCCCTTGCGTAATATTTTCGTGTATATTCCTCCGCCAACTCGGCACCACATGTATATATTTCATCAGAAAAAAATAAAAATTCAGTAAAATGTTATCATAACATAATTATTTCTGCCACAGTTTTTCTCATTGCAGGAACGCAGGCTTAGTACTCTCGGTAAAATAACAGCAGATGACGTTTTAAAGTATTTCTCTTATTTTTTCCCTGGAAATAGATTTTGACCTTTCATGCAAATTGTCTCCAAAGAAAATAAATTTTGACAACGAAGTCAATTTGTATGAAATGTCAAAGCCTGTTTTCAGGTAAAAATAAGAAAAATATCATCAATTCGCCCATCAGGATTTTTTTAACTGACCGTCCCGTTGCGGCCTTTCCTTTGCGGTTACTTGCGTGTTGGTTTGGTTTGTGTACGGCTTTTAAAAATATATGTGTTTCCGCTAACATGTCGAAAAACAGTTATGATCCATAGGTCGAAATAACTTTTTATTTTCGTCAAACCTTATTGATCGAAAAAGAGCTAAAATCTTTAAATGGGCTTAATTCTAACCTATGGTGGCATGTAGCTGCCATCGAGATGCAAGATATTAAGTATACTTATTATACACATAAAACAACAAAAGTACCATAAAGTCTACATAATTTTCTGGTTCATTGAGATATTTTAAGTCTACATGAAATATGTTCTCTTATATTTAGTCGACATAAAATATGTCGTCTTATATTTCTGTCATTTGTACCTAAGTTTTTTGCTAAAACAGAGCGAGATAGTGCTTTTATATGACATACACAAACTTGAAAAAATAGCTTATAAGGCGCCTTGCGGAACAGGCAAGTAGACTTATTTTACAAAACGACACTTTATTTATATATCTTTTTAGTTCACTACAAAGTTGTCTCAGTGCTTTAAACTGACATGACAATAAACCATGTAGCATTTAAGGAGTATAAAAGCCGGTATTAGGTCGCCGTTAAATTAGAGAATGTAACAGAATAGAATAGATTATATATACCCAAAGTATGGGTTATAGGCAAATCTTCAGAATAACAGAATACGTTCAGAAATGGAGACTATGGTGGCATGTAGCTGCCATCGAGATGCGAGATATTAAGTATACTAATTATACAGATAAAACAACAAACGTACCATTAAGTCTACATAATTTTCTGTTCATTGAGATATTTTAAGTCTACATGAAATATGTTCTCTTATATTTAGTCGACATAAAATATGTCGTCTTATATTTATGTCATTTTTATCTAAATGTTTGCTAAAAATGAGCGAGATAGTGCTTAAATATGACATACACAAACTTGGAAAAAATAGCTAATAATGCGCCTTGCGGAACAGGCAAGTCGACTTATTTTAAAAATGACACTTTATTTATATATCTTTTTAGTTCACTACAAAGTCGTCTCAGTGCTTTAAACTGACATGACAATAAACCATGTAGCATTTAAGGAGTATAAAAGCCGGTATTAGGTCGCCGTTAAATTAGAGAATGTAACAGAATAGAATAGATTATATATACCCAAAGTATGGGTTATAGGCAAATCTTCAGAGTAACAGAAAACGTTCAGAAATGGAGACCTTATGAGTTTATTATACTACGTCCTCGTTGCACCCAACGAAAGTATAAAGACTCTTAAGCCACAGCTCCACTTTCACGTCTAGAGCGTTAGCTTTTATTTAGGAAATAGATTCGTGCTGGTAGTGACTAGTTGCTTAATATATCACTGGCAGGAAGTCATTCGTAAAAGTGAAAAGAACACGACGCACGCCAGCGATCTATGCACTTACGACTGACCGACAGACAGCACGGTTTTTCTAAAAGTTTTTATTGTATGTAATACAAGTTCATATTATGGGTGTGACATTTTCGAAAGTTAAGTATATGAATGGGTCCCTTTTTCAGAGTACAAGTATATGAATGGGGTATGTTTTCAAAATCATATCCGCTCACCCATACCAAATGGCCCTTAGTTCCCCCACCCCCACACGAGGCTTCAACGCAGGGTTTGTATCTGGCATATTAAAACACGCTCTTTTTCCATAAGAAAACTAGACGTGTAGCGGTCATAGATATTCGGGATTTACCACGTGGTAACTTTGCTAAACCCGGGGCTCGGTATCCAGTAATTTTATAGAGTTCGTTTTTCTGAGAAGACGATGTGCAGCAGCTAAAAAAGTATTTTCCGAGTCAATTTATTATTTTAGTGGGATGTGTAGGTGTCTGCGCATAGCAGAAGCCCTCTTTTGGTCCTGTGAAAATAAGTAAACATAAAAAACCTAAGTCGAATTACCCTATCATGATGTCATTACAAAGCAATAATCACAAATATTACAACGAGTTTATGTCAACATAGTAAGTAACACTTCGTTGTAAAAATATCAATGAACTGGGTGTCATTGTAAAGCAGTTTCTGAGCAAGTTAATGAAAATCGAGATATTTTTAATCTTAACGATAAACAATGCAAATATGTCGCCTGACACTAGTATGTCAACATAAAATACATCGACTTAGTAAGTAGGATCTCGCATCTCGATGGCAGCTACATGCCACCATAGGAGACCTTATGAGTTTAGTATCCTCTTTGCACCCAGCGAAAGTATAAAGACTCTTAAGCCACAGCTCCACTTTCACGTCTTGAGCGTTAGCTTTTATTTAGGAAATAGATTCGTGCTGGCAGGAAGTCACTCGTAAAAGTGAAAAGAACACGACGCACGCGATCGATCTATGCACTTACGACAGGTCGACAGACAGCACGGTTTTTCTAAAAGTTTTTATTGTATGTAATACAAGTTCATATTATGGGTGTGACATTTTCGAAAGTTAAGTATATGAATGGGTCCTTATTTTCAGAGTTCAAGTATATGAATGGGGTATGTTTTCAAAATCCTGTCCGCTCACCCATACCAAATGGCCCTTAGTTCCCCCACCCCCACACGAGGCTTCAACTCAGGGTTTGTATCAGGCATATTAAAACACGCTCGTTTCCATAAGAAAACTAGACGTGTAGCGGTCATAGATAGATAAGTCAACTTAAAAATAAGTAAACGTAAGAAACCTAAGTCGACTTACCCTATCATGATGTCATTACAAAGCGATAATCACAAAAATGACAACGAGTTTATGTCAACATAGTAAGTAACACTTCGTTGTAAAAATATCAATGAACTGGGTGTCATTGTAAAGCAATTTCTGGGCTAGTTAATGAAAATCGAGATATTTTTTATCATAACAATAAACAAACCAAATATGTCGCCTTACACTAGTATGTCAACATAAAATACATCGACTTAGTAAGTAGGATCTCGCATCTCGATGGCAGCTACATGCCACCATACTAACCCTATTACGAGAAAACAATCAAATAATAAACTTTAGAACATTAAGGAAACTAAAGAACATAATTTTGTGTATTAGTTTTGCTATTATGATAATTTCATTTTTTTTTATTTTACTTTATTTTAATAATATGTGTATTGGTCTGTAGGTAAGAACATCTAAATGTTTTTTTTTTCTTTGATGGCCAAAATATTGCATGGTCGAAAAAAACACACTAAAAAAACAGAGTCGACAAGGCTAGCAGAAACACGCGTAATTTTGCAGGCCTTAGTAGTGCATTACTGAAGAAATAGATCACCTCAAGCAGTGATTTGTTGAATAATAAATCAATTATAAAGTAGATCAAATTATGTAATTTGTCTACTTACAACTGACCAACAAACTGCGATTTATTACTCAACAAATCATTGATAGATCTGGTATATTTCGATTCGAACACACTGAAAATCGACACTATTTTTTGTTTGTTTGTTTGTTTGTTTCCCTCAAAATTACCCCATTCTTCGCCATTGTTAGAGAAAATCCGTCTTCTGTAGTGTTTTTGATGCGAGAAAATAATATTTCACCGTCTAAAGCCACAGACTCTTCGGGGGACGTCACGCTCTTCCGCCCAGTGGTTTGTTGCAGAATAAATCACAGTTCGTTTACATTTCCTATCCCCGTCAACACTATGTCATTTTGAAGACGTTGCTTACAGTTTAGTGGGACTTTTACCCAACATTTGAGATGAAGTGACTTCTCAAGCCCTGCCGCCAAATGAAACCAATAGTGTTTGTTTGCATGGACGGTCTGACTCGCACCACTTTGCCTGAGTAGGCTTAGACCGTCTAAGCGGTTTACCAGTACTCATGTGCGGTCGGTTTCAGCTCTGTGTGGAGGCGCCTTGCAACTCAATCTATTTCTCCAAGTCCAAATGGGCGGGGGCCAGTGGTCTTTGTTTACTCACACATATTGGTATTGGACAACATCATATGAGCCCCGCCAAGCGGAGCATTCCGTCATGACAAATTTTAACTGCGCATTCCCAGCCATTCAGAGGGGCCAGGGATATGGCTTTCTGTCAGAAGGTTCCTCTTGATTCATTGCTTGTATGAGCGAGCAGCGAAGGTTCTGGCGAGACTGCGCGGATGCGCAGGCTCGCCTGAACCTTCGCTGCTCGCATAGGTGATAAGTACCAAAATCGCTTGACGGAGCCCATATTATGTATGAAATAAATCCTTCTTTTCAGACACACAGATATAAAATAAAGCATTTTGTCTTACAATGCAACACTAAACCCACGAACTTGACGTTCACAGAGAGATCACAAAGTAAACATAACATTTTTTCACGTTTAAAACGTTCTCAAAAAAAAGGGATAGTCAAATGAAAATTACAGATATCTTCCTCAGATATCCATTGTTTTCACCATGAAGACCGGTACAGATACCTATGAAATCAGAACATACCCGGATGAGACGGCTCATCTCATCTGGAACTACACTGTATTTAATCGTGTAACTGGTGTTTTTCAAGAATGAATGTGCCAAAAATTAAAGAAGGGAGTGTCCACTTAAAAAAAAACTCGGGGTAGAAAGGGTTAACAATTATCTATCTTCCGCAGATATTCCCATATATAGAAAAAGACAAACATTGAACTACGTATTTTGTCATTTTTATTATGATTTATGATGAAAAGCTAATAGGATTTAGACGTAACCGTTAAAATTTATTGACATTTTAAATACAGAACTTTGCTCGTATCGAATTTTCACTCAAGATATTTTCATGACACCTTTTGAAAACAACTTTTCTGCATCCTGAGATGGGATATTGGCAAAGAGTGTCCGTAAGCTCAATGTTAAATGAAAGTACATAATGCTTTAATAATATGTATCCGATTCTGGAAGGATCTGCTTTAAACTTTATATGACATCTGGTAAATTTCTACACGATATGCTTTAAAGAATGGAAATGTTTGTAAAACATACAACAGAATAAACACGCCTTACACCCATCTTAAACAGGTCTAAGAAAGTTGTTTTAAAGACATTCTATAGATTTAAAGACGGTAAATTTAAAGACATTTCAGTATGTAAATTTAAAGATTGACCCAAATAAAATCATGGAGTCTAAAACGGAAAAAACGCACTTTGCTATTTATAGTAATTTGACCGTTATCTGTGGAATATTTAATTATGTGTATCTGCAAATTATATAGTTATCTTTATTTAATTAAATTCCTTCAACCATAATTTCGGCGCCCGCCCATCGGGGCTTAAAGAAATAGATGGGCTGCACGATGGTTCCACGCAGAGCTGAAACCGACCGCGCACATGATGCATGCATATAAATAATAGAAGTGGAGGCAATGATCAGGAATCGATACAATCAACCCACAGCTCCCATCAGAGACACCAAAGGGAAAAACACACAAACATGAAATAACAGACCCTAATGGAAACACCAACAGCGGTAAGCCAAAAGGACAGCTACTTTCCCACAAAATGGCCAATAGGCTATCCAAAATAAAATAACATAAGCGACACAAACACCCAAAGACAAACCATACCAAAAAAAAATAAACCTCGACAGAAGAACCGCCTTGGAACGGTCAGCGGAAACGAATTCAACTGGGGGGGGGGGAGCTTAAATCGATTTACGTGGCCACATGCATATAAACCCTATTGGTTTCATTGGGCGGCAGAGCTTGAGATGTCATTTCATCTCAAATGTCGGGTAAAAGTCCCACAAAATTGGAAGCAACGTCTCCAAAATGCCCTTTAAAGTGTTGACGGGGACGTTAAACCTTTAATCAAACAAACAAAAACAAATCAACCATAATTGAAGAGTTCTCAGTAAAAACAGGTTTGTGATAAGATTCATATGTAAAATTAGAGAAGGAATGAATTTGTATAACGCTTTTATCATTTTTTCAACATACAGACCACTCGCTTCGACAGACAGTTTTTCTGACAACAAAAATTGATGAAAATTTCAGACTGACTATAACAGTAAAATGTCCAAAAACGAAATGACGTCAGTGCGAAACTCTTCTTAGTGTCGACATTTAACAGATATTTCCTCCCTTCTGCGGAGTTTCACGGCATTTCTGGTTTAAGGAAAGGAACTGTGTCGTTTTATTTCTTAACTATTTCTATCATTAAAACGATATTTAGGGACATGCAACTTTAGCAACGCACGTTTTTTTGTTGTTTTTTTTTCAATGAGATGAAGACTGAGGCAACGTATGAGATGCGATTATTTCGTGTTTCTTCATTTTTTCCTTGTGTTAGTCTTTAAATCCATAGACCAAAAAGTCTTTAAATTCATAGACTGTCTTTAAATAAAAAAATTTCTTAGATCTGTTAAATTGATAATGTATCTGTCCAGACATGTACACGCAGTAAAACTTCGATAGCTCGAACATAAGTTTAAACAATATTTTATTTACTTCTTTTCAATTACAGATATATAACAAGAATATAACATATTAGAAAGATCAACATGATTTGAAAACAAGCAAGGTTGCTTATACTAATCATCTCCTGCAATAAATGGGCATTATATACCGCTTCCGAAATTCTAAATAAAATAAAATGCAGCAAATTTAGTTGAAATATTGAGAATGTTAACATAGCTCGAACAACCCGCTTCAAAATGATAGTGGCTTAAATCACGTTATTTGAGGGAAAATAATAGTAATGACAAACAATAAAAATAAATAAAAAGAAAAAATATATATGGTACTAGTACTATATTAGAGACTTTGTCCCTTAGTTTTATGCCCCCGCCATTCGAAGAATGGTGGTAAGGGCATATAGCGTTGCCCCTGTCCGTCCTTCCATGCGTCCGCAACTTAAACGCGGTCAACAACTTCCTTATTTCTTGATGGATTTTAAAATGACTCTGCAGAAATGTTAACCATCATGAGACGACGTGTCACGTGCAAAACCCAGGTCCGTACCTCCAAGGTCAAGGTCACACTTAGAGGTCAAAGGTAAAAAAAGGGTCCGCAACTTAAACGCCGTTAATAACTTTCTTATTTCTGGATGGATTTTTGAAATCACTTTGTAGAAATGTTAACCATCATGAGACGATGTGTCACGTGCAAACCCAGATCCGTACCTCCAAGGTCAAGGTCATACTTAGAGGTCAAAGGTAAAAAAATGGTCCGAAACTTAAACGCAGTCAATAATTTTCTTATCTCTGGATGGATTTTGAAATTACTTGGCAGAAATGTTGGCCATCATGAGACAATCTGCCTCAAACAAAACCAAGGTCCTTACCTCCAAGGTCAAGGCCATACTTAAAGGTCAAATGTGAAAAAAGGGTCCAAAACTTAAACACAGTCAATAACTTTTTATGGATGAATACGAACATAGACATATTTTCAGGCGGGGGCATCCGTGTCTTATGGACGCATTTCTAGTTATTTATTTATTTTTAATTTTTTCCCTCAAATAAAGTGATTCAAGTAAAAATACAACTTTCATTGTTTACAACAGGAACCCGATGGCAACACCTAAAACTGCTTCTGCAGGCAACTTTGGTGAAGAAATAGTAGTTTTTTTAGTTGTTGTTTTTGTTGTTGTAGCAAAATAAGCAGGTGTCTATAACAAATCTTTAGACTTGGAATGTGCACCTGTTTGCTGCAGAAATACAAAGGTATTGCAAATTTTCTCTTAAACAATATATGAAAATAAATCTGTTCTGCTCTGGTGGTGCTAGGAACACACCAGCTGACTCGTCTATGGACTGAAAGTCTACAGGCTTTGTTTTGTCATAGATGTTATAGTCAGCACAAAACCAGTGAGGTAAGGTCGGGCCAACTATGCACGTATCGACGATGGCCCGACATTCTTTGCTATTTTGCTGAGGTATTTTGTCTGATGTTACACCTTACGTTACATCTTGTTTCAGATCATGATAGACGTGATAGCAAGGATAATGTGCATGAGAAGTCAGGTGACAGAATGTGAAGAAAAAAATAACCAGAGAATTCAAGTGAAAATGACTAACAAAGACAGAGTGTACGGGGAACCGACGAGTGATAGACTCATTTACTCCGAGGAGGACGGGTTCCGCTTGAGTAACGGAACCACTAGCCTTAGTGCCGATCAGTTCTCAAATCTTCAACAAGAGTTGAAAACCACTGCTGCCCTAGAGAAAGACATTAAGGAGATAAAAAGTTACATGCGAATATTGATGCAAAAGCAAGCGCAGAAAGAGCTGAAAGACAAAATTGCGCGTGAGTGGAAACTGTTAGCACTGGTAATAGACAGGTTGTTCTTCTTTGCATATCTATTGATAATTGTGATTTCAATATTAACTGTGTTTGATTTTGTGTTATTTGGAGGTGAGGCGGGCGATGATTAGATAGTTCTGGTATTAGATCTGTGCAAATTTCCGTTGGGTGTCTTCTTTAAGATAATTCGCCTACGCAACAAGAGAATGCTACCACAATTGAGTGCCATTAGCGTTGCGGTTTCATACATAGACCGATATAAATCTTCATACTGAAGCACTTGCATAAATCACGCGCCGTCCGATTGGATGAGGTCAAACATTTTGCAAAAGCCCATCACAGCGGGCAAATCACGTCGTTGTTGCATCACCATTGATACGACGTTGCACAAACGTTCTATGCCCGCTGGGATACTATTGGGAACCCGAAGTCATCATCTAAGGTCGCTATTCATTGGTGGGCTTTTGATGCTGCTGACACTGCTTGTCTGCTTGTGCAAATAGTACATTAGTAGAATGCGGGTAACTAACTATATTACACTGATGTGGTTATTTGGGGATGTAAATCATTGGTTTTGTGGTAGCAATTATTAGGACATCACCAACGCGTCGCCGTTATATGAAACTTTCAACCTTAAACCAACGGTTTACCTTCCAGGGCCAAGTTGTTCAAAGCATTGTTAGCCTAACGAGCTCATTAGTGGCTAGAAATTTAACTGTTCTAGCAAGCAAAATACCCAATACAGTGGTATTTGTGTAGAAAAAAATGCGAGCAGCTTTTGCATTTGCATTGCAAAAGCTGCTTACATTTTTTTTCTGCAAAAATATTAGTATCGTTGTCATATTAAATTGGTGACTGCAAATAGCCAAAAAAACGTTAAAATGGCAGTTGACTGCAAATACCACTCCGATTGAATTATCAAAGTTTAACAATACGTTAACTAATGACGTTGTTAGTTTTGAACAACAGGGCCCTGAATGACAATTGTATAGACAGTTATCCCTTACGTAATGAATATGAGAGCCTTGTCATTAGAAGACCTAGTTTTGGGATTTGAGAACAACAAATATGTTTTAGAAAGAATTATCGTTTGGAAGCAAGGACTACACAACAGAAGTGTACATGTTTTCTGGGCCAGACTAGCTAGTTTTGGCCATTCAGGCCTCTACAGTGACCCTCAAATATTTTCAAAATTCCAGAATGGAATCAATGATCCCAAAAGGACAAGAAAATATACACTACACTATGATGTAGGGCAGGGAGACTTTTTACGGCCGCCACACACTCCCAGACAACAGCTGCAGTGACGATAAATATGTTCTAGAAAGGGTTATCCTTTGGAAGCAAGGAATACACAACAGAACTGGAAAATATGGAGTGTACATGTTTTCTGGGCCAGACTAGCTAGTTTCGGCCATTCAGGCCTCATCAGTGACCCTCAAATATTTTCAAAATTCCACAATGGAATCAATGATCCCAAAAGGGCTAGAAAATAAAAACTACACTAGCATGTAGGGCAGGGAGACTTTTTACGGCCGCCACACACTCCCAGACAACAGCTGCAGTGACGATAAATATGTTCTAGAAAGGGTTATCCTTTTGAAGCAAAGAATACACAACAGAACTGGAAAATATGGAGTGTACATGTTTTCTGGACCAGACTAGCTAGTTTCGGCCATTCAGGACTGTGATATAGCCGAAGAGGTTGACCAACATGCTTGTGTTACTGCTTGGATAGTACCATCCCTTTTGTTGCTGTATCACAAAATTCAAGACTCTAGCTGGCCTGCACAGCTGAGTAGACCAGGTTGTGTCTTGCATTTTCAAAAACGGCGAAGACACGTTTCTCGTGATTGGGCGCATGTGATATATCTTAGAATATTCTTACATTTCCAAACTTATCATGTGAACAAGTCCATGAAATTAATACCCACTGGGGTTAACGGGGTTAACATGACTTTTACTTATTTCTGTTCCAAGACAGAGGTTGTGGGTATTCGTTAGAAACGCCCCAATGAGGCAGTTCTAACGAGCACCCACAACCTAAGCGATGCTTCAAATGATTCTCTGCAGCTTCCATGTTTGGACATAATAATTTGGTATTTTTGCTTATTGCTCCTTGGATAGCTGAGAGGCTATGGAAGGTGGAGGCACAGCCTGATCTCAGTAGTTTTGAAAGTTTTGACGCTCGCCTATTGACAGTTAATCAGTTTATTATAGGTGTAAGCTTATTTGGACTCATAAACGACGAAAAAGAGTGATCAAACTGACAGGTACAATTTTCGGAAGCCGTGTGATCATGAACTGTTTTGATTTGATAAAATGATATGCTTTTTGTGGAAACGAACTGTAATACATGTTTATGAATCACTCCGCTTTAAGGGAACACCGGACATATTTTTCCGCCGCTTTCCAAAGGGACACGACTTTTGGGACTTCCTGTTCGCTTTTCTTTAAGCCCTGTCCCACTGAAAAAGGGGTCTACTCTTAAAGGAAAGAATTTGCTCCCCGGGAGCAAATTCTTTCCTTTAAGTGTTGACCCCTATTGACATGGGAGAAAAAAATACTTTTGCAGGAGTTGCCGTCCCTGAAGGTGTTCCCATTACCCTTTACACAGGAAAACTTCAATGGCTCAAACACCCATGGTACTATGAAAATTTGTCCGAAATAGGGAGATTTCTAGCCACTGAGGGCTACTCACAACGCCAGATCAGGATACGAAATTGGACTTTAATTTTGGTACATCTTTTCGATATTTTGTAATTTATAGTTAGAATCGCCTCATCCAGACGATTCTAACGAGTTTTCACGAGGTGAAGTTGTTTCTATTTCCTACCTGCACCTATGGTAAAAATTCCCTAGAAATTCAAGGGCCAGTTCAAACGAGTCCTTCGTGTGTGAGTCATTAAAGTTTAATTGTATTTATTGTTTAAATGTAAATTTGTTATGTCATACATGATACACGTCAGTTTCTCGGAGAATTTTTAGTAACCACTTACACATACTAGTGTACGTTCACACAGAATGGATTGTCGCACGTTGTTTACATCACGAACACCTATATACTTTTTACCCCCTTGAACCCCACTTTTATGTAGTAAAACTGGGGTTTACAGGGGTATACCTTACTTTTCTTATTTCTGCTCTAAAATATACATTGTGGGTACTCGGTTCTAACGAGTATCCAAAATCTATATTGTCTAAAATATACATTGTGGGTACTCGTTTGAACCGCCTCGATGAGGCGGTTCTAACGAGTATCCACAATGTATATTTTGAGCAGAAATAAGAAAAATATCACAATTTTTCATCTGAAAATTTTCGTTTTTTCGTCGGTTAAGTTTACAATGCATTTGTATAGGCGTGTTTTCATAATGGAAAATTAAATTTTAGGTTTTGGGGGGAATACAGTAAAATTCGGCTATTAAGGCCACCTAAACTTAACACTAATTCTGCTTTAAAAAAATGATTTAGAAGGACAGTGTCCTCTGGTCAGGAACCACCTTTGGAACTGTTCAAAAGTGGTCTTAAAGAACACTTTTGGACAGTTCCTAAGATGGTCTTAAAATAGGAATTTACTGTACAATTTAACCTCAATACATCGAATAACTTTGGAGCCATGAAAATATGTTCGAGAGACGGGTAGTTCGAGCTACCCACGGTTAATCACAGTGCCAGGTCATGACTCAATG
This sequence comes from Lucinisca nassula, assembly GCA_963580285.1. NCBI lineage: Eukaryota > Metazoa > Mollusca > Bivalvia > Lucinida > Lucinidae > Lucinisca > Lucinisca nassula. The sequence goes on along the minus strand of OY757011.1, from coordinate 127,317,278 downwards.
GGAATGACTCAAGAGGAATGGGAACACTTGGCAGAGTTTTCTGCCATTTTTCAAAGGGAGACAACTTTCAGGACTTCCTGTTCACTCTTCTATAAGCCCTGTCCCACTGAAAAAGGGGGTGAAAGAATTTGCTCCTCAGGAGCAAATTCTTTCCTTTCAGAGTTGACCCCTATTGACATGGGAGACAGAAATACTTTTGCAGGAGTTGCCTCCCCTGAAGATGTTCCATTCCTCTTAAGGCCATCTGTTTGATCTTCTATGAAATATAGTAATGTTGTTTGTTCTCATTTGAATCGTCTTTTCAAGATAAAATCGGAAAAATATAAATTTTCCTAAATATGTGGATATCTGGAGCTATTTGAAGAATTCTCTCAGAACAAGTTGAATTAGCCATGGTAAAAGAGTCATCCATGTTCGAGTAAACGAAGTTTTACTGTATTAGAATGTGTGTTTTATTGTCCTAACTTCAAAGACCGTGTTCTCTTTGTCTGTTAGTCTGTCCACCCTTAAACTCTTTGAAGAACCAATTTGATTGAACATCCATGTGACATATTGCATTATTTCATATCTGCAAAACGTTTTTTTATTCTTATTTGTAACCAAACATAGGTTGTGGGTGCTTGTTAGAACCAACTCATTGAGGTGGTTCTAATGAGAGCCTACAACCTGAGGCGGTTCTAACAAGTTCTGCAACCTATGTCTTGGAGCAGATATAAGAACAATTATGTATATCCCCGTAAACCCCGGTTTCCTATTTATATAGTGGTTCTAACGAGTACCCACAACCTATGTTTTGGAGCAGAAATAAGAAAAATAATGTATATCCCGGTAAACCACATTTTTCTCTATATAAAATGGTTTTAGCGGACTTGTTAACGGTGATGTCGAGTTCGTTAGTGGTCAAACTGCTCGACGATGGGGTTCTATTGAGCTAACACAATCTGCATTTGCCACAGAAATAAGACAAATACATGTATAGCAAAATTGCATACAAAAATGCTTGGTTTTGGAGATATGGAAGATTTTTTTCGCCCTTTCGAATGTGTTTCACTTATTTCTGTCCGATTGTTAATCAGGTGGGTGAAAACTGGAGTAATCGGAGAAAAACCACGTCACATTCTGTTGCAGTACTTGCCTACTTAGTATCTCACATGTGACGCCAGCGAGGCTCAAACCAACAGCGGTGAGAGACCTAATGCTTAAGAATACCTACTGTTCGAAACAGCCCCTACCTTTGCAAACAGTGTAGATCCACATCATATGGCTGTTGAAGAAGACATCAGGGCCCAGTTGTTCAAAGCCTTGTTAGCTTAACAAGTTCATTAGTGGTTAGTGGTCATATTGTCTAGCAAGTTCAATATCTAAAATTTTGGTATTTTTGCTGAAAAAAAAAGATTTGCAAAGCTGCTCACATTTTTTCAGCAAAAATATTAGCATATTTGCCATAATGAATGACCAAAGTTTTAACGATATGTTAACGAACGAAGTCGTCAGTTTTGAACTGGCCCCGATCAGGATCTACACTGTTTGTCCAGCAGTTTATGAATTCAATGAATATTATGTATCAAGTAATTTGATTGGCTGATAATTGGTTATGGGTGTGGCTCAATTAATATATTCAATAGGACAAAGTTTAATTTGCTATGTTTTAGATTCACATACACTGAATATTCAATGACTTGAACACTGACATTTCCAAACTCATTCTCATTTTGAAAACACATCTATTAAAATACATTGTAATTTTTACAGGCGAAAAAACGAAAATTTTCAGATAAAATATTGTGATAGTTTTCTTATTTTTGCTCAAAATTCAGACTGACGGTATGCATTAGAACAACCTTATTGATATATAGAGTATAAATATGAAAAATACTGTTTACCCCTGTAAACCTCAGTTTTACTGTATAAAAGTGGGGTTCAATGGGTCAGAATTATATAGGCATGTTTGCGAGATGTTGAGACCTTAAAACATGTCTCCATTTCTCCAGATATTAATATATTTTGAATAATTTAGGAAGGCTTTATCTTGAAAATGTATGCTGTGCATACTCACTAGAATCATCTCATAGTATGGTATATATACTCGATGAGGCGATTCTAATGAATATATACAACATGCATTTATTTTGTAGAAGATCAAAAAGAATACAGTGAAATTCCGCTATTAAGACCACCTGAAATTAAGATTGATTCTGCTTAGAAAACCATATTTAGTAGGTTTCAGTCATTCTTTCTCCGTGTTATCTGCATATAGCTTTCTCTGGTCAGAGACCACCTTTGGGACTGTTCAAAAGTGGTCTTAAAGACCACTTTTGAACAGTCCTGAAGGTGGTCTTAATATAAGAATTTTACTGTATCTTAATAATCCCTATTATACCTACTGACCTGGGACTACAATTAAACCTTAGTTGCTCGAACTACCCCTATCTCGAACACACAGGTATTTGAGCCATAACTTCGACTGTGCGTGTATTTTTGTTGCCATGCTACACATTAATATGACACATCAGTGTGACAAAATAAATTCTATCGTGTCTCCAAACCGGTTAGTTTTCTGATAAAAAATTGTGTTATTTCTCTTTATATTTGTACTTGAAACATAGATTGTAGGTACTTGTTAGAACAGCCTCATTGAGGTGGCTCTAACGAGTACCTGCAACCTATATTTTGGAGCAGAAATAAGAAATAATGTATACACCCCCTGTAAACCCCAGGTTTTTCTAGATATGAGGGATTGAGAGGGATATTTGTTACACTGACATGTTAACGTGATGAAAGGACTATTTCTTTAGTTCATTCTGTTTGTAATAGATACTTATGTTATACTGCATATTGGAAATGAAATCACAAGCTGTTACGTTTCATATCAAATGTGAATAAAAGAATTTGTTTGTAAATCGACTTTTTTATTTTTAAATACCAGTTCCGACTGTGTACCGTATTTGCCATGGTAAGGGCACATTGCACATAGACATTTCATTCTTATCATAAAAAACAAGTCCTAGAAGGTTCTGTTAACCTTTGCCGCAACAAATTGTTGATATTTTTCTTATTTTTCCCATAAAAAAGGACTTGATATCACATGCAAAATTTGCATGATGTCAAATCCTGTTATCTGGGAAATATTAGAAAAATATTTCAAGCTTACGCCTGATGCGAAAAAATACCCAGCATACAGAGCCTTAAAACAGCGAACCATTAGATTCAACCGTATGTGCCTCATTCCGACCGTTCATGTCCAAAGTTGGCATGTGGAGCATGTACATGTATATTAGCCCTTATCTTGCTGAATATTCATTTAAGCCACACCCATTTGTCTATCAACCAATCAAATTACTTGATGTAATTTATTACTAAAATCCATAAACTGAATGTCAAACAGTGTAGATCCAGATCAGATGGTTTCTTCAGAAGCCATCTGATCTGGATCTACACTGTTTGCAAAGATAGGGGTTGCCGTGAACAGCAGGATAAGGGTTAAAAGATAAAAGGATCTAGGATAACAAACATCCTGGCAAAAATAGAATTTCATGATGAACGTGGGTCTTTTTTTACACTATTTGACAAATTCCTTTAGAAAAAGATTCTTTCCTGATTAGAAGATTAAAAGAGATTACTTCAGAAAATCATGGCTTTGAGAGTTAAGGATGACTAAAGTTATATAGATGCATAACAGGTTGGGTTGATGCCAATGACAGAGCAAATAAGCCAAATCACGAGGGCATGTGTCTTCAGGGTTTCTGACATACGTTTATACTTAAGCGGCTAATCAGTACACTGCAAACTCTTTCACTACCCTTCTTCAATCAGCGGAATGGAGACAATAACCATAGCAAAGATATTTTGGATCATTCACAATTAAATAATGATACCTCCTGACCACCATTAAACCACATATCTGACAGGGCTATCATGGCTGGCTCAAATTCATGCCCTAAACAGTTTGTTGCCTTGTGTCAGAGTTTTTGTGTGTTTTTTTGCCCAGTCAAAACTATAAAGGTGATGTTCTTTTCATGGACTTTTCTTTAAATGTTAACAAGATGGCATATCCTACGGAGCCACTAATTAGACAAGAACACAAGCCAGCGTACAAAGAAAAACAAGAACCTCAGTCAGTATAATAATTTATTTTTAAAATATATATACTTCTGACGTAAAATTTGGAACATGGCACAATAGAAGCAGTAACATTTAACCCGGATTTCACCTCAACAGCTCATGAAAATTTTTCTGGACACAGTTGTTCAAAACCTTGTTACCTTAACGAGCTCGTAAGTGATCAAATTGTTAACCATTCTAGCAAGTACAATATCTTAAATTTTGCAATTTTTTCGGCAAAAATATTAGTATTTTCACCATATTGAATGATCAAAGTTTTAACGATATGTTAGCTAACGCCGTTGTTGGTTTTGAACCACTGGGCCCTGGGTAACTGTTCTGGTAAGAAAAATGCCTAATACAGTGGTATTTTTGCTGAAAAATGTGAAAAACTGCTCACATATTTTTCTGCCAAAAGGTTTCTAATTTTCTGAAGAAAAATTTGCAACATTTTTTTTTTTCAAATAGGATAATACACCTATGTGACTAAGTGGGTTCTATCATATCTAAAAACTTTTTTCTTACCAAAATTTGTGATAAAGTTCTTATTTACTTTCCAAACATAGGTTGTGGGTAATCATTAGAACCACTTCACTGGGCTGGTCCTAATGAGTGCCCACAATTTATGCCAGGCAAATAATTTATATCCTTATAAAATGGAGTTGTTCAAAACCTTTTAAGCTTATTGAGCTTGTTAGTGGTCCAAATGTTAACTATTCCAGCAAGTGCAATATTTAATACTCCAGTTTTTTGCTGAAAAATTAGAGTAGCTTTTGCACTCATTTGTTTTCAGCAAAAGTATTGGCATATTTGTCATAATAAATGATCCAAGTTTTAGAAATATGTTAACTAATGTCACTGTTAGTTTTGAAGAACTGGCACCAGGTGATTTTGTTTGCATTTGAGCCAGCATATGACAAAATCAACAAGAAGGCTTGAGTGACCAGCAAAGACTCAGATCAGCCTGCGCATTCGCGCAGTCTGATCAGAATCTTCACTGATCGCATGCACCGTCTATAGGCTAATATCTAAGCAAAAGGTCTTGTCATAGTGGATGGGTGTGCAGGTTGATTTGCATCTCTGCTGATCACAATGGTCTTACTGTAGGTTTTGTCATGCACAGGCTCATTTAATTTTCTGAAGGGAGCTGTTCCATCTCTGAGCTTAGACATGTTCATTCTTGTGAATAGGTGGTTAACCCATGTTGTACCAGAAACCCCAAAACAGGTACCCTGGCAAAGAGTACAGGCCCTGATCAGACTTCGAAGAAGGCAGCATCTGATCAGGGTCTACACTGTTTGTAAAAAATTCAGCCATTTTCCAAATAGATTTAGAAGAAAACACAGCCTGAAACCCCTCAATTGTGAAATGGACTCCAGCTATACATAAGAAGGAAGATTCCATTTGGTACAAAAAGGGTTAAGTAAAAAACATCAACAGGATGGTGAACAGAGTTGATCCAGATGAGATGGCTTAAGCCATCTAATCGGAATCTACACTGGTTGCATAGCTTCCTGCACTGGTCTATGGTGTTGAAAGGATAAACAGTAAAGACAACACTGATCAGCTCACATACTTTTCCAGCACAGACTGAGACCTTTTAAGCAATTTTTAAGCAAGCAGTGTATTTACCATATATATCATATTACATCGCGTCTGAGAATGTAATGTGATGTAAAAAATTTGATAATCCATAAGTGGATTAAATATGCAAATTAGTTAGATACTCCCTGAATGTTACATGTCCGAAGCTCTTAACAACGTTGCGTTTACTAATGGCGGAATATTGACATTTTTTGTTAAACAATCATGAAAACAAGAAAAATGCCTAATGGCATTATGGACGGGTTTTTTTCAGTACGGTTAGGATTGTGGTGGCATGGGTGGGGTAGGGTGGGGTGTGCTGGTGTGGAGTAGGGTCGGGTGGGTGGGGTGGGATGGGTTAGGAGTCGGGTGGGACGGGGTGGAATTTGTGGTGGGGTGGGGTGTGGGGTGGGATGGGGTGTGGTGGGGTTGTGGGGTGGGCTTGGGTGGGTGGGATGGGGTGAGGTCGGGTAAGATGGGGAGTGGTGGGATAGGGTGGGGTTGGGGGTGGATTGGGGTTGTTTTGGGATGGGGGTGGGGTGGGGTTGTGGGGTAGGGTATGCTAGGGTAGGGTGGGGTGGGTAGGGTATGTATGTAAAACTAGGTATGCATGTATGTACAGAACAAATGCAATATCCTAACCCAGTAACAACTTTTTGTGGAGGGTGGGGGGGGGGGGGGGTATGATTTGTTTATGTGTTTTAAGAAGAAAAAAAAATAAAGTTTTTTTTTTCTATTCTTAGCTTTGGTGGACACTGATTTTAGCGATTTTGAAAAAGGGTCACCTAATGAACATTTCTGTATGTATGTAAAACTATGTATGCATGTATGTACAGAACAAATGCAATATCCTAACCAAGTAACAACTTTTTGTGGAGGCGGGAGGGGGGGGGGGGGGTTGATTTGTTTTTGTGTTTTACGAAGAAAAAAAAAATAAAGTTTTTTTTTCTATTTTTAGCTCTAGTGGCCACTGATTTTAGCAATTTTGAAAAAGGTTCACCTAATGAACATTTCTGTAAAATAATTTTGAAATCGGGCCATTATCTCAGGAGGAGATGTCGTTTAAAGAAATTGTTGACGGACGACGAACATCAACTCACCTTGAGCACTTCATGCTCAGGTGAGCTAAAAAAAGAACGAAAAAAAAAAAAAAAAAAAAAAAATTCCATGCCTGTGCATGCATGTATGTATTATTACTAGCAACTATCAGGGGAGGAAGATAATAATTGTTCATATGTGTTTATGGAGAAGAAAAAAAAATAAAGAAAAAAAAGAATAACAAAAGAAAGAAAAAAAAAAAGAAAGAAAAAAACAAAAAAAAAATGTCTCCACCGGGGTTTGAACTCACGCCCCTCAGATTCATAGTAAACAATAGGATTCGTAGTCCAGCACTCTATCCACTACACTGGCATTTGAAAAACCAAAAGGTAAACCTGAAAAACACAAGTTTGTAAAAATGACAATTTCCGCCAAAATTTTAGTCTTTTGCGCCATTTATGGATAATACATGAAAGCGGTACCTCCACTTATGCATCAGTCCTGATATTAAAACAATCTGCTACAGAATAGATGAAAAATATCACTTTGAAAAAAAGGTTAACCAAAAGGTAAATCTGGGAAGACGCCCGCCCGCCCGCAGGACGCCCGCCCGCCCGGACATCGCCATTTTAAAGGACGGATTTTTTTTAAAAACCCGTCCAATAAATAGAGTCTTGCATTCGTGCTCATGTTTTATTCAATAATACATGGGAACTCATGTAAGATCCTCTATGCATTTGAACTGATAGGCCTTAGCAAACAGTGTAAACCCAGATGAGACCCCATAGATTTTTCACTTTTTGCCACTCATCCAGATATTTTTAGAGACAACAGCAAGTAGTTATTGTGCTCGTTCAAATTTTAGAATAACTAGAGTAAAATTCTGCTATTAAAACCAGCTAAAACTAGAGCTGTCAGAGGATCTGACTATAGCCCCGCTTCAGCGCTGTCAGAGAAGAAAGTTATTTAAGCTGCAGAGAAAACAGTTATGAACAAGAAATAACTGTTGAAAATTTTACATTATCTGGAAGAACTCTAAGAGTTGTGAGCCCTTGTCCCTCATTTCAATGAGCATGATACATTACCAGAATGTCCATGTTTATACTAAATTTCATCTTCCATTTTTCAATGTTCAAAGGGTAATAACTCCTAAAGTAGGCAAATCAGAGTCAGGGTTCCTGCGCTCTGCACATTGTCTCATGGTGCTTTACACTTGTGTGAAGTGTCATGAAAATATCTCAAATGGTTTGGAGTTATGGAGCCGACACAGTCAAAATTGCCTTTTTAAATATTCAAAGGGCAATAACTCCTAAAGTAGGCAAACCAGAGTTATGGTTCCTGCACTCTGCACATCATCTCAAGGTGCTTTTCATTTATTTGAAGTTTCATGAAAATATCAGAAACGGTTATGGAGCGGACATAGTTAAAATTGCCATTTTTTAATATTCAAAAGCCTATAACTGAAAAAGAAGACAATCCAGAGTTTGGGTTCCTGCGCTCTGCACACGTAATATGGTGCTTTACATTTGTGTGAAGTTTCATAAAATTATCTCAAACGGTTTTTGAGTTATCGAGCAAAGACGGCTAAAATTGATATTTTTCAATATTCAAAGGGAAATAACTCAAAAATTAGGCAATCCAGAGTTATGGTTCCTGCACTCTGCACACCATCTCATGGTGTTTAATGTTTGTGTGAAGTTTCATGAAAATATGTGAATGGGTTTTAAAGTTATGGAGCGGACACGAAAATTGTTAACAGACACAGACAGACACACAGACAGACACACAGAAAATACGAAAACCAGAGTTATGGTTCTTGCGCTCTGCACATTGTCTCATAGTGCTTAACATTTGTGTGAAGTTTCATGAAATTATCTCAAACGGTTTTCGAGTTATGAAGCGGACACTGTTAAAATTGCCATTTTTCAATGTTCAAAGGGCAATAACTCCAAAAATAAGCAATGCAGAGTTATGGTTCCTGCGCTCTGCACATCGTCTCATAGTGCTTAACATTTGTGTGAAGTTTCCTAAAAATATCTCAAACGGTTTTCGAGTTATGAAGCGGACACAATTAAAATTGCCATTTTTCAATGTTCAAAGGGCAATAACTCCAAAAGTAGGCAATCCACAGTTATAATTCCTTCGCTCTGCACATTGTCTTATGGTGTTTAACATTTGTGTGAAGTTTCATGAAAATATGTTAAGCAGATACAAAGTTATGGAGCCAACACAAATTAACGGAATCACGGAATTACGGAATTACGGAAAATGTTCAAAGGGCAATAACTCCAAAAGTAGGCAATCCACAGTTATAATTTCTTCGCTCTGCACATTGTCTTATGGTGTTTAACATTTGTGTGAAGTTTCATGAAAATATGTTAAGCAGATACAAAGTTATGGAGCCAACACAAATTAACGGAATCACGGAATGACAGAAGGACATGGCAAATCCAATATAGCCCCACTTTTTCAAAGCGGGGCTATAATTAAGGCAAATCCTGATTTTAAAAGCATACAGTCAAACCTGTCATAGTGGCCACCTGTATGAAGCAAGCAACCTGTCTTAAGCAAGCATGAATTTTGGTCTCAAGAAAGGCAAATGCATTAAAATTCACCTGTATTAAGCAAGCACATCTTGATTATCCCATTAGGTGCTTGCTTGATACAGGTTGGACTGTATTTAAAAGGTTTCATCTGCTCTTTCTTTGTGTTTTCTATATCATGTGTCTTCCAGTAGGAGAGCATCTTTGGGACTATTCAAAGTGGTCTTAAATTACACTTTGAACAGTCCCAAAGCTGGTCTTGGTAAGGCGTTGAGGTGTCAATTGTTTGGATGGGGTTTAATGTCCCCGTCAACACTATTTAGGTCATTTTGGAGATGTTGCTTCCAATTTTGTGGGACTTTTACCCGACACTGAGATGAAATGACATCTCAAGTCCTGCAGCCGAATGAAGCCAGAAGCCTTATATGCATTGGACGATCTGACTCACACCGCTTTGCCTGGGCAGGCTTAGTCCCAAGCGGTTTACCAGTACTCGTGTGTGGTCAGATTCAGCTCTGCGTGTCAAAGTATTTAGGGAAAGTACAGTACAGAGCACATTCTTTCATCACTACAAATGTGTAGCAATGACTACATCTGAGTCATTGATGTGTGCACACATCTGAAGTTTGTTATGTTTTAGGGTAAAATAGCCAAGTCAGCACTAGTAACTTAGTAAGGTCATGCTGAGCTGGAGCATCATTAGCTTAACAAGCTCATTAGTGGTCAAATTGTTAAATGTTCTAGCAAGTGCAATATCTAATATAGTGTGATTTTTGCTGAAAAAATGAGAGCAACTTTTCCATCTGCAAAAGCTGCTCTCGTTTCAGCAAAAATATGACAACTGGCCCCTGTCAGTAAACTAAATCCCATTTTTTCCAAGGTAAACTTTACCCTTGTATTATAAGTGACCAACTTGTTAACCAAAACAATGCACATAATTTGCCAGAAACTGGAAAATTACCTTAAAAAAGTTTTTGTTTGTTTTATTTGAGGTTTAATGTCCCCATCAACACTGTATAGGTCGTTTTGCAGACGTTGCTTCCAATTTTGTGGGACTTTTACCCGACACTGAGAGGAAATGACATCTCAAGCCCTGTCGCCCAATGAAATGAAACCAATAAGGATTAAAAGCATGGCCAGTCCAACTCGCACAGCTTTGCCTGGGCAGGCTCAGATCCGCTAAGCAGTTTACCAGGACAGTAAAATTCCTATATTAAGACCACCTTTGGGTCTGTTCAAAAGTGGTCTTAAAGACTGCTTTTGAACAGTCCCAAAGGTGGTCTCTGACAAGAGGACACTGTATGCAGATAACACAAAGAAAGAATAACTGCAACCTACTAAATAAACTTTATAAAGCAGAATTTGTCTTGATTTAGGTGTCTTTATAGCGGGATTTTACTCTACTCGTGTGTGGCTTGTTTCAGCTCTGCGCGGAAGCATCATGTAGCTATCCATTTCTTCAAGCCCTGATGGGCGTGGGCTTAGAAGTTATCTTTTTGAACCAGTGGAAGAGGGCTAATGACAATTTAAGACTGTTGCCGGACCCGGCGAGGACTGAACCCGTATCCTCCTGATCACCTTTCAGATGGGCATGTCTAAGCCATAAATCCTTTCAATCCTGCAGCCCTCTACAGATTCCTATACGAACAGTGTAGCGCCTGATAAGATGGTGTATAATAAGCCTTCACATCAGGCTTATCTGTAAAAGGGACATAGGCATACAGTGCAGACCCAGTTCAGATAATGCATGATGCAGCATCTGATTAGTGTATATAAAATGAACAGAATTGTCCATCAAAAATAAAATAAAACAAACAGACTCATTCTAAAAGGTAAACTAATCCCTCTTTACACTCTGTGTCTAAACCCATTCTTTCTTGAGCAAAGTTCCATAGTTCTAATGGTGTTTCAACCATTAAAGTTCAACTGACAGGCTTTGGTTGCCTAGTGGGTAAGAAGACTGTACCTTAATCATTAGATCTACAAACAACTGTTGATTCGAGCCTCACTTGGGTCATGTGAGATGTACAGTTATGCAATAGAAAGTCAGGATGTCAGTGTTTGTACACCTCTGATCAACAATTGACTCAGAATAAGTGAAATAACCTTACCAAACCCTTCCTGCCCCTGTCAAAAAAGTTGAACTGTATAT